>OY757925.1:68615318-68787818 GCA_963585895.1 Sepioteuthis lessoniana | reverse complement strand
AACTTGAAAAAATAGAATTAAAAAAAAGCATCACTGCAAAGAATAGAAAGAAATTTAAAAAAAAAAAAAGAAAACAAAAATTGTAGGTTCCTCCATCACCCACCCTGTTTTTTTTTCCCCCAAATCCATAAAATGAGGGTGGGGACCTTACAAAGAAAAAAAACAAAAACTACAAAATAATGTTTCTTCTTTCTGTTCTCTCTGACTTCTGCTTGCCTAAGATATATATATATATATATATATATATATATATATAGGAACCTAAAAAAAACTTATGTTTGGTCAGTGCTAGTTGGGAGTTGGCTGACAAATTTGTAAACTACTGCCCCACTTCCTTTCTCCTTCCCCATCTCTTTGTTGTGAGCCTTCCCCTCCCCACAATTATACTAATAATGAAAGAAAAGTTAATGAAGCAACATTATTATTATTATTATTATTATTGCTACAATTATTAATGATGATGATGATGATTCCTATGATAATGATGATGATAATATTAAGCACATCTTATTTGTATGTTTAAATTATTCAAGTGCATTGTATCATTCCACATTACACCTCTCAGTTTGGCTAATTGAATGGAGATTTAAAAAAAAAAATTAAAAAATAATAAATGTATAAAACCAAAACAAACAAACAAAAAAAATATCCCAAAAAACCACAAAGCAAAAAATCGTTTTTAAAAATCAAAAAAAAAAAAAGAAGAAAAAAAAGAAAAGAGTGTATATATACATAGTTTGTGTGTATATGCACAACTATACACGCATACACACACATGCATGTGTAAATATGCACATAACTTTCATGTAAGTAAATGCTTGTGTGTGCATGTGTGTGGTGAACACGTGCGTATGAGTGACTGTATTAATGAATAAAAGCCTCAAGTGCAAATGTGAGTGTGAATCTTCGAGTAAATAGAAATATGCATATTATTGGAAAGAAAGATGATTTCATAATGAAAAATAGAAAACATTTTTAAAATGGAAATTAAATTTAAAAAAAAAGTTTGGGGCAAAAAAAAAAACAGCAAACAAAAACCATTTACTATTGAAACCTGTACAGACCAGAAATGAAGTTTTAAAAAAAATTTAAAGGATGGCATTTTTTTTTTTTTTTTTAAATCACAATTTAAAAAAAAAAAGTTTTAAAAGCAAAACATTTTCTCTTTTTTTTTTTGTTTTTATTTTTATTTTCATTTTTTTTTTTTTTTCATTTTTTTTGTCTATGGCAGGTGGGTTGGGCAGGGTGGTCAAGTGGTGTTTTTATCTATCCACTTCTCCTGCGTCTGGCGCGTGTGTACTTGGCCCGTCGCAGCGAAGACAGTGGCTGCAGCAATTATTGTGAAGAACTACAGTGTCTCCGCTCTGGTGTCTTGACTACTCGGATGACATTTGTAGATGTACATTTTCATCAGATGTAGTTCGTGCACAATAAAGATATTTTTACAAGGAAGTTAAATATGTTTGTTTGTTTATTTATTTATCTTTTTTTTCTTTTTTAAATCAAACTTTGAAACATTCATTTGAATTTTTTCAGGTGAGTTTATTCTTTCTTACAAGGGAATCTTACAAAACCTTCTGTGAGGAGTGCTCATTGCATAGTGGCTAACATGTTGGACTGCAACATCATTGTAAGTTCAAACTCCAACCGTACTATTACATTCTCTTTTGGACTAATAGCTTTGGAAAAAGTTATGAACTCCCTTATCCCCCAAGCTGTGGCTTGAATAGAGAAGAGAACCCTTTTGGTTTGAATTCAGAGTTTTCCTTCTAGACTGGTTGCTATACCTAGGTTGAAGAGCCTAGTCTGCCCTGTGAATAGTTGGAGTCATACTTTTCCCCAAGAGTATTAGAACTGTGTGAAATACAAACAGCTCCATTGAGGATTTGAATTCAGGAAGCCTTGTCCATTTCCTATGACGATTACTGTTAAATACGAGCACCTCTTAAGCTAAGCTTAGTAAGTATTCAGAGCAAAGTAGTATGTTATTAAATCTTGTAAATTGAATTACCATGACGAGAAAATATGGCAAACACGTCAGCATGACATGCGGGACCACTGGACGACAGCTGTTTCGACCTTATTAGGTCTTATCAGCAGTGTATATCATGATTTCTCCAATGGAAATCAAACTAACGACCACATAATGCAGAGCCGAAACTCTACCACTGAGCCACCGGTCCATATCAAACACAAGTGATGCCAAATTATCTAGTCATAGTAAATGCCCAACCACTTAACCATGAATCAAACGTACCTTCAAGACACATCTGGTTAAGTTGTCACTCATTTACCTTGACTACTTAATTTGACATTACTTGTACATTTATTAAATCTTATTTTAAAAAAATTGTTAACTGCTGACAAGATATTTTCATATCAATTTTTTGTTCAACTCTTCTTACTCTGGCTGAGAATTGGTCAGTGATTCATGATAATTCGTTGATAAAGGCAGAGAAAACAACAATTGTCTTGTTGCGGCTAACGAGATATTTCACTGATGTAGTGACAAGAATATTATAAATGATATCAATAATAAACACATTCAAGACAATTCGTTGATGTTGATAAAGGCAGAGAAAACAACAATTGTCTTGTTGCAGCGAAGGGGGTGTCCTCGTGGTGTAATGGTTAAAGCGATGGACTGCGAAATCGCAGTAAGCGAGTTCGTACTCCAGTCGCGCTATTTCGTTCAGTTTCGGGCAAATACCCTTGGGAAAGGTATGAACCCCCTTATCCTCCCAGCTATGGGTTGAATAGCACCACTACTGTTCTTCTAGGAGAATAGCTTTTGCATTAAATAACCAACGAAGGTTGGTATGCCATTAAACAAAAGAAACCAACCGAAACCTTATTGCGGTTAACGAGATATTTCACTGATGTAGTGACAAGAAATATCCTGTAGTTAAATCTTCAATGTCTTTCATAATTCATTCGGTAATAAAGATTAAATTTTGTCGAATTGAAGCTCTGCTCTTTAAAGATTTTAGAAATAAGAATAAGTCATATTTTTTGTCAGTTTTACAACTTGGAATAAAGTTTAATAGCAATTATATCAAATTTAATTACTTCTTCATATCTTGTGAATCATGCAAAGTGCCTAATTCTACTAACCGTGTAGAGTTCGAATCTTAACCCAAGTTGTAAAACTGCCCTCTGTAAAAAAAAATGTTTTATTGATTAATTAAAATTTTTAGTTACTTTTATCATAAATATTTTTTATGATAAATATCATTTCGGCTAAAAAGTTCATAGGCTGACCAAGATACTTTTATAAAATGTGATCAAATGACATAGCACCCTTTGCGGTCACACACTTCTTCCATCAGTGCTTGGATCCCATTCATCAAAAACATCAACAGCAGATATGACGTCATCATCTGAACTTTTCAGCTTACGGTGTTTCAAAAGATGCAATCGTCTTTTTTATTCGACTTTTACTTAAACTATGTGTATTGTAATCGGGAAAACGGCGATGGTAGAAAGCCCAATCTGCAAAAATTGCTCTTATGGCTGAACATATTAAATACCCAACCAGAGACAATATTCTCGATTTGTTAAGAAGTGTATAGATTTATACATGAAATACATTTGCCATTGGAGAGTAACGTAACTTACACAAAACAAATATGATAATACTTCATCTTAGATTTAGGTCACCGAAAGTCTCCTTAATCTTCGACTTTGAAAAAAGGTTTATGTATATTAGAATTTATTCAATAATCTTTTAGAATAATCTGGAGAAAGTTTAATTGACATGGATAAATACTCAAATGATTAGTAAGGTTAAGATAATTGCAAAGACAAAACCATTTAGGGTCAAATACTAAAATAAATATATTACAAAATACTTGACCAACAATTAGGAAGTGGTTGACATTGTAATGGGTAGAAAAACTAAATGAAATTGGCACTGATTTTTTATCTAGTAACTATGGATCCCATATATATATATATATATATATATATATATATATATATATATATATACACTCACCACTATATTTCAAGTACGAAAAATGAAATATAAAACAGGATAAAAACTCACGACTCAAGTTTCACGCTTTCGATACACACGTGAGCTCGTACTCAACATATGCATGCCACTGACTCTATATATTGAATAACCTAGAAGCAAGATACAAATTACAAACACTATAAAAATTATCTAGAACAAAATTTTAAATAGTTTTATTTATTAAGACTAACTCTTGTAATGAACAATACCTTTCATATGCAAAATTCAATTTGCAGTAATCTCTTTCCATAATGAAATGGAGGGGGGCGCGTTCCCGTGGCGTAATGGCTAACGTAGTGGACTCTGACATCGTTATGAATCTGAACTCCAGGTGCGTTATTACGGTCACTTTTGGACTAATGCACTTGGTAACGGTATGAATTCTCTTATCCTCCCCAATTATGGGTTAAATAGTATCACTACTGTCCTCCGACAAGCATGGCTTTGGTATTAAATAACACACGAAGGTTTATATGTCATCAAACAAAGAAACTAAACCATGATTAAAAAGAATGACTCATTCCGATGAAATATGAAGTAAATTTGGGTAAAGACCATAGTCTTGTTTTGTATGCAGAATGTTGAGCTATTACTGTTTCGCCTTTTTTACCCCGTTGGCTTAGTTGGTACAGTGTTCGCCAATGGCCCGGGAGACTGGGGTTCAATCCCAGGTCGAATCATACCAAAGACTCAACAAATGGTACTTGATACCGCCTTGCTTAATACTCAGCATTATAAACTACGGATCAAGGGTAAAAAGGAGCAATCCAGGGAAAGTAGTAGTGCCCTCCCCTACACCTTGGTGTAGTAGCTAATGAAAAGGAGCCTTCTGGTCACCCTCGACTAAGGTCACCAAATTTATAACCTTTTTTGAATCTATTAAATTTAGTTTTGAAAATTACCTTTAGAGATTAATAGTTGTAAACTTATTTATCATTAAGCCATGCTGGTAGCACGGAATTCCCTGGACTCTCTCTCTCACTATCCATCGCTCTCGGCATCCAATGTCCACTTTTGAGTTTGTCCTAACTTCTCCAGCGGTGCCTCACATGTCTTTCTTGGATGGGTTTTCTGATGGGAGCAAAGTAGCCAAAAATTTTCAGATGCAAAGTAAGTAGTCAAACAGCTGCTATTTTGTGGGGTGTTGCTTCCAGCATTCTTGCGTTGTTCCCATCTAGCTTTTTCTTCAAGTGTTTCGTTAGCGTTCAGGTGGTGCATTCATACAGTAGTACTGACACGACCACAGCTTGGAGACTGTTGCTGTGTCAGTACTTCTTATTTATATGTTAGATTAATATAAAAAATTTCGTCCAAGATAATATTTTTTAGGATAGGCCACTGATATAGACATACATTAAATTCACTATTTTGCTTAGTTAAATTTTCAGTTTTTCTTTCTCTTAAATGCTTCCAGTCGGCGAGGCTCAGAATATGCTAATTGTAGCTGAGGATGAGGCTCACCAGGGGATATTGTGTATCCCTTCATTGCCAGGTCCACTGACCTGGAATGGTAGTACCTGCGACGGTCCTTCTTATGTGGTTGTATATTGGCTTAGCTACATGTACGTGCATATGTGTAGACACATGACTAGTTGTGAGTACATGTAAGTGTAGGTGTATACAATCTGTATGGCTGTGAGGTATGTATATATGTATGTCCCTATAGGGACCGGGATATATTTGCGTGGGTATGTTCAGTGTGTTTGGTTTGGTTTGTTGGGTTTTATGGCATATCAACCTTTGTAGGTTATTTAACGCCAAATCCATTTTTATGTAAATAATCAGTTCTATTTACAACAATTCAGTTTAGCATGAGTACACAGTTTAATTGTCAAAAACATTTCCATTTCTAACTATTCAAGCAGTTATATGTAACAATTCAGTTAAGTGTAAATACAGTTTTAATGTCGAAAAACAGTTCTATTTGAAATAATTCAGTTAAGCATAATCACGCAGTTTAAATGTAAGTACGGTTTAACTGTCAAAAACATTTCTATTTCAAACTATTCAGTTTACTCAAACAATTCATTTTAGCATAAGTATGCTGTTAGTTCTATTTAACCCATAGATAGGGCCCTATCAGGTGCTACCACTCCGGGCCAAAGTGGACCTGGGAGCAATGGCAATGAATGGGTACACAGCTGAAACCTCATCATCAAATTGTTTAGTGTCATATCCAGGACACTCGTTAGGTCTTACCCCTCTGCAGAGGTGCAGTCAGTGTATTCTACAGCCCCATGTCCAGTGTGTGTGTTGCCGTATGTATTTTGTGCGGGAACCACTAATCCAACCCGAGTATAAGTGGAGATGGTCAGGAAAAAGTGGAGTTACGACTTAAGAGGTTCAATTTTATTATCACACCTTTTAGGGTTACCTGGAGACAGTTTGTCAATATTTGTATGTCCAGTCTATGGGTTACCGAAAATCCGGAAGTAGAAAATGCTCCCCCTCTTCATATATACAAGTAAAATGAGTCTGCTGGACACAGGGAACAAGAGAGAGTCTGCTAAGAGGATTCGCCGAAGAGAGAGAAGTGACGTCAAGCCCGAAAATCTAGCAGTCAGCTTAGAATTCTTTTAGTTAAGGAAATTTCACTAAATGTCTACGAAGCGAAAGTGAAGACTCCATACTCATCCCACTCAGTTAATGTATATTCAGGCTTTTTGTTTTTACCTTTTTCTTCCATTGTGGATCCGTCTCAGACTTGTGCACTTCGATCCAAACCTGCGGCACGACGTGGGCCGAGATTATGTAGACGAAGATGCATAGGCCATGGACGGAATTCCCACAAAGCAATCTTCTAACATCGAAGAATTGTGTTAAAAAACGATCTCAGTGGTCTCGTGGACTGGAAGAATAATTATTTGAAACTATAATTGTTTATTAAGGATTAATGTTTGTTAGTTGAAACTATATAACTGCTTGTGTAATATAATTGCGGAGGGATTTCGTTTTATATATCTTGCCTTTCGGTTTAGTTAGGCTGAGAACCTTTCGCTTAGTGCATGGGTTAGTTAGGTGCACACATTGAGCGCAGGTGTTCACGCGCATGCGGGGCGGATGTGACAATCAGATGTCACAACAAAAACCTCAGATAGGAAATAGGACCGGGGACGTGAATGACGTCCTGCCTGGAAGCGCTGAGGATTTTGGGGATTTGAAAAAAAGCAGTTAGTTGAGATTTCAACTCCGAACAAGAAAGACGATTTTTGGAGCTCGCCTAGGCGAGACCAGTTTGGGTCTACGGGATGCCCGTGCGTTGGTTGAGTCAGAAAATTGAGATTCGAGTCTAGAGGATGGTAGTCGATTTTTGGTCTCGCCGAGGCGAGACCAGTTGGGGGCGGGTCTATGAAATTTGCAGCACGTAGTGGGGTTCAGATGGAAAAGTCAGCATAGAAAGAAATTGTGTCTCTCTCTCCTCATGTCGAAAAACCTTAAACTCAAAAAGGTAATAAAAAGTTTCGTACCTGAACCAAAAAAGAGAGTCGTCACGTGTTTCGAGTGTTTTCGGATTCCTATATATGTTTATGAACATTATGAACGTTTTATGTATCTTGGTCGTATTTTTGGATGTGAATATGCTACAATTGAAAACAAATGATTACTATTATCAAATAGAAACAATTACTTGAAACTATATAATTGTATGCAAATGTTAATATTTGATAGAAATACTTAATATCATATAGATGAGCAAAAAAAAAACCTCTTAAAAAGAAACTATATAAAAAATTAAGATGTAAACGTTCAATCAACACAATTCCTTAACCTCTAGGGATAAAATAACTCCAAACGGGCAGACGCACCGTTAAAATCAATTAATCGATTCTCTTGAATATTTTAAGAAGCAACACGAGTCCGGCATTTCAGATTAATTTCGTATTTGTCAGAATTTGTGGAAATAATCTGTTTCTAGCACTTTGTTACCACATAAAAAATTTTTTTTAGCTGAAATCTGTCAGCTATGAGTTTGGACAGAAAAGAAAATCCAATTGGGCGGTGTCTTTCATGGTACCATTTCTGCTGAAGGGCTTCTTTGGTCGAACTAGATAAATATAATCTGATATTTCCAGTACAAATTCTTTTCTTTTTCTATTTTAATGTCTCGCCCAATTTGAGCTCCTAACTAATGACCTAAGAAAAAAAAATCCTCCTTCTAACTATTACTAGTAGCGTAGTAGCTAACATGCTCGACTATGACATCGTAGTGACAGAGTTCAAACTCCAGTCGTGCTATTACGGTCACTTTTGGAAAAAATACTTTTGGGAAAGTTATGAACCCCCTTATACTCTTAACTATGGGTTAATGAGTACAACTACAGTTCTTCTACAAGGATAGCCTTGGCATTAAATGGCCCACGAGGGTTGATATGCCGTTAAACAAAGAAAACAAACCTGTTACTTAGACTTGGAGAAAACACATCTTCGGATTATTCTTGTTAAAGAGACATCTTATAGATTAGTTCAAGTGTGCAGTGTAAATGTTATCGTCTTAAATGAAATCAGCGCCTCGGGTTCAAATTCTGGACAAAGCTGTTTGCATTTTACTTCACGCAAATGCCCTTGGAGAAGGCATGAATCCATCTTTCCGCCCTGTCACCGGGGCTTAGAATACTCTGAGTATATCCCCTGCAGAACTGACTGACTGTATGCCATTAAACTGCATCTAACGCTGAGGCTCCATTTTTTTTCCGCCCAGTTGTATGGTTCCAAGTATTTCTATCGAATACAAATAATTTGGATACAGTTTCTAATATTAATAATTATACAGTTTTAAGAAATGATTTATATTTTTTACGAGTCATTTGTTTGCAGATAGTCTATGGTTTCAAGTTAATAATAACAACTGCTTGTTCTGTAAGCTTCTAAGTGACAATCATCTACAGGCTGCAGGTTCAATCCCGACTGTTTGCGAGTAACAATATAGGAATACTTAACACTTGTACCCGGTTAAGCCACTCTTGTGGATTAAATAAAGGACGACGTTCGAAGTTCCGCAGAGGCTCTCGAGTTCGACAAGAAACAACTGAAGAAGGCCGGGGGACTCATCGGCCGAAACGTTGTGAATATAACAATAAAGATGACAATAGTCCGAAAACCCTGAATAATAATAATAATTCTTCATAAGCAATTATAGCTCCAAGTAATTGTTATTAATACAAAAAATTTAGTCGTATCAACTATTCCAATCTAATACAAATAATTAACACTTATATGGTTTTAAGTATTCCTATCTAATCCTAATAATTATGTTTTCAAGTAATTATCTTCATTCAGTCATTTGTTTGTGTGGTAGAATCAAACGAGAAAGAGAAGACAGCTTACCCCGTATGGCAAAGCGAGCACGTCCACGAGAAAAAAAAACATGGTCGCGCTAGCATCTCAGATTAATGTTACAAGGTCTCGAGCGACGAGAATTTGAGAAAGTGGTTTATGCAAATTTTGTCAAAGAAAGCATAAAAAACGCCATTCGCGAAAGGAATGAGATGCTGTGAGGACGTTGTTTTTGTCTAACAGAAACGGGTTGAGTGAAGTCGTTAACTTTTGTTTGTAATCAATTTCCAACCAGTCCAAGCACAAGTAACTAATATTAATCCTTAGTAAACAATTATAACTTCAAGCAATTATTCTTACAGTCCATGCTGCGAGTTCGTACTCCAGTAGCGCTATTACGTTCACTTTCAGGCAAATACCCTTGGGAAAGGTATAAACCCCCTTATCCTCCCAGATATGGGTTAAATAGTACCACTACTGTTTTCTAGGAGAATGGCTTTGGCATTAAATAACCTACAAGAATTGATATGCCATTAAACAAAGAAACCAAACCAAACCTTACAGTCTATGACACCACTGAAGCCGTTTTTGTTTGTCTGCTTTTTACACAATGCTTTGATGTTATTACAAGATAGATATTGATTTGACGAGTAGAATAAACTCTAGTTTTGTTTTTATGTTTCTATAGTTTCAAGTAATTAATGATAATAATCCTTAGTAAGCAATTATAGCTTGAAGTAACTATTCTTAATACAAATAACTTGCATACTGCTACCTGGTTGTACATATTTCTATCAAATGCAACTAATTTTTAAACAGATCTACTTGACCTATAGATGGGACCCTAACAAATACTATCACTCCAGCTCGGAGTTGGTCTACAGTAATGGCAATTAAGGTATGACAGTTGATGCAGTTAACTGTCATACCCAAGTCACCTTATTGGAGAGAGTTTTACTCCTCTGCATGGTAAGAAGCCAACATAACCTTAGAACCGACGACCGGGCTAGCCCAATCTAAGCCACACTTGGTAAATTTGCTACAACTGAGATGTAATCCTCTTCGGCTTCCTAGTAAATGACTCTAACGATGATTGCACTTCATAATAATCATAGTTATCATAATAATAATATAATTGCATTATAATCGTAGTTAAACGGCCGGCAAATGTCAATTCTGAAATTTCCACTGACGATGAAAGTTTAATAGGAATACATACCTGAAAAGAATACATTTATTAGTTAACAGAGCAAGAAAATCGAAATCAAATCGCTGACAGCCGTTGATTAAGAATCAATTCACTCACTGCCACTTCATTACCAAAAATAGGCTGCAGAACTATTGATAGTGAAATAAGAATGGCTTAACCTAGAAATTTTAAATTGTCGTTGATTGAACCGACATTGTGGTTTTTCGAAAATCCTTTCGTTTCGTTCCAACTGGAAAATCATAACATCTATAACTAGAAGCTTTCACATTTTGACTGATTCAGTAAATGTTACGTATTCTCTGATTATGAGCACAAACAATTACTTCAATCACACACACACACACACACACACACACACACACACACACACACACATACACACCTATTAACGCATTAATGCAACCTGGAAACTCTAAAAAATGTCCAAGATTTAAGAACAACTATAATCGTATAAAAGAAGTGGCAACTATAGAAAACAAAGAAAAAACCGTCATCAAACATTATAAACTTCAATGTGAAAGTCAGAATACACGTGAAAAAAAATTTAGAAGAAAAATAAATAACATAGAAAAGAAATCAACTTGTGGATCTACATATATGTATATAGATGTAAATCCATCCATCCATACGTACATACATATATGATTCACCCGAAGACCATAATTAAACAAGTCCCCAAAGCAGTAAAATTAAGAATAAGGAATTTGTCCGCCAACGAGAAAATATTCCAAGAGAGTAGTAAGATATATATGGATGCCCTTAAAAATAGCGGTTTTAGGGAAGAGTTTACCAATTAAGGAGAAAATATACCTAATGGTATCAATAAAGAAAATAAGAAGTACAGTCAAAAAAATAGAAAAAGAAAAATTATATGGTTTAACCCCACTTTTTGTAGACTAGCTTGTATAAATGTAGGTAAATATTTTTTGAAATTGATAGATAAGCACTTTAAACATAATAATATACTACATAAAATATTTAATAGAAAAAATATTTTTCGTGCACGAAAAATATTTTTCAAATAATCAATAATCATGATAAAGAGATAATTAAGGAATTTCATGACCGAAAGAATAACAATAATAATAATAGTAAACAAAACGAATGTAATTGTAAAACTCGAATGAATTGTCCCATGAATGGATTATGTTATGAGACAATTGAAGAGATGAAAGATGCTTCGACGAAGGTCATTGACACACTCACACAAGAGGACTTCCATGGGGCCTTCCAGAAGTTGTTGGAACGGCACAACAAGTGCATTGCAGCCGGAGGAAATTACTTCGAAGGGGACAGGAGTTTCATGCGTGTACTATCAATAAAAGTGTCCATACGAAAAAAGTCAGGAAACTTATTTAATGATCCTCGTATATATATATATACATATATTGATTTTAACATATATAGATATATATATACCTATATTTATTTTTCTATATATTCATTTTAATATATATACACTTATTTATATATTTTGATTTTAATATATATTTCATATTTGTTTTAATATATATTTATATATGTATACATGTTGATTTTAATATATATATATATATATATATATATATATATATATAGCTTCTAATATATATATATATTGATTTTTATATATATATATATATATATATATATGTGTGTGTGTGTGAACATTCATTTATATACATGTATATATATATACTGATTTTAATGTATGCATATATCTATTGATTTATATATATGTGTATATTTTAATATATATATTGATATTTAATACACACACACACACACACACACACATATATATATATATATATATTGATTTTAATATATGAAATGAAAAATGAATGAATTAAAAATCGAAAAATACAGTTAAAAACCATTGGACCAGTGTTGGATTCTTCACATGAGCTTTTGCGTGCGTGTGTGTGTGTGTGTTTCTGTGTGTGCGTACGTGTGTTTGTGTGTGTTATAGTTTTTTTTATTTTTGTGTGTGTATGTGTAAGTGGTATATAGTGCAAGTGTGTGAGAAGAAACATGCGTAGCACGTTGTTTTGACTGGATGCTAGGCGTCAATGTATCTTATTTAGGTACAGTATTTTCTGGAAAGATTGCTTATCTATTTCCGTATGTGTATGTGATTATAACTTAGGAACAAAACATCATCATTGCTTGCCAACGGATATAGATGAAGATTTGATTTGTGAGCGTATTTAAGCGAGTGTAGTATGATAGGCCAGAATCAAATGGATATCGTGGAGTAGGGATATATTGTATTGCAATATACTATGGAATATTGTACAATATTGATAGTGGGTAGAGTATACGCCAATGGTCAGGGAGCCTTGGGTTCAATCCCAGGTTGCGTCATACCAAAGACTTTAAAATGGTACTTGCTTAAGACTCAGCAATATAAGGTACGTATCAAGGGTAAAGTAGAGCAATCCAGGGAAAGGAGTAGCGCCCTCCCCTACACCTCGGAGTAGTAACTATTGAAAAGGGAGAGTTCTGGTTGCCCTCGACTACGGTCGCCAACTTTACTTTGGACTAGATTACAATTATAATTTGATGATATGATTCGTATATATCATATATACTATAGTTATCCGTGATAGCACGTACATAACGAAAATAATGAAGAGGTTATAATAATAGTTAGTATTTTTTATCTACGATGATGATTACAGCTGAAGAGCAAAGTGTTATCATTATAGAATTAAGGAAATAGATGGTGGGTTTAGGAAGTATGAATAATATTTTGGGGTTGTGATGGTTATTTTTAATAGTTATTTGTTTTGTATCAACGTTATACGACTTATACGCTAGTGTTGTAAAAGATAGAGTGTACGTGGTAGAAAAGATGAATATAGAGTGTTGAGGCCTATTATTAACGCACATGGATGCACCACTTGGACGCTAACTAAACGGCCGGAGAAGAAGAAAAAAGCTAGACGGCAATTACACACGAATGCTGCGAGCAATAGTGAACAAGTCCTGGTGGCAACACCCCACAAGGCACCAACTATACGGCCACCTGCCTCCCATCACGAAAACTATACAAGTTAGACGAACCAGACATGCAGGACACTGCTGGAGAAGCAGGGACGAGCTCATTAGTGATGTTCCCCTATGGACCCCCACATATGGCCGGGCAAAAGCAGGACGACCAGCTCGAACATGCATACAGCAGCTATGTGAGGATACGGGATGTAGCCCTGGGGACCTGCCAGAGGCGATGAACGATAGGGTGAAGTGGCGAGAGAGGGTCAGGGATATCCGTGCTGGCGGCACGACATGATGATGATGATTAAGGCTCATGAAAACATAATATTAACAGATAATGGAGGCGTATGGAGTAGAGTATTGGGATTAATGGAGAAAGATGTTATATTCATTGTAGTGGGTGTGATGGTTGGTGGAGGAAAATGGTACTTACGGTGCTTCAGGTGTGATGTGGTGTCATTTAATTTTTTTTTATGAGTTAAGGTTTGGTTGTTTGGGTTTAATGACATATCAACCTTTGTAAGTTATTTAATGCCAAATCCATTTTTTTTGTAAATAGTCAGTTTCAAACAATTCCGTTTAGCATCAGTACACATTTTCTTTGTCAAAAGGGCGCCTCGGGTAGCGTAATGGTTAGCAAGCTAGACTTGCAAACCTACACGAGTGAGTACGAGTCTCATTGGGTGCCCCATTCATATGGCCTTGTGCCAGATCTAAGCAAGAAGCTTAGTAAATTACCACATTTTCTTTGTCAAAAACATTTGAATTTCCAGCTATTCAGCTTCGTCAAATAGTTCTAATTCAGCTAATTCAGTTTAGTATAAGTACAGATTTCGTTTAAACACAGTTACATGTCAAAACAGTTTTATACTAAACAAATCAGTTTAGCGTAAGTACAGTTTCAATGTTAAAAAACAGTTCCATTTCAAATAATTCAGTTTAGCATAAGCACGCAGTTTAAATGTAAGTACGGTTCAATTGTCAAAAACACTTCCACTTCAAGCCATTCAGTTTAGGCAAACAATTTAGTTTAGCATAAGTATGCCGTTAGTTCTATTTAACCCATAGATAGGGCCCTATCAGGTGCTACCACTCTAGGCTAGAGTGGACCTGGGAGCAATGGCAATGAAGGGGTGCTCTGCATTACCCAAGGCCACAGCATCACTGGAACCTCACCATCAAATTGTTTAGTGTCATATCTAGGACACTCATTGGTGGGGGGGGGGTTTACTCCTCTGCAGAGGTGCATTTGGTGAATTCTACAGCCCCAGCCGACTGGGCAATACACAGAGTTAAATGTCAAAACAGTTTTATTTCAGATAATCCAGTTTAGCATAAGTTTAGATGTCAAAACAGTTCTTTTTCGAGCAACTCAGTTTAGTATAAGTACGCAGTTTAAATGCAAAAATCAGAATAGTGAAGGAAGCACGGTTTAGTCCTATCTAACCTATAGATAGGATCCTTATCAGGTGCTACCACTCCGGGCAAGAGTGGACCAGGGAGCGATGGAAATAAAGGAGTACTCCACATTCCCCAAAGCTCCAGCATTACTGGAACCTCTCCATCAGATTGTTTAGTGTCATATCCAGGATACTCATTGGGAGGGTCTTATCCCTCTGCAGAGAAGCAGTCGATGTATTCTACAGCCCCCCCCAGTCGACTGGGCAAATGAGTAGAGATGTTAGATGGGTTATATTTTTGTTTATGTGTATGTTATGCTGATGCTACCATAGATACAATAAAAAAACAACCTACATTGCTAACACATCAACTAAAAACTGCTGCTAAAGAATTACGCAATCACCCCAACATCACCATAAAAAAAAGCAGATAAAACAAACATTTTCGTAGTACTCAATAAAACAGAAAACCATTCAAAACTACAAAATATTCTCGATAACCATACAAAATTCAATAAATCAAATAAGAATCCCACCAATCCACTAAAATAAAAAAAATAATAAATCAATCACTGTTAATAATGTCAAACTTAATAGCACAAAACTACTCAAATTAATCGGTGATTATAAACCTGGCTATCTTTACGGGACCGTAAAAATACATAAACCTAATCATCCTCTGCGCCCAATTATATCATAAATACCTACACCGATTTATGAACCCACAAAAACTATAAAACAACTTATTTCACCATACTTACCAAGTAAATATAACATAAAATCTACACATGAATCAATTCAAGTTCTTCACACAATTAAACCCAATGATGGTATATTAGCCTCTCTGAATGTAGAAAATCTATTCACTAATGTACCTGTCAATGAAACAATTAATATTATCATAAATAATATTTATAATAACGCATCTCTCCATCCTCTTAAAATCAACCCTAATATACTTCGGAAACTTCTTACATTTACTACTGAAGTTCCATTTCATGACCATCTTGGTAATATTTACGTTCAGACAGATGGGTTATCTATGGGATCTTTCCTGGGCCTGGTCTTCCGTAATTTTTACGTGTCCGACCTCAAAAATGAAATATTTAATAGCATTAAAAAACCTCCAATATGCCTAAGATATGTTGATAATTTACTTATTCTTGATAATAATATTAACGAAATCAACATACAAGACACCTTCCAAAACAATTCAGTTCTTAACTTTACACATGAACTAAACAAAAACAATAAAATTTCCTTTTTAGATGTTCTCATCGATACTAACAACAATAATAACTTCACTACCTCCACTTACAAAAAACCCTCTAGTAATAACTCCTATACCCTCAACTTTAAAAGTGAATGCCCCTTCAGATATAAAAAAGCAATTATTCATAATCTAATATCCCGTGCCAAACTAATCTCCTCCTCCAAATCAATATTTTATAAAGAGGCAGAAAACATAAAACAGGCTCTCATCAATAATGGGTTTCCTAACTATATTGTTGATGAACAAATTAAACGTATGATCAAAAATGTTAACCAATAAAAATAAACAGTGTACTACTCCATCCAGTCAACAAACATATATCAAACTTTTTTTATCGTAACCAAATGCATTACAATTATAAATCCGATGAAAAAACATTGAAAACATTGATTCACAAAAACATACTTCCCACTGATCCTAATAAAAAAATAAAACTTATTATTTATTATAATAAGTTTAAAACCTCGAATTTAGTCATTAGAAATAATTCCTCTCCATCGATTGGGGTTTTGCAAAAAATCAACGTTATATATAAATTTAAATGTCCTTTAGGAGATTGTATCTCTGATAATAATAATAATATATATGTTGGTTTAACCTCAACTACCCTGTCGAGGAGACTTACAATGCACCTTTCTGACAAAAAGTTCAATAGCTCAGCATTTAAAAAAACATTCATGCCCAACAACACAACTACGGAAAATTCTCACCGACAACACAACAATATTAGAACATCAAAATAATAAACAAAAACTTCAGATTCTTGAAGCATTACATATTAGAAACCTGCAACCAACACTCAATAGAATTAATTTTCGAACCAGTGCTAATGTACTTAAATGTCTTTAGCTACTGGCACTAATTATAGAATTACATTTAAAAGCAAACGCCATAAACTTTAACGGCAAAGACACCCTTACACAGTAGTAATATGCTAAAACAAAAGTTACATCACTTTTGTAATAGATCCTCCCCTGATGATGGCCCATTATTCATTTTGATGTATATGTATATATATATACTAACATTTATTCCGATGTATACATATGTGTATATATATACATATATTCATTTTAATGTGTGTTTGTGTGTGTGTATACATATATTCGTCACAATATACACATTTTATGTATATATATATATATATATATATACACACACATATATATATATTCGTTACAATATATATATTTATGTACATATATATATATATATATATATATATATATATTCATTTTGATATATATATATATATATATATATGTCTTTATCATCATCATGTCTCGCCATCAGCACGGATATCCTTGACCCTCTCTCACCACCTTTCCCTATCGTCAATCGCTTTCGGCAGTGTGTGTGTGTGTGTGTGTGTGTGTGTGTGTGTGTGTGTGCCCTCAGGATCGACCGAAAGTGAGGGATAATGATGGATCCAAATGGAACGAAGGACAATGAACATGGAACGAAAAAAGGATTACGATCAATGAAAACTGTACAGACTTCTCATGTGTCTGCGGTCGGAAATTCACCTCCCGAAAATGATTGAAGATTCATAGAACAAAAATGGGTTGTTCTTCTCAGATATTGACTCAAGAGAAGCGCTCCGTCAACGCAGATAAGACGTCGCAATACCAAAGCCCGGAAGCAAACCCCAGTGTTGAAAATATCCAAGCTGTTGGATCGAAAGATGAGATGCAACCCAAAATGCCAAGAATCAAATTTCCGCCAGCGTGCAACTCGGAAGCTTGGAGCATACTTGACTATACCATTAGCAAGACACAAAATAAAAATGCTGGGAAAGAAGAAGTATAACCAGCGACTAAATGAAAGCGGTCTTGTCATCTACGAGGTCTGTAAGAAAATCTACGGTGTGAAAGAAACAATTAATAAGCCACTAGCCAAAGAGAATGGACGTCAAAGAATGATGGAGGATCTCAGGAACAAGAAGAGAAACAAAAAAAGGCAACTCCGTTAAGCCAATTTTGATGAAAAGGAGGGTCTGCTCAAGATTTAGCAAGAACTCAAAGAAAAACACAACACTCTCAGTAGGGCAGAAAACCAGAGAAAGAGACGCGTGAAACGAAGGAAAGAGCAAGTGCGTTTCTTCCAGGAACCATACAAATATGCAAAGAACATATTTGATAAACCGAAATCAGGCGTGTTCAAAACAGAGAAAAATCTTCTGGAAAATATCTAAAAAAATATGTACTCTGACCCCAGACGACATATTCTCCAAGAAAATAATAGCAACCTGGTTTTGCCAGCTGGTCCTAAAGTCGGGTTCGTTATGAAGCTTCCCACACGCGACGAAATAAGACGTCTAGTGAACAAAATCAGAAACAAATCTACTCCTGGCCCGAATGGAATACCTTTCATGCTATATAAAAATGTCCCAACGTTCTAAAGTGGCTACATACTAACCTAGAGTTGGTATGGAAAAATCGTCATATCAGCGACCAGTGGATGATAGCTGATGGGGTATACATACCCAATGAACAGAATTCGAAAGACATCAACCAATTTCGTCCAATATCTCTCCTCAATGTAGAAGGAAAGATATTTTTCGCAGTTTTAGCATCAAGACTAACCAAATACCTTCTTACAAACGAGTATATCGATACCTCTGTACAGAAGGGTGGTATTCCTGGAATAGCAGGTTGTTTGGAACATGGGAACATGATTTGGGAGGCTATTCAAAAAGCTAAAGTTAACAAAAAGATTTGGATGTCATTTGGTAAGATTGGGCTCATGCCTACGGATCAAATGATAGATTTGTCTCTTCAGATGTACCATGTTCCTGTGGAAATCTCCAGTATGCTGGGCACTTCGATGGATTTCGCATGCCATTCACCACAAAAGATTTTACAACAAACTGGACTAGACTTGTAGTTGGAATTGCGATGGGATGAACAGTCTCACCAGTACTTTTTGTCTTATCAATGCAGCTGCTTCTTAAAGAGACAGAGAGCAAATCAAATTTGGTTGAACTTGGTAGAGGCTTTCAAATGCCACCAGTGAAGGCCTTCATGGATGAGACGACAATTCTCTCATCCAAAGAATCTACTATTCAGAAGCTATAAAGCTTTATAGAAATGTATGAATCCAATTATTCTCCCTCCAGCTATGGGTAAATAGTAGGGCAGACTGGGTTCTTCAGCCTTGGTAAGGCAACTAGCATTGGAGAAGGAAAACTCTGAATTCAAACCTGTTAAACTCCGCTTAAAAATTGACCGTGTGTCATATCCTGCCCGAGCAGAGGGGTTGGTTAATATGATAAAGCTTTATGGATGAGCTGGTGTAGAATGAAATTTAAACCCCAGAAGTCTCTCCCTTAGGAAAGGGAAGTTAAATCAAAATATCAATTTTGAAATAGGTGGTCAAAGAACCCCTACTGTGTCTGATCTGCCAGTAAAAAGTCTGGGACGTTGATGAGTCTATGAAAGATACCAATCAAGTAAAAGAGACATCCAAAACATTACAAGAAGGGCTACATAAGATCGATCGCTGTCCCCTGCCAGGTAAATATAAAGAATGGTGCCTTCAGTATGTATTTATTCAAATGCTATTGTGGCCCCTTCTTGTATATGAAATTTCGACGGGTGCAGTTGAGATGATGGAGGCAAAGATAAATAAGTATACGCAAAAATGGGTGGGGTTACCTCCAGGTTTGTCCGATGTTGCAATGTACTGCAGACAAGCAAAACTGAAGTTGCCACTGAAATCGATTGTGGAGGAATTCAAATCAGGTAAAGTCAGACTTCAAATGATACTAGATGACTCCAAGGATAAGGTGATAAAATCCTTAAACACTACGATGAAAACAGGAAGAAAGTGGAAAGTCAAAGACACTATAATAAGTGCTAAGGAAAACCTAGCTTCCAAGGAAGTAATTGGTCTCACTCAAACAGGGAAACAAGGTTTAGGGGTGTATGAAAAGAAATGGTAGTCACAAACTACTGGTAAAGATCACCGTGACATGGTCATTCAGGAAGTAAGAAATGAAGAGGGTAACAAAAGACTCATAAAAGGAGTACAACTTACCATCGAGCTATACCGTGGCCGTCGCTATAATAAAATAATATAATGGTAATATATATCGCGGAGGCCACGGCTATACCCGGTCAAAATCTTCTTGGATTAGGAGGCAATTGGGAGGAATCTGTGGACCTCCCAGGCTGGCGTAATGATTACTCGAAAATAAAATCTAGTAAGGGTCTGTGACCAGACATTGTTCTATTTTCGAAGGCGAACTCAAAGGTCATCCTGGTAAAATTAACAATACCATTTGTGAACCACCTAGAAAAAAGCCACGATTACAAAACAAGCAAATAGGAAGATCTAAAAAAAGAACTGGAACAGTAAGGGTATAGCGTTATCGTAAAAGACTGGAGCAAGAGGTTTCGTTGCAGGCACCCTGTGCCAATTTCTGAGACAAATTGGAATCAACCGGCGTAATAAAAGCAAAAGTATGAAACACCGCACTGAAATAACAGAAAATTGTTCAATGTGGATATGGAATAAAAGAAACGTCCCGTGGAACATTTCAAAATAAACACGACATAGTATTGCCTGCTCGCGAATGCGTAACAATATTCCAATAACGTGTGCAGATTTGATAATCTACATTTCGCCGTGACACGTTAATTTAATACGATGCTATTATGGAGCCTCATGTCAGTGAGGGGGCCGATATGCAAATAAAACCGTAGAGAGGAAGGCACCGAACCGGTGCACAATCTCTTCTGATGACCCCAAAACAGGCATGGAGTTAAATTGGTCGGTAGAAATGAAAATGGGTAAAGGAGCATTTTCTATCCGCTCACTTTCTGGTCAGTTTCTCTTACTAAGTGAGTAACTTCCTTCTTAATATATATATATATATATATATATATATATATATATTCCTTTCTATATATATATATATATATATACATACATATATATACATTCATATATGTAGTCATTTTAATATAAACATATACGTATACATATATTTTCATTTTATATACATATATATATATATATATATATATGCATTGATTTTGATATAAATATATATATGTATTTATATATATTAATTTATATATATATATTTGTATGTATATCCATTCATTTATATATATATATATATATATTCATTTTAACATATATATGTGTATATATATATATTCATTTTAACATATATATATGTGTATATATATATAATCATTTTAATATATATATGTATATATAAATATATTCATTTTAATATATATGTATATATATATACATATATATTCATTTCAATGTATATATATGTATATATATATATTCATTTTAATGAATATATATGTATATATAAATATATTCATTTTAATATATATATATATTCTTTTTAATATGTATATATATATACATATATATATACAAATATATATATATATATATATATTCTTTTTGATGTATATATACATATATATATATATACATTTTAATATATACATATGTATCTATATATATTCATTTTTATATATATATATGTATATATACACCTATACATTTTAATATATATTGTATAAATACATGTATAAATTTCAATATATATATATATGTATTTATTTGCATATATATATGTATATATATATATGCAAATTTCATTAAACATAATAGACATTTTATGTCTACATATTTTCTTTTGGATCCGTTCGAATTCCCGTATTACTTTTATCGTATTCTGGGGGAATTGATTTATGTATTGTCCATAGTTGCATGTATCCCTAGAACTTTCTGCCCGACTTTGGGCCATCATCAGGGGAGGATCTACTACAAAAGGGATGTAACTTTTGTTTTAGCATGTTACCACTGTGCAAGGGCGTCTCCGCCGTTGAAGGTTTTGGCGTTTGTTTTTGAATGTGATTCTATATTTAGTGCCAGTAGCTAAAGACATTTAAGTACATTAGCACTGGTTTGAAAATTAATTCTATTAAGTGTCGGCTGCAGGTTTCTGATATGTAATGCTTCAAGAATCTGAAGTTTTTGTTTATTATTTTGATGTTCTAATATTGTTGTGTTGTCGGTGAGAATTTTCCGTTGTTGTGTTGTTGGGCATGAATGCTTTTTTAAATGCTGAGCTATTGAACTTGTGTCTGAAAGGTGCATTGTAAGTCTCCTCGACAGGGTAGTTGAGGTTAAACCAACATATATATTATTATTATCAGAGATACAATCTCCTAAAGGACATTTAAATTTATATATAACGTTGGTTTTTTGCAAAACTCCAATCGAGGGAGAGGAATTATTTCTAATGACTAGATTCGAGGTTTTAAACTTATTATAATATATAACAAGTTTTATTTTTTTATTAGGATCAGTGGGGAATATGTTTTTGTGAATCAATGTTTTCAAGATTTTTTCATTGGATTTGTAATTGTAGTGCATTTGGTTACGATAAAAAAGTTTGATATATGTTTGTTGACTGGATGGAGTAGTACACTGTTTATTTTGTTGGTTAACATTTTTGATCATACGTTTAATTTGTTCATCAACAATATAGTTAGGAAACCCATTGTTGATGAGAGCCTGTTTTATGTTTTCTACCTCCTTATAAAATATTGTTTTGGAGGAGGAGATTAGTTTGGCACGGGATATTAGATTATGAATAATTGCTTTTTTATATCTGAAGGGGCATTCACTTTTAAAGTTGAGGGTACAGGAGTTATTACTAGAGGGTTTTTTGTAAGTGGAGGTAGTGAAGTTATTATTGTTGTTAGTATCGATGAGAACATCTAAAAAGGAAATTTTATTGTTTTTGTTAAGTTCATGAGTAAAGTTAAGGACTGAATTGTTTTGGAAGGTGTCTTGTAGTATGTTGATTTCGTTAATATTATTAGTAAGAATAAGGATGTCATCAACATATCTTAGGTATATTGGAGGTTTTTTTGTGCTATTAAAAATTCTATTTTCGAGATTGGACATGTAGAAATTACTGAAAATTGGGCCTAGGACAGACCCCATAGATACGCCATCAGTCTGAACGTAAATATTTCCAAGATGGTCATAAAATGGAACTTCAGTAGTACATGTTAAGAGTAGTTTTCGAAGTATATTAGAGTTGATTTTAAGAGGAGGAAGAGATGGGTTATTATAAATTTTATTTATAATAATATCAATTGTTTCATTAACAGGTACATTAGTAAATAAATTTTCTACATCGAGTGAGGCTAATATACCATTATTGGGTTTAATTGTATGAAGAACTTGAATTAATTCATGTGTAGATTTTATGTTGTATTTGCTAGGTAAGTATGGTGAAATAAGCTGTTTTATTGTTTTTGTGAGTTGATAAATTGGTGTAGGTATTTGTGATATAATAGGGCCTAGAGGATGATTAGGTTTATGTATCTTTACGGTCCCGTAAAGATATATATATATATATATATATATATATATATATATATATATATACATATATATATCATCATCATCATCATCAAATCGCGCTGGTAGCACGGATATCCCTGACCCTCTCTCGCCACTCCTCCCTATCGTTCATCGCCCTAGGTAGGTCTTCAGGACAACATTCCGTATCTTCACATAGCCGCTGAATGTATGTTCGTGCTGGTCGTCCTGCTTTTGCACGGCCATGTGTGGGGGTCCATAAGAGTACATCTCTTATGAATTCGTCCCTGCTTCTCCAGTAGTGTCCTGCATGTCTGGTTCGTCTAACTTGAATAGCTTTCGTGATAGGGGGCAGGTGGCGGTACAGTTGGTGTCTTGTTGGGTGTTGCCGCCAGGACTTGTTCAAGAACAACAATTACCGACGCCGACTACGCCGATGACATAGCGATACTGGCAAATACACTCGACCAAGCCGAAACACTACTGCATAGTTTGGAACGAGCAGCCGCAAGTATAGGCCTCTATGTTAATGCACACAAAACGGAATATATGTGCTATAATCAAACGGGGGACATCTCCACTTTAGAAGAAACCCCTCTTAAACTAGTAGACAAATTCACTTACCTAGGAAGCAGCGTCGAATCAACCGAAAAGGACATCGAAACGAGGTTAACGAAAGCATGGATAGCTATCAATAGGCTATCGATTATATGGAAATCAGACCTAACCGATAAAATGAAACGCAGTTTCTTCCCGGCAGCGGTCACATCGATACTGCTATATGGCTGCACTACATGGACGCTAACAAAACGGCTGGAGAAGAAGCTAGACGGTAATTACACAAGAATGCTACGTGCAATCTTGAACATATATATATACATACATACATATGTATGTATATACATATATATATATATATATACATATATATATATATATATATACATATACATACATATATATATGTATATATATATATATATACATATATATATATATATATATACATACATGCACACACACACACATATATATATATATATATATATATACATACATATATATATACATACATACATATATATATATATACACATATATATATATATATGTATATACATATATATGTATATTCATTTAATATTTATATGTTTATGTGTATTCATTTAATATTTATATATGTATATATATATATATATATATATATTCATTTTAATATATATATATATATATATATATATATATATATATATAGTATTATTTGATCCAGTTAAACCGGAGTTGTGAATAATTCCTTCAGGACAAGAAAATTATTCAAGAGTGAACATTTAAATTTTCCTGATAAAGAGCTCAATGTAACAGACATTACAGAGCAATAATCCCTCAAAAACAGAGTTAGGTAGGACATCTAAGTATATTATATTATTCAAAATATTGTAACTAATGTGAAAAAAGCTAACCATAGTAATCTTTGGGAGAACACATATGAAACTATTGAATGGTTTAGGAGGATAAAAAAGAAGACTAAAGCTACTTTTATGAAATTTGATATCATTGATTTTTATCCTTCTATAACTAAAAAGTAAGTAAGTAAAGTTGGCGACCATAGTCGAGGGTAACCCGAAGGCTCCCTTTTCGATAGCTACTACACCAAGGTGTAGGGGAGGGCGCTACTCCTTCCCTTCATACCAAAAACTCAAAAAATGGTACTTGATGCCTCCTTGCTTAACACTCAGCATTATAAGGTACGGATCAAGGGTAAAGTAGAGCAATCTAGGGAAAGGATTAGCGCCCTCCCCTACACATTGGTGTAGTAGCTATCGAAAAGGGAGCTTTCGGGTTACCCTCGACTATGGTCGCCAACTTTACTTTTTTTTTTTTATAACTAAAAATATTCTAATAGATAGTATTAACTACGCCCGTAAATATGTAGACGTAACTAAAGAACAATATGAAATAATATTAGCTTGTAGGAAAACAGTTATAAAAAATAATGAATCCACGTGGGTTAAAAGTGGTTTAGATCATTTTGACTTTCCAATGGGGGATTATGATTCCTCCCAAATAGCAGGCCTTGTAGGTTTATACATATAAAATATACTTACTAGGATCATTAGTCCAGAACAATTAGAGTTATACCATGATGATGGTTTAATATATACCCCAAATAGTAATGGCCCAACTAGCACTAACATACAAAAGGAGATTATAAGGGCTTTTAAGTTTTTAGGATTAAAGATAGAAGTCTCATCTAATAATAAGATAGTTAATTTCCTGGATGTGATTCGAGACCTCTCGAATAACTCTTATAAACCGTTCATAAAAACTAATCAGCACCCATCATATATTAATATTAATTCTAATCACCCTAAAAACATAATTCAACAAGTCCCAAAAGCGGTAAACTTAAGAATATGTAAACTATCAGCAAATGAGAAAATTTTCAGAGAGAGTAGTAAGATGTATATAGATGCCCTTAAAAATAGCGGTTTTAAGGAAGAGTTTAGGTGTCTAGAAAAAAACTATACCAAAAGATATTAATAAAGAAAATAATAAGTATGATCATAAAACTAAAAATAGAAAAAGAAAGATTATATGGTTTAACCCCCCTTTTTGTAAACTAGCTGGTATAAATGTAAGTAAATATTTTTTGAAACTGATAGATAAGCACTTTAAACATGATAATATACTACATAAAATACTTAATTGATAAACCTTGAAAATTAGTTACTCCTGCACGAAAAATATTTCTCAAACAATCAATAATCATGATAAAGAGATAATTAAGGAATTTCAGAACCAAACAAATAATAATAATAATAGTAAACAAAACGAATGTAATTGTAAAACTCGAAATGATTGTCCTATGAATGGATTATGTAAATTAAATAATATAGTATATCAAAGAATTATTTACCCAAAATAGGATATAAATGATAGGAAAACCTATATTGGGATATCGTCCACGAAATGGAAAATTAGATACGCTAATCACAAATACTTTTTCTCCCATGAACATCAAAAACATCAAACTGCTCTATCTAAGAATTTTTGGGGTTTGAAAAATAAAGGTTTAACCCCTGAGATTCAATGGTCCATATTAAAAAGACCAAATACTCGAAAATCTTTCGATAGTATATGCAATCTGTGTTTAGAAGAAAAAAATGCACATTTTGCTTTATCCAGAGCCGGAAAAATTATAAAATGAGAGAAGTGAATTAATAGCTAGGTGTAGACATAGGGCTAAATTTAAACTATAGATAATTAGCTGAAATAATTAAAAAACAACAACATAGAATTAAACAGAGAATTAATGTAAATGAATGAATAAAATAAATTGTTAGATAGAAAATGTGAAAAAAACATATCATATATACGTAGTAATCATTAAAAGTGTAACTGATTAATAGGTTTCTAAATAATTTTGAATTTAAAATTTTTTAAAATTTAATTAAATATTGATTTTAATTTAACATAATTATTACTGTATCATTACGTAAAGTTATTGAATAAAGTTAAAAATCTAATTTAATATTAAATCTGTAGTTTAAGTCAAAAAGTAATTAGAATTAAAAAAAAAAATAAAAACATTTTTAAAAATAAATTTACTATAACTCTAACCGACAATAAAATAAAAAACGGAAGTGGGCTAAATGAGGAGATAACTCTTCACCCCACTTCTATCCCCTGCCACCTTCTTTCCAGTGTCTATTCTGATTTATTTTATCCATAGGATCTGAAGAAGGCCAGTTAAGTTTTTTTCGTGTTTTTGAATTTTTCAAAAACGCATAACAGGATGGAAATAAATTTATAATCCTAATGTGACCGGTTTGTTGTTTTTTCTTAATGATATATATATATATATATATATATATATATATACATTTTAATATATATGTATATATATTTATGTTTATATGAATTTATATTGATTTAATATATATATATATACGTATAAGCATATTGATTTGAATATATATATATATATATATATATATATATATATCTTTAAGAAAAACCAAAGACCGGTTAATTTAGGATTATAAATTTATTTCCATCCTGTTTTTCAGTTTCTGGTGTAAACCAAAATCACGAAGAAAAATATAACAGGACTTCTTCAGATCCAATGGATAAATAAAACAGAATAGACACGTGGTTCTTGTAGGTCCAAATAAGAATATATATATATATATATATATATATATATATATATATATATATATATATTCATTTGATATTTATATGTTTATCTATGTGTATTCATACATGTGATATATATATATATATACATGTGATATATATATATATATATATATATATATATATATATATATATATACATATACACGTATATGTATATTGGTTTGAATATATATATATATATGTAAAGATGGTTGTTGTAGGTCCAAATAAGAATATATATATATATATGTATATATAAATATATATGTACATATATATTCATTTAATATTTATATGTTTATCTATGTGTATTCATTTAATATTTATACATGTGATATATATATATATATATATATATATATATATATATATATATATATAAGTATATGTATATTGATTTGAATATATATATATATATATGTAAAGATGGTTGTTGTAGGGGTCCAAAGAAAGAATAAGGTGGGCATCATGACCCCAGTCCGAACGTGTAAAGCATGTTTCAAAATTAGTCTAACTTGCACGTTCGTCTATTTGGCTTTTAAATCACACTCAGAGTGAAGCTATGCACAACGTGTCAGCGCACCTACTACCACGATAGTACCAACCACAGTGGGTACTTACCACGATTTGAACTGCTTCAGTCACATGATATACGCGCCGCAAACTAGCACATACGAAAATATTGCAAATATGTTGACTAGCCCTAATATATAGTGACTGCTACTTTTTTACAGGCTATCTCATCAATGTCGCAAAGGGCGCCCGTGAGCATACAAACTTAACCTCCCCACTCCACAAAGTGGTGGTCACCTATATTGGTCAATTTCAATATAACATAACCCTCCCACTCTAAATCCGTCGTATTTCTCAACGTGGCGCAGACCATTTCGAACCCTGTTCCAAAATTTCACTCGCTACGCAGCCGTCTGAATGGTGAGGCGTGTATAATTCGAAACAGTCCGGAAGGCACAGCCTTAGTCATGGATCGTCGAGTTTGATATTCAAAAAGTGTTTTGATTCTTTTGAGCTAAAGAAACGGGTATTTCTCCTTGCGATAAGCCGTGGTAATCTGCTCTAGTGACGAATGTTTTGAACAGTATAAGTCAGCCCCTTCTCCAGAAGAACAATAACGCCAGTTGATTAGATATAAACAGTTTAATAACAGTATATTAAGTGAAATGCAATCAACTGTCGTATGGCATCTACTGTTATACAAAACAGAACTGGACAATCCGTATGTATTTCGGTATACTTTTGTGACTTAGTGAAATACTTGAGTCATTCATTGATGACTGTATTGGTATGTGAGTTGGCTTACTGATGCTTATACACTTATAGTGGGTATATCTCAGCCGATATTTGTCGCTGCCTCCCACCAGACACGACTTGACACAAGGTCAAAAGCCCGAAGGCCGATTAAAGTGGGGATAAAGGGGAGGTCGGGAACGAGCCGAGACTCGAACCCTGCTTGTCTGTGCTGCCCATCGGCTCACTTAGTGCAATGTGAGCCTGATGAGGCAAGCAGTTTCACGAACCCAAATGTGAGTCTGGGCACGTATGCCAGTTTACGGCTTAAACTAGACGCATGGTCTAGTGCCGTACAAGGGGGACAAAGGAGACAAAAATGCAGCTCGCCCACCCGAAGGTAGCCTAGTCGAAACTAGGTGCCTAATTAAAGGCCCCACGTCTGCCATTGTTCCTTTTCCAGAGCCACGCTCCGGACCGAAGTCCAGAACAGGCCCCGGGGCCTCGCAAAAAGCTAAAAGCCGTCGCTCTCAATACGAGTCTATCCGTTCTCTTCACAGTCCAAACACCAACTAACTTATGAAGTTAAAACCTTGTCATTATATTCACATCTTCTCATAATCCAAATCTATTCCCACGCTGAAAATACATTCCATATCAGCTATTATTCAAGTCAAGTTCAAGGGTAATTTCTTTTGCCATTCCACATGTAGATAGTACTTAACTAACTCTAAACAATATATCCAATATTGTCAGCCCATAGCTGGCTGTCACCTCTAGCCAGCTTCGAAATCAACAACGCAGATTGACCTCTCGCTATTCGGGGTCACAGCTGTGTCTCTCAACAATCAACTTGTTCTCTGGGAAAATTATAAAAATCTGATTTTTCGCATTAACTCGATCCAGACAGCTGTGGAGAAAATTATGACTACGACATTCTCAAAAACAATTTAAACTTGTTATTGTCTTTAATTGGAATCATTTTGAGATGAGAATTAATTTTTTATTTATTGCGGACTTTTTGTCCTCATCTTGGTAGTTTTTGTGTTACTGGGGATACGGTTACAAGACTCAGCATTCCTATCCGAGGTCGCGGTAAACCACCTGAAGAAGGCCAGAGGTGAAATTTGGCCGAAACGTTGTGAAAGAAGAAACAACACAAAAACTACCACGATGAGGACAAAAAGTCCGCAATAAATAAAAAAAATTAATTCTCAGATTAAACTTGTTACATTAAAATCAGTTAACTTCATTCCAGTCACACATTTATGTCTTCTCAGTTTAACATCATATGGTCTGGCGCTTAAAGACCGACATATTTTATCACAGAATTGAAATGAATTACGTATAGATCACTATAGGAGACCTCCTAATTTAACTGTTATCAGTAGGAATTGGAATCAGCGACCTGAGCTCAAATCCCGGACAAGGCTGTTTGGGTTCCACTTTGCGCTAATACTCTTGCGGAAGGTATAAATCCAAATATTCTTCCCCCAGTAATGAGTAAATAGTAGGACAGACTGGGTATTTTAACTTTTTATGCAGCCATTTACCGGACAGAGTGTTCGCCAATGGCCCGGGAGACCTAGGTTTTAATCCCAGGTCGAGTCATACCAAAGACTCAAAAAATGGTACTTGATGCTACCTTGCTTAACACTCAGCATTATAAGGTAAGGATAAAGGGTAAAGTGGAGTAATCAAGGGAAAAGAGTGGCGCCCTCCCCTACACCTTGGTGTAGTACCTATCAAAAAGGGAGCCTTCGGGTCACCCTCGACTACGGTCGCCAACATTACTTTTTTACTATGCAGCCATTCTAGAAGGTGTGGTGGCGATGTTATATGTGGAGGGTGAAATTAAAACACAAGAAATATTGACAACGCTAACAAAAAGAAATTTTGACCACACGATAACATATAACAAACAATTTTATGTACTAACATCTAAGCAAAAAACAATTCAAAGTAAAAAGAATGTGTGAATATTGTTTGTTAGATATTCGTGTGTGTACGGGTGTGACAGACACTAATATTATGTGAATGTAAGGGTATTTTTGTTTGAAACTATCTGTGTGTACGTTTGTTCGTTGTTAAAAGTGACGTTTATAATGTTACAGTCCTTATGTATATAAGCGTGTATATATGTATGCTCGAGAAACCAATGTACTAAAAAGCGGCGTGTGCGTCTATGTATGAGATTATTTTGACATCCATACAAATGTCAGCACATAGGAGTGGGGCAAATATACCCATTTCGTTATAAAAATGAATATGTTTTTGCTGGTTGTATGTCCTTCCATGTTAGCTGTTGTCTCTATCTGTACGTGGCGAAAAATGTCTGAAGTTGTGAGAGTGCATGAGATTAAAAGCTGTCCAGCTGGGAGTCAAAACGCAAGAGAGCGAGCTATTGAAGGCGTTGAATATATACAGCTAACTATGTCACGCCACCGGCTCCAAACGCAAGATTTATTTTTGCGCGGGAAAAAAATGCGCCGATGTCGTTGAAAGCACACGGTAGGTGACTACTTTGTCCAATCAGGCTCACGAAACTATTTAATTTACCAACGTCCCACTACTTTTGTTTCTCGAAGAAGAGAGTCTTTGATCCTATTTTTAGAATTTTTTTCTGCTCCACGTGCTCATCGATGACCGTTTACAAATATTGTTGTGTAAATCCTATAAGGAAAATTCTAAAATTTAAACCAATTATACTCTGTTTAAAAATCGACCCTGTATCACATGCTGCGAAGAGGTTAAGTAAATACATGCCTGTAAGTTGTTGAGGAAGGACCTGCGTAAAATCACCCTACGATTGTTGTCATAAGTTTTCATATGACTTGCAAGTCGGGACAAACAGACCCTATTGCAAATGATACAAGTTTCTGTTTTGGAAGTGCTTATTTCAGGGTCGAAGGTTCGATTCTACCTATTTCAAACGCTTTTCAACCATCGTAGTCATTTTTCCCAAACATTGATTTTCCGTCATCTGGTTCCAGTCTTCATCTTGCCCAATCAGCTGGGGCTACAGATTACACCAACTGCATTTCTGCACTCACGTAGTACCCCTATATTGCCATCGCTCCCAGGTACACTCTGATCCGAAGTGGTCGCACCTAATAAGGTCCTATCTATGGGTCAAAAAGAACTGTTTGACATTTAAACAGTGTACTTATGCTAAACTGAATTTTTTGAAATAGAACAGTTGGATCATTTAACTAAATCATAAAACTAAACAAAACCAAACCGGTCTTCGGCATCGACTATATATATATATATATCGGGTCATTGGCCCACTGGGTAGAGTGTTCTCCAATAATCCGGGAGACCTGGGTTCAATCCCAGGTCGCATCATACCTAAGACTTTAAAAATGGTACTTGATACCCCCTTGCATGACACTCAGCAATATAAGGTACGTATCAAGGGTAAGGTGGAGCAATCCAGGGAAAGGAGTAGCACCCTGCTCTACACCTCGGTGTAGTAGCTATCGAAAAGGGAGCCTTCTGGTCGCCCTCGACTACGGTCGCCAACTTACTTATAACCACTTCACTGTGTGCAAACAAATGGATATTTAATGATGAATATTTAATAGAATTATAAGTGTTAGCAATAATTGAACCCTGTGTTGAAACAATAGCAATATTTGTGTGCCAAACAATAGCAATATTTGTGTGCCGACAAATTTGTTGTAACTCATTTGAAAAAAGAAATTACCTACAAACTAATCATTTACTAATCATGTATGTATATCTATTTAAATCTGTGCAAACAAATGACTGATGTTAAATCATTACTGTTATATAGCAATACTTGAAACCATTGCACTGTGTGTAAACAAATGATTAATTGTAAATAGAATTGCTCCTATTTGATAGTAGTAGCTATTGAAAAGGGGGCCCTCGACTACGGTCGCTACCTTTACTTACTTATATATATATATGTGTGTGTGTGTGTGTGTGTGTGTGTGTGTGTGTGTGTGATTGCAATAATCATACTCCTTGAAACCCAAACCCTAAATCGACTTATGGACAAATTAAAACACCCACAAATCATTACATTCTAAACCTCAAATATTCGTTAAAAATTAATTACGTTTTAAACTAATGTTCCTGCTAAACAAGGAAAAACAATTGAAAACTATAAACACGTGCAAAGACAAATGTTTATAGTGTTAAGCTTTAAAGTTCATGTTTCATTCACAGGTGAAGCCAATCCTGTGACATTCATACGACTTGAAATGAAATCTTGAAATATAAGCAGTTATAAGATCAACATTCTCAAATGATTGCCGAAACTGGTCAGAATCAACAGATGCATAATCTTTTTCCTCATCAAAATTTAAGAGTCTATTATTCGTGTAACCCATTTAAGTACTGATCAGACTCATCGTTTTTTGACTACATCCTTTCTTGTCATTTACTAAGCTTTGCTTAGTGTTGTACCTACAACACTCACCAATGACCAGAATAATGGACTTATCCAAAGGGTATATTAATCAAGAACGAAGCTGGTAGAGGAGAGCAGCAGCTGCAGCTGTAGTAACAACCTTGCCTGTCTTCGTGTACGTTGAACCAAGGAAACCCTCCTCAATGACTTGGATACATTTGTGTGGCACCTCATATCTCCGTGTTGAGTTATTTATTTATTGACCTTTAATAATCGGTCATAACACTTAGTATGGTACGCAAGTCGCAGCTTCTTTTTGGTACCTACTAGTACAGATTGTTTACTCATCTAAATACTAATGTGGCTCTTCGTTGCTTAAATTTTAAAAAATTACTTTCGGTGTAGCATGACCACAATCCCATATATATAAACATGCTAAATGATATATATATATATATATATATGCAAATTTCATTAAACATAATAGACATTTTATGTCTACATATTTTCTTTTGGATCCGTTCGAATTCCCGTATTACTTTTATTGTATTCTGGGGGAATTGATTTATGTATTGTCCATAGTTGCATGTATCCCTAGTACTTTCTGCCCGACTTTGGGCCATCATCATCCTGCAGCTCATAAATATAACAGCACTTTGGAATACAGACGTGATCTCGTGAAGAGACAAATTGTAATATGCTAAAACAAAAGTTACATCACTTTTGTAGTAGATCCTCCCCTGATGATGGCCCAAAGTCGGGCAGAAAGTACTAGGGATACATGCAACTATGGACAATACATAAATCAATTCCCCCAGAATACAATAAAAGTAATACGGGAATTCGAACGGATCCAAAAGAAAATATGTAGACATAAAATGTCTATTATGTTTAATGAAATTTGCATTAACGAAGAAATGCAGCCTAAATATACATATATATATATATATATATATATAGAGAGAGAGAGAGAGTGCAATTAGAAGGAAACTCAAACCTGGTTTGTTGTTATAAATTTATTTCGCCGGAGAATATCATTATACTCTCCGTCTCATCAGATGACCATTCATGATTAACTTGAGGTTGAAAAACAGTAAATATGGATTACAGTCTATATGCATATGGAAAAAAACTATATAAATTCTAAATTCTCTGGCGAGATCAAAGGTAAATCAAAACAATAGTGTTAGAAACATCGAGCGCTCACATAGATTTATATGATATTCCTCATATATTCTATACGCGAATAATCCACACCCACTGTCTTCGGGCGCTGACTGGATATTACTGCTCTCTCTCTCTCTGTTTATACATATGTATATAAGATGTATGTACATATATATGTAATTTATATATGATTATATAATTTACATATGGACATCCGAAATAAGACACATTATTGAGCAAGTTTATGTATATACATATTTAACATGCAGGACACTGCTGGAGAAGCAGGAACGAAGTGATGTACTCTTATGGACCTCCGCACATGGCCGAGCAAAAGCAGGACGACTAGCACGAACATACATTCAGCAACTATGTGAGGATACGGGATGTAGTCCAGAAGACCTGCCAGAGGCGATGAACGATAGGGAAAAGTGGCGAGAGAGGGTCAGGGATATCCGTGCTACCAGCACGACATGATGATGATGATGACATACATATATATAGTTAGTTGACTGATCGTAGTCTCTTTTCAATAGCTACAACACCGAGGTATAAGAGAGGCTGCTACTCCTTTCCCTGGATTGCTCCACTTACCCTTGATCCGTACCTTATAATGCTGAATGTAAAAGAAGGATGTATCTAGTACCATTTTTTAAAATGTTAAATGTTAAATGATGCATATAAATATATGAGTAAGTTAGCCGACCATAATCAAGGGTGATCCGAAGGCTCCTTTTTCAATAGCGACTATGCCGAGTAGTAGGGAAGGGTGCTACTTCTTTCCCTGGATTACACCACGTACCCTTAATCCGTACCTTATAATGTGAAGTATTAAGCAACACATGTTGAATTATATATATATATATATATAAGTTATGTATGAACCTGTGGATTGGCCTAGTGGGTAGAGTGTTCGCCAATGGTCCGGGAGACATGGGTTCAATCCCAGGTCACGTCATACCAAAGACATTAAAAATCGTACTTGATACCTCCTTGCTTAACACTCAGCAATATAAGGTACGTATCAAGGGTAAAGTGGAGCAATCTAGGGAAAGGAGTAGCGCCCTCCTCTACACCTCGGTGTTGTACCTATTGAAAAGAGAGCCTTCTGGTGGCCCTTGAATATGGTCTATGGTCGCCAACTGTATATATATATAATTCATATATAACATGTTTTATTATGCATATATGTAGGTAAATATGTCAAATGATATGTATCATCATCATTATCATCATGTCGCACTGCTAGCATGGCTCTCTCCGACCCTCTCTCACCACCTGTCCCTATCATCCATCGCTCCCGGGAAGTCTTCCAGGCTACATCCTGTTCGACACAAAACTGTTGTAAATAGGTTCTAGCTGGCCGTCCTGCCTTTGCTCGTCCATGTGAATGGGTCTACATGAGTATATCGCTTATGAGTTCGTCCTTACTTCTCCAGCAGTGTCCCGCATGTCTGGTTCGTCTAAATTTGATAGTTTTCATGATGAGTGGTAGGTGGCTATACAGCTGCTGTTTTGTGGGGCATTGCCTCCAGGACTTGTCCAATACAGCTCGCAGCATTCTTGTGTAATTACTGTCAAGCTTTTTCTCCACACGTTTAGTTAGCGTCCATGTGGTTCATCCATACGACAGTATCGACACGACCATTGCTTGGAAAAATATGCGTTTTATTTTATCGGTTAGGTCTGACTTCCTATTCTATCGTTAGCTGTCCATGCCTTTGCTAGCCACGTGTTGATATCATTCTCAGTTGATGAGACGCTGCCTCCGAGATGGGTGAACTTGTCCACTAGTTTCAAAGGACCCCCACTTCACTGTGGAGATGTCACCTTTTTGATTAAAGCTCATGTATTCTGTCTTGTCTGCGTTGACATGGAGGCCTATGCCAGCAGCTGTTCGTTCCAGACTACGTTGCAGGGATTCGGCTTGGGCGTGTGTATTTGTTAGAAGCGCTGTGACATCAGCGTGGTCCGCATCCGTAATTGTTTGTGCGGGGTATCTTCTGCTTCTTGCCTTTGTCAGCTTGAAGCCGTTTTCTTTCATTAAATCTATAGACGTTCTAAGCACGTAGTCTAGGCTAAGAATAAACATGTATTGGCTAATGTTTCTCCTTGTAGCTCACTTGTTACAATGTCGAAGTAGTCTGTGTCTCCATCGAGCTGGGGGGTGAGTTTTACTTTCATGTTTTTATACAGTATCATTATGGCTGCGACGGTTTCTTTGGGGAGACTGTAAGCGAGAAGTAATTGTTCCATCTTCCCTCTGTGTATGGAGTCAAATGCCTTGAAGAAGTCGACGAATAATATTGTAGCCTCAATGTTTTCAACGTACACCTAGAATTCGACGGATAGTCAAAGTTTGTGATGTCACAGATCGATTTCTCCGAAAGCTATTTTGGTTCTTCTTAGGTATGTCTCAATTTTGGGTTCTATGCAGTTACGTTGTAGAACATTGTAGATCTTGGCCGCTATGGATGTAAGGGTGATTCCTCGGTAGTTCTTGGCTATTCCTCGGTTGCTCTTCTATGAGAGAGGGAGGATGCATCCCTTCATCCATCTGTCTATTGTGTTTTGGTTATAAAATGATATGTATAAATATATAAATACATGCTGAATGATATATGTAACATATATAAAAATGCTTTATAATTTATGTACATGTATATATATATATATATATAGTAAATGGAGGAGTGTCCATAGCGTAGTGGCTGACGTGTTTGACTGCTACATCGCAATAAGCGATTTCAAACTCTCATCGAACTATCACATTCAATTTCGGAATAAATACTTTTGGGAAAGTTATAATTTCCTTCTCCACTTCGAGCTATTGGTTTAACAGCACCACATCTTTTCCTCTAATAGGATTATTTGGCATTAGATAACCCACAGCGGTTGATATGCTATAAAACAAAAAAAAATCAGAACACGATAAAGTGCTAAATGATATATATATATATATATATATATATTGTCATCCACAGACAGACTGTTTTGTTGTATTACAATTCATCAGTGTGGCTAGACACGCGAGTCGCTTTAAGCCAGATCGAAACCTGCCTAACTTAATGTCAGGCTGATGACATACTCCTACGACAAGCCGGCGACTCAACGTCTGCTCGGGAATGAACACATATGTATTCAGTTTCGTTATATATATATATATATATATATATATATATATATATATAAGGCGTCTCAATATACATGTGACCCATGTGACTGCTAATAACTCTACTAATAATAATATTGAGTTTTTTTTGTTTTAGATTTGTAATAGTATACTATAACAACTACTAATCCTCGATCACAATGCCTTGGACAAGAGAGAAAAAATATTTTGCGTCACTACTTATTTGCAGACAAAAATCATTCAAAACTGTCTCAAAATAGATACAAACCATTTACATGATAATGATTTATTACTGAGACTAGAAACTCAAAAAAAGATTGCATGTCCTGGAAGCATATATAATGATAATTTTAAAAAACCTATTGATTTGATGTCTATAGCCCAAAGGATGCATTTTTACAGGACGTGTTCTAAACGACTGCGAAAAAAATCGCCAAAATAACTATTAAAGTTTGACTGATTATTTGAACCTGTTCTACTGAATATTTTTTCATAAAATTTTGATATTTTATGCAATATATGTAGACCTATCGAACTCATTTGGATTGATTTCAGTTACGAGTTTGTCCTGAGTCAGTTGCTTATTCTTCATCGATTGCCTAGACTACAAACCCTCTTGAAAAATACTGAAATATATAGAGAGGAAACCAAAATCAATTATTGCTATGTTCACTGTGTTTTTTTTTTGTTTCTGAATAATTCAACTGGGAGAATACAAACTTAAATTAAAATAGGGCATCTTGCATAGTGTAGTGGGTTGTGCGCTAGGCTAACAGGCCATTGATTGAAAGTTCGACTTTCACTTACTAAAAAGATGTAAATACAACAAATGATTATACGAAGAAGCTGCATCTTTATCTCTGAATGTGACGAAAGACCAACAAATCGGGTGGTATTGTAAGATACTGTTGGCCCACTCTGGGTTAGTGGTAATGATACTTTAGCCCCGAGAACATGCATGAAGATAAGAGTCATCATGGGATGAGACATTTGTTAGACGTACAGCCGTTGTTTTTCCTGCAGTAAGTATATATAATATTATATGGACCTATACGTTTATACGCATATCAAATATACTATATATATATATATATATATACGTGGGTCCTTCAATAAGTTTCCAGACTTTTTTTGTACAGGCATTTAAAATTGTACACTCTTGAGAATTCAGTATGTTATTGCTATACATCTTATGAAATGACTGGCCAATTTTTATGATTTCAGGTTCAAATGAACAACTACAGCAAGAATTGGAATACACCCTATTAAAACCTGATCGTCACAGCTGGTAAATTTCAAAAATGCAATTTGGACGTGAGGACACTTTAGAAGAACGATATGCAATAAAATTCTGTTTTAAACTTGGAAAAAATGCCACAGAAACGTATGGAATGCTTCAGACTGCTTTTGGAGCATCTTGCATGAATCGACCATCAGTTTTTGAGTGGCATAAGAGATTCAAGGAAAGCAGGGAGTCTGTGAGGGAGGATGAGAGGTGTGGGAAGAGTAAGGAAATCAATACACCAGAGTTGATTGGCGAAAGGGTTAGGGTTAGGGTTACTATGCTGAGGTTTTAAGGGAGTTCAGGAAGATATTCCTAGGGAAGAGGCCAGCACTCTTCAAATCGGGCCAGTGGCATTTCCACCAAGACAATACACCAGTCCACAACTCCATCCTTGTCACAGACTATTTGACCAAGATGGGCATCAAGACAGTTGCTCAGCTCCCTATAGTCCAGACCTTGCTCCCTGTGACTTTTGGTTATTCCCTAAGCTCAGAGGCTGTCGTCGTTATGAGACAATTGAGGAGATGAAAGAGGCTGTGACGATGGTCATTGACACGCTCACACAAGAGGACTTCTATGGGGCCTTGCAGAAGTTGTTGGAACGGTACAACAAGTGCATTGCAGCCGGAGGAGATTACTTCGAAGGGGACTAGAATTTCATGTGTGTACTATCGATAAAAGTGCCCATACGAACAAAGTCTGGAAACTTATTTAATGATCCTCGTATATATATATATATATATATATATATATATATGTATATATATATAGCTTAAGGAATTCTGTCGGTGTTTTTGCTTCTGACTAGGCATTGATTATTTTAGGTTTGGTTTCTTTGTTTAATGGCATATCAACTCTTTTTAGGTTATTTAATGCCAAAGCCATCCTTCTAGAAGAACAGTAGTGGTGCAATTTAACCCATAGCTGGGAGGATAAGGAGGTTCATACCTTTCCCAAGGGTATTTGCCCGAAAGTGAACGTAATAGCGCGACTGGAGTACGAACTTGCGTACTACGATTCTGCAGTCCATCGCTTTAACCATTACACCACGAGGACACCCCACTTGATTAATTTAGAGTTGTTTTTAGTCTTTTCGTTTTTTATGGAATTATTTTTTCCCGGATATCATTTTGTGTAATATTTTTTATTTTCAAATTGTATCAACTGTTTTTTTTCACACTATTAGATTTATAGAATTGTTATAAAAGAGATACATGTGATTTTTTGTACTAATGAAAAAGTGAGTAGTTTCCCAAATCAATTTGTTTTGATAATTGAATTATACTTTTTAATCAGTAAATCATCATCATCATGTCACGCTGGTAGCACGGATATCCCTGACCCTCTCTCGCCACTCCTCCCAATCGTTCATCGCCCTAGGCAGGTCCTCAGGACAGCATCCCGTATCCTCACACAGCTGCTGAATGTATGTTCGTGCTGGTCGTCCTGCTTTTGCACGGCCATGTGTGGGGGTCCATAAGAGTACATCTCTTATGAGTTTGTCGTACTTCCCCTTATAATAAACATATTAAAGTGTATGCTCGATTTTAATACTCAATGACATTTTTTTCTGAGTTGTAAGTCGACACGTACATACCAAAACAGAAAATCCTTTATATATATATATATATATATATATATATATATATATATAAAGTAAGTAAAGTTAGCGACCATAGTCGAGGGTGACCCGAAGGCTCCCTTTTCGATAGCTACTACACCAAGGTGTAGGGGAGGGCGCTACTCCATTCCCTGGATTGCTCCACTTTACCCTTGAACCGTACCTTATAATGCTGAGTGTTAAGCAAGGTGGTATCAAGTTCCATTTTTAAAGTCTTCGGTATGACTCGACCTGGGATTGAACCCAGGTCTCCCGGGCCATTGGCGAACACTCTAACCGCTGGGCCAATGTATATATATTAGTAATATCCAGTCAGCGTCCGAAGACAGTGGGTATGGATTTGACCCCCTTTGCTCTCGCCTGAGAATTTTAAATTCATTTATTTATTCATTCATTTATTTATTTATTATTATTATTATTATTTTTCTCGTGCACTTATGAATTGTAATTCCACATTTGCTGTTCTGCAACCTCAAGTCTAGCATGTAAAACGTCATCTGACGAGACGGAAAGTATGATAATATTCTCCGGCGAAATAAATTCATAATGATAACTTAACTAGGTTTGAGTTTCCTTCTAATTGCACTATATATATATATATATATATATATATATATATATATATATATATATATATATATTCGATGGTCATTCAATAAGTCAGAGGAATTGTTTTCGAAAAAAGCAAAATTATTTTTTCTATGAAAGTAAACTCGGCATTGTTTGGTTTATATCAAAGTTATTTTAATCTGGCAAAAAATATTTGTTTTGAGGCTATTCAAAAAGGTATGAACGGAGGTCTGCCTTCAAATTTTCGGTGGCTGAGATGTGCAAACCTTGTGAAATTTACAAAAGAATATGTAGTGTGGATGGAGAAACATGTTTTAGTAAAATAATGATTACAAATGGGCTTAACTTGGGTTTGCTAAGATGAGCTTGAGTCGCAAACACATTCCATAAAGAGAAAACAAACTGACTTTCCGGCAAAGAAAAAGTTCCGAGCGCAGTGCTCAGAAAAGAAATCTATCTCTCTAGGACATGAAAGGATCCATCACTATTGATTTTCTTTAAAAAGGTGTAAATGTAAACTGTACTTTTTATTATCAACTCCTTAGGCTAAAAATTAATTGAATGTATGATGTTACATTGCCTCTTCTCAGTGTTTTCCAAATTTAAACAAATGATCACTTAGATTGAAGAAGAAGGTGACTTAATGAACATTGGCACGGAAAATGGAATTGGTGAGACGGATTAAAATGTCACATTTAGGTTGCATTCAATTAGTACAAATGCTCTCAGGAAAGGCGTGAATACTTCTTGCCTGGTGGTAAACTAGCCTTTGTAAATGACGACTCACGTGGTATAATGGTTTGCAAGACAGACTAGTATACCGTTGAAAATGGATATTATTAGTTATTATCGATTAACAAACTCTACAGCGTTGAAACTTTGTAACCACCATTAAGAATATGTATTGCCCTTATAGGTGAGGCTTAGAATACACTGAATTTATTTCATGCAGACGGGTAAGACCCTCCCCACAGAAAAAGAAGGTTATGTCACTATACTGCATCTGATTGTGAGGCTCCAGTTCTTCAGATTTGGTGAGAGTGGAAACCCCTTCATAGACCCAGATTCATCACTCTCTACTAGAGGGGTAGAACCTGTTAGGTTCCCATCTGTTAAGGTCTTATTTATGAGTGAAATAAATCTGTTAGGGTCTTATTTATGTGTCAAATGAATCTGTTAGGGTCTTATTTATGTGTCAAATGAATCTGTTAGGGTCTTATTTATGGGTCAAATGAATCTGTTAGGGTCTTATTTATGTGTCAAATGAATCTGTTAGGGTCTTATTTATGTGTCAAATGAATCTGTTAGGGTCTTATTTATGGGTCAAATGAATCTGTTAGGGTCTTATTTATATGTCAAATGAATCTGTTAGGGTCTTATTTATGTGTCAAATGAATCTGTTAGGGTCTTATTTATGTGTCAAATGAATCTGTTAGGGTCTTATTTATGTGTCAAATGAATCTGTTAGGGTCTTATTTATGTGTCAAGTGAATCTGTTAGGGTTCCATCAATGGGTCAAATAAATCTGTTAGGGTTCCATCAATGGGTCAAATAAATCTGTTTAAAAGTTATACGTATTCGATAAAATATAATTAAAAGAAACAATTACACACAAAATAATTAAATATGGGCGTATAATGCGATTCTCCGTCCTCTTGGTTTAAAAAAAACATTGACGGGTTGACATGCCGTTAAAAAGAATCAAACATAAGAATATGTAGCTGTCCCAGATTAAGTACATGCTTTTTATATATTTATACAAATTTATTTTTGGTTACAGAGTTGCACTTTTATTGAGAGGACACGTATACGTCTCTGGTTTTGGATTCAAAGTTTTTTCCTTCTTCTAGATTGGTTGCTGTACCAAGGTAAAAGATCCACTCTACGCTGCTATCGATTCATAGCCGGGAAGGGGTGAGAACCGTTCATGCCTTTCTGAAAGGCATTTGTGAGAAAGTAAAACGCAAACAACCTCATTCAGGATATGAACCCGGCTCGATAAGTCCATTTCTTACGACGATAACCGTTATGACGAGGTGTCCGTGGTGTAATGGTTATCGTCGTAGGAAATGGACACGGCAACACGAGTTCAAATCCTGGACGAGACTGGTTGCATTTCACGTAGCACTAATACCTTTGGGAAAGGTATGAATCCAATTATTCTCCCTCCAGCTATGGGTGAATAGTAGGACAGACTGGGTTCTTCAGCCTTGGTGAGGCAACTAGCTTAGGAGAAGGAAAACTCTGAATTAAAACCTGTTAAACTCCGCTTAAAAAATTGACCTTGTGTCATATCCTGCCCGAGCGGAGGGGTTGGTAAATATGATAACCGTTATGACGATAGATAATTATTGTAAATTGTTACATTCACGATTGAGCACAAGGCCCTAATTTTTTTTTTTTTTTTTTGTCGGGAGAGTTGTCTTCTATGCTAATGATGCTATTTTATGCTAATCTTAGCTAACTGCACTCATTGACCTATCAATTTTGACAATACTAATGATCATCCATCCCTAAACTCGAAGTATTGTGCAGTACTAATCAAAGTGCGTTAAACTGGCAGTTAATGTTCTCCAGTCTTCAGTGCCTGGGAAAATACGTCAATAACCGAGACATTTACATATTTTTACATTTAAAAAAAGTGTAAATATCTAAGTTGTTTCTTAGTTTTTTTTGGTTTTTTTGTTTTATGGCATATCGACCTTAAATATTTGGGGTCATTTTTAAAATAAGAAAACAAAATGGTTGAGAGAGAGAGAGTGAGAGAGAGAGAGAGAGTGAGAGAGAGATGTATACCCGGAATGAAGAGGTAATAACACTTGTTTATTATGAAAGGTGGCGAAAGCGGTTACGTGTGTGTGTGTGTGTGTGTGTGTGTGTGAGAGAGAGAGAGAGAGAGAGAGAGAGAGAGAGAGAGATTCGGATAGGATGGGAACTGCTAAGATACGATATTTACACCTGGCGGAAATATATCTCCAGAGTGCCTTGCTGACAGCTGACTAATTGCTCTCTCCTCGAGACTGAAAACTTCCGTAGTTATATAATTTTCGGGCGCTTACACCGGGCCATCGGCCTAATGAGTAGAGTGTGTGCCAAAGGTCCGCGAGACCGAGATTCAATCCCAGGTAGCGTCATACCAAATATTCAAAGAATGGTACTTGATGCTGCCTTGCTTAATGCTCAGCATTATAAGATATGGATCAAGGGTAGAGTGGAACAATCCAGAGAATGGAGTAGTGCCCTCCTTTACACTTTGGGGTAGTAACTATTGTAAAGGGAGCTATCCGGTCACCCTCGACTATGGTCGCCAACTTTACTTTTTACGCTTCCTACACAATTCACGTGGCATTTCCGCTGTTCCTTTGTTTACCTTAAGACACGGGTACACATCCTATTTTGAAATATACAAACTAACCGGCCTGTCAAAGGTCAACATGTAACAGAGAGAGAGAGAGAGAGAGAGAGAGAGAGGGAGAGAGAGAGAGAGTTGATTAAAAAATACAAACAAGGCCCACCTGTGAAGCACTGGTTAGCAAGTTATTCCTGAATATTACCGATACTGCGGGGTATTCGATTCTCACCGGGTGCACATAAACTCGAAGTATTGTGCAGTACTAAACAAAGTGCGTTAAACTGGCAGTTAATGTTCTTCAGTATTCAATGCCAGGGAAAATTATCTGGCATTGCTTCAAAGAATTCTTCTACCCCCCCCCTCTTCAATGCAACAGAGAGTACTTACTCCGATGCACTAAAATGTGGCATGGTCAGGGTCAGGGTCAGGGTCAATATCTGAGACGCTCCATAAAGGAGGAATATAGGCAGAGGTAAGCTATTTTTGGCACCATCTGCCCGTACTCCAAAAGACGTGAACAACGACCTCTTTTCCACCACTTCCCCTGCTGGCATCATTACTGCTGCCGCTAAGGTATATTGTAAAAGCTTAGATATTAAAACCATCCAAGGAAAGACAGAGAACAAATGGATTGAAATATTTTGGAAAATGTACACGACACAGATCCGGCTCATTTCGAAGCCAACATCCTCAGAGGATCTTGTGGAAACAAATTGATATCCTTTGAGGTTTTAAGCTCAGTCAATTTGCAGTTTAACCCCTGGGAATAACTCTATTAGAAAACTTTTAATACTTCCCATATGGTGGGTGGGCAGCCTTACTGTGGTGCAATGGTTTGCAAGCTTGGCTAGCAGACAATTAAGAGTGGGTTTGATTTTCACTGAATGCTGCACACTTCTAACATTTTGTCGATCAAACACTGGGACGGGGGGGGGACCTGGTCGTCTTATTGTGATCAACAACTTAATTTCACAGGTCAGTTACTATCGAATGGTGAATTCTTTCCTCACTAGGTGCCCTATACTTACAGCCTTGTGCTTAAAAAAGCGTGAAATTATTGAGTTGCTATTCTGTTGGCGTAATGAGCAGAGTGTTCACTAATGGTCCGGGAGACCGGGGTTCAATGCCAGGTCGAGTCATACTAAAGACTTAAAAAATGGTACTTGATGCCGCCTTGCTTAAAACTCAGCATTATAAGGTAAGGATCAAGCAATCCAGGGAATGGAGTAGCGCCCTTCCCCTACACCTCGATGTAGCAGCTAATGAAAACGGAGCCTTCGAGTCAACCTTGACTAAGATCGCCTACTTTACTTATTCTATGAGACAATATTCCACTTCGCTTTCTGAAATCAACTACCCTGTGGCGTAATGGATAAAGTGTTTGTTTGCAGCCTTGAAGTAAGCAAGTTCGTGCTATTAAGTTTATTTTCGGACTAATACTCTTGGGAAAGGCATAAAGACCAATTTTCCTATAAGTTATGGGTTGGATAATATCACTTCTTTATTCTGCTTAGATGACTTCGGTACTAAATAACTCACAATGGATGATGTACTATCGAACAAAGAAATCAAACAAAACAAATTCTACTACGAAATCTTCCATGTTAAAATTTTGTGTTTGTTGATGTGAAGTATAGTCGTTTGACTTCACATCACGATTTTCTTTTTTTTTTTACTCAACTTTTTTTCATTTCTCCATTTATTTTTTATTTGTAAATTAAACTTCAATTTAAACGGTCACTGCTTACATTGAAATAGCCAAACGAAATAATTTGTGTATAACATTCACTCATGTAGAACATTTACACCTTACTTTGAACAACAAAATTCGGGAAAAAATCTCTTGTATAATACGCACTGACCTTCTGCTTTTTTTTTTTAGATATTGTCGCAGCTAAAATTAGTCTATGTTGAACTTTTTATCTGTTCACACTGAATAAAAAAGAATTTATATAGTTTACATTTTGTCTTTAAACACAAAATTAACTTGGTATTTAGAACAAACATACGGACATTTTCACACAAAAAAGCAACAAGCTTGCGGCGAAAATAAACTCATATGTGGAGAAACAAAATTATAAATAAACTCATCCCAGTGACTATTTCTTTGTTGCGGCATGAAATTGAAATGTTTGTTATACATTAACTAGTTTGGATCATAGATATAATTTAGACTAGGAAAAACAAAATTATAAACAAACACACATTCCTGTGACTATTTCTTTGTAGAAACATAAAATAAAAGTGTTCATAACACATAAATTATTAGACTAGGAGAAACAAAATTATAAACAACCACACATTCCAGTAGATATTTCTCAGTGACAGGGTGAAATAGATTAGTTCAGGCTAGAGATATAACTTACTTACGGTTAATCTGTCCCGATTATGGTGAGACCTGTGGCCAAAAATAAGGTTGTTGCAAGGTTCTCATGTATAACACGCACATCAAAATATTCGGCTGAAAAATCTGGAAAAACAGTACTTCATATACACATATAATTACGATAGAGGCATCAAGAAAATAGATTTTAAAAAGACACTAAGAATGATATAAAAAGAATACTGCTGAAAAATCTCGGAAAATAGTGCGTATTACACACAAATAATCACGCTAGAGGCATGTAGTAAATAGAGTTTTAAAAAGATACTGAGAATAGTATTAAGAGAATACTACTTAAAAATCTAAAAAAAATAGTGCGTATTATACACAAATAATCACGGTAGAGGCATGTAGTTAATACATAAATAATAACGTTATGGGCATAAAGTAAATATAGTTTCAAAAAGATACCTCGAGTGTTATTAAAGAATACTGTTGAAAAATTTCGGAAAAAGGTGCGTACTATACACAAATAATTACGGTAGAGGCATGTAGTAAATACAGTTTTAAAAAGATACCATGAGTGTTATTATAAAGAATACTGCTGAAAAATCTCGGAAAATAGTGCGTATTATACACAAATAATCCTTGTAGAGCCATGTAGTAAATAGAGTTTTAAAAAGATATGAAGACAGTTAATAAAGAATACTTTTGAAAAATCTCTGAAAATAGTGCGTATTATACACAAATAAATCACAGTAGTGGCATGTAGAAAATAGATTTTTCAAAAGATACTAAGAATGTTATTAAAAGAATACCGCAGAAAAACCTCGGAAAATTGTGCGTATTATACACAAATTAATCAGAGTAGAGGCATGTAGAAAATACAGTTTTAAAAAGATACTAAGAATGGTATTAAAAGATGACTATTGAAAAATCTCGGAAAATAGTGCGTATTATACAAAAAAATCTCGGTAGAAGCATGTAGTGAATGGAGTTTTAAAAAGATATGAAGAGAGTTAATAAAGAATACTTCTGAAAAATCTCGTAAAATTGTGCGTATTATACAAATAAATCACAGTAGAGGCAGGTAGTATATAGAGTTTTAAAAAGATACTAAGAATGGTATTAAAAGAATACTATTGAAAAATCTCGGAAAATAGTGCGTATTATACACAAACATTCACGGTAGAGGCATGTAGAAAATACAGTTTTAAAAGATACTAAGAATGGTATTAAAAGAATACTGCTGAACATTCTCGGAAAAGATTGCGTATTATACACAAATAATGACGGTAGAAGCATGTAGTAAATAGAGTTTTAAAAAGATACTAAGAATGGTATTAAAAGAATACTGCTGAAAAATCTCGGAAAATAGTGCGTATTATACATAAATAATCACGGTAAAGGCATGTAGTAAATAGAGTTTTAAAAAGATACTAAGAATGGTATTAAAAGAATACTGCTGAAAAACCTCGGAAAATAGTGCGTATTATACATAAATAATCACGGTAAAGGCATGTAGTAAATAGAGTTTTAAAAAGATACTAAGAATGGTATTAAAAGAATACTGCTGAAAAACCTCGGAAAATAGTGCGTATTATACATAAATAATCACGGTAAAGGCATGTAGTAAATAGAGTTTTAAAAAGATACTAAGAATGGTATTAAAAGAATACTGCTGAAAAACCTCGGAAAATAGTGCGTATTATACATAAATAATCACGGTAAAGGCATGTAGTAAATAGAGTTTTAAAAAGATACTAAGAAATGGTATTAAAAGAATACTGCTGAAAAACCTCGGAAAATAGTGCGTATTATACATAAATAATCACGGTAAAGGCATGTAGTAAATAGAGTTTTAAAAAGATACTAAGAATGGTATTAAAAGAATACTGCTGAAAAATCTCGGAAAATAGTGCGTATTATACATAAATAATCACGGTAAAGGCATGTAGTAAATAGAGTTTTAAAAAGATACTAAGAATGGTATTAAAAGAATACTGCTGAAAAATCTCGGAAAATAGTGCGTATTATACATAAATAATCACGGTAAAGGCATGTAGTAAATAGAGTTTTAAAAAGATACTAGGAATGGTATTAAAAGAATACTGCTGAAAAATCTCGGAAAATAGTGCGTATTATACATAAATAATCACGGTAAAGGCATGTAGTAAATAGAGTTTTAAAAAGATACTAAGAATGGTATTAAAAGAATACTGCTGAAAAATCTCGGAAAATAGTGCGTATTATACATAAATAATCACGGTAAAGGCATGTAGTAAATAGAGTTTTAAAAAGATACTAAGAATGGTATTAAAAGAATACTGCTGAAAAATCTCGGAAAATAGTGCGTATTATACATAAATAATCACGGTAAAGGCATGTAGTAAATAGAGTTTTAAAAAGATACTAAGAATGGTATTAAAAGAATACTGCTGAAAAATCTCGGAAAATAGTGCGTATTATACATAAATAATCACGGTAAAGGCATGTAGTAAATAGAGTTTTAAAAAGATACTAGGAATGGTATTAAAAGAATACTGCTGAAAAATCTCGGAAAATAGTGCGTATTATACATAAATAATCACGGTAAAGGCATGTAGTAATAGAGTTTTAAAAAGATACCATGAGAGCGATAAAAGTATAATGCTGCAAAATCTCGGAATATAGTGCGTATTATGCACTAACAATCATGGTATAGGCATGTGGTTTAAATAGATAGAAAGAGTGCTATTAAATAATACTCCTAAAAAATCTCGGAAAATAGTGCGTATTATACACAAATAATCATGATATAGGCTTGTACAAAATATAGTTTTAAGAAGATATGAAGAATAGTATTAAAAATATACTGCTGAATAAATCTCGGAAAATAGTGCATTTTATACACAAATGCACAGGGAAGAGGCATGTGGTAAATACAGTTTCAAAAAGTCACTAAGAATGGTATTGAAAGAATAATGCTGAAAAATCTCGGAATATAGTGCGTATTATACAAAAATAATCACGGTAGAAGCATGTAGTAAATAGAGTTTTAAAAAGATACTAAGAATGGTATTAAAAGAATACTGCTGAAAGATCTCGGTAAAATGGTGCGTATTATACAAAAAAAATCATGGTAGAAGCATGCAGTAAATAGAGTTGAAAAAAGATACAAAGAGTGTTATGAAAGAATACTGCTTAAAAATCTCGGAAAATAGTGCGTATTATACTCAAATTATCACGGTAGGTGCATGTAGTATATAGAGTTTGAAAAAAGATATTAAAAATGGAATTAAAAAAATACTGCTGAAAATCTCAGAAAATAGTGGGTATAATACATAAATAATAACGTTAGGGGCATAAAGTAAATATAGTCCAAAAGATACCTCGAGTGTTATTAAAGAATACTGTTGAAAAATTTCGGAAAAAAGTGCGTACTATACACAAATAATTACGGTAGAGGAATGTAGTAAATACAGTTTTAAAAAGATACCATGAGTGTTATTATAAAGAACACTGCTGAAAAATCTCGGAAAATAGTGCGTATTATACACAAATAATCCTTGTAGAGCCATGTAGTAAATAGAGTTTTAAAAAGATATGAAGACAGTTAATAAAGAATACTTTTGAAAAATCTCTGAAAATAGTGCGTATTATACACAATAAATCAAAGTAGTGGCATGTAGAAAATAGATTTTTCAAAAGATACTACGAATGGTATTAAAAGAATACTGCAGAAAAACCTCGGAAAATAGCGCGTATTATACACAAATAAATCAGAGTAGAGGCATGTAGAAAATACAGTTTTAAAAAGATACTAAGAATGGTATTAAAAGATGACTATTGAAAAATCTCGGAAAATAGTGCGTATTAAACACAAACATTCACGGTAGAGGCATGTAGAAAATACAGTTTTAAAAAGATACTAAGAGTGTTAATTAAGAATACTGCTGAAAAATTTCGGAAAATTGTGCGTATTATACAAAAAAATCTCGGTAGAAGCATGTAGTAAATGGAGTTTTAAAAAGATATGAAGAGAGTTAATAAAGAATACTTCTGAAAAATCTCGTAAAATAGTGCGTATTATACAAATAAATCACAGTAGAGGCAGGTAGTATATAGAGTTTTAAACAGATTCTAAGAATGGTATTAAAAGAATACTATTGAAAAATCTCAGAAAATTGTGCGTATTATACACAAACATTCACGGTAGAGACATGTAGAAAATAGAGTTTTAAAAAGATACTAAGAATGGTATTAAAAGAATACTGCTGAAAAATCTCGGAAAATAGTGCGTATTATAGAAAAATAATAACGGTAGAGGCATGTTGTAAATAGAGTTTTAAAAAGATACTAAGAGTGTTATTAACGATACAGTTGAAAAATGCCAGAATATAGTGCGTATTATATACAAATAATAACGTTAGAGGCATGTAGTAAATAGAGTTCAAAGAAGATACGAAGATTTGTATTAAAAGTATACTGCTGAAAAATTTCGGAAAATAGTGAGCATTATACATAAATAATCATGGTGGAGGCATGTGGTAAATACAGTTTTAAAAAGACACTAAGAATGGTATTAAAAGAATACTGCTGAAAAATCTCGGAAAATAGTGAGCATTATACACAAATAATCACGGTAGAGACATGTAGAAAATACAGTTTTAAAAAGACACTAATAATGGTATTAAAAGAATACTGCTGAACAATCTCGGAAAATAGTGCGTATTATACACAAATAATAACGTTAGAGGAATGTAGGAAATAGAGTTTTAAAAAGATAGTAAGAATTGTATCAAAAAAATGTTGCCGATAAATCTCTGAAAAATGTGCGTATTATACACAAATAATCACGGTATAGGTATTAAAAAGATACTAAGAATTATATTAAAATAATACTCCTGAATAATCTCGGAAAATAGTGCGTATTATACACATAAACCCACGGTAAAAGCATATAGTAAATTAAGTTTTAAAAAGATACTAAGTGTGTTATTAAAGAATACTACTGAAAAATCCCGGAAAATAGTGCGTATTATACACAAATAACACGGTAGAGGCATGTAGTAAATAGAGTTTTAAATAGATACTAAGAATGGTATTAAAAAAATACTGCTGAAAATCTCAGAAAATAGTGGGTATTATACATTAATTATAACGTAAAGGGTATGAAGTAAATATAGTTTTAAAAAGACACCTGGAGTGTTATTAAAAAAGTGCGTACTATACACAAATAATCACGGTAGAGGCATGTAGTAAATAGAGTTTTAAAAAGATACCATGAGTGTTATTAAAGAATACTGCTGAAAAATCTCGGAAAATAGTGCGTATTATACACAAATAAATCACAGAAGAGGCATGTAGTAAATAGAGTTTTAAACATATACTAAAAATGGTATTAAAAGAACCCTGCTGAATAATCTTGGAAAATAGTGCGTTTTATACACAAATAATGACGGTAGAGGCACGTAGTAAATAGTGTTTACTGCAGAAAAATCTTGGAAAATAGTGCGTACTATACACAAATAATCACGGCATGTAGTAAATACAGTTTTAAAAAAATACTAAGAATGGTATTAAAAGACTACTGCTGAAAAATCTCGGAAAATAGTGCGTATTATACACATATAATCACGGTAGAGGTATGTAGTAAATAGAGTTTTAAAAAGATATAGTATCTTTTTAAAACTCTATTTACTACATACCTCTACCGTGATCCTCTAAAATCTCGGAAAATGGTACGTATTATACACAAATAATCACGGTAGAGGCATTTAATAAATAGAGTTTTAAACAGATAAAAAGATTGTTTTTTGTGAATATTGCTGAAAAATGTCGGAAAATAGTGCGTATTATACACAAATAATCACTTTAGAGGCATGTAGTAAATAGAGTTTTAAAAAGATACCATGAGTGTTATTAAAGAATATTGCTGAATAATCTTGGAAAATAGTGCGTATTATACACAAATAATCACGGTAGAGGCATGTAGTATATAGAGTTTTAAAAAGATATGAAGAGAGTTATTAAAGAACACCGATGAAAATTCTCGGATAATGGTGCGTATTATACACAAATAGTCACGATGGAGGCATGTAGAGAATAGAGTTTTAAACAGATACTAAGAATGGTATTAAAAGAATACTGCTGAACAATGTCGGAAAATAGTGCGTATTATGCAAAAATAATCACGGTATAGAGTTTTAAAAACATACTATGAGTGTTTTCAAAGAATACTGATGATTAATCTCGGAAAAAAATGCGTATTATACACAAATAATGTCGGTAGATACATGTAGTATATAGAGTTTTAAAAAGATATTGAATATGATATTAAAGAATACTATTGAAAAATTTCGGAAAATAGTGCGTATTATACACAAATAATCACTGCAGAGGCATGTAGTAAAAAGTGTTTTAAAAAGATTGGTATTAAAAGAATACTGCTGAAAAACCTCGGAAAATAGTGCGTTTTATACTCAAATATTTACCGTAGAGGCATGTAGTAAATAGAATTTTAAATAGATACTAAGAATTATATTAAAAGAATACTGCTGGAAAATCTTTGAAATAGTGTGTATTATACACATATAATCACTACATATGTAATACATCACTACATATATAATAATACATACATCACTACATATATAATACTACATATGTTATTAAAGAATATTGCTGAAAAAACTCGGAAAATGGTACGTATTATACACAAATAAGTATTATACACAAATAATACACAAATAGTCACGGTAGAGATATGTAGTAAATAGAGTTTTAAAAAGATACTAAGAATGGTATTAAAAGAATAATGGTGAAAAATCTCGGAAAATAGTGCGTATTATACATGAATAAATCACCGAAGAGGCATGTAGTAAATAGAGTTTTTAAAAAATACTAAGACTGGTATTAAAAGACTACTGCTGAAAAATCTCGGAAAATAGTGCGTATTATACACATATAATCACGGTAGAGGTACGTAGTAAATAGAGTTTTAAAAAGATACTATGAATGGTATTAAAAGAATACTGCTGATTAATCTCGGAAAATAGTGCGTATTATACATATAATAAATATGTATAATAATCACGGTAGAGGAATGTAGTATATAGAGTTTACTGCAGAAAAATCTTGGAAAATAGTGCGTATTATACACAAATGATCACAGTAGAGGCATGTAGCAAATAGAGTTTTAAAATATATGACTCTACTGTAATTATTGTATTCTTTATACTGCTGAAAATCTCGGAAAATGGTGCGTATTATACACAAATAATCACGGTAGAGGCATGTAGTAAATAGAGTTTTAAAAAGATAATAAGAATGGTATTAAAAGAATACTGCTGAAAAATCTCGGGAATAGTGCGTATTATACACAAGTAATCACGGTAGAGGCATGTTTTAAATAGAGTTTAAAAAATATACTAAAACTGTTATAAAGGAATACTGCCGAAAAATCTCGGAAAATAGTGCGTATTATACATAAATTATTACGGTCGAGATAGGTAACAAATAGAGTTTAAATAGATACTAAGAATATTGCTGAAAAATCTCGGCAAATAGTGCGTTTTATACACTAATAATATCGATAGATGAATATAGTAAATAGAGTTTTAAAAAGATTATAAACATGTTATGAAAAGAATACTGCTGAAAAATCTTGGAAAATAGTGCGTATTATACACAAATAATTACAGTAGAGTCATATAATAAACAGAGTTTTAAAAAGATACTAAAAACATTATCAGCAATTAATCCTGAAACATTTCTGAATACAGTTCGTATTATACATATTACGGTAGAGGCATGTAGTAAATAGAGTTTTAAAAAGATACTAAGAATGGCATTAAGGAATAATGCTGAACAATCTTGGAAAATAGTGCGTGTTATACACAAATAATTACACTAGTGTCATGTAGTAAATAGAGTTTAAAAAAGATACTAAATATGTTATTAAAGAATACTGCTGAAAAATCTCGGAAAATGGTACGTATTATACACAAATAAGTACGGTCAATTTAAATTGAAATAAAAATACTATTAATCTATATAATGCTAGCCTGCATTTAATGGTGAATCTCCAGTTCTATAGCTCTGAATAGTGTGGAGTATCCTTTCACTGACATTACTCACAGGTCCATTCTAACCCAGCGTGGTCGTATTCCTTTGGGTCAATCTATAGGTTAAATAGATCTGTTTAAAAATCATTCGTGTTCGATATGAAAAATGTTGACAAAAAAAACCCCAAAAAGATCTTAAGAAACACTTCCACAAAATAAGCCGATTGTGTCTTTGAAGATAGGTAAGATCCCCCCCACCAATTTAATGTCCTGCATATCACACTGAACCATCTATAAAATAAGTCGACTGCATATCTCTAGAGATCCACCCCCAAATCTAATGTCTTTACATTGCCATTACTTCTAGGTCCTCTATGACCCAGGGTCGTTGTCCCTGTTCGGGTCGCATCTATGGGTAAAAAAGAAAAGTTTAAACATTTAACTGTGTTCCAACTAATGAATAATCTTAAATTGAATTGTTAGTGCTACAAGCAATGCTTAAAAACATTTAACTGATCAAACAACTGAGTAAGGTTGAGTAGAATTAATAGTGTTGAATAGCAATACTTGAAATCATTTAACTGTAAGCAAACAAATGACCTCTGGCTTGTTTAAATGTTAACTACAAACTGTTCGTTTATATATTATATATTTTCAGTATATGTATATACAAGATTTGGCATTAAGTAACATACAAGGGTTGATATGCCATAAAACACAACCATCAAACCAAAGTTAATCGACCAATCAATCCTAATATAAGGTATTTTAAGCTATTTTTTAAGTATCAGCTAAAAAGAATCATTTGAATATGTAAAGGGCAATTCAGAAATTTTCCGAGAAGTTTGTGGATTTTCAGTTTTCAAAGGGCGATTTTTGTTCCCTGACTTCCCGTCTGGGAATTTTCTTGCTTTGTTTTTATTGGAATTTATTTATTTATAGTTAAGTTCCGGTGCTGAACTCCAGCCTCGAAGTGAGCGAGTTCAGACTAGTATTTTCGCTGACTGTTCAGCCGGACGGTTAATGCTCTATGGCAGACTTGAGGCCGAAAGGCCCCCAGTTCGGCTGGGCCACCTTCGGGTGGGCAAGTTGCAACATTGACACCTTTATCACCCTTGTATAGCAATGGACCCCGTGGTTCAGTTTAAGCTATAATCAGGCATACGTGCCTGGACCCAGATTTGTGTTCATGTCCAGCTGGGCTTATCAGGCCCACATTGCACTAAGTGGGTCGATGACCAGCATAGTCAAGCAGGGCTTGAGCCTCGGCTCGTGTCCGACTTTCTCCTCCCTTAAACCCCCACTATAATCGACCTTCGAGTCGATGACCTTGTGTCAAGTCCTGTCTGGTGGGAGGCAAAGACAAATATTTAGTTCGAACTCTTGTCGCGCAATTACGTTTAATTTCGGATTCCTATTCTTGAAAAAAATATGAATCCCCTTATCCTCACAAACCTTTTTTCTTCAAGGGTGGCATTGGCATGAAATAACCCATGAATGTTGATATGCCATTAAACAAAGGAGCTAAAGCAAAACTTTATTAATTTTCCTACGTTTTGATTATTTTTCAAAAATGTAATAGGAAAATGATATTTTCTCAAACACATGCCCATTTGAATTACATTAACAGGGAGTGTGGACAGGGAACACAGTTATTACAAAGAGGCGCTAGACATCCCTATCGGCCAGACCCAGCATCAAATTTATTTTTTATGCAAATGTAACTACAATTACAGGAGAGGGTTTTACTCTATTTCACAGATGGGACAGACCAGTTGCAGGGTCAAGCTGTAAATCATTTTAATTGATTTTTCTTTTTCTTTTTAATTGTTAATTAATCAAATGTGGGAAGGCAAGTTAATCATGTGTTGTGTATTGATATTCTTGTTGCTGCTATCGACAAATGTCTTGTGTTTTTTGATATGCAGACCTGAGATTGTTTATAGTCCCAGTTGTTACTAAGTGATCACCCATCTAAGTACTGAACAGGTATGTCATTGCCTAACTTTGATGATCTAGCGGTAAGCGGTTCTTTAAGAATGACTTATTTACTAAGCTTTGTTTAGTCTGTCATATAGGATTCAGGCTGCTTACAATACCAGCTGTTACTATGTGATCACCCATCTAAGTACTAAACAGGTATTAAACAGGCATGTCGTTGCTTAACTTTGATGATCTAGCGGTAAGCGGTTCTTTAAAAATGACTTATTTACTAAGCTTTGTTTAGTCTGTCCTATAGGATTCAGGGCTGCTTACAATACCAGTTGTTACTATGTCATCACCCCTCTAAATACTGAACAGGTATCTCGTTGCTTAACTTTGATGATCTAGCGGTAAGCGGTTCTTTAAAAATGACTTATTTACTAAGCTTTGTTTAGTCTGTCCTATAGGATTCAGGGCTGCTTACAATACCAGTTGTTACTATGTCATCACCCCTCTAAATACTGAACAGGTATCTCGTTGCTTAACTTTGATGATCAAGCGGTAAGCAGTTCTTTAAGAATGACTTATTTACTAAGCTTTGTTTAGTCTGTCATATAGGATTCAGGCTGCTTACTATACCAGTTAGATTTCTTCACCTCTTTCCTAAATCGAAGCATCAATATCATCATGGACAGCCGTTAACTATGAAATACTAATTATAATCCTTCACTCCTTCCTAAACAGAAGCATCAGTATCATCATGGACCGCTATCGAATCCTTTAAATTTACCCATCATCTTATTTTTGAGACTGAGACTGCTAATCTTCTTTCTCTTAAAATCTGCCTGTCTCTGAAACTGTTCGTACCCTCATTGACGTAGCGAGGCGACAGTCCTATGCTTTTTTGTAGATCTTAGTTCTCCGCCCCTCACCCACCTTTCCTTCTTCTTTCATCATGATTTTCGTTGGGTGAATATCTTGAAAACAAAACACAGCTAGAATTTCTAAAATTTTCTGTGTTCTGCAAAAACGACTCATTTCTTGTAAATACTTCACAGTTAACAGACAAGGGATTCGGAAAACTTCTTCTTCTTCTTCTTCTTGAGAGTTTTTCACATCAGGGTTAGCTGATGGCTTTCCACTGGAGTTTGAGTGACAGCAAGACTCCTCAAGTCTCCCGGACTCTTCTTAGTATTCTGACCGATCTAAACAATGCTGCTGTTGGGATAGTCTCCACCCGTCCCGTTTTTAACGAGTCCTCCAGTCCTTGTACCAATCCTTTAGTGACTGCACCAGGAGCACCAATTACAATTGGTATATTAGTCCCTTTCATGTTCCACAGTTTTTTCAATTCCCGAGCAAGGTCTAGGTACTTATCCCTCTTTTTGCATTTTTTCAATTTTACTCTGTGGTCCGCCGGGACAGTAAAATCCACAACTCTGCAAGTCTCTTTTTTGTTGATTATTATAAGGTCTGGTCGAGATTAGGTGATCCGTTTGTATGTCAAAATCCCAGAGGAATTTGTGCGTCTCATTCTCCAGGACAGATTCTGGGTTGTGCATATACCATTTGTTCATATGGTCAAACTTCAATTTCTTGCACAATTCCCACTGGATCACTTTCCCCACCCAGTTGTACCAAGTCTTATACTCTTTCTTTGCTAATTTGCTGCATTCTTATTACGTGATTGATCATGGTTCCGAGTATCTTACGAGGATGTCCGCCCAGGTATTTATCCCTTTGAGAAGGTTCCTGCTCTAGAGTTTTTTCTCGAGTAATTTTCTGGTTCTTCTGAGATACTCTTTTTTATTTTTTTTTCTTTCATTTCCACTTGTTTGATGGTGTCAGCTTCTAATATCCCCAAGTATTTATAGGTTTCCTTTTCTCCGAGCGTTATCATTACTACTTAATTTGGTAGTTCGACTCCTTCCGTTATGTGTCGTTTGCCACTTTTCATTACTAGCATCACGTATTTTTCAATGCCAAATTCCATCCCTATATCTTGACTGTATATTCTCACAGTTTGTATTAGGGTTTCTAATTCTTTTTCGTTTTTGGCAAAAAAAAATTGATGTCGTCCATGTACTGAGTTTATATCCGGCTGTGCATTTCCTAAGGATGGTGATAGTGCATCTCCCTGGAATATGCCTCTTTGGATCTTTATCTCTGCTAAGCTTTTTTCCCTGCAGTCAATTCCACTCTCCAGGTTTGCATGGTCTTCTTGATAAACTGTACCACTTGGTCGGGTATTTTATACATTTTGAGACTCTGGGGGACCATATCGTGAGCATTTTTGTAGTCAATTCAGGAACCAGCTAGATTTTTCCGTCTCATTTTACTTTTACTTTCGTTGAGAATGTGCCGATCTCTATACATATTAGTTCCTCTGTGTTTCTGTTTCTCTTTCGGCATCCTTTCTGTTCATTGGAGAAGATTCCGCGGCCTATCAATCAGTTGTAGTAATTTGAGCCGTTAGTACTTTCCTCATCATCGGTAGGCACGTTATGGGTCAATAGTTGGACCCTTTGAAGGAGTCTTTTTAGATTAGAGTGGTCTTCCTTTTGATCATCCATTCGGGTATCTCAGTTTTCTGCATGTATTTATTCATATCGGTTGCAAATCTGTTGTGGATGGAGGCGAATTTTTTAAACCAAAATCCGTGTATGCCATCTAGGACAGGTTTTTTTTTTCAATTTGCTATCTTTTTAATTGCTGCCTTGAGCCTGTCGGGGTGTATGTTCACCTGAGGAACTTCTTCGAGCATTTGCAACTCTGTTTCCATGTCGTTTATCCATTCGGCTCTTTTGTTATGATCTTTCCGTTCCCATATTTTGCTCCAAAATATTTTTGCCTCTCTCGCATCAGGTTGTTGATATGGCTTCGCCCATTCTCCCCCTAATTGTGGGTAGAATTTTTTTTTCGTTGTTTTGGAACGTCCTGTTCTATCTATATTGTTTGGTCCTGTCCCGGCATCCTTTTAGTCTCCCTTCTTTCGCCAGTATATTTAGTTGGTCTCCTCAAGCTTTCTTTGAGTTCTAGTTGCCGTGCCTTTTCAGTTTCGTCTGACTATTTCTTAATGTTCTGTTTTTGTATTCTCGCTTGTTGTCGTAGTCTTTTTATCTGTGATTCTTGTCTGAGTTCCCACCCAGGTTTTGACTTTCTCTCTGTGGTCTTCAAGGGAACCCCGATTTTTTCAGGGACTAATTTTGCTTCTGTGTATATTAAATCGTTTAACTCCGTGATGTTTATTGGGATATTTGTTAATAAGTCGTTCACTTTCTCGGTTTCGGACTTGACTGTCCTCCAGTCTTGGTTCCTGAAAGAAGGCAATGTAGTTTTCTTTTCAGACATGATTCTTTAATAGTATCTATATTAGTTTTTTCTTCTTGGGTCAGTGTTTGCGTTTGTGTGTTTGTGGTGCATGGACCATTGTCATGTAGTTTTTGATTAGGAGTTTCTGGCTTTTCTGAATTTAGTGTCTCAATTACTGTGTTAAGGGTTTGTCGATATGTTTGCCTATATATTTGTTGGTGGATTTCCGGTATTTCTAGGTCAGAAAACCAACCATTCTCTGTTATTTTCCTCACCTGGTTAGCGAGCCTTTGGTTTGTTGCCTTAAATCTACCGAATTCTGTCCAAATTTCTATCATTCTTTTTCTATACCCTCTTTTTGCAGGGTTGCTTCTAAAATAACAGTATAGTGCTAGTTTGTTATCTTCCCCAGTACATTTTCTACACTGTGGTCTCTGGTGTGAACGGTCGATTTGTTTATGGTTTGTGCACCTGGAAGAAGAATTATTTGTGTACTTGGAAGAAGACGTTCGCTTGATACCGATCAATTCCCCATATTTATTATCAAGGGAGCACCTGCCGATCATGACACCCAAACATGTCGTCTGGGCCCCATGTTGATTTATGTTTCGATTTATCATTTTTCATGGGTAGTATATTGTGGCTATACCAGACCCAGGGGTTTATTATCTGCACGCCTTACACAGATGAGACTGAGAACAGTTACGGTAAATGTTCATGAACAGCGGGTCACAAATATATATATGTATATATATATATATATATAAAGTAAAAAAAATAAAATGTATTAATATTCAAGTTTTGACTTAGTTAAAATCCACTAACCTGCTGATTTATATTTTACTTCTCATAATAAGTACCTGAGCTAATTATAGCGGTAGGTGAAATGGTTTAGCGCTATATTTTTAGAGGCACACGGATGAATTACGGAACTTTGCTTTAACACACACAACAACGAAAGTTCTTTATTTGCAGCTTTGAATATGGTTTGTTCTTGGTGCTGCAAGACTCGTGGTGTTTAGGCTTGTTGGATGTTTGAGACGAAATGGCTTAGCGGGATGTTGAGATGGCAGCGTGTTGTTGGACGTGTGAGGGATGTGTTTAAAGTCACCGTGTAGTTTTGTATCTGGTTTTTGGAGGAGAGTCTGCGATATCTCCATGTTGTCGAGAGCGGAGTTTCGCTCGGATCGACATAGTCAATTTTTGGGGTGACATGAAGTGGTGCCTGTGGAAGGCATGCTGAATGTTTCCAATGTATGTTCAACTGGGTGGCTTGTCTAGCTAAAAAGCATCGCTAAGCAGGGACGACCAGAGGCACGTCTGTTCTGGTCGCCGTCTCAAGCCGAAGAGAGTGGATTTGGCCGCTCACCCGTTTTGCTAGCCGGAAATGAAGGTCCGGGCTAAATAGGATAAGTCATCCTGATTGGGTGAAATTCAGTGTTGAATTAAATAGCGCGCCAAACCAAAATACGAGATTTTCCTCTTCTCTACATAATTTTAGGTGTTTTTGTTTTTTATATTTACTGCCCTAATTTGAGACTTCATTCTACTAAGACTGGTCCTTTTATGGTAAATAGTAGGCTCATTACATGTCTTTCCGGTTTCATTGAGGACGGTAATTGTTCTTAATTAGCGCTTTCAGGCTATATTAGATACATTACATTTTCATCTATCGAGCGAAGGCACTCGTAAACCATATAGAATTTAGCGCGGAAAATTTAACCAACTCAAATTCGTGCTTTCGAAATAGTTTAGCTGAAAAAAATTCTGCCCTTATTTAAATCACTAATATTCACCAAAAGATTTCCCGAACAACGAAATCTATTATGCATTTTAAATTAAAGACAATTTTTACTTACCCGATTTTCTTCTCGAAAAAACACACAGCGAAGATTCGTTAATCTATTCGGTTTGCCAAGTGTCCGATTCTACGCGACTTCCACTTTTTTTGGTTTTTTTTACAAGAAGAGGTCACGTGACATCGAGAATATTCGATTCTAAAGTCAGCCCCTAATAATTATCGTTAATCACCTATTCCTGATACCTTATGTCTTTCCGCCTACCCTACAACAAGAACAACTTGCAAATCCACCATATTTCTTTAGTATTTCCCTCCAACCAAAGAAGATATTAAATCATATCAGTGTCAGTTTATCATTTTTGAGATTTAAATGTAACTGTTAAGTAAAAGAAAAATCTATAGGAAATGATTGAAGCTTATTCGCAACTGAACGGTGAATATAAGGAATACATATCAATATAATTTCTTTTGTACATTACCGCAGAAATAAAAGTCGTTATCTTTTTGTTGTGGTTGATTCATAGCGTATCAACCATCGTGGGTTATTCAATGCTAAATCCATCCCTATAGAATTTATTTTTGTCTGAATGGTGAATGTAAGAATTACATTATCATATGGTATATATATATATGTGTGTGTGTATATATATATATATATATATGGAAGTAAATAATGGAGTGTAATCCGACAATATATAAAGAAAAATTGATAACAAGGTAATCCAAGTAGAAGGAGAGATTTATTTACGACTTTTCTTGTCAATAAATCTCTCCTTCTACTTGGATTACCTTTTTATCAATTATATATATATATATATATAATGCGGAAACGCTACCAGTGCTACTGTTATTATTATAGTTAATGAACTTGGGGATCCATAACGTGGTTGTTTGTATTTCACAAAGCATTGATACATTTGGGAAAGGCATGAACCCAACAATTCTCCCTTCAGTCAGAAATGAATAGGATAGGCCGGGCTCTTTAATGTTAAATTTAGAAGAACGAAAATTCTAAATTCAAACGAGTTGAATTCCCCCAAAATTGACCTTGTGTCATATCCTGCCCATATCGGAGGGTTTTGGGTGAGATACATGTGAATCGACATCAATGATAGTAATCCTTCAAAGCAATTAATCAATCATTGTTATATACAGCGACTTTTGAAATTTCTTGATTCCTCACGAAACTGTCTTACATCTATATTATTATTATTATTATTATTATTATTAGTTGCCATTCTGCGAATTAAAGTGTGAATAGATTTCCACTCCAATGCCCACTACCCAACGTCGCCATGAATCCTTATTGTCGTCTCTCGGAATTCGCACCTCAGCGCATGCGTACACATGAATATATGAGGACGAGTTGAAATTGGGAGAAAAATGAAGGCACACGCCAGAGGGAATTTGTGGGAAATAACTTAAGGCACCGGATATTAGGGTGAAAAGTCTGCAGGCTCCATTTATCAACAACGAAAGCGCCTGAACACACACACACATACACGTCTCCTATATATATATATATATATAGCGAGAGAGATTATATATAAAATTTCTTTCTTTCTCTCTCTCTCTTTCTTCTTGAGACAAAGAAATTACATATACATATATAATAGAGAGATAGATAAATCATTTATAATTGAGAAAGAGAGAGAGAGAGAGAGAGAGAGAGAGAAAAGGAAAGAGAAAGATTAACACCTGTACACAGAGAGAGAAAGAAACAGCCAAACAGAGAGACAGAGACAGAGACAGAATGCGAGGAAGGGGATGTGATACTAAGAGGGGAAAGGTAGCAAAAGAAGTACATAAGAAATATATATGTATATATATATATATATATATATATATAGAGAGAGAGAGAGAGGTCACACACACACACACACACACACACACACACACACACACATATATATATATATGATGTGATGAACTCTCGCGTGGATCTAAGCGTATTAAGTCCGAATAGTGCAGTTAAAGACAGTTGAATTACCTACACAAGTTATTTGACTATTGTTACAAAGGCTTGCATAAAAACAAATCTCTTTTTGGATGTGCTCAGACAGAAGCATGGGGCGCAAATGAATTTTATGAATTCAGAAAATTCCCTTCCTTAGATTGGTTGCCTTACCAAATCTAAAGATCTCCCTCTGTTTTACTGTTTAACAACAGGAGAAGAGAAGGATTTAAGCCTATCCAAAGATCATTACCGCGAAATGAAATGCCGACAGCCACATCTATGATTTTGAACTCAACTTGTTATATCGTTACAGTGGGGGGGGGAAATCAGTATAAGATACCCCATTAAATTGTTAATAATATAAGATACCCCATTAAATTGTTAATAATTTTCTTATTACTGCACAAATTTCTCAGAAAAATTGTGTGTGGTGCGTAGATCCGATGGATATTGATAAACATATTCGATTTTATTGTAACTTTCCTCCAAAAAAAGTTAAGAAAATACGTTTTCGTGGGTGGAAATAAGTATAAGACAGTTTTGAAAATTTGTATCTAACAGCAAAATTGCACAAAATTCAATGCTTACATTCATTCCCTTTCAATTGTAATACTTCAACACACTTGTTTTGGATTGAATCAATAAGTTTTCAGAGAGTTTCAGATGGAATCTCATCCCAATACTGTTTAATGCAAGATTTTTAAGTTTCTCTGTCTTCAAATTGATGTTTATTTTTGTATACTCTTCTTGACAAAATTCCCCACAATTTTTCTGTTGGGTTTAAACCTGGAGACTTAGTGGGCCAGTCTAAAACTTCAGTGTTTTTTTGTTTTAGATCAGTCTTTCGTGAGCTTAGAAGTGTATATGGTTGCGTTGTCCAGTTGAAAAATGGCATTATTGGTATCTAGACGATTCATAAATGGGAAATCTTTTTTCCAACACATTGATATATCGAACAGAGTTTTGTCTTCCTTCCATCATTACTAAATAAACCTTTCCAAACGCAGAAAAAGTTCCCCAAACCATAACAGATCCTCCTCCAAATAGTCTTTTTGAAAACAGCTGCTTCTTCTTTCTTAAATCATTGCAATAACACGAGGAGCCGTCGGGCCCATCCAAATTAAACTTTTTTTCATCAGAAAACACCACGGTTTCCCATTTCTTCTTTGTCCATATTACTTTTTTCTTTACCCAATCTGCGCCCATCTTCTTGTGTTTTGCAGTTAAAGCAAGGACTGTCTCCCTGTTTCGATTTGACGATTCATGGAGAAGTTGACGAACTTTTCTTGGAGCGTTGCCGAGAGAAGCTCTGAAGAATTAAAGTTTCTCCATTAGAGGGTTTAGATTCATATCCAGGACTCATGTTGGAGGGAGAGGGGTTACTCCTCAATAGAGATGCAATCGGTATATTCTATTGCCCTAGCTGACTGAGCATGAATGAAACATTAATTTTTCCTCAAAATAGTCCACTTGGTATTCTGTACAGTTTTCCTGTGAGTTTTTTGTTGGTCGAAGCATCCCGGAAACTTATCATCTTTGGATATGATATGAAACTGTGTTGTCATATTTCTTTTAATATCCTCCACGTCTTCAGATCTTACTCTTGTGATGATTTTTCAGTTTAGGAACCAAGAAAAAGTCACACTGAACTAGTGTTGGTCAGTAGGGAGGGTGATGCTCTAGTACAATCTTGTTTTGTTTCGGTTTGGTTTAGTTTTATCAACCATGGTTTGTTTTTTAATACCAAATGCTGTTTTTGCATATATATCAAATATATAAGATTTGGTTTGGTTTGGTTTGGTTTGGTTTTATTACATATCAACCATTGTAAGTTATTTAATGCCAAATCCTGTTTTTACATATATACGAAGTAAAGAATCAAGCATTTCTATTGCTAACAATTCATAAGTCAACAAAGTTAAATGGTTTCAAGTATTGCTATCAATCACTAACAATTCAATTAAACATCAGTCATTTGTTTACAAAGTGTTAAATGATAAAATACTTCTATTTCTAACAATTCAATTTAGCATGTCATTTGTTTTCCCAGTTTAAATGTCAAACAGTTCCATTTGACTCATAGATAGGAACCTATCAAGGTGCTACTACTCCAGGCCTGAGTGGACCTGGGAGCAATGGCAATGAAGGGGTACTCCGCATTCCTTAAAGCTCCAGCATCACTGGGGCCTCACCATCAGATTGTTTAGGGTCATATCTCGGACACTCGTTTGGGAGGGGCGTTTCTTATTCCTCTGCAGAGGTGCAGTCGGTGTATTCGGCCGAAATGGGCAGCAAAATCTTATGTTTTGCAAATAGTAATTTCTTCAAAAAGTATCAAGGTTTGGTCTCTTTGTTTAATGGCATATCAACCTTCGTGGGTTATTTAATGCCAAAGCCATCCTTCGAGAAGAACAGCAGCGATACTATTTAGCTCATTGCTGGAGGGATAAGGGAGTTCATACTTTTCCCAAGGGTATTTGTCCGAAAGTGAACGTAGTAGCGCGACTGGAGTTCGAACTCGCTTAACGCGATTCTGTAGTTCATTTCTTTAACCATTACACCACGAGGACACCCCCCAAAATCGCACGACTGTCCTTATTGATAAAAATTGGCACGTCTAGACAACATCACTTATTTTCGCTTTGTTATATAATTTGCACAGCTGTGCATTCGTCGTCAATTAAGTATTAGATTTTAATATGAATTTATTTCAAAAGCTTTTTGATTACACTTCGTATTTACGCGGCAAAACGAAATCTCATTATGACTCATTAAAACTTATATGCAATGAAATTTAATAACATGCAATTTGAACAAAAGGTGGAATTTCCATATCTACAGGGCACATATGATTATTAAAGGGTAATAAAGAGGAGGAAAAAGAGAGAAATACCGTGAGAAAGGAGGAGAGGTAAATAAAGAACGAGAGGTGGATGCATTAAGAGAGAGAAAAAAGACAAAGAGAACTATATGAAGAGAGAGAGAGAGAGAGAGGGGGGGGAGAGAGAGAGAGAAAGTACAAAGCACAAACAACAGCGTAAATTGGAATCTAAAATAGAATAGAATCATCATCAGAGAGAGAGAGAGAGAGAGAGAGAGAGAGAGAGAGAGAGAGAAGTACACGAAGAACAGTAGCTGGATACATCGGGAGAAAGCGAAAGAGGAAAAAGGTGTATATGAAAATTGAGAGTGAGAGAGATATATAGTGGGAGTAAAAAAAAAGAGAATCAGAGGAGGTGAAGAGAAACATTGCGGGATAGATAAAAAACTTGGAGAGGGGAAATGATAGAGACACGTATATATAACAAGTTATATTAAGAATCGAACGAGAGAGAGAGAGAGAGAGAGAGAGAGAGAGAGAGAGAGAGAGAAGAATGAAAATAAGAGGAGGAGCGTAAAAGAGAGGAAAGAGTTATGTGAAAACTGAGTGTTGTGTGTGTGTGTGTGTGTGTGTGAGAGAGAGAGAGAGAGAGGAGAATGAAAACGAGAAGTGGTACATCGGGAGATCAAAAAAGATTGAAAAGAGGTATGTGAAAACTGAGTGTTGTGTGTGTGTGTGTGTGTGAGAGAGAGAGAGAGAGAGAGAGAGAGAGAGAGAGAGAGAGAGAGGAGAATGAAAACTAGAGGTAGATTCATCGAGAAAGCAAGAAAGAGGGAAAAGAGGTATGTGAAAACTGAAAGAGAGAGAGAGAGAGAGAGAGAGAGAGAGAGAGAGAGAGAGGTGAATAGTTGGGGGAAGCAGAAAAGAACTGAGATTGTTACAGTTGAATTGCTTCTTGTTGGCGTCAAGCGAATAAATCTTTTTCTTCATTTTTTTTTTTATTTTTCTTTCTTTTTTTGAGTCCAGGTCATGTGAAACACACAATTGGGTAATGGCGCGTCTCGTATCTCTTCAAGCCGACCTGTCCAAACACTGAAACTGAGAAATAGATGTCGTATTGATTCTGACTAAATTAAAATGAAATATTGCACCTCCGCACTCACCCACTACAAAAAAAAAGAAAAAAAGAAACGAAAACAACCAAAAGCAACAACAACAAAAAACAAAAAAAAACACAGAAAGTTCATAAATGTCTCCATATGAATACACACATATCATCACCTAAGTGTGTCGACGGCACGGATTCTTCTACTCTCGCTCACCGTTCATCCCTATCTGTCATCACTCTCAGTAAGTCCTCTTGACGCCACTCAGTATCGACACAGAGCTGATGAATTGAAGTTTTGGCTGGTCAGCCATACTGGTGTGTCCATGAGTAGGAGTCCATACCAGAACGTTGTTTATGAGTTTGTCTTTACCTCACTAGCTGTGTCCAGCCTGTCTTGCTCGTCTTTCTTGGACGATGGAAGAGCTGGAAGATAAGTGGCCGTACAGCTGCTGTTTTGGAGGGTGCTACTTCCAGTATTTATTCAAAACAGTTTGCATCATTCTCGTGTAGTTCCCATTTAGCTTTTTCTCCAGGTGTTTCGTTAAATTCCAATTCACCATCTTCAGATACACACATATCAACCTCTGGTGATCGTGATATATCTTCTGTAGGACTCGGGTTTTTTTTCTTTGCCCTAAAGTCATCTTAGTCGAATAACCAATCAGGATTGATTCATATTTGTTGCCACAGTGTGGAAGCACAAATTTTAAGTTCTGCTGAGAATTATCTTTGAACAAGCGCCTTTCACTCGGCACATATTTTGATTTGCCATTTTTATCAGCAAGCCTTGAACATTGTTGCAAAAAAGAAATCCCCTTTCCCTATGAAGAAAGGCAGAAAATCTATTTTTCTTTTGCTGTAGAATGTGATTTTGTTTTTCACTTGCCATTTCTTTTCTGCTAGTCTGGACGCTTACAATTCGAGAGGTTTCGCTCCCTTATTAGGCGACTGAGCTTCAGCTGATTAAAAACTTGTACAACTGATGAGGTTCCTTCAAAATCAATGTCACCTTACCCATGAGTACTGTCTACAGCTGAATTAGATGACTAATTTTCTTCAGGGAGCTCTTCAAAATTAATGAATTATAGGACAAGTATTTCAACCGAGTTCTAAACAGGTCGATTTGGCGAGTCCAGCTCAGGATACGTCCATTTACTCTGATTATGTCCATTAAGGTTCTTTATGTAAAACAAACAGAAGTAACAGTCTTAACTATTCTCAATTAACCATAGATATGCCAAACTTCAGACATTTCCTCTTAACCATTAGCCCAATGCCGAAAGTACTCAACACAAGTTTTATTGATAATGTGTCGAGCCATCTTTTATCTTGATCCCTTAGTTTTATTTTGAAACGGATTAAGCTTGTCCTTTTTACAAAATCAGATATGGATTTTCTCTGTCCCATGAAAGTTTACATTTCACAAATGTAGCAAAATCATTTGGATAATTCAAACTCTTTCTTCGTGAGGAAGTCATGTCTACAAATGGGAAATAAAGCATAAATTGATAAATGTATTTTCCCCTAAATCAGAACGAAATATAGATTATATTCTAATCCAGTGAATTAAATATATCTAGATTCTGGTCTAAATTCAGAGACACCAAGAACATTTTTTAAAAACTTGTTCTACGTTGTAATCAGTTGTTTGCCCACAGGTTTATGTTTTGAAGTATTTCTATTTAATACAGGTATACCTCACCTTACGTCGGTAATTCGTTCCGAGAGATGCGACTTAAATCGAAAAACGACTTAAGTCGAATTTACTTGTCACTTGGCTAAACATCATAGGCGCCTTTGGTGGTGTAATGGTTAGCAAGCTCGACTAGCAAACCTACACGAGTGAGTTCGAGTCTCATTGGGTGTCCCTTTCATATGGCCTTGTGCCACATCTAAGCAAAAAAAAAAGCTTAGTAAATTACCACTTGGCTAAACATCAAATAACCCGTCCCGGTTCTGTATTTTGTTTATAAATTAATTTTTAATTGGTTTGGTTTCTTTCTTTAATGGCATATCAACCTTTGTAGGTTATTTAATGCCAAAGTCATTCCCCGAGAAGAACAGTAGTGGTACTATTTAACTCATAGCTGGGAGGATAAGGGGGTTCATACCTTTCCCAAGGGTATTTGCCCGAAAGTGAACGTAATAGTGCGACTGGAGTACGAACTCGTTTACTACGATTCCGCAGTCCATCGATTTAACCATTACCCCACGAGGACACCCCCCAAATTTTTAATGACATATGTTTAATAAGAATCTATTTTAGATTTACAATCTAATAAATTATAGTTTTTAATATAGTACAGAAAAAGAAGTAATTTAAATTTACGAATACATGTACGTACACTCTTGTAAATGTAGATGTTTACTATTTTGGGATTTTGCAGTACGTCATGAACTCTTTATTTGTGAATGGGGTTTGCTCTCTAAGACATTAAAAAGAAAATGATTTCTCAGGTCAAATAACAAATACAATCATTAAAATTATTTTGCGATAATAGAAAATAAACTAATTTATGATAGATTTACAAATGTTTACATTTCAATTTGTTTATTTACATTTATTGTACAGTAACATGATTTTATGAGCTTTTAAAGCTTTTCTTGGGATATTAAGACTTCAGTATTTTTGGCAGACAGACATAAAGTCGAATGAAATGACTTAAACTTGATTTTTATTTTTTCATATTTATTTTTTCATCATACAACGTGTGAAAGCACGTGCGATACCCTGTCCTCATCAACCGCCAACCAGGGGTGATAATACAGTTTCGGTAGCTCAAGGCGGTACTGCCACTCCTGGCGATATCTTGCAGCTTTTGCCATCGGACAGGGTATTAAGAGAATTATATATATATATATATATATATATATATATATATATATATACGCCAGATCAATTAAGAGCAGAGACTACATTGGACGTTAATCTTTATTTTTAGTGTGCAGTTTGTGAGTTAAAAAAACAAACAAAAAAAAAGCGCGTCTACTTTCGGCCGTTAATGTTATTACGCGTTTACGGTAAACGTTTCTTACGTAATTACTCGGGAATGGTGGTTCTGCGTGTATTTTTTGACAAACGACGTATAACGGAGAACGACTTAACTCGAAACGACGTAACTCGAAGTATTCTTATACAAATAATTTGAAAACAGTTATGTTTTTTCAAATAAGTATTCTTAATTACTAATAATCATTTATTTGTACGCAATCATATTTTTTCCAGAATTTCAATCAATTATATGGTTTCTAGTACCTGATAATAATTATCCCTTGTAAATAATTGTAGCTTCAAGTAACTATTCTTAATATACTAATTAGCATATGGCTTCCTACCTGATAGTAAGTTGTTGGCGACCGTAGTCGAGGGTGATCAGAAGGTTACCTTTTCTATAGCTACGACACCGAGGTGTAGGGCAGGGCGCTACTCCTTTCCCTGGATTGCTCCACTTTACCCTTGATCCATACCTTATATTGCTGAGTGTTAAGCAAGGAGGTATCAAGTACCATTTCTAAAGTCTTTGGTATGACGCGACCAGGGATTGAACCCCGGTCTCCTGGACCATTGGCGAACACTACTCCCCAGATTTCCCCAGAACTAGAGCTTCATTGTTAGATGCAGATTCGTGTCATATTCTGGATCCCCCCTTATTATGGGGTTCTAACTCCCCAGCAAGTGATACAATCTGTGTATTCTATGTACCACCGACTCTACAGCTTAAATGCAACGGCGAGGAACAAGTTTGGGGCTGAATGGTTCCTTGAAGCTGAGCCCCTGGGCTTATGTACTCAGCGACGGATAATTAAGGGTCCCAGCTTTTTCTTTTTATTGGTTGGGTACCGGTTAACAAGGTAATTTTACCTATCCATTATTACTGTGCCTCAGGTAGGCTTTTGGGTTCGTTTCATCACCTAATTATTGGTTGGTTGGTTGGTTGGTTGGTTTTACTATCATTTAACTGGGTGCAAAAAAAAAAAAAAGAAACACTTACAGAAAAATGTAAATATAAACGGACAATGTATGCAATTCCTTAACTTCTTGACATTAAATAACTCTAGACAGGTTGACGTGCTATTGAAATCAGTTAATCAATTGTAGGGGTTATGAAGATATTCTGTAATTATTAGCATTAATATGTGAAACCATATAATTGTGTGCAAATAAATAATAAACCTTAAATAGAAATCGTTACTTGAAACAATATGATTATGCATAAATTATTAGTATTTAATAGGAATACTTAAAACCTTGCAACCATGTGTAAATTATTTGTATTAGATGGTAATACTTGATATCATATAACTGTGCGAAAATAAATGATTGTTATTATTATTATTATTATTAAATGGGAATAATTGTGTATAAATTGTTAGTATTAGATAAAAAATACTTGAAACTATGACTGTGTGTAAATTATTCGTATTAGACAGAAATACTTGATATCATATGAGCAAAAACTCTTAAGAAACAACAACACAAAGATATAAACATAATTACTGAACCTCTGGGTGTAAATTAAATCCAGACGTTTTTATCAATCGATAAATCTATGAAGGGTCCTAATATGAAATACTCAGGAGTTAAGAAATTTTTCAAAAACTAATCAAATGTACGTGTTAGAGGAGCACCATCATAAACTTGACCTTGAGCCGAACCTGAACTCACTTGGGGGCGGATAAATATTTCTTTTTATTTCGATGCAAACAAAAGTGTCTATTAGTTTTATGCTTTTGTGTTTCGAGGAGAACAAAGCAGGCAATTGGAGACTTTTTTTTTCCTGCATTTGTATTGAAATATCTTATAACTACGAGCAGATCTATTTTTTCTCTCATGCGAATCTATTTCTATCTTTCAATATTATTGATTTTTTTTATAAAAGAAAATACGAAATCGCTGGGTTTAGCTCAACGGTGAAACGTAGGTAAGATAAACCACAGATAAATTTCATTGAGGAATGAAAACTGTCAAAAAATCTATCTACCTATGTCTGTTCATATCCCTTTCTTGCTTATTTAAGAATGGTACAAGCGACTTTTAGAATAAATAAGAGTCTTCCAAAATGAATAAGAAACTTTAGAAATAAAAGACAAACTTCTACAATAGATAATAAAGTCTTTTCATTATAAGTCTTAAAATTTCGAAGATGTTTAAAAGGTATTGCAATGATTTAAATATCTTATTTTTTTAAAATCGGTGATCATCGTTACAATTCGTAGCGCTTTTTATATCTGTGGCCCTATATCCACTCAAACATTGGGAGAGGGCTTCCGCTTTCGATACGCTAACTGTTCCCCTTGGCTGGTTATGTCACCAGATGGCACGGTCGGTCTGCCAATCTGCCCACGTTGTGTTCTCGGTTCAAACAGCAGATCGATCGTTTATCGGAGTAGCCAGTCGATGAATTAAAGGAGGACAATTAAGAAAAAAAAAAGTCGAACGCCAACAGAGAACAAGACAAGGTTTTGTAACAAATAATATTTAGTTTTGCAAAAAAAATATTCTTTAAAATGGTACATACATTCACCAGGCAGTTGTTATGTGACACGGAGACCTCGTCCACGATTTAACAGTCGGTATTCAGAGTCATGCACAAGCCTTCTCAATTTATCATATCAAGTTTAAGCCTTTTCTGTTTTTTGCCTTTCGTAGTCTGGTATAAGGCAATCTCAAGTAGCAGTTATGTTAGTTTTTCACTCTCTTACTCTCGGTTTTTCTCTTTGCCTCTCTGTCTCTTGAACGTCTGACACAAGGTGACTCATGTAGCGTATTATGTTCGTTCTTCTCGGTTTCTCTGCGTTAGGGAATGAGGTAAAAGGTCAGGACTCAGAGTAACATGGAGTCTCTTAGCCGTTTTGCGTTGGTCTCAGGCAATGAACGAAAATCTCAGCTTATATGCATTTTCTCTCTACTGATGGGTGGTGGTTTGCGGAACTATTGATAATGTCAACTTTCTCCTAATTTGAATTCCAATAATTAATTTCACCCTCTCGATTTCCTCCACATTCAGTGCTCGATCTTCTCTCATCTTTATCTAAGGGGGCAGGTATTTCCTAAATTGGATTCCAATAATTAAATTCAATTCTTCATTATTCTCTCTTCAACTTTCAGTGTTCGGTTTCCTGTCACTTTTACGCAAAAAGGGGTGGGCCTTTTCTCCAACTTCTTTCCTCACAGTAGTGGTCGCCAGATAATGACGTGAACAGTCATTTAAATCATAATGGTAAAATAAAACTTCTCATGGCTTCGAATTAAGAAAAAAAAAACATTGTATAAAAAAATCATCGTTTTAAAACATAATTGTATTCGCCCACCTGCCGGTCATCATTGTCAGACCTTGACCCCCGAGTGAACCCGCGTGTCGGTTTCGCCAATTAGAGAACAACCAAAATAATATTTCCCTAAATAAATCTAAACCTGACAATTTTTAAATTAAAATGAATTTGCTTCTTTTTTGTTTCTGCTTCCTGCAGATCAATAATAACAATATATTTTTCCATGTTTTCTTTTCTTACCCACCCCCAAACCGTATTTTTTCGACACATTCTTTTCTCAACCTTGGGGAATTACACTTTTCTAAATAAATCTATTGGGGCTTGGCTTCCTGCACTTTGTCACATACCTATGAAAAGTAACACATAAATTATACCATTTTATGTTTGAGGATTTTATACATTCGAGGGTCACAATAGATAAGGTGAATTTTGTCAAAGGATTCGACAATATGAAAATGTTTACGGCTGTTCCTTTTTCAAGGAAATCAATAGTGATGGGTTCTTTCATATTCCAGAAGTCTGTCAGCACGACCTCTTTTACTGATTACTACGCCTGGGACTTTTTCTTAATCATACATCGCTAGGTCGTCTAGGCTGCATCTTGTGTCTGCACAAAGTTAATGTAAGTCTTTGTTTTGTCAGCCAACACTGGTATGTCCATGTGTAGGAGTCCATAAGAGAACATTGCTCATGAGTTCGTCTTTGTTTCTCCAACAGTGTCTAATTCGTCTTACTTGAATGATTTGTGAGATAAGAGGTAAGTGGCCATACAGCAGCTGTTTTACGACTAAGATTTGTTCAAGACAGTGTGCAGCACTCTTGTGTTGTTCCCACCAAGTTTTTTCTCTATGCGTTTTGTCAGCGCCCATTTGGTGCATCCATATAGTAGTATGGATACAGATACATCTTGAAAGAGATCTCGTTTTATTTTATTGGATAGATCAGACTTCCATATGATCGTTAACTAGTCCATGGGTTCGCAAGTCGTATTTTGACATTGCTTTCTGTGGATGAGATGTTGCTACCGATATATGTGAACTGGTCTACTTATTTCAGAGGCTTGGAAATTAGAGTGCAGATGGATTCTTTTTGTTTAAAATATTTGTACTTTGTTTGATTTGCATTCACGTAAAAACCAATGCTTCTCTTTGCTTGCTCTAGGCCATGCAATTGGAATCAGTTTTGGCGGGTGTATTTGCGAGAAACGATATGTCGCCTGTGTTTTCATTTGTCATTGTTTTTGTCGGATATCATCCACTTTTTACCTTTTCTAATAAAAAAACCCCATTTTCTTTTATGAGATCCATTAACATTCGGAGTAAGTAGTCTCGGCAGAGTATAAACCAATATTATGCTGGTGTGTCTCCTTGCAAGACTCCAGCGTCAATGTCTTGGAAATCGCTGTCTCCATCGACTGATCGAACCTTTGCTTTCGTGTTTTGGTAAAGCATCATTATAGCGGTAACGGTTTCTTTGGGAATGCTAATATCATTTATTCAGTTTTTCTTTTGTGCCTGAAATTGAATGCTTTTGAGAAATATGCAAATCATAGTGTTGCCTTGAGATTCTTTGCTCATACTCTTCTAATAATTGTCGGAATCTGTGAAGTTGTGAAATATACGAATCATAGTGTTGCCTTGAGATTCTTTGCTCATACTCTTCCGATAATTGTCGGAATCTGTGAGGTTGTGGAGCGATTCCTTCGGAAGTCGTTCTGATTTTTTCAAAGAATTTTCTTGATTTCGGGTTAGATACGATTGAAAAGCAGGGCATTCTCAACTTTAGCAACTACAGCAGTTAGAGGTATTCCACTGAAGTATTTAGTGATTCCGAGATCATCTTTCTTGGGGAAAGGAAGGATGCAACATTTTGTCCGTTTCTCAATTGTTTTGTTGCATTGTTGGGGAAATATGTCGTAAAGCTTCTTTTTTTTTTATCTTCGAAACTTCTGGGGATAAGTCGTAGTGGCCAGCAGCTTTTCTGATTTAATTTTGTTCAATGTTGCATCAAGTTCTTCCTTCCTAAACTGTTCTAGTTTGACATCTAGTGGACCATTAATAATGTTTGGGATAAGTTTGTCAGTTATTTTAGGAGGGATTCTGAGCGGATTATTGAAATGTTCTTTCCACTTCCAAAGTCTTCCTTCTGGGCTGGCAACTTTTAGTTTTTCCCTCGATGAGCTCTTCTTTCTACTCAATTCATTTACTGATTGCCATACTTTTCGTGATTGTCTATCTTCTATCGAATTACTAATTTTATCAATTTGACCTTGAATGTATTCTAATTACTCTTTTTGGTATGTGTTGGTTAGTTCTTTCAGGGCATTAAGTTTCTGCACGTTGGCATTCGTTGGGTTTCTTTTATCATTGAGTAAGGATGCTTTTTTGAAATTATCTCGTTTTGGGATAAAATGGGTAAACGAAGAAAGCCATCATTTAAGGTATCGACCTCTCAATATAAAAGAACATTTTTGTTTGAAGCGGTATTGATTGATAAAAACATTCTGAATTACCGAGGATGAAAACAGCAAAAACTTTCTAAATTTATGTTCATAGATTTTCTTTCTTTCTTTCTTTCTTTCTTTCTTTCTTTCTTTCTTTCTATTCTTTTTTCTTTTTGTCTTTCAGTATTCTTTCTTTTGTCTTTTTCTTCAAGTCTTGTGTGTATACACACTTATATACACTTATATATATATATATAGACACACACAAGCACAAATGTATATTTTAGACATTAAAAGGGGTCCACAGTGTCACATACTGCTCATGACATTCAGATGTGATATGCTAATACAATTATGAAATGGGTTAAAGTACCCTGATATATATATATATATATATATATATATAAGAGAGAGAGAGAGAGAGAGAGAGAGAGAGAGAGAGAGAGTGTGTGTGTGTGTGCGTGTTCATCACGTTTTCTTTTTTCTTTATTTACGTATTTTGTTTTATATTTATATGAGAGAGAAAGAGAGAGTAAGTGAGTACATCATGTTTTCTTTTTTCTTTATTTAAATATTTTGTTATACATATATATATACAAGAGAGAGAGAGAGAGAGAGAGAGAGAGTGAGAGAGAGAGAGAGAGAGTGTGTGTGTGTGTGTGCATCACATGTTTATTTTTTCTTTATGTGCGTATTTTTGTACAAATGTTATGTAAAATATTTCTAAGATACAACTTCAATCCTCTAAAAATGCAGACGAAATGAAGAGACGAAAACAAATGAGAATTGCAAACATTTTTTACTGCTTTATTTCAGTTTTTGTTTTCATTGAAACTTGTGCTGTCTATAACAAAGGCCAATTTCAAGTCGCTATTCATTATACAAATGTCTTGGGTTTTGCATCATTGTCTTCCGTTGATGACATGTGGGTGAAAAATAAAATCCTTTGATAATTTACTGTCTGTCCGTCCGTCCGTCCGTCTAGCGAAGGACGTTATTTTTTTACTCGTTTTCAATGTCTTTTCGGAATCGGCTAGCTTAGGTCATTTAGTTTAATGGTATATCAACCATTTTAGGTTATTTAATGTCAAATCCTGTTGACATATATATATATATATATATATGTGTGTGTGTGTGTGTGTGTGTGTGTGTGTAAGGGGTTTATGGTTCTTAATAGCTGACTTGGTGAGTTAATGGAAGACCAAATGTTGCAGTATTGTTAAATAGTGCTCAATATCAGTGATAGAGCATTTACATAAAGAAATATATATTTGGTCAGTCATCTCATAAGATGTATAGTAATAACATGGTGAATTTTCAAGAGTCTATGACAATTTTAAATGCCCACCCGAAAAAAGTTTGGAAACTTATCGTATGCACCTCGTATATACATGATTTTTATGTGAATAGTTTGTTAGTAACTTTTTGGGGCTCATTTGTTTATTCACATTTAAATGTTTTCAAGTGTCGCAATCTATTGTTTGCACACAGTTAAATGATTTCAAGTGCTGTTGTTTTTGTTTGCACACAGTTAAACTATTGCTATTTATTGTTTGCACACAGTTAAATGATTTCAAGTGTTGTTGCTTTTGTTTGTCCACAGTTAAACTATTGCTATTTATTGTTTGCACACAGTTAAATGATTTCAAGCGTTGTTGTTTATTGTTTGCAAACAATCAATAATTACAAGTATTACTATCTAACACTTATAGTTCTGTTAAATGGTTTCAAGTAATCCTATTTACCAACCCCTCCGCTCGGGCAGGATATGACACAAGGTCAATTTTTAAGCGGAGTTTAAAAGGTTTGAATTCAGAGTTTTCCTTCTCCTAGACTAGTTGCCTCACCAAGGCTGAAGAAAACCAGTCTGCCCTACTATTTACCCATAGCTGGAGGGAGAATAATTGGATTCATACCTTTCCCAAGGATATTAGTGCTTTGTGAAATGCAATCAGCCACGGGCAATGGTTTCAAGTAATGCTATTTAACAGTAATAATTTTATTTAATATTGATAATAATCCTCCGGAAAACATTAAACAGTTTTATTTGATCCATGGATGGGATCGATCCAAACAGGTACTACTACTTTAGGTCAGAATAGAATTAAGAGTAATGGTAATGAGGAGGTAATCCATATTACACCAAGTCTAGAACATTATTATCGGATGCAGCTTTGTGTCATCTCCAGGTCACTAAATGATTTCAATTACAACGAACATTAATAATTTGATTCAACATTAACAGTTAAATGATTTCAGGTGCAACTTACAGTAATAATTTTATTTGATTTAAAGTACAACTAAGATTAATAATTTGATTCAACATTATCCTTTCTTTTGCACACAGTGAAATAATTTCAAGTATTGTTATTTAACATTAGTAATTTTATTTATCAAGTATTCCTATCTACTTTAAGAATTTGTTTGCACACATTTAAATGGTTTCAAGTATTGCTTTTTATCTGTTATAAATCTATCTGATATCAATTATAATCCCTTGTAAAAGATTAAAGTTCTATTTGACCCGGAGATGAGACCCTAACAGGTACCACCACTTTGGGTCTGAGTGGAACTAAGAGTAATGATAATGAAGGGGTTATCCACATGCCCCAAATTCCCGGACAGGAGCTTTATCATCAAATGCAGTTTAATGTCTAATACAAGACATCTTTTCGAAATTGATAATTTCATGGGATGTAAAATAAGCTGGTCAACGGCGTCCACTTCCTAATGCTGGGCCGAGGAAAATGACATGCACACATACACAGACACACACACATATACACGCACATATATATACACATACGTACACATACATACGTACGTACGTACACACACACACATACTCACACACATATATACATATATAATTAGCTTAATACTACCTTGGATAGGTTTGAAAATAATAGATTAAATATTTATTTTGGATATTTGATAATGTTTAGTGTTTATCGAAAGTATCTGAGATTTGCTAGCAAACCGGGAACCGTCTTCCGTACGCCCACTTTGTGTAAACAAAGCAGTACCATGTAGTTATTATATTAATGAAAAAAGAAAACAAGACAAATAAAAACGTCCTTTAAGTACGAATGATCATCCTAATTTTTAATCAAAAATGAATCTATATCAGACGGTCGAGTCAATAATTCGAATATTTATACCAGCTATACTTGATCTACTACATTGGCCTAAAGAGTAGAGTGTTCGCCAATGGACTGGGAGACCGGGGTTCAATCCCAGGTCGAGTCATACCAAAGACTGGTATTTGATGTCGCTTTGCTTAATACTCAGCATTATAAGATAAGGATCAAGGGTAAAGTGGAGCAATCCAGGAAAAGGAGTAGCGCCCTCTCCAACACCTCGGTGTAGTAGCTATTAAAAAGGGAGCCTTCGGGTCACCCTCGATTACAGCCGCCAACTTTACTTTTACTTTTACTTACTTACTATAATGGTATCAAACACTTTTTTCATACAAAAATTTTCTGATCTAGTGTTCTTACACACACACACACACACACACACGCATATATATATATATATATATATGCAGTCGTTGAAAATAAAGGTGATTTCATTTATAAGGATTTGTTTTTATATGCTTTTTATTAAATTTGATTACTTTCCGAAAAACCTAATATATATATATATATATATATATATATATATATATATATATATATATATATCTGTGTGTGAGTGTGTGTGTGTGTGTGTTTAAAGACCACTGACTTGTCTTGACAATACCTAATCCAGGCTTTATCCGATTCAAATAAAAGAAGGTATTAAGTTAATATCCGACCTCAGAATGTATCCCCCCACCACTCCTTTTTTTCTTAGAAGTTCAACCAGCCGTTAAGAACACATGTTCAGCCATTGATCACCAATGAACTGAAAGAGAATTCTCCTTTGTACATTTAACATTAGATTTATATATTAAATCATGGTCGGACTATTGGAAAATATTCGTTGGATATTACCGCCCGGCTTTCAATAAACATATATATCCTTTCAAAGAATTCCTCGGGCAATTAAATTCCTTCTTTGTTTCTTCGTTACACAACGTTTCCACCATTTTTTTATTCTCGGGTCTTAGCATAACTGTCACTGTCGTCGGAAATGGAATCGTCGACTCGGGTTCAAATTCTGGATAAGGTTGTTTAGAGAACTCTCCATATTTCTTGCTTTATGCCATATTAAGCTATTTGTGTCTTCACGTACTTTGATTACTTGGGTGCATCGCCAGGTCAGCGTTCCATTCTAAGTCAGTTCGATTCTTATTAAATGTCCTATACTTCTGGCCTTATGCCACACCAAACAAAATTTCATAAAAGACTCCTTAGGCAAGTTACGTCGTGTAATGTTTTGCGAGTTTGGCTAGTGTGTTTTTTAACACACTAGCCAAACTCGCAAAACATTACACGACATTAAACAACCATTCTGGGAGAAGGAAAAACTCTGAATTCAAAATCAGCTTTACTCCGCTTACAAATTATCCTTGAGTCACATCCTACTTATGGCAGAGGGGTTGGGTAAATTCATTCATCCTCGGACCTTTTTCAGGTATGACGTGCACCTTCGTAAAGAAAAAGTCTCTTGTTTTTTGTTTTAGTTTTTTAAGCGCAAAACAACAACGGTATCAAATAGATTTTTTTGCTTGACATTTCTTAGAACTTTTTACAGAATTTCATTTCGCCTTCTTTGTTTTTGGTGAACGGTGGAAGGCATATCGAACTGATTTACCTAGAATTATACTGTATTAGTCGATTTTTAAGTATAAAAAAATCTCTTCAAAACTACGGATAGACTTATACAGCAGGGCTAAAATCCAAAGCTTTACCACAAAGTGGTTAACCAGTGGTAAAGGTTTAGATTTTAGCCCTGCTATATAAGTCGACCCGTAGTTTTGTAGAGATTTTTTTCAGGCTAAAAAGGTCAACTTATGTGTTGCAATTTACAGTACGTGCTTGTCTGGATAATACATTTCTGTTGATGCGAGCTTATTCCTGGATTTTTTTACTTACCAATTTGGTCTTCGTCACAGTGTTTCTCTCCCTCCGAATGTGGTCCTTCATACCTAAATTTTCTAGTTCGCTTTTAGTTATGGCCCTTTTATACTCCTCGAGGGTATCGGGGAGATGACATCAGTGTACATTTGCTGGTGTTGCGTTTATCGTCGTAGAAAATGGATTCTATGAGCCGAGTTCAAATTCTGGACGAGGCTGCTTGCGTTTCACTTAACGCTAATGCTCTTGGCATTCATCCATTTCTTCATCCTCCAGCAATGGTAAATAGTTGGGCTGACTCAGTTATTTTAGCCTTGGTACGGCAACCAGCATAGGAGAAGGAAAAATCTCAAGTTGAACCGCTTAAAAAATAATACCTGATAATATTGATTTTGATTGTACAGATTGCGGCAGAAATACCTCCCACATTTAAAACTGTCACCTGTGTGGTACAAGGGAATTTAGGCAAGTGGCAATGGTAGCTCCATCTAGCTTATGTCTTACAATTATTTTTAAATAAGATTAATTACGATAATAGTTTCAACGGGTGCACACAGTTCGTTTGAAGTTGAAACGTTATTTAAGACTAGTGAATTGCTACCCAGAGAGCTTTTCGTGTTCATTTCTTGTTACATCCAAATGATGCTGTTCTGGATTGAATTTTCAACTCGTAATGGTATCGATTTTTTTTATTTGCACCATACAGATGACAGTTCAAAATGTGGGAGGTATTTCTGCCACACCCTATATATTGTTCCACTAGAAATAATGAAATCCTGGTATATTTGGTTCAGAAGAAAATGAACTTTTTCATTAAAAATTGTTAGGGGTGTACTTATTTTTGAGCGATACTGTAATACTTAATAACATCAATTTGGATAATATAATATTCCACAAGAAATAGTCCTGATATCTTTAGTTATGACTAGTTAATTTGGCATCGCTTGTACGCGATGGGAACCGGTGCTCCAGTGGTAGCGTTTCGGCTCTGCATTCTCTGGATGCTGGTTCGATCTCCAGTGGTGGAGATCACGGTATACACTGCTCATGATACCTAATAAGGTCGAAACAGCTTTTAAGTGTTGCGTATGTCGCATGGAGTGCTTGCTGGATTTTTTAGTGATTGTAATTCAATTAATTAGAAGAAAGATGATGTTTTTATAAAAACTTGTTGGGGGTATACTAATTTTTGAGCGATACTGTAATACCTAATAATAAAAATTGGGATGATATGATATTCCACAAGAAATAGTCCTGATGGGGTTAGAGTATCGCACATGCTATCACACGTTGTATGATGAAAAAAAAATTCTACAAGAAATAGTCCTGATGTCTTTATTTTGAAGAAAAAGTATGTTTTCTTAAAAAATTGTTTGGTGTACTAATTTATGGGTCATATTGTAATAAAGGAATTGACAGTCAAATGCCAAATTTAATATATAAAGAGATAATGTTTTTAGGAGGCTTTAATGGATAAGTTTAAACAGTAAGTTCCGCAGCTTTCTAATTCGGATACTGTTTCAAAAAGATAATACAGACGACAAAGTTTTAGAAACGAATTTTATACAAAAGAATCAAGAAAGAAAAGAAGGAAAGGACAAAGCGTTGCAAGTTTTGATGTGATTTGCGGGACTCATCTAAGAGAGAGTGTTCGGAAAACAAAGTTCTTTTAATTTAAGAAGTTTTTGTGGTTTCGGAAAAAAGTTTCTGTTTTCGTTTAATTTGGGTGAGTGCTCTGTAAAGTTGTCTCTTAGTAGAATTCTTGAGTTGAATTTTCAGCTCGTGTAGCAAAATTCTTGTGTTGAATTTTCAGTTTTCATTTAATCTAATTGAGTTCTCTAAAGTTGTCTTATAGCCGAATTCTGGGGTTGAATTTTGAACTTTCATTTAATTTAGTTGAATTTTCATAAAGTTGTCTTTAGGTTGACTTTTAGTTGAATTCTCGGGAAGCTTCTTGCTTATTTGAATACTTTTTCAAGAAGCGAGTGACGAAAACTTTCTGCTGGACTATTTTTTCCTGCCTTAACAGTCTTGTACCCGAGTTCGCACTGAAGATTAATAGCTCCAACGAATGGTGGGTGGTTGGTAGATTGTTTTGTTTTACGGCGTATCGATCCTTTTCGGGTCATTAAATCAATTTGATAAAAGTTCCAAACAATTCAGTTTAGTATAAGTATATTTTTTTTGTTTACGCGCAGTTAAACGTCAAAACAGTTCTATTTCAAACAATTCAGTTTAGTATAAGTAGACAGTTTAGTTCTTTTTAACCTGTAGATAGGAGCCTATCAGGTGCCACCACACCAGGCCAAAGTGGATCTGGGGGCGATGGCAATGAAGGAGTACTCCGCATTCCCCAAAACTCCAGCATCACTGGAACATCACCATAAGATTGTTTAGTGTCCTATCTAGGACACTCACTGGTGTGTGGGGGTCTTAACCTCAGCAGAGAAGCAGTCGATATATTCGTCAGCCCTAGCCGACTAGGTAAGACGAATGGTGGGAGATAGCTTTTTGGTGTCTTATTATCTGGGATTACTTCTCCCTCTTCCATTCTGGCCCAAATTAAGAGCCGTACGTAGTCGTTTTTGTTCTCGTGTTCGAAGTAAATTCTTATGAATAAATCTAATAAAGTTTGATATTTGTATTTTGTTGTACATAAACTAAATATTTTTTTTCAGTTCGGCGGCACTCATATTGTAAAAGTTATCGTCCAAAGAAATGGACACGACGTCTCAATTTCAAATCCTAGACAGGGCTGTTTCACATAGCACAAATAACCTTAGGAAAGGTATAAATCCAAATATTCTCCCTCCAACCACGGCGAAATAGTAAGGATAAATAGTGGGATCTTTAAACATTGTATGGCAACCGGTCTTGGAGAAGAAAATCTTTGAATTCAAATTTAAGGAGCTCTCTTCACGCAAGTCAAACTACTTGGAGACCAGAATATTGAGAAGAGTCCTGTAGACTTGCTGTTACTCAGACTCCCGTAAAAAAAACCATCAGCTAACGCTGGTGTGAAAAACTCTCAAAAGATAGAAAAGGTAACGATTGTGCCAATTGTGATGGGTGCGTTAGGCACAATAACTAAAGGATTATTAAAGGGCCTGGGGACTTAGTAGTTGGCGGACGGGTAGAGACTATCCAAACGACAGCATTGCTGAGAACGGCCAGAATCCTGAGACGAGTCCTGGAGACTTGAGGAGACTTGCTGTCACTCAAATTCTAGTGAAAAACCATCAGCTAACGCTGATGTGAAAAACTCTAATGAGTAATAATAATAACTGACAAATACTTGGACCTTGCCAGAGAAATAAAAATCTTTAGAACATGTAGGTAACGGTGATACTAATTGTAGTTGGTGCTCTAGGAACGGTCACCAAAGGCTTGGAAAAAAGAAACTGGAGGAATTGAAAATTAGAGGAAGAATCGAGACCATCCAATCTACAGAACTATTGAGATCGGCTAGAATACTCAGTGGAGTCCTGGTGACCTCTGGAGATTTTCCGTCACTTTGATTTCAGTAAAAGATCACCACCAAACACTGATGTGAAAAACTCGTAAGGAGTATAATAATTACAGTAACCACTATTACTACTAATAATAATTTTATTTACAAGTACACAATAAATTTCAATGTGGCCAAATGAATCATTAAATCTTCCGACTCTTGTGATTTGGTTGAGATAAAATTAGATTCTTTATGAGATTTCAATGGATTCTACTTTGATCTGTATTTATGAAATGGTATTAGTTAATAAAGGAAAATAAAAAGTTGTGAAAGCTTCATAAATATGTGGATATATAGAAAAAAAAAACCCTAAACAATTGTGAGGGAAGACTCGTTGGGTAGAAGTTAGGACAATTTTCTTTTTAAAAAATAACACTGGATTTTCTATGACTTGTAAAATCTGCTGGTGAATTTTTGTTATATTTTAATCTAAGAATCTTGATTTATTTATAATCGACTAAATTGTTTTACCAGGTGCAACTATCACGAGTCAACTTAAGAATTGTTTGAATTTACCGCGCCAAACTTAGAAATTTAGCATTCCACCTCCACTAAAAGTAAATAAAATAAAAACCTGGTAGGGCCTGTATCGGATGACAAGATAAAATATATCCCAAAATTTCTTTGAATATACGTCAGTCCTGGACTTTAACTAAGTTAAAACTTAAGGTGAAAGGATTTATTTTTATTTTTTTTTAATTTTTTTTTATTTATTTTTATTTTATTTATTTATTTTTTTACTACTTTTATTTTTATTTTATTTATTTCTATTTTTATTTTACTTTATTTTTTTAATATTTTTTTATTTTTATTTATTTATTTATTTATTTTTTCTTTTTCCACGTACTCATGGGAAGCAGCATAGCGTACGTGAAGGTGTTCGAATTCGCAATGCCTATAATTTCATGAACGTTTGAGTCTTGCGGCTTAACGCTCAGTTCGATCGGGGAACTACTGCTGCTCATCTATAAGAGTGGCTTCTATAGATGAGAATAAAAAAACAGCCATCGAAAGATAACCATGACTCATACTCAAACCACATTCACAAACCGCATCGCTCTTCACGCGGGTAAAAAAGGGGCGCGTCCTGCTGAGGTTGGAGCCCTGGCCTCAGTGTTCGAAAAATCAGCTACAGAGCTCAAACTACTAAAATGCAAACAAACAATACAGATAGCGACATTTAACGTTAGAACCCTAAATAGAATAGGCCAACTACCAGAGCTAACTGCATCAGCCGTAGAACATAAGATAGACATAATCTGTATACAAGAACACCGATACACTCACACCGAAGATATCAAATATCACGAAACTGGCAATGGATGGATGCTGGTGACTGTATCGGCGTGGAAAAACTCTGTCAACGCATCGGTAGGAGGGGTTGGAATGCTTATAGGACCAAGAGCGTTAAAAACACTTAATAGCATTGAGAGAATACAACCTAGGATGATGGCCGCAACGTTTAATGGCAACCCCAAAGCAACGATCATCTCCTGCTACAGCCCTACCAATGTCAGCGAAGAAACCGAACTAGTCACCTTCTACGAGGAGCTATCCTCCCTAGTACGTAGCATTTCGAAACACAACCTGCTAGTCATTGGCGGAGATATGAATGCACAAATCGGGAAAAACAGAAACAACAAATACAGCCTACACAACACGTCAAACAGGAATGGACAACATCTAATTGATTTCATGATAGAAAATAGATTAACATGCCTCAATACAAACTTTCAAAAAAGGGAGGGAAAATTATGGACCCACACATACGCGAACAAGAGTAAAGCACAGATAGACTACCTCTTTATAAACAGAAAATGGAAAAATAATGCGATGAATTGCGAGGCATACTCCACTTTCGAGGGTGTGTCCTCCGATCATCGAATAGTCACGGTCAAAATACGTCTAAGCCTACGAAAAAACGCCACACGAACAGTGACAACTAGGCGCTATGACTGGGCTCTACTTAACAACAGAGACATTAGAGACAAATATGCTTTAGAATTAAGAAACAGATTCGAAACACTACAAGAGAAGACAGAAAAAGTTACCCCAAATGACGAATATGAAAACTTTGTTGAAGCACACCTAGAAGCGGCATCAAAGTGTATCCCAACAAAACCTAGAACTAAATATAGAGTCCCTTGGGAAACGTCAGAGGTTAGAGAAAAACGTGCACTCGTGAAAACTGCCTCCAAAAGCTATCGGAAGAACCCAACAAACACAAATGCCCGAAAACTAGAAAAAGTACAATATCAATTAGCAGGAATATATCTAAAAGAACAGGCAGAATACATACAAAATCAGATAGATAAGATTAGAGACTCGGTGGAAGATAGACAATCCAGGATAGCCTGGCAAACAATAAACGAAGTAAGTAGAAGGAAGAGCACAGCCAAAGCAAAATTGAAAGCTGCAAGCCAACAAGAAAGAGTAAAACTGTGGGAACAGCATTTCAAAAATCTACTAGGAAACCCACCGAAAATAACGGATGAATCGATCACTAGGATTATCAGTAAGCAATTAGACATTAAACTAGGGCCTTTCACCAAAGAAGAACTCGACTCGGTTCTTAAACAAATTAAAAATAGGAAAGCGGCAGGGCTAGACGAGATCCCCCCAGAAGTGTGGAAGACTAGACAATTCGACGATATACTGCTCCGGCAATGCAACGTTGTCTATAGTCAAAATAGGATAGAAAGATGGATGAAGGGATGCATCCTTCCTTTCCCTAAAAAAGGCCACCTCGGATTAGCCAAGAACTACCGAGGGATAACGCTTACATCCATAGCAGCCAAAATCTACAATGCCCTACTACGAAACCGCATAGAACCCAAAATAGACAACATCCTTAGGAAAAACCAAAATGGCTTCCGGAGAAATAGATCCACAACCTCACAAATATTGACCATCCGTAGAATCCTTGAAGGCGTCCGGGCAAAAAACCTTCAGGCGACATTACTATTTGTCGACTTTACCAAGGCCTTCGATTCCATCCACAGAGGGAAAATGGAACTAATCCTACTAGCATACGGCCTACCAAAAGAAACCGTAGCAGCAATAATGATCCTCTACAAAAACACAAAAGTAAAGGTACGTTCACCAGATGGAGACACGGAATACTTCGACATTGTTGCAGGAGTACTACAAGGAGACACGCTAGCCCCATACCTCTTTATCATCTGTCTAGACTACGTGCTTAGAACCTCGATTGACAAAATCAGAGAAAATGGCTTCGAGCTGACTAAGAAAAGAAGCAAAAGGTACCCCGCAAAAACAATCACAGACGCCGACTACGCTGATGACTTAGCGTTACTGACGAATACGCCTAATCAAGCAGAGACACTACTGCATAGCTTGGAACGAGCTGCAGCAGGCATTGGCCTCCATGTCAATGCGCACAAAACTGAATATATGTGTTACAACCAAACGGGCAACATTACCACTCTAGACGGAGCCTCTCTGAGGCTAGTGGACAAATTCACCTACCTAGGAAGTAGCGTCTCATCAACAGAAAACGACATCGACACACGACTGACGAAAGCATGGACGGCTATAGGTAGGCTCTCAATAATATGGAAATCAGACCTGACCGATGAAATGAAGGGCAGTTTCTTCCAGGCAGCAGTTGTATCGATACTGCTATATGGATGCACTACATGGACGCTAACCAAACGGCTGGAGAAGAAACTTGACGGCAACTACACAAGAATGTTGAGAGCAATACTGAACAAGTCCTGGCGACAACACCCCACGAGACGTCAACTGTACGGCCACCTTCCTCCCATCACGAAAACTATACAGGTGAGACGAGCCAGACACGCCGGACACTGCTGGAGAAGCAAAGACGAGCTCGTAAGTGACGTACTACTATGGACCCCCACATATGGCCAAGCAAAAGCAGGACGACCAGCCCGAACTTACATACAGCAGCTATGTGAGGACATGGGATGTAACCCAGAAGACCTGCCGGAGGTGATGAACGATAGGGAAAAGTGGCAAGAGATGGTCAACGATATCCGTGCTGGCGGCACGTCTTGATGATGATGATGATATATATATAGGTATTATTCGGTCCAGTTAAACCAGAGTTGGGAGTAATTCCATCAAGACAAAAAAAACAAACAAAACATTCAACAGTGAACATTTAAATTTTCCTGGTAAAGAGCTCAATGTAACTGACATTACAGAGCAATAATTTCTTTAAGAAAAAACAAAAACATATAACAGGATGGAAATAAATTTATAATCCGAATGTGACCGGTTTTGTTTTTTTCTTAAAGATATATATATATATATATATATATATATATATATATATAATTTGAAAAACTCAGCAAACCATCATTTGGCTATTATAAATTTATTTCAGCTTAGTTTAAGAGAAACTAACCTCTTCAAATAGCCATCATACAATGGGGAGAAAAATTTTTTATTGAAAATTATAAAAAATATTATTTTAATGGATTCTCACTCGTTTGAAAAAATAGAGAAAGCGGGTGTACATTTGCTCTGTATGAAATTTTAATAATTTATATATTAATTATCATACATTCAACACTCCTGGAGATTTATTTATAAGAATTCCCGTAGATATTCTCATGTTGAATCATTCCCAACTCATCTTCTTCGGATAATTTATTATATATATATAAGTAAAGTAAAGTTAGCGACCATAGTCGAGGGTGACCCGAAGGCTCCCTTTTCGATAGCTTCTACACCAAGGTGTAGTGGAGTGCGCTACTCCATTCCCTGGATTGCTCCACTTTACCCTTGAACCGTACCTTATAATGCTGAGTGTTAAGCAAGGTGGTATCAAGTTCCATTTTTAAAGTCTTTGGTATGACTCGACCTGAGATTGAACCCAGGTCTCCCGGGCCATTGGCGAACACTCTAACCGCTGGGCCAATGTCCCGGTTATATATATATATATATATATATATATATATATATATGTATATATATATATATTGATTCTATAGATATATTTAAATGGAATTATCCAAATTGAGTGCTTAAAGTAAAGTTTATAATATATGTAGACATACGAGGATCATTAAATAAGTTTCCATACTTTTTTCGTATGCTCACTTTTATTGATAGTACAAATATGAAACTCTAGTCTCCTTCGAAGTAATCTCCTCCGGCTGCAATGCACTTATTCTACCGTTCCAATAACTTATGGAAGGCCCCATGGAGGTCCTCTTGTGTGAGCGTGTCAATGACCTTCGTCACAGCCTCTTTCATCTCCTCAATTGTCTCATAACGACAGCCTCTGAGCTTAGGGAATAAGCAAAAGTCACAGGGAGCAAGGTCTGGACTATAGGGAGGCTGAGGAACTGTCTTGATGCCCATCTTGGTCAAATAGTCTGTGACAAGGATGGGGTTGTAGACTGGTGCATTGTCCTGGTGGAAATGCCACTGACCCAATTTGAAGAGTGCTGGCCTCTTCCCTAGGAATCTCTTCCTGAACTCCCTTAAAACCTCAGTATAGTAACCCTAACCCTAACCCTTTCGACAATCAACTCTGGTGTATTGACTTCCCTACTCCTCCCACATCTCTCATCATCCCTCACAGACTCCCTGCCTTCCTTGAATCTCTTATGCCACTTAAAAACTGATGCTCGATTCATGCAAGATGGTCGAAAAGAAGTCTGAAGCATTCCATACGGTTCTGAGGCATTTTTTCAAATTTAAAACGGAATTTTATTGCATATCGTTCTTCTAAAGTGTCCTCGCATCCAGATTGCATTTTTGAAATTCGCCAGCTGTGACAATCAGGCTTTATTAGGGTGTATTCGAATTCTTGCTGTAGCTGTTCATTTGAACCTGAAATCATAAAAATTGGCCAGTCTACTTATACGATGTATAGCAATAACATACTGAATTTTCAAGAGTCAATGATAATTTTAAATACCTGTAAAAAAAAAAGTCTGGAAACTTATTGAAGGCACCACGTATATGATTTTTATTAACAGGAATATATAACGAATTTTCTTTTTTTTTTTATAAATATTTATATAATGAGACGTGAATCTTTACATAAGATAAAGATATGTACCGGAGTTATTTGTAAAAGAGATTTTTTTCAAATACATCTGACGGGTCCATCAATAACGGCTGAAATAAATTTATAACGGAATATACTAATTGATTTTCTTGTTTCTCAATGATATATATATATACATACATATATATATATATATATATATATATATAAATATATATATAATCAAGTTCATGTGATTCTCTGTATAATTTTCAGATTTTGTTAACAAAAAAATGAGGTATTCCAATGGATTTCACTGTTTGCCAAACTAAATTAATCAAAATTGAAGCTTTTAAACAAAACGGATTGATTATGTAATGAATTTAATTTTTGGGGAAAATATCTATTTTCACCACGATTTGATAATTTGATTGATATCTAATCGATATAAGATCAGTTTCTTCATAAGATTTATTGATTGATTGATTGAATTTAATGGCATGTCGACCCACCTAGAAATTAGGGAATTGTGTTCATTACACATTCATATTGACATCATTGTATTGTTGTTTCTAAAGAATTTTTTTCATACAGTTATATGATATTAAGTATTCCTATTTATTATAGATAATTCATATACAGTTGCATTTTTTCAAGTATTCTTATATAATACTAATAGTTACCTGGTTTCAAGTCATTATTTCTATTTCTATGGTCATGTGTTTACATAAAGTTATATGGTTTTAAGTAACGAATAATAATAATCCCCTGTAGACAATTATAGCTTCAAGTAAATATTTTTAAGACGAATAATTTGAATTTATTTGTCATTAAGTCTCCAGATCGAATATAGATTTTTTTAAGCCGTAGATAGGTACTATCCCTTAGGGTCAGAGTGAACCTGGGAGTAATGGCAATGAAAGTGTACTCTACACTCTTCAGATCTCAAGAACTGGAGCCTTACCATCAGATACGCTTAAGTATCATACCCAGGACACCCCTTTTTGGGAGAGGTCTTACCCCTTTGCTGAGAATACAGTCAATATATTCTAAACCCCGACAACGCCGTTATTAAGTTACAGGCTAGAAATAAAGAAAGAAAAAAGAAAGAAAGAAATGAAAATGCTGTGAACGATAACTTTGTCAAAATGGTCAGAGTGTTCACCAATGGACCGGGAAACCGGGGTTCAATACCAAGGCGAGTCATAGCAAAGACTCAAAAAATGGTACTTGATGTCTCTTGGCTTAACACTCTGCATTATAAAGTATGTATCAAGTGTAAGTGGAGCAATCCAGGTAAAGAAGTAGCGCCCTCTCCTACACCTTGGTGTAGTTGCTATTTAAAAGACAGCTTTCGGGTCGCCCTAGACAACGGTCGACCAACTTATATATATATATATATATATATATATATATATATATATATATATATATATATATAAACTGCAAACACGAGTGAGTTCCATTCTCATTGAGTACTCCATTAACAAATCCATGTGCTATATATGTTTACTAACGAAAGCAACAAGCAGGAAACATACACGTACGTAAGAACAAAATAAATAAATAAGTAAATAACTCGTAAAAAATACAAATCACTTCGGGGTCAAGACTAAATTTAAACTATAAAAATTTAAAAACATAGAAATAAATAGTGAAACCAAGAAAAAAAAAGTATCCAACATATACACTAAAAAAATAGGTAGCTAATTAAATGGTATCGAAATTAATATAAGCATTAATATTTCTCTTAAAAGTTAATTATCGAATTTAACATGAAAATAAAATAAACTAAACAAATAAATAAAAAAGTTAATTTCCCGTAATTATAACTGACAGAAGAAATTTGAAAATCAAAATAAAACGGAAATTCAATAAAACGAGGAGGTAACTCCTTAATCTCTTCCCCCTCCACCCCACGTGTCTATTCTGTTTTAATTAATTATCCATTGGATCTGAAGAAGTCCTGTAAAATTTTTTTCTTCGTGTTTTGGTTCACACCAGAAACTGAAAAACAGGATGGGAATAAATTTATAATCCTGAATTAACCGGTCTTTGGGTTTTTTCTTAAAGATATATATATATATATGCAGCGGCGGGTCAATTGTCGTTTAAACCAGGCAAAAATTAAAATAATATTGACACCTCCCTTTATCAGATATATTTACCAAAATTACATGGAAATATCTTGAAATAATATCGATCAAATTTATTCAAAGAAATCGTTATTGACTTTAACCATGGCCTCCAGACAACTTCGGAATCTCAAGTAAACCTTTCCGACGGCCCCTTTGTTTAGATTGCTGCCATTATCCTTACCTTCAGTTCATATTTGGTGTTGCACAGGGTTTAATTGGCCTTTCGTTCTCACACATAATTATTTAGGGGATTACAATCTGCAATCTTAGGCAGCCAGATGTTAGGGGTGAGGTGGTCGCAGAAATTTTCTTACATTCAATTCTGGGTTTTCCTTCTTGCATGGCATGACACAGAATACTGTTCCCAGACGTAGGGTCTTCCAGTAGTAACCCTCTCGATCCAGGGTATCTCTACCTCTTCTAGTTGTTGTAGGTCTCTGTGTTAAGTTTGAGACTGTGTGGGAAGATGAATGGTGACATAACATCACTATCACTAGTGACCACTCCACCATATAGATTAGGTGTTTAGTTTTCATCACTATCAGTACATCTTGTGCAGACAGAACAAACCAAAGTCTGACTAGTGAGTTTAGCATCTGATCTTGGCAGAAATTTTCTCAGATGAGAAAAATCAAAGCATGTTCGTTTGGAGGGGATGCTTGAGATTTTTTCAAAAACTTTGCTGCGCGGTTTTTCTTGTTATTCTTCATGCCATATAATAAAAAATTGTCCCTTCCTCATCTTTTATGTCTTGATTAGCAATCATCATTAAACTCATCTAACTCGTTTCGAATCCTCTGGATTAACAGCCAAACACTGAGAAATCTTCGTATTTGTACTTCCTGCGCGAATGCCAACAAGTATAGCACGCCGTTTATAAATTTCTGGAAGAGTGAATTGCGTCAAGGTGCTACCTTCCTCATATTTAGTGCCTAACTAATTTTAGTTTGCTCCACAGTAGACAAAACCAGAAATAAACAAAGCGCATGCGCGAAATTAATAATTCGAAATGGCGACAATTTACCCATCATACCCTATGTGTGTTTGTGTGTGTGTATGTGTGTGTGTGTGTGAATAGATCGATAGATTGATGAAGAAGACGGAGACACTGATAGATAGATAGATAGATGTGGACATGCTGAGAAGGACTGATTGATAAATAGATGTGAAAAGGCCGTGAAAGAAAAAAAGGAATAAGCTGAGATAGATATGAGCCGGCTGATATATATATATATATATATATATATATATATATATATATATATATATATGTGTGTGTGTGTGTGTGTGTGTGTGTGTGTGTGTGTGTGTGTGTGTGTGAATTGGCAGAGATTGATCCATGAATCATTGAAACATTGATTAATTTGTTATTTAGATCAGTTTCTTGAACTTTATATTGTTATGATAACACTTCATTTCCTGTTCCCTCAGGAGATACAGCGGTAGAAACGTTGTAATAAAAACTGATCAGAATGCATTGATATTTACTAAACTTTGCTTAGTCTGATACAAGATAGATAGATAGATAGATAGATAGATAGATAGATAGATAGATAGATAGAAATGAACAGGCATAGATAGATAGATAGATAGAAATGAACAGGGTTTGATATATATGTATATATATATATATATATATATATATATATATAGAGAGAGAGAGAGAGAGAGAGAGAGAATAGCCGTTGAATAACTTATATGATAAAGCAATAATTGATTGGTTGATTGATTTTAATGGTACGTCAACCCATCTAGTGTTAGTTTATGCTTAGAAGTTAGGAAATTGCGTTCATTGTAAATTTATATTTACATTTCGTGTGGTTGTTTCTTACGATTTTTTTTCACACCGTTATTTGATATCAAGTATTCCTACTTCATACAATTGACTTGCTCAAAGTTGTAAGGTTTCAAGTATTCCTGTCTAATACAAGTAACGATATGATTTCAAGAAATTGTTTCTATCAGATAATATTCATTTATTTGGACATATTTATATGGTTTGAAAGAACTACCCTTTTTGACGGCATATAAGACGCATGGGTGTATAAGACGCTCCCTAATTTCAGCAAGGCAAATCAAGAAAAATTTTTTATGAAACAAAGTACTAATATCAAACGTGATGAAATTAATAAAATGAATATCATCAATGATAACACTTTTAATGTGCATAATAGTTGTTTAAATTATGACAATAGGTATATTAAAGTCACTCTAAAGTCTAAGCTAATTGGTAGCTAATTTCGGCCGACTATCACGAATTTAAAACCTACTTATGGTATATAAGACACCGGGGAATTTTAAAATATATCTTTAGTAAAAGAGAGTGCGCGTTATCTGCTGTAAAATACGGTATTTATAACCCTTAGTAAATAATTATAGCTTCAAGTAACTATTCTTGATACAAGTTTATTTGATCCGTAAGTTGGACCCTAACAGGTACTGGTAATCCAGGTCAGAGAGGACACGAGAGTTATAGCAATGAAGGGGTACTCACAATTCCCTGACCTCCGGAACTTGAGCCTCACCATGAAATGTAGTTTTGTGCCATACATTGGACAACCTCTTTTTTTTGGGGGGGGGTCTAACCCCTCTGTAGTGGATACAGAGAGCGTATTTTGAGCCCCAACCTAAAGAAAATCATATATTTAATACATACGTATAAAAAGGATATGGTATTAATGTTGTACAGCCATAATGATAACATTGATTTACACAATTCAATGAACGAACGAACACACTTCTTTATGAAAATATATCTCTCAAATATTCTCAAAAGGGCCCATAGTTAGTTGTTAGTTGAGAGATAGATGGAGAGACATATACACAGAGAGAGGACTTCTTCGCATATCTTCTTCAAGGAGCCAGGGGATGCCAACGCTTGCACCCCCTTGCAAATTCTCTGAGACGCCTCGGATTGGCTGCGTGTCCTTCGCTCGACTGCGATTCTCTGCACTCCGTCTAAATCTGACCGCGTGGTTCTCATCACGTGGTCTCCTTCTGGTTACACACCTGTTGTACCCGAGTGTCCTGATCGCGCTGCAGTTTACTAATCAAAATGTGACAGCTTGCCAAAGCACACGGGGTCACCAGGAACGAACCAAAAATCCATGTTATATGTTAAATAACATTAAATGACCTACAATGGTTGATATGTCATAAAACCAAACTAAATCAAACCATACCAAACCAAAACTAACCCATGGCGGTTTAACATAAACTTACGATACCACAAAGTTTTGTTTTAGTGTAGAAATAACAGATCGATGCAGATGCAGATGTAGTTTCTGCCTGATCTTGGAGTCTATTGATATATTTCAATTTTTCTGTCAGTGACAAGCCGAGTTTAGTCAGATATGCAGAGGTCGAACTTGCGATAAAACTTCAATGGGAAATATATCAGTTGCCCATCCATTTTATATGCATTGCTGCCAAAGATCTTTGTACTTTTCCATCTTGCGTTGATATGCATAGTTCATGTTTTCCTCAAAAGGAACCGTTAATTCAATGATGTTAAGTATTTTTGAATTAATTGAACACATCAGATCCAGATGCTGGGTAAGTTAACGTTATCTTATCTGGAGAGGCGAGATGACGTTCCAAATAGATATATTTCAGTTTCTTGTTAAATGGCAGATCAATCTTTATGAGTTATTCAATACCAAAGATATCCTTGTAGAAAAACAGTTGTGCTAATATTTAACCCATAGATGGCGAGAAAAGAGGTTCATAACAACCTTTGGAATATTAACACGAAAGTGAGTGTTATTGCGTGACTGAAGTTTGAATTCGCTTTCAAAATGTCACAGTCAGGTATGTTAGCTACTGCGCCACAAGGACTCCCCCATAGATAGATAGATATGAAAAGACTGAGATAAATAGATCTTAAATAATTCTCATTAATTCTGTTAATTTTTTACAAATCTTTTCGAAAAAAGTATCATAGCCAATTCCATATTTCATTTCAGTTTAGTTCTCTTGCGAATCTAATTTTCCTCTCTTAATAAACAAACAAACAAACAAGCATAACAAACAAACAAACAAACAAACATAACAAGCAAGAAGTAAACAAACACAACAAACTAACGCAACAAACAATAAATAAACACTACAAATCAACACAACAAACCAACGCAACAAACTAAACGAACAAACACAACAAACAAACAAGATCAACAAACAAACAAATAAACAAACACAACACTGCTATCCATTCATATATAGAGGTGTGTTTAGCATAATAGATATGATAGTGGGAAAACAATCCGAGTTCAAATCCTGGATGTGGTTGTTTGCGTTTCATTTCACGCTGATATCCCGAGGAAAGCTTTGTTGGTGGCACTGAGTAATATCTATCTATCTATCTATCTATCTATCTATCTAAGTATTGTCCAGCCCAGTCGGCTGGGGCTGTAGAATACACCGACTGCATCACTGCAGAGGGGTAAGAGCCCCTCCATCCAACGAGTGTCCTAAATATGACACAAAACAATCTGATAGCAAGACTCCAGTAATGCTGGAGCTTTGGGGAATGTGGAGTACCCATTCATTGCCATTACTCTCAGGTTCACTCTGACTCCAAGTAGTAGCACCTGACCGATCGGTCAAATAGAACTGTTTGACATTTAAACTGGGTGCAAACAAATGATTTACTTTAAACTGAATTATTAGAAATAGAACTGTTTGATTAACTGAGTGTAAACAAACGACAGCCGTTTAATTGAATTGTTAGTAACATATAGCAATATTTAAAACCATTCAACTGTGTGAAAAAAAATAAGCTGAGGCTCGTTCGAAAACATTATCAATACAATGTGCTTTCAAATCATAGATATTTAATATATATGTAAAAATAGGATCTAGCATCAAATAACCTACAATGGTTGGTATGTCATAAAACCCAACCAAACCAATGAGTGTTTTCATATGTGTCTGGTCTCATTGATACTCACTATGTGGCTCATATTTTTATTCCTGGGTCAAATCTAAGCTAGCCTTGGTTTTATCAATATTACAGATAGCAATCTTGATATAATCACTTTTACACCTTCTACAGCCACTACAGAAGAGGGCACCTCGGGTGGTGTAATGGTTAGCATGTTAGACTAGCAAACCTACACGAGTGAGTTCGATTCTCATTGGGTGCCCCATTCATGCGGCCTTGTGCTACATCTAAGCAAAAAGCTTAGTAAATTAATACAGCCACTACAGAAGGTTAAAACCCCTCCCCAAATTTTGTGCGTATGGCGCAAAATGCAGTTCTGGGGATTGTGAATACTCCTTTATAGCTATTACTCACTTCTTTTCTCTTCTCCACTAGCTATGAATAAATAGTAGGGATAGGGACCCCTAAAATTTTAGTTTAGTGGCAAACTGTACTGGAATATACTTTATTCTCTAAATCAGCCCATTTTAAGTGTATTACGCTAAGAAAATCTCGTTCTGATGTGCTTTTTTTTAAGGAGATAACGATTGCTTGAACTCATGATAAGAATTTTGGTAATTTGTTATTTCTGTTTGCGAGACAGAATCAATGGAAGAAAAGAATTTTTGGACTAAGTTGTATTAATTAAGTCTATAACTTGCATTGTCATCCTCGGGGGTAGAAAAACAAGACAATAAAATCAAATGAAAATAATTAAATAATAAAAATACTAATCGTTACATCAGCAACTGTTTGGTCTAGAGTGAATAAAACATTTTTTTAAAAATCAAGAATTCTTCCTCCTTCCCCTCTTCTGCCTCCTCCTCTTCCTTCATTCTTTTTTTCTCCACTCCTCCTTCACTTCTTCCCCACTCTTCCTCCTCCTCCTCCTCCTCCACTCTTCTTATTTTCCTCTACTCCTCCATTGCTTTTCTCCTCCTCCTCCTTCTCCTCTCTCTCTCTTTACTCCCCCTCCATTTCTTCCCCACTACTTTTCTCTCTCCAATCCTTTTTTACTTCACTACTTCTTTAACTTTCCTCTATAACTTCTCTACTTCCGCTAGTAAAACTACCTCACTCCTCCTTCTCTCTATTTTTTCTTCACTCCACCTCCTTCTATTTCTCGCTTCTTCTTCTTCTTCTTCTTCTTCTTCTTCTTCTTCTTCTTCTGCAACTAATTCACTCTCCCCTTTTCCTATACTTCTTCTTCACTCCTTCTCCTCCTATTTGTCACTTTTTCTTCTTTTTTTTCATTTTCTTCTTTTTCTATATTTTGTTTTATTGGTCTTCACTTCATCATCTCACGATAGGACACGATAGGTAGACGTGCACCATTCAAAAGGACACCTAAAAGCTGAAAAAGACTATTAAAATGTTGTGTGCACACATTTTGCTCTTTTGCCATTGGTATGATGGCGCTGCAAACTCATAAGAATTTTAATATACGAATAATACGAAATATGCGTGTAAGCAAATTTAAAAAAAATACAAATCACAGCGACAAACAATTTCTATTGGAGAACATTTGATGACATCATCAATTTTTCCTAACAGTTTTGTTTCTTTATTTAATGGCATATCAACCTTTGTGGGTTATTAATGGAAAAGCTATCCTTGTAGAAGAACCAACGTAGTAATATTCAACTCAAAGCTTGGAGATTCATGCCTAACTCAATGGTATTAGTCCGAAAGTCAACGTAATAGAGCAACTGGAGTTCGAACTCGCTTACGAAGATGACGCAGACCAGCACGTTAGCCACTGCACCACGGTAACTTTTGAAAGACCTCATTAATTTTGTTTTGTTCATTTTCTTTCGTCGTTTCTGTTTTTTGTCATCAGCAGCTTTCAATGCATCATAATCATCATCCTTCTTCTTCTTCCATATATTTTCATTTTACATGTGTTGTAGAAGAAGAATCTGATGGCTGCTCGCCGGACGAGTTCTTTTCTCTCTCGGCTTTGATCCTTTCTGTTCGCTCGGATATATAAGGCTTTCTTACATAGTGCACGGAAAGCTCAGATCGACTTGCTTGGAGTCACGTTATTAGGTTTTTGTTTGGTCAAAAATATTTTTATCACCCTCGTTTTTCTCTCACGTTCGTCCCGGAAGTGTGTGTGTGTGAGTGTGTGTGTGTGTGCAACCGATTGAATTTTCATCCGTCTTTGTCATAAAAGTAGTAGCTGTTAAGCCGAGCACTTCCGTTTTTATTGTTGGGAGGAGTTCCAACAGTTTAGGACTCGTCAAAGTCAATGTTTTCCGTATTCATAAATTGAACAAATAAAGTTGATTACTTATTGTACAAAATTTTCAGATGGAATGAACAAATAAAACGGAAAGAAATGTTAACATGGTTTTTGAATGAAGTAAAATATAATAAACAACGAAATTAACAAATAAAAAGATGAATGAATGAAATGAATAATAAAGACAGGAATAAGTGCTAAAATAAGTATCAAAATATAAAAAGGACAGGAAAATGCAAAAGAGTTCGAAAATATAAAAGAGTACGAAAATATAAAGCAGTATTAAGATAAAAAGCAGCACCAAATTATAAAGGAGTACCAAAATATAAAGCAGTATCGAAATATAAAAGAGTACCACAATAAAAATAGAGTTCCAAAATATAAAGCAGTATCAGAATATAAGGCAGAATCGAAATATAAAAGAGTACCAAAATATAAAAGAGTTCCAAATTATAAGAGTATCAAAATATAAAACAGTATTAAAATATAAAAAGTACCAAAATATAAAAGAGTACCAAAATATAATAGAGTATCAAAATATAAAAGAGTACCAAAATATGAAACAATTCCAAAATATAAAATAGTTCCAAAATATAAAAGAGTATAAAAGAGTATCAAAATGTAAAAGACAAGCAAAATATAAAAGAGTACCAAAATATAAAACCTTACGAAAATATCAAATAAAACAGGAATGAAGTTTGAATGATACGAATGATGGACTGTAAAAACTTGGAAAATCGCCATATCATGTTTGCAGAGATAGATAATAAAAATAACAGTAATTATGATATGAATAACCATAATAATGATATAATAAAATCGGAAAGCCGTAAACTTATTATCAAATCACGAAAGTAACATAATATATCCGCAGATATAAGAAAACCGTACCTGGTATTACGCACAAATTAGACAAGCCCATTTACTTCTAGAATGTAGCTTAAAAAAGACACCGAATATAACCCAAACACACTTGGTCAGATGAATGCATAGGCGAGAAACTAATTGTCACCAAGTTCCATAATACATCTTTCCGTATCTATCAATGTTAATCTGATTCTTTTTTTTTCTCAATCTATCTATCTATCTCCGATGAAGCCAAATTATTTTAATTAAGGAATTTCGTAACTTCTTAGCTCTAATTCGACTAAATAAGGAGATAAAATGAAAACCAGGTCCTTGTTTGATAGCATTGTAGTGCGAAGTGATTCTAGATTCTAGATTCAACATTTTTTTCTGGCGTTTTTATTTTGTATATAAGCTAACATCTTGGTATCTTTAAAATCAACATTGTGATTAGTTTCTAAATTATGTTTGACCAAACCGTTATTTATATTTCCTTTTTTTTCAATTTTAAAAATTAATAACTAATTTATGAACACTATATATTTTATTTTTTAGATTATAAACAGCTTCACCCACATATTTTTTTTTATTACAATGGGATATTGTAACCTTTGATTCAATGAGGTTATTGCTTTTTTATGGTCTGTTAAAATGCTAATTGTCGTTAGTGACTATTCTAATTTCAAAGTTGTTAAAGTTTTTTTTTTGTTCTGTGTATCGTTAATTGCTTTGTTGAGTTTTATGGCATAGCAATCTTTGTGGGTTATTTAATGCCAAATACTGTTTATTCATGTATATGTTACTTCCCTGGCCTTTTGGCTGTGCCGTCTGGCATTCGTGTCGGATGGGGTATCAATCAATGGCAGATTCGAAGCCGAAAGGCCCCCAACTTCGGTTGGGCCACACTCGGGTGGGCGAGCTGCAACCTTTGTCTCCTATGTATAGCACTAGACTTTGCTGTCTAGTTTAAGCTATAACCCGGCATACGTGCCCGGATCCAAATTTGGATTCGTGAAACTGCTTGCCTCATTAGACCCACATTGTACTTAGTGGGTCGATGAGCAGCACAGACCAGCAGGGTTCGAGTCTCGGCTCGTTCCTGACCTTCCCCTCCCCCTTATCTCCACTTTAATCGGCCTTCGGGCTTTTGACCTTGTGTCAAGTCCTGTCTGGTGGGAGGCAGCGACAAATATCTTATTCATGTATATGTTAGTTATATATGATTGGTAAACGAATTGTTTGTTGGTAATATTTTAAACAAGCCACCAGATAACATTTGTTTGAACACAGTTAAATAGTTTCAAGTATTGCAATCTAACGCTAATTGTTCTTATTTGGGCTCAGTTAAATGGTTCCAAGTATTCCTATGTAACACTAACGATTCAATTTAACATCAGTCATTTGTTTAGATACAGTTGAATGATTGAACATTTCTATTTGAGCCGTAGATGGGATCCTATCGAGTACTACCACTACAAGTCAGAGTGGACCTGGGAGTTATGGCAATAAAAGGGTACTCTACATTGCACAAAGCTCAAGGGCTGGAGCCTCACCATCACATGAAGTTATTATCATATCCAGGACACTTGATGGGGGCGGGGCTTTCACCCATTTCCAGAGAAACTGTCAGCATATTCTACTGCTCCAGCCAACAAGGCAGGTTTGAGGTTGACTAGTTGGATAAAATAATATATTTATGTAAAGAATTAATACATTACGTTAATGATTTAATAAATTATGTTAATTAATTCGTACGTTATGTTAATGAATAATTACGACACCTAAATAAATTAATACGTTACGTTAATGAATTAACCCCTAACGTTAATGAATTAACACGTACCGTTAATGAATTAACCCGTAACGTTAATGAATTAACACGTAACGTTAATGACTTGATACGTTATGTATTACGTTAGGTTAATTAATTATTACATTACATTAATAAATTAATACGTTATGTTGATTAATTAGTACCCTGTTCGCCAATGGCCCGGGAGACCTGGGTTCAATCTCAGGTCGAGTCATACCAAAGACTTTAAAAATGGTACTTGATACCACCTTGCTTAACACTCAGCATTATAAGGTACGGTTCAAGGGTAAAGTGGAGCAATCCTGGGAATGGAGTAGCGCCCTCCCCTACACCTTGGTGTAGTAGCTATCGAAAAGGGAGCCTTCGGGTCACCCTCGACTATGGTCGCTAACTTTACTTACTTACACTAACGAATAATTACGATACCTTAATGAATTAATACGTTACGTTAATGAATTATTTCGTTTCGTTAATAAATTAGTACGTTAGGTTAATGAATTAATACCTTACGGTAATTAATTAATACGTTACATTAATGAATTAATACCTTACGGTAATTAATTAATACGTTACATTAATGAATTAATACCTTACGGTAATTAATTAATACGTTACATTAATGAATTAATACCTTACGGTAATTAATTAATACGTTACATTAATGAATTAATACCTTACGGTAATTAATTAATACGTTACATTAATGAATTAATACCTTACGGTAATTAATTAATACGTTACATTAATGAATTAATACCTTACGGTAATTAATTAATACGTTACATTAATGAATTAATACCTTACGGTAATTATTTAATACGTTACATTAATGAATTAATACATTACGTTAATTAATAAGTACGTGTATATGAATGTCTGCGAGGCCCATCCATAGTGTTGCTTTTCTCTCCTGTTGATTCACGCTGAAGGGAGTGTGTTGCTGCTGCGAAGAAATTTGGTCAAAGAGAACAAGGGTGTTTGAAGACGATGTATTTATAGAAAATACGCGTCTTGTAGGTGGCTCAAAAACGCAGGAGTTGAATTTACGCGCGGACGTAGTTTTAAACACGTAACGTTAATTAACACGTAAGGTTAATGAGTTATTACGTAACGTTAATGAATTAGTATGTTACATTAATGAATTAATACCTTACGTTAATTAATTAATACGTAACGTTAATGAATTAGTATGTTACATTAATGAATTAATACCTTACGTTAATTAATTAATACGTAACGTTAATGAATTAGTATGTTACATTAATGAATTAATACCTTACGTTAATTAATTAATACGTAACGTTAATGAATTAGTATGTTACATTAATGAATTAATACCTTACGTTAATTAATTAATACGTAACGTTAATGAATTAGTATGTTACATTAATGAATTAATACCTTACGTTAATTAATTAATACGTAACGTTAATGAATTAGTATGTTACATTAATGAATTAATACCTTACGTTAATTAATTAATACGTAACGTTAATGAATTAGTATGTTACATTAATGAATTAATACCTTACGTTAATTAATTAATACGTAACGTTAATGAATTAGTATGTTACATTAATGAATTAATACCTTACGTTAATTAATTAATACGTAACGTTAATGAATTAGTACATTAAGTTAATGAATTAATGTTACGTTAATGAATTAATACCTTACGTTAATTAATTAATACGTAACCTTAATGAATTAATACATTATGTTAATGAATTATTACGTTATAGGACTTTACACTCCTAAAAATTATTTTGGGCGGTATGCCACTTGTTCTCACAAAGATGGCGGACGCTCACTTATTCAGTCTCGGGAAACCATTGGCCAGGAGGACCACGTGACATTTTTAAAACTACGTCCGCGCGTAAATTCGACTCCTGCGTTTTTGAGCCACCTACAAGGCGCGTATTTTCTATAAATACGTCGTCTTCAAACACCCTTGTTCTCTTTAACCAAATTTCTTCGCAGCAGCAACACACTCCCTTCAGCGTGAATCAACAGGAGAGAAAAGAAACACTATGGATGGGCCTCGCAGACATTCATATACAATGACTATGAGACGCTTTCCAGTCTCTGAGAAACTGCCCGTTTCTAAGCATAAAAAAGGACATTTTAAACTTGTAATTCTTTCATAGCTTAGTTGTGTTACACACACACACACACACACACACACGAGCTCACACATACACACACACTATTATTTTGTTAGTAGAGTTAGTAATTTCTTTCATGTATCCATGTAAGTTTTATTGTTGTAGAATATAAATTTGTTTTTGTTCGTCGCCTTGTTTTAAATGTTCATTTTGTCCACGCCGTTTTACAACCATTATTTGTTTCATATGCTTTATTCATTCATTTGTTTTATCCATGTGCTGTATTTATCCTACGTTCCACCAACGTACGAATATGGCACAAGGCCGTTTTTAAGGTGGGTCCTGTCCTTATTCTACCTTAATTCTAAACTAAAACATTAAACACGTGGGGAAGCATAAATACATATTACCCCTACAACGTTACGTTTTTAAAATAAACCTTCGAACACTAATTACGTCATACAAATTTGAAAGAGAACGCTATTAACAGAAATAGAATGGTTAAAACTTTCTCATTTTTTCTTTTCATTTAGAATTCAAACGCCCGGATGAAGGTTCCGTGTTTTCACATTTAAAAACCAAGACGCTAAGCGTGGGCAAATTATTTAAACTATAAATAAAATCTTCCTTGTATTTTTTCATCTAAGTACATTTTCATACTACTTTATATAGATTACATTCAGGTTTTTTATTGAATGTTTGTTCATTCAATACATAATCTTGACATATTTACTCAGACATTATTACGCGGCACAATTCCGCTAACCAGAGCAGAATAATAAGTGTTTGCCTATTTTCGGAAAACCAAAAGACCCCACTCCACTTAAAAAAAAAATATCCCTGTTTGTCTTAAAGTAATTAATTCGGTGCTTTTAATTGTGATTAATTATCTTTTAATTTTGCTTCCAGCTCCAATAACTAACGAACTTCAAAATTAAAATTTGTGAAATGCTTTTTCTCGATGCTGTTAAGTCAAAATTTCATTCTTAATAAATGTAATGACAGTTGCTAATTGTTTTTAAGTGAGAGAACTGAAAATAGATAAAGGAGATTTTCTCACTCCATTCAACCTGGTAGGAAGGCAGTCATTAAAGAAAAATCCTTTGTAAGGTGAGCTTGACATTGTTTATCTCAGGGGTTAGACAATAGGACCATCGCTGAGAGGTTTGAAATGAGAAAGACAAGACTGAAGTGGGTGCGTTCAGAGACTTGTCATAGCAAGATTAAAAAACTCAGTTTGCCCAACTATTAACCCATTGTTGTGGGAGAATAGTTGAATTCATATTTTTGTCAAGAGCATTAGCATTATATGGAATGCAAACAACCTCTTCCATGATTTGTATTCGGGTCACCAGGTTTATTTATTATGATTAAAACCGTTACTCTACGAACGCTTCCTTTGTATTCACCTAACTCCTTCGCCACGTGCATGATGTGACACCTGGTCAATATTTAAGCTGGTTTGAATTCAGAGTTTTCGTTTCCCAAGACTGGATGACTAAACGCGACTCCTTGGATATAGTAGAAGGTCACACGTGGACTCAAAGCACATCTGCTCAAAATATTGACTATAGATTTCTGTCTTTTGTCTAAATTTCTGAGACGAAGCTCGATAATTTTTATTACTGAGAGTATTTGGACTATTGTGTTCATCTTCGTTGTTATACTCACAACGTTTTGGCCGATGCGTCCTTCATCCTTCTTCAGGTGTTTCATGTAAAACTCGGCAGTTCAAATAAAACTTCTAACCGAGCCCTTTATTTAATCCACGTGGACAGATTATCCTAATTCCGTTTATCATGACTGAGTACAAGTATTAAGCTATAGTAAGTGTCTTTTGTTATTTACCTGTAGTGCTTCTTAGTCAAGAGGTTGCAGGTTCAATCCCAACTACAGGTACTATTTACCAACCCCTCCGCTCGGGCAGGGTATGACACAAGGTCGATTTTTAAGCGGAGTTTAACAGGTTTGAATTCAGAGTTTTCCTTCTCCTAGACTAGTTGCCTCACCAAGGCTGAAGAACCTAGTCCGTCCTACTATTTACCCATAGCTGGAGGGAGAATAAGGGGGTTCATACCTTTCCCAAGGGTATTTGCCCGAAAGTGAACGTAATAGCGCGACTGGAGTACGAAATCGCGTACTACGATTCCGCAGTTCATCGCTTTAACCATTACACCACGAGGACACCCCCCAACTACAGGTAGATAACAAAGACACTTACTATAACTTAACACTTTTACTAGGTCATAGTTAACGGAATTAGAACCCCCGTGGATAAGAAAAAGGGTTTGAAGTTCTGTGAGGGTTTCCGAGTTCGACATGAAACACCTGAAGAAGGCCGAAGGACGCATCGGTCGAAATGTTGTGAGTATAACAATGAAGACACTAGTCTGAATACACAAAGTGATAAATGATTCCTGTCGTAATCGTAACATTAGTACCAACGTAACCCTTGCCGTGGAACTATGAGTCTTGGGAACAAATTAAGCTAACGGAAACGAGGTAAAAAAAGATGATTTACAAAACTAAAATAAAAGGACAAACTCAGTGGAAGCAGTAGACTCCAACGTGGAGATGATTCACAAGCGGATGTACTATTACAAAGAGATGGTCCTAAAAGTAACGTGGTGACGTATGTGCTGACATTAATAGAGTATATTTACAGTGACTTAGTAGTTTTTCATAAACCTATAACTATTTCATTTCAATGATTGTAAATTAATAAAATCTTCAAAGAAATTCATGTCACCACAATTATATGGTGACACACACAGTGAAGGTTTCGAAAATATATTGGAGGAGGTTCCGTGGTGTGATGGCAAAAGTGCTGGACAACAGCCGCGAAGTAAGGGAGTTCGATCTCCTGTCTCGCTATAACATTCCCTTTCGGACTAATATCTTTAGGAAAGGTATCAAACACCCTTATTCTCCCAGCAATAAATTAAATAGCATAATTACCGTTCTTTTACCAGGATAGGGAAAACCATTTCTGGTAGAACGAACCGTGAAGGTTAATATCCCATAAAGTAAAAGCAAACATATTTCTATATATTTCTCGAAGTTTTTTTTTTATTGCTATTAGGTTATATATATATATATATATATATATATATATATACTTCTCTCTCTCTGTTCATATATATATATATATAAACAGAAAGAGAGAAGTAAATTGAACATAACGGAATATATACACAGACAAATAACGAACACACACACACAAACACACACACACACACACACACACACACACACACACACACACACATATATATATAGGTATTATTTGGTCCAGTTAAACCGGAGTTGGGAGTAATTCCATCAGGACAAGAAAACTATTCAAGAGTGAACATTTAAATTTTCCTGGTAAAGAGCTCAATGTAACAGACAAAACAGAGCAATAAATTCTTTAAGAAAGTGACCGTGTTGTTGTTTTTCTTAAAGAAGTATATATATATATATATATATATATGTTCATGATAAATACCATAGCCACATACTGTAAATTAGACCGGTACACCTCGGGTTGTGTAATGGTTTGCAAGCTTGACTTGCAAACCTGCAAGAGTGAGTTCGAATCTCATTGGGTGCCCCATTCATTCGGCCTTGTGTCACATCTGAGCAAAACGCTTTGTAAATTACGACTGTAAATTAGACTGACTTTCAAAGAACGCCACAAAAACTAAATTACTTTCTTCTTCATGCTCCACACAACAGTACATGAAGAGGTACTATGAACAGAGAGCTATATATATATATATATATATATATATATATATATATATTTGAATGAGCTGATTGTAGATTCTGTACTTGATTTGCTAATCCAATTTCTCATCTATAATGCTGTATATCAAATTTCCACCCCCCAACTTTTCGATAAACCCAAGGGCACACAGCTATGAATTAAATAGTTCCAGAACTGTTCTTCTACAAGTATTGTTTGGCATTAAATACCCAACGAAAGTTGATATGCCATTAAATGAAGAAACCAAACCAAACACAGCCAGTTCGGAATAAGACCAGTTGCTGTCAGCATAGCTTAGGCAATTCGTCTCAAATGAAAATCTTCTATTCTTACTCAGTAGGTCTTTTTTATGATCCCGTACTCACGTCACCTCTTGTGACTTCTTGGGCTAGTCCACGCGTTTACCTGTATAATCCTGTTAGGTCTTGTGATGCCTGCTTTCGGTAAGATGGATAAATGGGTTTGCACCGATGACATGGGCTGTATCTTTCGTAATATGCACACAAAACAAAGAATAATTATGGCTTATAGTGGATCTCAGATGTCATTTTGGTAAAGTGCCGTTTGGACCCCAAAGAACAAATGATATGTACATGGTAAAGTTTTATAGGGAACTGATAAAAAAGCATTGTATCATATTTTCTCTGGGTGGGGAGAAAAATAAACAAATAAAAGGAAAAAGAAAAGAAAAAAGACAAAAAAAAAAACAAAAGGAAAAGAAAAGAGAGAGAGAGAGAGAGAGAGAGAGAGATATTCCCTACCAGTTTTTTAAAATAAAAAGTTAAGAATTTGAATATTTAATTGATTTTTTGTTTTCTTGTATCTATTTGTGATTTTTTTTTTGCTACAATGGTCTTAAATAATACCAAATAATCTCCGTCTTGTACTGCTGCATGTTCATATTTCTTGTTAGAGTTTCAATGCTCTAGAGTTTGGCAATAAATAGTATCAAATAATGTCCGTTTTGATTGTATAATGTTTCATGAAAAATTATAAAACAGACTAAAGATAAAAATAAATGATTTGGATTAAAAAATAATTAAATAACAAAAAATGAAAATATAAATAAGCGTTATGGGGACATAAACATATTCCAACCTAAACATATTCTCCGAGCTTAACTCGCTCGGGGGAGACAACTTCTCGTTCCTTACGAGACATTTGACAGACGGATTGCAAGTCGAGCACGGCTAGTACTTCCTTTGTATGACTTCCTTTTTCTGCTAATACAATAACGTTTACCTATCACCCGTTGTTTGAGTTGTTCTTCCACCGGTCTTATCTGAAGACCACAATAATAAGAAATGAGGAAAAGGGGAAAAAGAGAAAGGAAAAGGAAAAAGAAAAAAGAAAATGAAAAATAAAGGAGAAAAAAGAAAAAGTAAAAGAAATTAAGAAATAAGAAGAAAAATTAGATAAGAAAAAATACTATGGAGTTTGGACGGTTTGTTTCATAAGACTGTAAAACTCACGTGTAATCCAGTTGATAGGTAAATGACTGCAGGAAGAAGAAACTATTTCTTTGTATTTTTCTTTCTTTCTTTCTTTCTTTCTTTCTTTCTTTCTTTCTTTGAAAGTGGAATTATGGTATATTTTCTACTTTGTTTAATTTTTCATTTTTTTTATTTTTTAAATTTCTATTTTAGCATTTTATTATTTGTTTTATTTTCCTTTTTGTATTTTATTATTTCTTTTATCTTTATTTTTGCATTTTATTATTTGCTTTTTTTCATGTTTTGTTATTTCTTTCATTAATAGTGAGTTCGGCAATCTTAGCAAATGATACGAGGAAAACGTCAGATGTTGTCGAAGAACATAAAATAATTGAAATACTCCGGGATTTTTTGATCCAGCCACATTATCTTACTTAATACTGTATGCAAATAAATGACTTATTAAATAGAAACAATTACATGAAACCATGTAACTTTGAGTATTAGATAGGAATACTTGAAACCATACAACTTAGCAAATTATTGGTATTAGATAGAAATACTTGATACTATATAACTGTTTGTAAATTATTTGCATTAAGAATAGATACTTGAAGCTATAATTATTTATAACAGATTATCATTATAATTCTAAGGGTTCTATAAGCTGCTGAGAAAAGTGCCCGGGATTCGAAACCCAAGGCCAGGTGAATCCAGAATATCTTACAAGAGGCACTGTCCAACAGTTTATTCCTTTTCCATTGCATGATGGGAAAATGGAAATTCATTTTCTTTACTTTGATTTTATCGTTTTATTTATTTTATCTTTTAAGAATTTTTATTTTAAAAAATTCTTTCTTATTTCTTACGCTACTACGGTATATTTAAAATACTCCAATTGATTATACATTCTTTTTTATTTTACAACCGCAAACCAAAAATTCTTACTGAGCTTGATGGGTCTAAACGGTCACCCATCTAATTACAGAGCAATCAAATAAGAGTTTAACTTCAATGATCTTACGAAAACTGGAGCTTTAAACGTGACTTGACCGCTTGTCGAAGCAGCCTGAGGACTTGTTAGCTGTAAGAACCTCTGCTTGTGAGAGGCAATAGTCTCGGCTTACCCATCAGCTGATGATGCTCGTCGCCGTCACCTTCACCACACTTTTACGACTCAGCTGCTCGGGTTCCATTTTGTCACGTGACCGATTTCGGGAACGAATTAATTAACTCTCGTTCACAGCTCATTTCCGGATAGTTGCTATTAATCAATAAGGGCAATAATCCATCAAGTGCGTGTGCGACCATGGGGTGGGGGTTGGAGTAGAAGGGTCGAGAAGGTGAAATAAGTTGTGATTGTGATGTGGTGACTGTGGGAGGAAGAGAGAAAGATGGTGCGGTGAAAGCGAACACCGGAAGGTTCTTCTTTTTCACGCCGGCCATCTTTTCTTTTCCAATTGAGTGTCGTGTGCGAATCTGCTATTTTTTCAAATTTTCAGTCTCTTCTTTAGGTATTTAAAAAAATATAATCCTAAAATTATTGACATGGATTATATCCCCAACTTTTTTTTTCCACATAAAAATCATCAGCCATATTCTGTTATAACAACGAATAGTAGTTATTAAAAATTTGTCTCTGTTCTGAAATGCAAAGAAATGTTTAATTTGCATAATTTGTTAAACAGCTTATCATCTGTTTATGGTTTATAGCAATTTACTACGATTTTTGTTTAAATGTAGCACAAGGCCCAATGAATGGGACATCCATTGGGACTCAAACTCACTCGTGAAAGTTTGCTAGTCTTGCTTGCTCACCATTACACCACCGGAGGCGCTCTAGCAATTCACTAAGATTCTTGTTTAGATGTGGCACAAGGCACTATGAATGGGGCACCAAATGAGACTCGAACTCACTCGTGAAGGTTTGCGTGTTTAGCTTGTTAACCACAACACCACCCGAGGTGCCTTTACTATATTGTTTGTCGGGACACGATGAATAATCATCTCCCTTGTATAATTTCTTTTGTCCATTTTTGGAATGGTCCAGGATATCTTACAAGAGGCACTGTCCAACAGTTTATTCCTTTGATGAGATTTCTGCTGCAAAGCTATCTGGTTCTTATGTGGACAAGTTCACCTACCTCGGAAAATGACCTCAATATGTGAGTAGCGACAGCATGGACTGCTATTGATAGTTTATCAGTCATATGGAAGTCACACCCATCCGATAAAATAAAACGCAATCTTTTCCAGACTCAGTGGTCCTGCCAATACTACTATATTGATGCACTATATGGATACTGACTAAGCGTATTGAGAAAAGGCTTGAGGGCAATTGCACAAGAATGCTACAAGCTATATTAAACAAATCCTGGAAGCAACAGCAGCAGCACAATCATTTACCATCTATCTTAAAAAAACATCCAAGTTCGACGAACAAGACATGCAGAGAAGTAAGAAAAAACTCCTAAGCGACGTTCTCTTATGGACCCCTTCACACGGAAGAGCAGGTGTTGGACAACCAGTTGGAACTTATCTACAACAGCTCTGTACTGATACAGGATGTAGTCTAGAAGATCTTCCGGAAGCGATGAACGTTAAAGACGAATGATTTGGTTGGTTGGTTGTTTGGGTTTTATGGCATATCAACCTTTGTAGTTCATCTAACGCCAAATCCATTTTTATACATTTAATCAGTTCTATTTCAAACAATTTAGTTTAGCGTGAGTATACAGTTTAATAGTCAAAAGCATTTCTATTTCAAGCTATTCAGTTTTTCAAACAGTTCTAATTCAGCCAATTCAGTTTAGTATGAGTAAATATAATAAGATTTTGTTTACACAGTTAAATGTCAAAACAGTTATTTATGAAACAATTCAGTTTTGTGTAAGTACAGTTTCAATGTCAAAAACAGTTCCATTTCAATCAATTCAGTTTAGCTTGAGTTTAAATGTAGGTTCATTTTAACTTTCAAAAACATTTCTATTTCAAGCTATTCAGTTTAGTCAAACAGTTTTAATTTAAACAATTCAGTTTAGCATAAATATGCAGTTAGTTCTATTTAACCCATAGATAGGGCTCTATCAAGTGATACCATTCCGAGTCAGAGTGGACCTGGGAGCGATGGCAATGAAGGAGTGCTCCGCATTTCCCAGAGCTCCAGCATCCCTGGAACCTCACCATCAGATTGTTTAGTGTTATATCCGGGACACTCATTTGGAGGGGGTCTTACCCCTCTGCAGAGGTGCAGTCGGTGAATTCTATAGCCCTGCCGACTGGGAGAAAAGACGAATGACAAGAGAGAGAGAGACAGAGAGACAGAGAGTCAAGGAAATCCGTGCAAGCATAAGATGATGATGATGATAATGATGATGATTATGATGATGATGATTTATTCTGTTATTTCTCTTTTCTCTCTTTTTATTATAAGCATGGAACATTTTTCAATGTTAAATTCCATCCCTATGTACTGACTGTGTTTTATTGTTTGTATCATTGTTTCCAGTTCTTTTTCATTTTTTGCAAATAGCTTGATATTATCGATGTACATAACGATTTTTGGTACTCATTAAAATTGGTGATTTTTCCAGAAAGCAGAGAACTGTTTAGTTTGCATAATTTGTTTAACATAATATTAACTCAGTATGGCTTTTTGTCCAGTCATTTGGGGCTGTAGAACACACCGACTGCTACTCTGCAGAGAGGTAAGACCCCGCCTCTCAACGAGTGTCCTGGATATAACACTAAACAATCTGATGGTGAGGTTCCATCAATGCGGGAGCTTTGGGGAATGCGGAGTACCCCTTCATTGCCATTGCTCCCAGGTCCACTCTGGTCCGGAGTGGTAGCACCTGATAAGGGTCCTATCTATGGGTTAAATAGAACTAACGGCATACTTATGCTAAACTGAATTGTTTGACTAAACTGAATAGCTTGAAAAAGAAATGTTATTGACAAGCCGTACTAACATTTAAACTGCGTGCTTATGCTAAACTGAATTATTTGAAATGGAACTGTTTTTTTGACAATGAAAGTGTATTTACACTAAACTGAATTGTTTGATATAGAATTGTTTTGACATTTAACGGTGTGTAAACAAAATTTGTACTTATACTAAACTGAATGAGCTGAATTAGTACTGCTTGACGAAACTGAATAGCTTGTAATAGAAATGTTTTTCACAATTAAATTGTACTTACATTTAAACTGCATGCTTATACTAAACTGAATTGTTTGTAATAGAACTGATTATTTACATAAAAATGGATTTGGCGTTAAATAACCTACAAAGGTTGATATGCCATAAAACCCAACCAACTAACCAATCACTATGGTTTTTTTGGATATAACGAATAATCACCTCCCTTATATAATTTCTCCATTATAATGGTGTGCCAAAAGAGAGCTCATATGATTAGTATAGCTATTTCTTACATAATGGTACCCGTCAAAAATTAAGAAAATAGGTATCGTACCATTTTGCTTTTCTAATGTATGTATTTACCTACCCCTCTGCTCAAGTAGGATGAGGCGCATTGTCAATTTTTTAAGCGAAGTTCAACAGGTTTGAATTTAGAGTTTTTCTTCTCCTAGACGGGCTACCATATCAAGGTTAAAGAGGACAGTTTGCCCAAGTATTTGCCAACGATTGGAGAGAGGTAGTTAGATTCATGGCTTTCCCAAGGGTATTAGTGCTATGTAAAATGCAATCAACCTCATCCAGGATTTGAACTAGTGTCCATTTCCCACGACTATAACCATTACACCACGGTTACCATATATATATATATATATATATATATCTCAAAAACATTATATATATATATATACATTATGGTTTTTGGGATATATATATATATATATATATATATATATGTGTTTTTGGGATATATATATATATATATATATATCCCAAAACATATATATATATATATATATATATATTTATATATATAATGGTTTGGGGATATATATATATATATATATATATATATATATATATTTAAGTAGCTTGCTAGCAAGAGCTCCCGTTATTTTTCATTTTATTTCTTTTCATAAAAACTAAAGTAAAATACAAACGCAAACATTTCTGTCTTCCTACAACAAAAGAGAAAAAATGGACTTCAATAAATACATACGAATAGAAATAAAAAATAAATAAGAATAAATAAAAAATCATCGAAGAATTATGCAGCATTTAACTTTGTCTTCGTGTCATCTGATAAGATTTATTTGTTTATATGAGCTAATATAAATAAGAATTATAGTTTCCTTTTAGATCGAAGAAAAAAAGACAGCCCATTTTAATACTGAAGTACACAGAGGAGATAATAATAAACAGTTGTTATAAAACGAAAAAAAAAAAAAAGGGAAAGAAAACCCAACAAAAACATCACTTCCTATGAATAAATATGGTCATCACAGGATCAAAATAGTGGGGATGATAATATTTCTGACTCACGGAGCAATATTTCGATCGGAGCGATATCCCAATCGCCACAATATCCCAATCGCCACAATATCCCAATCGCAACAATGTCATAATCAAGCAATATCCCAATCGCCACAATATCCCAATCGCAACAATGTCATAATCAAGCAATATCCCAATCGCCACAATATCCCAATCGCAACAATGTCCTAATCAAGAAATATCCCAATCGCCACAATATCCCAATCGCAACAATGTCATAATCAAGCAATATCCCAATCGCCACAATATCCCAATCGCAACAATGTCCTAATCAAGCAATATCCCAATCGCCACAATATCCCAATCGCAACAATGTCATAATCAAGCAATATCCCAATCGCAACAATGTCTTAATCAAGCAATATCCCAATCGCCACAATATCCCAATCGCAACAATGTCATAATCAAGCAATATCCCAATCGCCACAATATCCCAATCGCAACAATGTCCTAATCAAGCAATATCCCAATCGCCACAATATCCCAATCGCAACAATGTCATAATCAAGCAATATCCCAATCGCCACAATATCCCAATCGCAACAATGTCATAATCAAGCAATATCCCAATCGCCACAATATCCCAATCGCAACAATGTCCTAATCAAGCAATATCCCAATCGCCACAATATCCCAATCGCAACAATGTCATAATCAAGCAATATCCCAATCGCCACAATATCCCAATCGCAACAATGTCCTAATCAAGCAATATCCCAATCGCCACAATATCCCAATCGCAACAATGTCATAATCAGGCAATATCCCAATCGCCACAATATCCCAATCGCAACAATGTCATAATCAAGCAATATCCCAATCGCCACAATATCCCAATCGCAACAATGTCCTAATTAATCAATATCCCAATCGCCACAATATCCCAATCGCAACAATGTCCTAATCAAGCAATATCCCAATCGCCACAATATCCCAATCGCAACAATGACCTAATCAAGCAATATCCCAATCGCCACAATATCCCAATCGCAACAATGACCTAATCAAGCAATATCCCAATCGCCACAATATCCCAATCGCAACAATGTCCTAATCAAGCAATATCCCAATCGCCACAATATCCCAATCGCAACAATGTCATAATCAAGCAATATCCCAATCGCCACAATATCCCAATCGCAACAATGACCTAATCAAGCAATATCCCAATCGCCACAATATCCCAATCGCAACAATGTCATAATCAAGCAATATCCCAATCGCCAAAATATCCCAATCGCAACAATGACCTAATCAAGCAATATCCCAATCGCCACAATATCCCAATCGCAACAATGTCATAATCAAGCAATATCCCAATCGCCACAATATCCCAATCGCAACAATGTCATAATCAAGCAATATCCCAATCGCCACAATATCCCAATCGCAACAATGTCCTAATCAAGCAATATCCCAATCGCCACAATATCCCAATCGCAACAATGACCTAATCAAGCAATATCCCAATCGCCACAATATCCCAATCGCAACAATGACCTAATCAAGCAATATCCCAATCGCCACAATATCCCAATCGCAACAATGTCATAATCAAGCAATATCCCAATCGCCACAATATCCCAATCGCAACAATGTCATAATCAAGCAATATCCCAATCGCCACAATATCCCAATCGCAACAATGTCCTAATCAAGCAATATCCCAATCGCCACAATATCCCAATCGCAACAATGTCATAATCAAGCAATATCCCAATCGCCACAATATCCCAATCGCAACAATGACCTAATCAAGCAATATCCCAATCGCCACAATATCCCAATCGCAACAATGTCATAATCAAGCAATATCCCAATCGCCACAATATCCCAATCGCAACAATGACCTAATCAAGCAATATCCCAATCGCCACAATATCCCAATCGCAACAATGTCATAATCAAGCAATATCCCAATCGCCACAATATCCCAATCGCAACAATGACCTAATCAAGCAATATCCCAATCGCCACAATATCCCAATCGCAACAATGTCATAATCAAGCAATATCCCAATCGCCACAATATCCCAATCGCAACAATGTCATAATCAAGCAATATCCCAATCGCCACAATATCCCAATCGCAACAATGACCTAATCAAGCAATATCCCAATCGCCACAATATCCCAATCGCAACAATGTCATAATCAAGCAATATCCCAATCGCCACAATATCCCAATCGCAACAATGTCATAATCAAGCAATATCCCAATCGCCACAATATCCCAATCGCAACAATGTCCTAATCAAGCAATATCCCAATCGCCACAATATCCCAATCGCAACAATGTCCTAATCGAGCAATATCCCAATCGCCACAATATCCCAATCGCAACAATGTCTTAATCAAGCAATATCCCAATCGCCACAATATCCCAATCGCAACAATGACCTAATCAAGCAATATCCCAATCGCCACAATATCCCAATCGCAACAATGACCTAATCAAGCAATATCCCAATCGCCACAATATCCCAATCGCAACAATGACCTAATCAAGCAATATCCCAATCGCCACAATATCCCAATCGCAACAATGTCATAATCAAGCGATATCCCAATCGCCACAATATCCCAATCGCAACAATGTCCTAATCAAGCGATATCCCAATCGCCACAATATCCCAATCGCAACAATGTCCTAATCAAGCGATATCCCAATCGCCACAATATCCCAATCGCAACAATGTCCTAATCAAGCAATATCCCAATCGCCACAATATCTCAATCGCAACAATGTCCTAATCAAGCAATATCCCAATCGCCACAATATCCCAATCGCAACAATGACCTAATCAAGCAATATCCCAATCGCCACAATATCCCAATCGCAACAATGTCATAATCAAGCAATATCCCAATCGCCAAAATATCCCAATCGCAACAATGACCTAATCAAGCAATATCCCAATCGCCACAATATCCCAATTGCAACAATGTCATAATCAAGCAATATCCCAATCGCCACAATATCCCAATCGCAACAATGACCTAATCAAGCAATATCCCAATCGCCACAATATCCCAATTGCAACAATGTCATAATCAAGCAATATCCCAATCGCCAAAATATCCCAATCGCAACAATGACCTAATCAAGCAATATCCCAATCGCCACAATATCCCAATCGCAACAATGTCATAATCAAGCAATATCCCAATCGCCACAATATCCCAATCGCAACAATGTCATAATCAAGCAATATCCCAATCGCCACAATATCCCAATCGCAACAATGTCCTAATCAAGCAATATCCCAATCGCCACAATATCCCAATTGCAACAATGTCTTAATCAAGCAATATCCCAATCGCCACAATATCCCAATCGCAACAATGACCTAATCAAGCAATATCCCGATCGCCACAATATCCCAATTGCAACAATGACCTAATCAAGCAATATCCCAATCGCCAAAATATCCCAATCGCAACAATGACCTAATCAAGCAATATCCCAATCGCCACAATATCCCAATCGCAACAATGTCCTAATCAAGCAATATCCCAATCGCCACAATATCCCAATCGCAACAATGTCATAATCAAGCAATATCCCAATCGCCACAATATCCCAATCGCAACAATGTCCTAATCAAGCAATATCCCAATCGCCACAATATCCCAATCGCAACAATGTCATAATCAAGCAATATCCCAATCGCCACAATATCCCAATCGCAACAATGACCTAATCAAGCAATATCCCAATCGCCACAATATCCCAATCGCAACAATGTCATAATCAAGCAATATCCCAATCGCCACAATATCCCAATCGCAACAATGACCTAATCAAGCAATATCCCAATCGCCACAATATCCCAATCGCAACAATGTCATAATCAAGCAATATCCCAATCGCCACAATATCCCAATCGCAACAATGACCTAATCAAGCAATATCCCAATCGCCACAATATCCCAATCGCAACAATGTCATAATCAAGCAATATCCCAATCGCCACAATATCCCAATCGCAACAATGTCATAATCAAGCAATATCCCAATCGCCACAATATCCCAATCGCAACAATGACCTAATCAAGCAATATCCCAATCGCCACAATATCCCAATCGCAACAATGTCATAATCAAGCAATATCCCAATCGCCACAATATCCCAATCGCAACAATGACCTAATCAAGCAATATCCCAATCGCCACAATATCCCAATCGCAACAATGTCATAATCAAGCAATATCCCAATCGCCACAATATCCTAATCGCAACAATGTCCTAATCAAGCAATATCCCAATCGCCACAATATCCCAATCGCAACAATGTCATAATCAAGCAATATCCCAATCGCCACAATATCCCAATCGCAACAATGTCCTAATCAAGCAATATCCCAATCGCCACAATATCCCAATCGCAACAATGTCCTAATCGAGCAATATCCCAATCGCCACAATATCCCAATCGCAACAATGTCTTAATCAAGCAATATCCCAATCGCCACAATATCCCAATCGCAACAATGACCTAATCAAGCAATATCCCAATCGCCACAATATCCCAATCGCAACAATGACCTAATCAAGCAATATCCCAATCGCCACAATATCCCAATCGCAACAATGACCTAATCAAGCAATATCCCAATCGCCACAATATCCCAATCGCAACAATGTCATAATCAAGCAATATCCCAATCGCCACAATATCCCAATCGCAACAATGTCCTAATCAAGCAATATCCCAATCGCCACAATATCCCAATCGCAACAATGTCCTAATCAAGCAATATCCCAATCGCCACAATATCCCAATCGCAACAATGTCCTAATCAAGCAATATCCCAATCGCCACAATATCCCAATCGCAACAATGACCTAATCAAGCAATATCCCAATCGCCACAATATCCCAATCGCAACAATGACCTAATCAAGCGATATCCCAATCGCCACAATATCCCAATCGCAACAATGTCATAATCAAGCAATATCCCAATCGCCACAATATCCCAATCGCAACAATGTCATAATCAAGCAATATCCCAATCGCCACAATATCCCAATCGCAACAATGTCCTAATCAAGCAATATCCCAATCGCCACAATATCCCAATCGCAACAATGTCATAATCAAGCAATATCCCAATCGCCACAATATCCCAATCGCAACAATGACCTAATCAAGCAATATCCCAATCGCCACAATATCCCAATCGCAACAATGTCATAATCAAGCGATATCCCAATCGCCACAATATCCCAATCGCAACAATGTCCTAATCAAGCAATATCCCAATCGCCACAATATCCCAATCGCAACAATGTCCTAATCAAGCAATATCCCAATCGCCACAATATCCCAATCGCAACAATGACCTAATCAAGCAATATCCCAATCGCCACAATATCCCAATCGCAACAATGTCCTATTCAAGCAATATCCCAATCGCCACAATATCCCAATCGCAACAATGACCTAATCAAGCAATATCCCAATCGCCACAATATCCCAATCGCAACAATGTCCTAATCAAGCAATATCCCAATCGCCACAATATCCCAATCGCAACAATGACCTAATCAAGCAATATCCCAATCGCCACAATATCCCAATCGCAACAATGTCATAATCAAGCAATATCCCAATCGCCACAATATCCCAATCGCAACAATGTCCTAATCAAGCAATATCCCAATCGCCACAATATCCCAATCGCAACAATGTCATAATCAAGCAATATCCCAATCGCCACAATATCCCAATCGCAACAATGTCATAATCAAGCAATATCCCAATCGCCACAATATCCCAATCGCAACAATGTCCTAATCAAGCAATATCCCAATCGCCACAATATCCCAATCGCAACAATGTCCTAATGAAGCAATATCCCAATCGCCACAATATCCCAATCGCAACAATGACCTAATCAAGCAATATCCCAATCGCCACAATATCCCAATCGCAACAATGTCATAATCAAGCAATATCCCAATCGCCACAATATCTCAATCGCAACAATGTCCTAATCAAGCAATATCCCAATCGCCACAATATCCCAATCGCAACAATGTCCTAATCAAGCAATATCCCAATCGCCACAATATCCCAATCGCAACAATGACCTAATCAAGCAATATCCCAATCGCCACAATATCCCAATCGCAACAATGTCATAATCAAGCAATATCCCAATCGCCACAATATCCCAATCGCAACAATGTCCTAATCAAGCAATATCCCAATCGCCACAATATCCCAATCGCAACAATGTCCTAATCAAGCAATATCCCAATCGCCACAATATCCCAATCGCAACAATGTCATAATCAAGCAATATCCCAATCGCCACAATATCCCAATCGCAACAATGTCATAATCAAGCAATATCCCAATCGCCACAATATCCCAATCGCAACAATGTCCTAATCAAGCAATATCCCAATCGCCACAAATATCCCAATCGCAACAATATCCCGAGCACCACAACATCCTGATCTCGAGAAAATCTCGATCGCAGCTAGATAAAACAAAAAATAAACAAACATTTATTTACCATTCGAATCTCACTGGGTGTTCCATACATCCGGCCTTGTGCCACAACTAAAAGCTTAGTAAATAACAACATAAGTCATGACTTGAAAAATAAAGTCATGAGCAGAATCAAACATTTAAAAATGTATCAAATTTCGACATTAAATAACCCATAAGGAGTTAATATGGCGTTAAATCAATCAACCAAACCAAATCAAACCAAACCAAACCAAACCAAACCTATCACTCTCCTTTTTTTTTCTTTTTTTCTCGCTCTTCTTCTCTTCAATTTTTCTCTTTCTCTCCCCCTCACTCCTCAATTATAATCAACCATTTACAAATAAATCAAATTTCGGCATCAAATAACCTGTAATGAGTTAATGAGTTGATCTACCTCTAAACAATTAAACCAAACTAAACCAAAACTTAAAACTGTCAAACAATGTATTTTATTGATCAACTCTCATGAATACGCACACATATATTTGAGCAGGTCAAAATGTCCATTTTGTTATTATCATTTAGTTTAAATTAGAAAAAATGGATCCGTGTGCAAATTATTAGTATTGAATAGGAATACTTGAAACCATAAAACTGGAATTAGTTTTAGAGAGGAATACTTGAAACCATAAAACTGTGTGTAAGTTATTTGTGTAAGATAAGAATACTTGAAACCATAAAACTTAGTGCACATTTTTTATGTTTGATAGGAACACTTGAAACCATAAAACTAAATGCAAATTACTTGTATTAGAAAGGAATACCTGAAACCATATCACAGTGTGCAAATTATTTGTGTTAGATAGGAATACTTGAAACCATAAAACTTAGTGCAAATTATTTGTGTTAGATAGGAATAATTAAAACCATAAAAATAAGAGTAAATTATTTGTATTAGATCGGAATACTTGAAACTATAAAACTATGCGCAAATAACTCTGAAGATACTACACAAAAACGATGACTATAAACTTATGACGTACCTTACCCTCGACATATTGACATGTCGTTAAAATTAATCAATCAATTACAATTTCTTCTTGCACCTCCCTGACTTAATGGATATCCCTCTGTACTCTTAATACTCTGGGGTTTCCCCTGCTTCGTAATAAAGATTTTTAGGATTAACTTGCTACTCAGCGTCTTAGGGTTCTATGGTACAGGTTTTAGGAAATAACTTATTGACTACCTCGTAGCGTAACGGTTATCGTTGCGGAAAATGAAGCCGGTGACCGAAATTCAAATCCTGAACGTGGTTGTTTGAATTTGACATTACGCTAGTACTTTTGCAAAAATTATGAATCCAACTATTTTCCCTCCAGTTATCAATAAAATAGTAGGACAAACAAACCTCTTTAACTTTGGTATCTCAACCAGTCTAGGAGAAGGAAAACTCTGAATTTAAACCAAGACCATTCGGTTGGGGCACTAGAATACACCGACTGCATCTCTGCAGAGAAGTAAGACTTCCCCAACGAGTATCCTGGATATGACACTAAACAATCTGATGGCGAGACTCCAGTAATGCTGGAGCTTTGGGGAATGCGGAGTACCCCTTTATTGCTATCGTTACCAGGTCTACTCGGACCTGTAGTGGTAGTACCTGATAGGGTTCTATCTATGGATCAAATAGAACTAAACTACAAACTTAGGCTAAACTGAATTGCTTGAAAAAAAAACTGTTTCACATTTAAACTGAGTGCAAACAAACGATATGTGTTAAATTGACTTGTTTGAAAATAGTTTGATCATTTAACTATGTGTGAAGAAATGACTGGTGTTTAATTTAATTGTTAGTGATACATAGAAATACTTGAAAACATTCAACTCTGTGCAAATAAATGTTGATAGTAAATAGAATTATTCATATTAGATAGAAATAAATGAAACCATTTAACTGTGTGCGAAAAAATGAGCTCTGGCTTGTTTAAAAATGTCATCTACAAAATGTATTTAGAAATGATATATTTAATATATATGTATTGGGAATTTACGAACCTAATTCGACATAAAAATAAGACATACCTTTTCAGGAGCAGGTATTCATTTTCATATATTCCAGCCAGGATACTTTAATTCAATCAAGAAGGCAAAAACATGAGGATGACGTTTTAAAAAACGCATGGTGTTTTTTCCAGAGAGTGTTTAATAGGAATACTTGAAACCAGGGAGTGTTTACTCCAGCTATCAATAAAATAGTAGGACAAACAAGCCTCTTTAACTTTGGTATGTCAACCAGTCTAGGAGAAGGAAAACTCTGAATTTAAACCAAGACCATTCGGTTGGGGCACTAGAATACACCGACTGCATTTCCAGGGAGTGTTTACAAAAACTAGGAGCAGATAACTCTGACCCGACAATTCTATTATCAGTAGTTCTAACAAGTAGAATATATATAAAGAGGATTTGGCATTAAATAATCTACAATGGTTGATATGCCATAAAAGCCAACCAAACCAAATCATATATATTTACTATATATGTATAAGGAGGATTTGGCATTAAATAACCTACAATAGTTGATATGCCATAAAAGTCAACCAGACTAAATCTTATATATCTAATATATATGTTCAAGAGGATTTGGCATTAAATAACCTACAATGGATGATATGCCGTAAAACGAAACGAAACGAAACCAAACTACATATTACATATTTGATATATATGTATAAAGAGGATTTGGTATTAAATAAGCTACAATGGTAGATACGCCATAAAACCAAACCAAACCATACCAAACCAAATTATATATATTTAATATATATGTATAAAAAGGATTTGGCATCAAACCATCTACAATGGTAGATATGCCATAGAACAAAACCAAACAACATCGTATATATTTAATATATATGTATAAAGAGGATTTGGCATTAAATTTTTTTTTCATCATACAACGTGTGAAAGCACGTGCGATACCATGTCCTCATCAGCCACCATCCAGGGGTGATAACACAGTTTCGGTAGCTCAAGGCGGTACTGCCAACCCTGGCATTACCAAGCACCTTTTGCCACCGGACAGGGTATTGTTATGTCGCCATGTGTACATCTGAAGCGAGTGTGGACATGCAGATAGGACGTGGTGCAAAGTACCCCGATCACTTTTACACGACAAGCACAGGTCCGAATTGGTATATCCCCATAATTTTAGGTTGGTTGCATTAGGTAAGAGATCATAAGTAGAGCAAAGAAGGAATGATATCGCCAGTGGTTCCATTGCAATTAAGGATTTCCACGATAATTTAATTGGTTCGATATCATTCCATTTTGTCCAAGCCCATTGTTTGGTCTGAGTAACAGCACTGGCTTTTCTTTGCTCTTCCTTAAACATCCTGACTTCTTCGCTCACCATGTCACTTTTTCCTTTTGGGTCCATCTTGAAGAATACCTTTTTGCTCATGCTACCCAGCCCAGCTCGATTGGTTTGAGTGACGCCGATGATGTCTTTGATTCGTAGGCTGCATTCCGCATTCTTAATGGCCGACCACTTCGTACCTGATTTTATTTCTGGATACGCCTTCCGAATGATCTCGAATAAGCTACAATGGTGGATATGCCATAAAACCCAACCAAACTAAATGATATGTTTGATATATATGTGTAAAGAGAACCTGTCATTAAATAAGCTACAATGGTTGATATGCCATAAAACCCAACCAAACTAAATGATATGTTTGATATATATGTGTAAAGAGGATCTGGCATTAAATAAGCTACAATGGTTGATATGCCATAAAACCCAACCAAACTAAATGATCAATTTGATATATATGTGTAAAGAGGATCTGGCATTAAATAAGCTACAATGGTTGATATGCCATAAAACCCAACCAAACTAAATGATATGTTTGATATATATGTGTAAAGAGGATCTGGCATTAAATAAGCTACAATGGTTGTTATGCCATAAAACCTAACCAAACTAAATGATATGTTTGATATATATGTGTAAAGAGGATCTGGAATTAATTAAGCTACAATGGTTGATATGCCATAAAACCCAACCAAGCTAAATGATATGTTTGATATACATGTGTAAATAGGATCTGGCATTAAATAAGCTACAATGGTTGATATGCCATAAAACCCAACCAAACTAAATGATATATTTGATATATATGTGTAGAGAGGACCTGGCTTTAAATAAGCTACAATGGTTGATATGCCATAAAACCCAACCAAACTAAATGATATGTTTGATATATATGTATAAAGAGGATCTGGCATTAAATAAGCTACAATGGTTGATATGCCATAAAACCCAACCAAACTAAATGATCAATTTGATATATATGTGTAAAGAGGATCTGGTATTAAATAAGCTACAATGGTTGATATGCCATAAAACCCAACCAAACTAAATGATATGTTTGATATATATGTGTAAAGAGGACCTGGCATTAAATAAGCTACAATGGTTGATATGCCATAAAATCAAACCAAACTAAATGATATATTTTATATATGTGTGTAAAGAGGACCTGGCTTTAAATAAGCTACAATGGTTGATATGCCATAAAACCCAACCAAACTAAATGATATGTTTGATATATATGTGTAAAGAGGATCTGGCATTAAATAAGCTACAATGGTTGATATGCCATAAAACCAAACCAAAACGAAAACTAAATTTGAATTCAAACCATCTGTACTCCGCTTAAATGAAATTAACCAAGTGTCACATCTTGTTCGTGCGGAGGGTTTGGGTAAATCCATCCTAATCGACTACCTGTCGACTTTTTTACCACTGAGCTATATTCTCAGTGCAATGGAAGGCATGAACAAGCATATTACAGACTAAATGTGACGAACAACGCCTTAATTAGCGACTCCAAATATAACCAACCCACATGTTTTTAAATAAACGTTCTTAATGAAGATTGATTGTTTTAGTTCTTTGCGTGGTAATTAAGTCTCGTGTTATTTTTTTTGTTTTTGTTTTTCTTTTTGTCATTCTCTCACTTTCTTTAAATAAAAAATATTTTCAGATCGCTGACTTTTTAAATGAATCATTCATTTATTCCCTCCCCTTCAACGCTCTCCACCCCTTTTTATTTCTCCACTCTCTCTCTCTTTCACCACACACACACACACACACACACACACACACACACACACACACACACACACGCTCATATATATATATATGTGTGTGTGTGTGTGTGTGTGTGTGTGTGTGTGTGTGTGTGTGTGTGTGAATATAGAAATATGAAAAAAATATATATTGATTGAGAAGTTTCACCAACATATTTTTTATTACATGTAAAGTTCTGGATAGAGTGATACGCCTTCTAAGATTTGATGTAGAAATTATTATTCTTATTATTGATTATATTCTTAATTGCTTTTGGAAGAGTTTGTAACGGTTTTGATTGTAAGTTTGTTTGATTTTTTTCAATGATGTTTGTGGTTGAACTGTTGACTATAATAATATATTCGTCAAATAGTTTGTTATGGGAAAAATTATTACGTTTGTAAATCTTAAAAGCTTTTATTTTAGCATGTTGAATAAATCATCATCATCATCATCATCATCATCTCATGCTGCTAGCACGGATTTCCCTGACTCTCTCTCGCCATTTGTTCCTATCATCCAACGCTTCCGGCAGGTCTTCTAGACTACACCCTGTGTCTGTACAGAGATGTTGTATGTAAGTTCTTGTTGGTCATCCAACAATTGTTCGTCCGTATGAAGGGGTCCATAGGAGAACCCCACTTAAGAGTGAGTCCTTGCTTCTCCAGCCGTGGCCTACATGTCTTGTTCGTCTTATTTGGATGGTTTTAGAGATGGTGGGTCGGTGGGTGTACAGTTGCTATTTCGTAGGATATCTTCGACACCATTTTTATATCCCTTTTATGTTCGTCGGATTTTGCTTTCAGGATCCCACGAACATAAAAGACATAAAAAATGGTGGCTAAAAGAATCTGTTCGTCAAAATTATTTTTAATCAATCGAAAATTCTGAAATTATCATTGTCGGGTGTCCACACTTATCATATTAATTCTATTAAAGGTAAAAAAATTCCTGCATTACAAAAAAAAAAATGAATGCAAATGTTTTTAACTCCTTTCGAAATTTTGAAAGCAATAAGTAAATATTGTCTGTGTGGGCTTCCATATTTAGAAGTAAACTGTATCTGAATGAAATCATCCAATTTCGACGGTCGATTACTCCATATTTGCCCTAATTTAAACTAATCTCAGATTATCTAATCATATTCACTCAACCCCCATAATTTCCAGAAGATTAGATATAACACAAGCATAAATTGAGCTTGGTAAATGTTGTCCTTGATCATATGTCAAACACCCCAGAACCGGAAGCTGAAATAATTCACTTTCTTTTCTCCAGAACTGGTTTCTAATAAAATCTGAAAGTGACTTTCTCAAATCTTATCTCATAAGATCTTTTAGTGCAATGGTAGGGTATTGCCTAGAGACACTGTTGCCTGGAGTTTGGCATTCAAGATATTGGTCTTTGGGATGAATGAGATCGAGATCAGATAGTTTAGATTCCCGAAGCCAAAAGGGAAGTTCCTGTTGCTTAGTGGCTAACGTGCTGGACAGCCTTATCATAGTAAGCGAACTCCAGTCGCGCTATTACGTTCTCTTTCTGACTAATACCCCAGGGAAAGGTAGGAACTTCGAAATCCCCCAAGCCATGGGTTAAATAGTTACACCGCTGTTCTTCTACAAGGGTAGCTTTGGCATTAAATAACCCACGAAGGTTAGTTTGTCATTAAAAAGGCTGTAGCCAGTAACTCCATCTAAAGTAAAACTCTGGCGAGCATGCAGGTGAAGTCTTTGACTGGTTACCTAGGTACAAGGATCACCTGAAAAGTTCATTGGCTGACCAAGATGCTCTCATGAAATTTGACAAAAGGAGGTTTATTTTTATCACTCGGAATATTCAGACTATTGATCTTATCTTTATTGTTATACTCACAACGTTTCAGCCGATATGTCCTTCGGCCTTCTTCAGGTGTTTCATGTCGAAATCGGGAGCCTGCACAGAACCTCGAAGTGAACCCTTGTTTCAATTATTTAATTATTAATCTATTTTTCAAGATAGTCCCCCTTGTGGTCCATACATTTTCTTCCATCGGTGTTGGAGTGCTTGCATTCCACTGGTCAAAAAGACATCCACAACAGATATGATATCATCATATAAACTTTCGGCCAATGAGGTTTTTAACCCACTCTCGAATTTCTAGCCTTTGGTTTTCCAAAAGAAATTGTTACTACTGTCGTGATGCCTTTCAAAGACACTAAGGCAATGGTTTGCTCACCTGATGATAACACTGATTTCTTTGACAGTGTTGCAGGAGTTTGGCAAGGAGATACATTTGCACCTTTTTTTTTAATTCATAATTTGCCCTGATTACTTACTACGAACCTCAATGGATCAAATGAGAGAAAACGGCTTCACACTAAAAAAGACAAGAAGGCAAAAGACAAGAAGGAAATGATACCCCGTCAAAACTATTACAGTTGCAGATTATGTGAATGATCTAACGTTTGTAACGTCCATGCTAATACACCAGCTCAAGCAGAATCTCTGCTGCACAGCCTGGAGCAAACAGCAAAAGGCATTGGTTTCTACAGGAACTCAGATAAAACAGAATTATGTTTCAATCAATGTGGCGCTGCCTCCTCATTAAATGGCAAACCTCTGAAATGAGTTAACCTCGGTAGCACTATCTCGTCTACTGAAAGTGATGTCAACTTACGCATTGGTAAAGCATGGACTGCTATTGATAGGTTATCGACTAAATAAAGTAAAGTTGGCGACCATAGTCGAGGGTGACCCGAAGGCTCCCTTTTCGTTAGCTGCTGCACCAAGGTGTAGGTAAGGATGCTACTCCTTTCCCTGGATTACTCCACTTTACCCTTGATCCTTACATTATAATGCTGAGTGTTAAGCAAAGAGGGAATCAAGTACCATTTTTTGAGTCTTTGGTATGACTCGTCCTGGGATTGAACCCAGGTCTCCCGGGCCATTGGTGAACACTCTAGCTATTATGCCAATGTCCGGTATCAACTATATAGAAATCTGATTTCTCTGATGAAATGGCTTTGGCATTAAATAACGCACGAAGGTTGAGACGCCATTAAGCAAAGAAACCATACTAAACCAAACTAAATCATGGCTGCTGTAGATTTGCGCTTTTTATCATGGGTAAAAAAAAAAAAAAAACGGAAAAAAAGGAAAAAGAAAAAAAGAACAAATAAAAAGATGTTATGCGAGACGCGGGAAAGTGCAAAGGTCAGAGGTGAGCGTCAGTTCACAGTGCTCAGCGATGTTTTAACGTATTCGCCATTTTGCCAGCAGCAAGCGTCTTTCTGTCTGTCTGCCTGTCTTATTTTCTGATGCAAATGACGTCACGTGATTCAGGGGAGTTGTGGGTGCGGTAGGCAGGAGTTCCCATACCTCAAGTCAGCAGAGATGAAGATAATGACGACGACAACGATGACAACAAATGATGGGAATGAATGTAGGGAAGGGCTGGTTGAGCAGCTTCGTCTCTCACCCGTCTGTTATTTCTACCCTTCTTCCTCGCGCCTTGCCCACCCACCGGGTATGGAACAACCGATTAGGATCTTAAAATAAGCCATTTCCCCTTTCTAAATATTATGATTTCCATTATTCACTGTCATGTTTTAGTTTTTTGTTTTTTTATGTTACGTTATGATACACGTTTTTATTTTCTGATGAATGCACACCCACCCACACGCATGCATGAGCGAGATAACGCGCACTTTCACACACACACACACACACACACATATATATATACATATATATATATATATACGTATAAAAGAAAACTTTGCAAAAATTAAATTTTGTTTTTCCTTATATTTGAGTTTACGACGCATGTTTCGGTTGTCAAGAACCTCCTCAGGTATTATTCTATTCAGGTTAGACGAACCAGATATGCAGGACACTGCTGGAGAAGCAGGGACGAACTCATAAGTGATGTACTCTTATGGATCCCCACACATGGCCGTGCATAAGCAGGACGACCAACACGAACATACATTCAGGAACTATGTGAGGATACAGGATGTTTTCCTGAAGACCTGCCAGTGGCGATGAACGATATGGAAAAGTGGCGAGAGGGTCAGGAATATCCGTGCTACCAGCACGACATGATGATGATGATATATACATATATATACATATATATATATATATTTGCATATGTAACATTGTGTTCATATTTATGATATATATATGTATATATACATACATATTTTGTTGTTCCAATAAGGGAAAAGTAAATGTTCTAAATGCGAACCTATTAATTCTAATATATATATATATATATATATATATATATATATATATATATATATATATATATATGTATGTGTGTGTGTGTGAGTTAATGTATTTGTTTTTTTTCAATTTAGTATAAACATTTGTGTGATACACACACAAATATTTAAAATAAAAGGAAAAATTTACTCCGCTTAAGAAGTATTGAGCACTTTTGAGAAGTTACTTGCCGATTTTAACATCTCTCTTTCTCTCTCTCTCTTTCTCTCTCTCTCTCTCTCTCTCTCTCTCTCACACACACACACACTCATTTCTATATAAAAGAATATATACAAATTAATTTTCTTCTAAACCAAATATACCAGGGTTTTATTATTTCTCGAGGAACACTATGCAATCAAAACGGATATCATTAGGTGCTATTTTTTTTACCAATCTCTTGCATTAAAATTCTGTTACAAAAAATTGTTTAGATATAAAAGAGGTGTACTTATTTTTAGACTATTACATATAAAAATTTTCTTATAAAATAGTTTTTTTTAATAATATTCGTTTTGATTGTATAATATTTCACTTGAAAAATAATAAAAAAAAAGTCTGGCGTCTTTGGTTTAGAAGGAATTTAACTTTTCAAAATAAATTCTTAAGCCTGTACTTATTTATGGACTACGCTATACTATATATATATATATATATATACGTGTGTGTGTTTCTAAAGTGACTTATATATATATATATATATATGCAGAGAAAGAGAGAGAGAGAGAGAGAGAGAGAGAGAGAGATATTAAACAAATTCGAATTTTAAAAATGCAAGCAAGCTAAATGTAGTATGATCTTTTTGCCGTAACTGTTTGAGAGCAGTAGGCATTGTGAGTCTGTGTACAAACAGGCACAGAGTTCAGTCGGGCAGAAAAAAGAGAAGGTGAAAAATCCTTGTAACTGTACATAATTTTTTCACGCTCATTCTCCGAATTTTTGTATATCAATATCACTTCGCATTTATCTATCCCCCTTCTCTGTGTGTATATATATATATATATACATGTATGTGTGTGTGTGTTGGAATTTGTAAATTCGGTAGTTAATGTCTACTCTAATATATATATATATGTGTTTGTATGTGTGTGTGTGCATGACATAGCCAATGAAATGAAATAATCACTATTAACTTAAAAGAAAACGTTGAAAAAATATAATAGACTTAAATCTAAGGCCGTTGGAGTAGTTTATATATATATATATATATATATATATATATATATATATATATATACACTCACTTTTCGACGGTTACTAACCCATGTGTATTTATTTCCTCATCGCCACTCATCTATTATGGTATTTTTCTCTAATGAGACGTGATTGAAACGAAGGGTTCCATTTTTAAGAATTTAAAAATATCCTGAAGTCTTAAAGTGTTCTAAAACGTATATGCTTTTTATAACCGTTTATATATATATATATATATATATATATATATATATATATATATATATATACTAGTTGAATATATATATAAATATACATATATTTATTATACATGATTGTAATATATATATATATATATATATATATATATATATATATATATATATATATATATATTGTATACTTAGGCAGCAATTTAAACATGTGTGGTTGAATACAGCGGATTGTTTCTTTTTAAAAATCTTTAAGTGCAGACGTTCAAGTCTTCTTACTAGTCTTCATATGTCTGGGTTAAGTTTGAAAAGAAAGAACCCTATATTAACCCAAGAGCTTTCGACCATTTTGCAAGAAATTTTCGGGGGTTGAGTTAGATTGTTTGTTAATGAGAGTTGAATAAAAAAAAAAAAAAAAGAAAAAACACTCCATATAAATATAAATAAAACTCACAGCAAAAAAAAAAACAAAACGATCTAACACAATCCCTGAAGAAGATCAGGAAAATAGTCGAAAGCACTTGAGCTAATATAGGGTACTTTCTTTACTAACTTGACTCAGACATAAGAAGATGTTGGAATTTGTAAATTCGGCAGTTAATGTCAACTCTAATATAATTGGCTGTTTTGAGGTTGTGCCGTTATCCCCCGCCCCTACCGTTATTTAAGTGAGGTATCTAGCCTCCTTTTTGTTAATAAAAAAAGTTTAAATTGAATTAAAATAATTATTCAAGTATGCAGAAACTCCCAGAGGCCTCTGACAGGAATAGGGGCGACGCATGCGCAAAGAAAAAGGGCCGTCCCGACAAAAGGAGGAAGCTTATTCATCTTTCAGCAGTGACCAGCGGAGTGGCAACATCTAAATCTCCCTTGCTGCTATTGGAAGGCCACGTGGCTGCTCTAAAGCTCCACGTTGGCTAACCTTTCACCAGTAGCAACCGTCTCGGTTAATAGTATGCCAAAATATAAAAACTATCAAAATGGACCTATCAAACTACGAACTAAAACACTGGACTTAGACAAACTCCCAAAAGTGACAAACACGTCGTTAAAGCTTTATATACCGAGGGCGTTGTTAAATCTATAATAACCGAATAAGGACACATATATATCCAAGAAAAGACTAACGCATTTTTATCACCTCGACAGGGGGATTCAACCATTTCAATTGTATTCAGGGAGAATTTCCTCACCCATTGAATTGGTGTTGAACCCAGAAATAAAGGGAAAATATGTCTTCGTCTCCTATCTGTTACTATCTTCTTTCGTATAATTCTTTTACGAACTTCTTATCCAAGAAGTTAAACCAACAAAACAAAAGTGGGATAAGAATAGAATAGCCCAAAATGGAGTCAGATAGCAAACGACAACACAGCTTGCCCTGTGACCCCATAAGCACTCGAGCACAAGGCACTGTCTGGCTCCTTCCTTTTTGCTTTGTGAGAACTTTGACTTTAGGCAGTTTTTCTTGAGCAAAGTGGCTTGAGTAAAAGGCCTATTTGTCGCTTTGGCTAAGCCTCTTTTCCTTGGAATTTTTTTGTTACTAGTTGAAACAATAAACCTACTGTAGACTAATTGTGGTTTTGGTATGCTGTCCTCTTCAAAAGAAAGTTGAGTCTAAGGTCGGGAGGCAGAATTATTGGACTTTTTGCCGACAAGAAAAGCAGTTGGCCAGGTCAGTAGATTCGGTAAATGCCTCCGTAGACTCAACAGAAGAAAATTCGAGTTGAAACAGAATGATATTCATCTCTAAGAGGAGGAAGCGGTGGTATACTCAAAGTTTACTTAAAGAAACAGTAAACTTCGTTTTTAACAAGTCTACACAAGAAACTAGAAGAACACGGTTGTCCAGGTTAATTCTACAAAAGGAGACGTCGGGAAAAGAACAAACCCTAAAAGTTGGTTTCAAAAAGAACTTTGACTTAAAATACCAAAAAATGGTATTTTATCAAAAATTAAACTAGTAGTAGTTAGTTGAAGCATTGCTTCTTGCAAGTCAGTCGTAATTTTTTTATACCCTCTTTATTTTTTATACCCTCTTCTTTTTTGTTTTGGTGATAATATTGTCGTTATTTGAATGTATGTTATTTTTGTTGCTTAAAATTCAATGTTTTCGACAAGCGTAGGGGAAAATATGCAAAGCTGGATTTTGTAAAAGTTATTTCTCTTGAAATAAATTACTTTGCTTTTAAGAAATATAGATACACTTCTCTTTCAGGTAGCAAAATTAACATTCCCATTCCCCTTTTTTATCACCTTTATTTTTTCTACGTTCCTCTCTTTTTTTCACCAAGCCTGTTACTGTTACGGCAGGATATTCTTGGTCGAGGCAGAGATAAAGTCTACTAGATGATTTAGGTAGACTTGTACATTATATAGCGACTAGCATTCGGATGATTTTGTTAACTCTTCGTATGTTTGTCGTTGCAATTTAAAACCTAAAAATCAAGCATATTAACTGAATTAGGCACATTTCTATTAAATACTTGTTAGAAGAATCAAACGTCTCCATTTGAAGATTCTAAAAAAAGAAACAAACTGCGGTATTCAACCAAACATATATATATATATATATATATATATATATATATATATGTATTTGCCCAGTCGGCTGGGGCTGTAGAATACACCGACAATACCACTGCCGAGGTAAGAACCCCCCCAACGAGTGTCCTGGGTATGACACTAAACAATCTGATGGTGAGGTTCCAGTGATGCTGGGGCTTTGGGGAATGCGGAGTACCCCTTTATTGCCATCGCTCCCAGGTCCACTCTAGCCCAGAGTCGTAGCACCTGATAGAGCCCTATCTATGGGTTAAATAGAACTAACGGCATACTTACGCTAAAATGAATTGCTTGAAATAGAAAATAATTACTTCATCCCATTAGATCGACATAGAGTGAAAAAAATTCGAGGCGACGATATAAACAGAGACGTAGTTACTATGAGGAACGAAAAGGAGCAAGCACTTACTTACTTTCTTCGCTGTTCCACACGCTACCTGTGCACATGCGCCCTCGGTATCGGTTGATGCCACATTGAGGTCTTCTTGTCGTCCGTCGTCTCTAACTCTGTTCTCGATTGACTGACTCCAAATTCTGACTTCTCCAACTGACTCAAACGTATTCTTATATATGTTTTTCTAGTATTTCTCTTGACAAATGTCTTAATCACACGTAATCACTAAAACTTTTTAGTGACACGTCATTGCTAAATATCATCTGATATGTACCTAAATGTTTATCTAAACATTTCGCTTACAGCTAATTCCAAAACAAATCCGTTGCGCTTTATTTTGACATCAGTTGACTTATGCACGCAAACAAGGTTCATCCGCTTTGATCTTTAGAAATCGAAAACCAACAAACTACCAAATTAAAGCTTTTTGTTAAGAAAACAATTTATCACTAAATAAATGATTAAAATCTCTAATTATTTTATAACATCTTCTCTTTTTCAGGTCGTTCACCAGTGAGCACCAATGAATTAACAATGAACACCGAATACATCAATTATGGTTGGTCATTTAATGCCAAATCCTGTTTTTACATATATATTAAATATATGATTTGTAAACACATTTTGTAGATACACACAGTTAAATGATCCAACAGTTCTACTGCTTACAATTCAATTTAGCATAAGTCAACAAAGTTAAATGGTTCCAACCATTGGTATGTATCATAAATAGTTCAATTAAACATCAGTCACTTGTTTGCACACAGTTAAATGATCAAACAGTTCAATTTCTAACAATTCAATTTAGCATAAGTCATTTGTTTGCGCTCAATTTTAATGTCAAATTTTTGTTCGATTGGGGAAAACTCCGTTACAAACACTTGAAATCTTTCAGCAAGTATATGGATATTGCACTCTGTCGTGCATACGTGTTTTTGAGTGCCACCTGATGTTCAAAGAGAGGCACAAGAGGGTGAAAGATAACTCAAGGAGCGGGAGACCTTCAACAAGCATGGCATATCCATTGTTGGTTACTTAATGCCAAATCCGATTTTATACATAGAAACAGTTCTATTTCAAACAATGTTTGGGTATATTCATATTCAAATCAAAATAAACCCTTAGCTACCATAAAGTTACAAAGGAAAAGAAATTCCATTAGTTGTCTAAGGGTTTTCGGACTATTGTCTTCATCTTCATTGTTATTTCCACAATGTTTCGGTCGATATGTCCTCCGGCCTTCTTCAGGTGTAACACTACAGGAATACTTAACACTTGTACCCGTTTATGGCTAACGGAATCAGAACAGGCGACACCTGTGGATTCAATAACGGACGTAGTTCTAAGTTCCGTGTAGGTTCCCGAGTTCGACAAACACCTGAAGAAGGCCGGAGGACATATCGGCTGAAACAATGAAGATGAAGACAATGGTCCGAAAGCCCTTAATGATAAAAAGAAATTCTTACATTTCCTCCTTCCTCACCAACTGTTCTCTTCTCACACTCCTTCCTACCAACAGACAACAGAAATATGGGTAAATATGTAAAGATGCATGACGTTGCATAAGCAAACATGCGTATATATGTACGTGCGAGCAACGGTACAGACACAAACATATTAACATTCAATAACACTTGGACAAACACAAAAATAACTTCCACTTTTGAAACAAAAGTAAGTAAAGTTGGCGACATTTGTTGAGGGCGACCAGAAGGCTCCCTTTTCAATAGCTACTACACCAAGGTGTAAGGGAGGGCGCTTGGATTGCTCCACTTTACCCTTGATACATAAGTTATATTGTTGAGTGTTAAGCAAGAAGGTATCAAGTACCATTTTAAAAGTCTTTGGTAGGACGCAACCTGGGATTAACCCAGGTCTCCCGGACCATTGGCGAACACTCTACCCACTAGGCCAATAAATTAACTAAATTAATCGTTTTTTTAAGATTTTCACTCTGTCTGACGATTGGTGATTGCATGAAACCCAGGGTCACAGACTACAATAAAATATATATATATATATATATATATATCATGCCAGCCCAGTCGGCTGGATCTGTAGAATACACTGACTGCATCTCTGCAGAGGGGTGAAACCACCCTAAAGAGTGTCCTGAAATGACACTAAACAATCTCACGGTGAAGTTCCAGTTATACTGGAGCTTTGGGGAATGTAGAGTGTCCCTTCATTGCCATTGCCCCCCCCCTGCTCCACTTTGGGCCGGAGTGGTAGCACCTGATAGGGTCCTATCTATGGGTCAAATAGAACTAAACTGCGTACTTATGCTAAATTGAATAGTTCGAAATAGAACTGTTTTTGACATTGAAACTGTCCTTACGCTAGACTGAATTTTTAAAACTAGAACTGTTTGATTAAATTGAATAGCTTGAAATCGAACTGTTTTTGACAATTAAACCGTGTACTCATGCTAAACTGAATTGTTTGAAATAGAACTGATTATTTGTATCAAAATGGATTTGGCGTTAAAAAACCTACAAAGGTTGATATGCCATAAAACCCAAACAAACAACCAGCTGACAAACTAATATCTTACATATCATGCCATCATCATCATCATGTCGTGCCGCTAGCACGGATATCCCTGACTCTCTCTCGCCACTTCTCCCTATCGTTCAACGCCTCTGGCAGGTCTTCAGGGCTACATCCCGTATTCTCACATAGCCGCTGAATATATGTTCGTGCTAGTAGTCCTGCTTTTGCCCGTCCATATGTGGGGGTCCATTGGAGTACATCACTTATGAGCTCGTTCCTGCTTCTCCAGCAGTGTCCTGTATGTCTGGTTCGTCTAACCTGGATAGTTTTCGTGATGGGAGGTAGGTGGCCGTATAGTTGGTGCCTTGTGGGGTGTTGTCGCCAGGACTTGTCCAATATTTCTCGAAGCATTCTTGTGTAATTGCCGTCTAACTTCTAATCATGTATATTCCTTTAAATGTATGCAAACAAATTACCGATGTTAGATTGTTACTGTTATACAGCAATACTTGAAACCATTTAACGGTGTAAAAAAATGAGCTCAGGGTTGTTAAAAAATGGCATCTATCAAATGTATTTTCAAATCATACATATTTAATATATATGTTCAAAGAGGATTTAGCATTTAATAATCTACAATGATTAATATGCCATAAAATCCAACCAAGCCCAATCTTATATATTCAATATATATGTATAAAGAGGATTTAGCATTAAATAAGCTACAATGATTGATATGCCATAAAAGTCAACAAAACCCAATCTTATATATATATATATATATATATATATGTGTGTGTGTGTGTGTGTGTGTGTGTGTTATCATTGTTAATTTTTCAATTAATCTTTATCATACCAGTTAAAATCTGTTTTAATGATGCTATTTAAAAATTAGTTCATTACATTTATTTCATAGTTGGCTAGTAAATTTATATGTAATCATCACCAACACATGTTCTTTGTATATATATATATATATATATATATATATATATATATATATATATCATTGATAGAAAATGAATGATTTGTTTCTTACTGGAATCTTTTTAGTGGAATGACAGGCGAGACAAGGGAGACATTGAGTAAGTTGAGGATTTTATAATGCGATCAAATTCTAAAGCAAGCAAACAATCAAACAAATAAGAAAAAACAAAGACAAAACAAAATTTAAAAAAAAAATGACTAACAAAACAATCAACCATCGAATTAACGCTGCTCTTTTTATATTGTATTTCTTTCTTAAGATAAAATCCTTAAAGAAAAAGAAAGGAAGAATTTATCAAGAGAACTGAATTAATGTTCGTTACCAAAGTGAAGATATAAAAATTTGCTTTGAAGTGAGCAAAGAACTAGTCAGGCTCGTTATCACAAATATTTTTTGGTTAACGACTCCCCCCCTCCTCTAGTTTCCTAGGATTATTTTTTCCTGCGCATGCTTCTTATTGATATTTGTGTTAATTAAGCACCATTTGGAACTTTGATTTTTTGTTTTCTTTTTCTTTTTCTTTTTTGTTGAAGTAGTTGGTGTTTTGTAGTTGAGAGTAGCTCGATGAACACTCAGTCGATATTCATGTCCCCAAAGCCTTAACAAACCTTGAAATAAATTGGGGGAAACCATTCAAAATATATCTTCTGTTTGCACGTATTTTTAACTTTAGTTGTTTGCTTCTCTTTCTTATCTTGAAGATGCCACTGAAGATTTTGGCTTAAATCAGCTTTCTAGAAAAGAAAGAAATAGAGATTGGTCCTCACTGGGTGTTGCATACTTCTGGTCTTGTGCCACAATTGAGCTAATATAATTGATTGATTTTAACGGCGTGTGAACTCATCTAGGGCTATTTTATGTCAAGAGGTTAGAGAATAGTGTTCATTGTAGTTGTTTTTTTAAGAGTTATTTTTTTGCACCGAGTTGCTTACTAATAACTATTTAATACTCTTCTATTTGACGCCGACTGCACCTCTGTAGAGATGTAACCGTTCCTTCAGCTAGTGGTGCCATCTGTTGGCTGTATGTGGCGATCTTTAATGCTTGAGAATAGGATTCTTATGACTGAGCTGTCCATGAAATGGGTCACAAAACCCACAACACTTCACTACAGCGCTTACTTTGGCTCGATGGGTGGTCAAAGAGGCCAGATCCGATCAATCGGTTGGTCATGTCGAGCCCAAATACTTATATGATTTATTTCAGACAAATTCTAGATATTGCTCTTATGGCAAAGAAACATCCACATACTTTGTCACAGAATTAATACAAGTTACCTGTAGCTTGCTGCAGAAAGACCTGTGTAAGATCTGCTTGTGATTGATTTTTATAGGTACAAAAAGGTACACATACACACATATATACATACACACACATACACACAAACATACGTATAGCCACATACGCACACTCATATATACACATACACACATGTATACATACACACACGTACACAAACATACGAATACCCACATACGCACACACATACATACACATACACACATCCCATTTTCCTTTGTCATAGTTAAGTGCTAATCTTAGTCTAGTCTTGGTACAAGACTACAAGAATTGGGGAGTTAGTGAGAGTCGGACTCCCTAATAATGACCTGCTAATGATTGGTAGATCATTGACAAATAAGGCAACTCGTTCTCCTTTATAAAAAGATTTGGAGGTGCCCTTGGTGTAACGGTTATCGTCGTAGGAAATGGACACGGCGACACGAGTTCAAATCCTGGACGAGACTGATTGCATTTCACATAGCACTAATACCCTTGGGAAAAGTATGAATCCATGTATTCTCCCTCCAGCTATGGGTAAATAGTAGGACAGACTGATTTCTTCAGCCTTTGTGGTCTAATGGTTATCGTCGTAGGAAATGGACACGGCCACACAAGTTCAAATCCTGGACGAGACTGATTGCATTTCACATAGCACTAATACCCCTGGGAAAGGTATGAATCCATGTATTCTCCCTCCATCTATGGGTAAATAGTAGGACAGACTGATTTCTTCAGCCTTTGTGAGGCAACTAGTCTAGGAGAAGGAAAACTCTGAAGTCAAACCTGTTAAACTCTGCTTAAAAATTGACCTTGTGTCATATCCTGCCCAAGCGGAGGGGTTGGTAAATAGGATAAAAAGATTTGATCTGTTGTTTAAAAAAAGCAAAAACTTTTTTATTTGGTTTTACCTGTTTTTTGGTTTGGTTTGGTTGGGTTTTATAGCACATCAACCCTTGTTGGTCATTTAATGCCAAATCCTGTTTTTACATATATACTAAATATATTTGTAAACACATTTTGTAGACACACAGCTAAATGATCAAACATTTCTACTTCTTACAATTCAGTTTAGCATAAGTCAACAAATTTAAATGGTTCCAAGCATTGGTATGTATCACAAACAGTTCAATTAAACATCAGTCACTTGTTTGCACACAGTTAAATGATCAAACAGTTCAATTTCTAACAATTCAATTTAGCATAAGTCGTTTGTTTGCGCTCAATTTCAATGTAAAACAGTTCTTCTTGACCCATTGATAGGACTCGATCAAGTGCTACCACTCCGGGTCAGAGTGGACATGGAAACAATGGCAATGAAGAAGTACTCTGCATTGCCCGAAGCTTCTTGGCTGGAGCTTCACCATCAGATTGTTTAGTGTCATTTCCAGGACAATCGTAGGTGGGGTGTTCTTAATCCTTTGCAGAGATGCAGTCGTTGTATTTTACCACCCCAGCCGATTAGGCCCATAATAGTTGGAAATAATATATGGAATAAGGAAAACATTTAATATCAGAGTTTCTGACAGTAGGAAAATGGATCGGCTGAAACGTTGTTTTACTAATAACAAAAATTGGAACGATAAGCCGAAGATAGATATGCTATGATGAAAACGCTCAATGTAAGAACTTAAAAAAATCAGGTATCAAACATGTCTTTAAAAAAATTACATAAGCTTTTACGTTAGGAATGGACTTCCTCTAATTTCACTGTCTATCGTTCTTATCGATTTAAAACACGAGACACTAAGGTTACGCTGACTGTGAATAAATGTCTGCTTACATAGGTTATTGTAGTCACGTGTTTATTCTATCATCACGTGCTACTCTGCATTCATCACTCTTTTTGTACGCCCCCCTATTCTTTCTGGCTTTCTCTCTCTATCTCTCACTCTCTCCAGTTTATTATTATTTTACTCTTGAAAGTTTTATACTCCATTGTTAGCTGATGGATTTTCACTGGAGTTTGAATGACAGCAAATCTTATGTCTCCAGGACTCTTCTCTGTATTCTGACCGATCTTAATAATGCTGTAGTCAGGACAGTCATCCTTTGATTTCTAAGTCTTCAAGTCCCTTTCTCAATCCTTTCGGGATTGTTCCAAGTGCAACAATTACAACTGGTATCATGGTCACCCTCATGTTCCAGGGTTATTTTTAGCTCTCTGGCAAGGTCCTACTTCTTACTTATGATCCCACTTTATTTCATTTTCACTCAATGGTCCGCTGGAACGGCAAGATTCACTAGATGAAAAATTCTTTTTTCTTGTTAATTATCATGTGGCCAGGTCTTCTGGTTGGAATTATGAGATCCCTCTGTATCTCTAAATCCTTAAGAATTTTATGAGTCTCATTCTCCAAGATAGATTCTAGTTTATGGATATGCCATTTGGTAGCTTGGCCAAATTTAAATTTTTTGCACAATTCCCAGTGGATTACCTTTCCCACCCAATCATGTCTAGTCTTGTACTATTTTTGTGCTAGTTTGCTTCATTCGCTTATTATGTCATTAATCATTTCATCTCTGCCTCCATATAACCTACACTTGTTATTATGTTATATATCATTTCTTTTATATAATTGTTCCTTATAGCATTTTTTGTGTTGTTATCAAAAGTCATTCTCTTTCTCTCTTGAGGTTTCCTTTCTTAGCGATATCCAGGTCTTCTTTTGTGCTATCTCAACAGTTTATCACTTGAAGTTTCAAACAGCTGTTTTTAAGTGGAGATGCCCGTGGTATAATGCTTTTCGTCGTACGAAATGGACACGGCCACACGAGTTCAAATCCTGGACGAGACTTGCCGCATTTCGCATAGCACTAATACCCTTGGGAAAGGTATGAATCCAATTATTCTCCCTCCAGCTAACGGTAAATAGTAGGGTAGACTAGGTTCTTCAGCCTTGGTGCGGCATCTTGTCTAGGAGAAGGAAAACTCTGAATTCAAACCTGTTAAACTCCGCTTAAAAATTGACCTTGTGTCATATCCTACCCGAGCGTTGGTAAATATACATACTGCTGTTTTTGTTTCATTTCAATTTTCTAATTGTTTTTCTGTTTGTATTTATGATGTCAATGCAATTACTGGCTGCTGTAATCAGTGTTATCTATTTTTTAAAAGTATTCCTTGAGTCTTTGTATTGATGCACCGAGTCAATCCTCATTAATGACATGTCGCTGTCCCCCTTCTTTTCTTGTCACATATAGTCAATGTTATCTATCGGATGTAAGGCCTTGTGCATATGTACTGTATAGTCATATTCTACAACTATACACATATACATGCAGAATATATATTGACGCAATGAATAAAGACGAGCGAAGACTTCTTTAAAAAAATATACCTCTCTCTTTATTTGAAAGGTTGCGTGTGAGAGGGAGTTGGAGACCGAACAGAACTGCAATATATTGACCCCACTCTTATGGCCATCAGCGTTGTGTCTTTCTCGTTCTCTGGGGTTGCTCAACTGGAGGCCCGGGTGCCCAGCTTTCTGCTGAGTGCCGGTTTTCTCTACTGCACCTTGTCTCTAACTCATCTGATCTCCAACTAACTGACTTCCTGTCTCCACCGAGTTATATAATAGTTCAATCGCCCACTCAATCTTTGAAATGGCATGTTTGATCGTCATCAAGCGGAAATAACTGTCATGCAGTTCACAGGTCACTCTCTTCCGGTGCATCAGTCTATGAGTGTACCATGGGATTTTATCTTGTCCCATATTGTTAGCCAAGCCCGCCTACGCGATTTCTTCTCATAACTGCCATCGGAACGTGTCACTTCCTTCCGGTGCATCACTTTGGAATGGCATGTTTGGCCAGGTCGAAGGTCAATATACAACACATTGTCATCAATTTCCTTGTTTTTTAGTCCATTTTTCAGAGTTCCTTTCTTATCAGTTTTAAGAACGGTCCAGAGTATCTTACTTGCGGACCGCCCAGGAGTTTATTTCTTTGATGATATTTCTGCATCAGAGCCTGGGTTCGAGAAGCTTTCTTGTTTTGGGGTACTCTTTTCTTATTTTTTACTCTCATCTCCGTTTAATGGTATCCGCCTCCAATATTTCCAAATATTTGTAATTTTTCTTCTCTGCTAGCGTTTTGATTCTTTATTTGGCGTTTCTTTTTCTTCCGTTCTTTTTTCTCTTTTCCCTCTTTTCATTGTAAGCATGGAACATTTTTCAATCCTAAATTTCATTCGTGTATCCTGGCTGCGTTTTTTTTTTGTTTGTATCATTATTTCTAGTTCGTTTTCATTTTTTACAAATAACTTGATATCGTCAACGTACATCTTTCGTAATTTTGTGAACTTCCAAAGAATTAAATGGCATCATTGCTATTACATATGGATTTTTACTTTTGTTGTAGATTGTCCTCTGCTGTTCCTTCCACTCAATCTGAAATGAATCTCCTCCAATCGCTACAAAAGAGAAATGTCTATTAACATTAATAAAACTATTAGTTAAGGCAGCTGCAATAATGTGCAGCGACATGGGAAGGTTTGCTGCATATCAACTATTGTAGGTTATTTATTGCCAACTCCATCTTTATACATAAAAACTGTTCTATTTCAAACAATTCAGTTTAGCATAGTACACAGTTTAGTACTATTTAAGCCACAGATAGGACTCTATCAGATGGTAGCACTTTGGGGCAGAGTAAACCTGGGAGTAATAGCAATGAAGTGGTACTCCGCATTCCCCAAAGCTCCAGTATTACTGAAACCTCACAATCAGATTGTTTAGTGTCATATCTTGGACACTTGTTGAGAGGGTCTTACCCCTCTGCAGAGATGCAGTCGGTGTATTCTAAAGCCCGGGGCGACTGGACAATTTAGCATAGGTAAACAGTTTAAATGTGAAAGTTCTATTTGGCCTAGGACTCTACCAGGTGTTATCACTCCAGGTCAGAGTGGACCTGGGAGCGATGGCAATGAATTGGCACTCCGTATTCCCTAAAGCTCCAGCATTACTGGAACCTCGCCATCAGATTGTTTGGTGTCATAATTAGGATACTCGTTGGGGTGGAGGTCTTACCCCTCTGCAGAGAAGCAATCGGTGTATTTTGAAGCCCCTCTCCCCCTAACCGACTGAGCAACCCAACAAGGTACTATCATTTCCGGGTCAGAGTAGATATGGAAGTAACGAAGAGGTGACTCCAAGACTCTTTAGTGCTCCAAAAATGTAGCCTCATCACGTGGTGCAGTTTAATGTCACTCTTAGAACCCACCTGGAACCTCCTCTATGTGTGATTATTCTATCATTTTCATTTTGAGTTTAAAGGGCGCATAGTAACAATTCAATAAGCTTAGCTTAGTTTATGACACTTACTAAGAATCGAACTCACTAACGATAATCTGCTACCATTACCAGGCGAACCAAAAGTGGCTATCTCACGGAACATAAACAATTTTTTTTATTTTCAATCAATTAAAAAAGTAAAAATTTAGTTTTTCGTGTTTGTTTGATTGCATGCCAATTTCAGTTCAATAATAATGGCCACCAGTTATGTACGATTCAACAAATATATCTTATACCTTTATATATCTTATATATGATATATATATCTTATATACGATACAAAAATACCGGCTCTTTGGCCTAGTGAGTAGAGTGTTCGCCACTGGTTCGGGAGACTTGGGTTCAATCCCAGGTCGCGTCATACCAAAGACTTTAAAAATCGTACTTGATACCTCCTTGCTTAACACTCAGCAATATAAGGTACGTATCAAGAGTAAAATGGAGCAATTCTGGAAAAGGAGTAGAGCCCTCCCCTACACCTCGGTGTTGTAGCTATTGAAAAGGGAGCCTTCTGGTCGCCCTCGACTACGGTCGCCAACTTACTACTATATATATATATATATCTTATATAAAGTAAGATGGTGACCTAAAGACTCTTTTTTCTATAGCTACTACACCCAGGTATTGGGGAGGGAGCTACCCTATTCCATAGATTGCTCCACTTTATCCTTGATCCGTACCTTATAATGCTGAATGTTAAGCAAGATGGCATCAAGTACCACTTTTTGAATCTTTGGTATAACTCGATCTGGGATTGAACCCCGGTCTACCGGACCATTGGTGAACGCTCCATTTATTAGGCCAATGGCCTGGTATACATATTACTTTATATCTTACATATGATACAAAAATATATCTTAACAATCATTTGAATCAGGAAAACAGGTCAATAATAGTTGCAATATCAGTTGGTTTCGGTTTCTTTGTCCGATGTCATATCAACCTTCGTGGATTATTTAATGCCACAGGCATCCTTGTAGATGCACTGTTGTTTTACTATTTAACCCCTGCCTGTCGTGGTGGGGATAAGAGAGTTCATACCTTTTTCCTGGGCATTCGTCCAAAATTGAAAGTAATAGCTCGACTGAAATTCGAACTCGCTTATTACGATGTCGCAGTACAGCACGTTAGCCACCACGCCACCTGAACTACCTCAGCAATATAAATGTCTTAAGAGTCAGTGTATTAATGCAATTCAGAATCATTTCTATCTCTTTTACTAATGCTCCTCTATCAGTCAGTCTGTCTGTCTGTCTGTCTATCTGTCTCTCTCTCTCTATGAGTGTGTTTGTTGAGAAAAAGAGATAAACACACACATATATGTACATATATATTTGTTTATATCATCAATATCATCATCATCATCATCAAATCGAGCAGACAGCTCAGAACTCCCTGACTCTCTCGCTACCTGCCCTCATCCTCCATCACTCCTGGTAGGTCCTCTTCACTGCACCCAGTGTCCACACAGAGATGATATCTGTAAATCTTTACTGGTCGGCCAAGACTGGTGTGTCAACGTGTTGGAGTCCATAAGAGAACGTCGCTTTTGAGATCGTCCTCACTTCTCAGGTAATGCCCTGCGTGTTTTGTTGTTCGTCTTAGAACACACACACACACACACACACACACACACATACACACACACATTAATTGACACATAGTTGGAACCCAACCAAGTACTATCAATCTGGTTCAGAGAGGACCTGGGAGTAATGGCAACGAAGAGATATCTCCGAACACCTTAGGGCTCAACTGGATGCAGCTTCGTGTCATTCCCTGGACACCTCCCTGTATATTACCCCTGATACCTCCTCTATGAGTGCTAATTCTATAATTTTGTCAGGGGAAGTTAAGACGCTCATTTAAATAAACAAATAAATAAATACAAATATGATGCAGCGTCCTATGTGCTGATTTTATGACTAAGAAAAACTCCACCGAAGTTCACCCTATGTATACGCTGACTGTATCCCCTGCAGAAGAGTAAGACCACGCCTACAAATAAGGGAGGGTTCCTGGATATAACATCAAACTAAATGTGGTGGTGAGGCCCCGTTTCTGGAGCTCTGAATTGTATGAAGTTCCCTTTCATTGCCATTATTCCCAGTTTCAATCTAATCCGGAGTAGTAGCACTTGTTAGGGTCTCATCTCTGGCTCAAATAGACCAATTCGAATATTATTTATATTAGATAAGTTTGGTTCCTTTGTTTAATGGCATATAAAACTTTGTGTGTTATTAAATCCCAAGACCTCCTTACGGAAGAACAGTTGTAGTACTATTTAGCCCATCATCATCATCATCATCATCATCATCATCATCATCATCATCAACAACAAGTCGCACTGCTAGCACGGATTTCCCTGACTCTCTCTTGACATTCCTCCCTATCACTCATCGCTCCCGGCAGGTCTTCGAGACTCAAAAAAATTACTATGATATTTAACACATACCTGGTTGGGATAAGTAGGTTCATGCCTTTTCCGAAGGTATTAGTCTGAAAGTGAACGTAATGGAGCGACTGGAATTCGAACTCACTTACTAGGATGTTACTATCCTGCACTTTAGCTACCACATCATGGTGGTTCCTCCATATATAAGAATATCAGATATCATATAGTATATTATATAGTATATCATTATATAGTATATCATTATAGTATAGAATATCAGTCTGATAAGAATATCAGACATCATATAACTGTGTGCAAAAATTATTAAGAAACTAAATACAAAAAACCCCCAAAAAAACCAAAAACAAAACAAACAAAAAAAAAAACCAGAAATAATAAACGTACACAATTCTCTAACTTTTAGGCTTGAAATAACTCTAGAGTCTGACAGGCCGTTAAAATCAATCAATCGAACAATCAATCATTTAATCAATCAAATTACGGAAAGAAACTGAAGGTTGTAGTCCTTCCAAATGCCCTTGAAAATTATACATTTTAAATGTAAGCAAAGACGGTATATCTAAAAGGTATTCAATCTCAATGTCAGCCTCCTTCTGGCATCAATTTTTAAATCTTGGTTTGCATGTACTATTCGTCCTATACTCTTCAAAACGGATAATATAAAACCGTTTGTAATTCGGTAAATGGAAGTAAGTTACAAGTAGAAGTAAGATTAATATTACTATTTAATGTATTCTAAATATTTCAGAGACTTACACTAAAGTGTTTATCAGAGGGAAGTATGTCAGGAATGTAAGCGAAGAATTTATTAAAAACGTATGGGTGAATATTTATCGCCTGCGAGCAATAAATTAAATATACAGAAAATTTTCATCTAAATACAAACATTTTTTATACATACATAAAATATCACTCACCAATTATTCCTTATCTGCCAATATATATATATATATCTGCCATATATATATATATATATATATATATATATATATATATATATATATATATATATATATATATATACGGAGAAATGGTAAATTTTGGTGAAGCTGACAAGATGATAAAAATAAGTGAAAAAGTGGATAAATCAGACACTTACAACGGGTTTAGTGGAAATATTTGGTTCTTCTGTGAATAAAGAACGAAATCTTACTACTAAACCCGTTGCAAGTGTTTGATTTATCTACTTTTCCACTTATTCTTATGATATATATATATATATATATATATATATATATATATATATATATATATATATATATATATATATAAAGAAAATAGAAATACAACGTAATCCTAAGTGACTAATTTATCATAATGGAAAGTCAACGTTAGAATGTTTCGGTTTTAATAAACTTTCTTCAGGACTTTAAGATTTTATTAAAATATCCATCGCTGTTTTAGCAACATTTTTCACCATCTTAAATTCCCTTTCTTCATACTATCGGATTTATTTTCATTATTAACTTCCATATACGTGGTGTATTCAATAAGTTTCCAGACTTTTTGTACAGGCATTTAAAATTGTCGTAGACTCTTGAAAGTAGTATCTTATTGCTATACATCTTATGAGTTGACTGACCAATTTTTATGATTTCAGCTTCAAAGGAACAGCTACAGCAGCAATTGGAATACACCCTACTAAAGCCTGATTGTCACAGCTGGTGAATTTCAGAAATGAAATCTGGACGTGAGGACACTTTAGAAGAGCGATATGCAATAAAATTCTGTTTTAAACTTGGAAAAACTGCCACAGAAACGTATGGAATGCTTCAGACTGCTTTTCGACCATCTTGCATGAATCGAGCATCAGTTTTTGAGTGGCATAAGAGATTCAAGGAAGGCACAGAGTCTGTGAGGGATGATGTGAGGTGTGGGAGGAGTAAGGAAGTCAATACACCAGAGTTGATTAGCCAAAGAGTTAGGGTTACTATGTTGAGGTTTTAAGGGAGTTCAGGAAGAGATTTCGGAAGAGGCCAGCACTCTTCAAATCGGGTCAGGGGCATTTCGACCGGGACAATGCACCAGTCCACAACTCCATCCTTGTCACAGACTATTTAACCAAGATGGGTATCAAGACAGTTCCTCAGCCTCCCTATAGTCCAGACATTGGTCCCAGTGACTTTTGGTTATTCCCTAAGCTCAGAGGCTGTCGTTATGAGACAATTGAGGAGATGAAAGAGGCTGTTACGCAAGTCATTGACACGCTTACACAAGAAGACTTCCATGGGGCCTTCCAGAAGTTGTTGGAACGGTAAAAGAAGTGCATTACAGCTGGGGTAGATTACTTCGAAGGGAACTAGAGTTTCATGTGTGTACTATCAATATGCGGAGTTTTAACAGGTTTGAATTCAGAGTTTTCCTTCTCCTAGACTAGTTGCCTCACCTTGGCTGATGAACCTAGTCTGCCCTACTATTTACACATAGCTGGAGGGAGAATACATTGGATTCATACCTTTCCAAAGGGTATTTGTGCTATGTGAAATGCAATCAGTCTCGTCCAGGATTTGAACTCGTGTGGCCGTGTCCATTTCCTACGACGATAACCATTACACCACGGGCATATATATATATATATATATATATATAATCCTTGGTTTTCCATGAGTTAGTTAATTCTTTGTCTCTCGTTCATATCTCTTTTACTCATGCTTCTCTATCAGTCTGTCCGTCTGTCTATCTGTCTGTCTGTCTCTCTCTGGGAGTATATTTGTGTGTGTGGGTGGGTGAGAAAAAGAGATAAACACACACACACACACATATATTTGTTTACATCATCATCATCATTATCAAATCGAGCTGACAGCTCAGAATTCCCAGACTCTCTCGCTACCTACCCTCATCATCCATCACTCCTGGTAGGTCCTCTTCACTGCACCCAGTGCCCACACAGAGATGATGTCTGTAAATCTTTACTGGTCGGCCAACACTGGTTTGTCCATATGTTGGAGTCCATAAGACAACGTCGCTTACGATATCGTCCTCCCTGCCCTGTGTGTTTTGTTGTTCATCGTAGATCGTTTGTGAAACACACACACACACACACACACACACACACACACACACACACACACACACACACGTATATATTAAATATATTTATATATATATTTATAAAATTGGCGATCGCAGTCGAGGGAGACCCGAACGATCTCATTTCAATAGTTACTACACTAAGGTGTAGGGGAGGGCGTTTCTCCTTTCCCTGGATTGCTCCACTTTTCCCTTGAACCGTACCTTATAATGCTGAGTGTTAATCAAGGAGGTATTAAGTACTATTTTTTGAGTTTTTGGTATGACTCGACCTGGGATTAAACCCCGGTCTTCCGGGCCACTAGCAAACACTCTACCCACTAGACCATTAGACCACACACACACACACACACACATATATATATATATGTATATAGGTTCACACATACGAAACACACACACACACACACACACACACACACACACACACACACACACACACACATATATACATAGGTTCACACATATACGAAACAAACAAACATACACACACACACACACACACACATATATATATATATATATATAAATAAAGAACATTACATTTGTTAATACATTTTTGAGTCTATTAAAAACTTAGTTTGTAATCAGGAATGAATTATAAAAGATTCTTTGCTTGTGACTTTTTTCCAAGCCAGAATCCAAAGTTGTGTCTTTTATTTCATCTATTTATTTATTTATTTTATTTTTCATAAGATTTTCATCTCTGACCTTTTTTTTGAAACTTTCCTTCCGGTTACCAGAAATGTCTGCCCTAGATCTTGATTGCTGAAAATTTGGGACTCGGACCAACAATGTTTAATTTTAGAACAACAACAACACAAAAAAGAAAGAAAGAAAAGAAAAGAAAGAAATGATCAGTACAATAAGATACACAATTGATAAAGGTATTGAGGATTTTATAAGAACTTAAATAAAACAGGATGCAGTCTGAGGTTCTGTCAAACGTCTCACGTGATGTAAAGGCTAATGAACAAGGCAAGCAGATCATTGTTTGAGAGTTGGATTCTCACTAGGTGCTCTATACACCCGGCCTTGTGCCTAGCTTAGTAAATGGCAACATCTGTTCACCCAGGAATCAGCCCAAACCCTCAGTTATTCAATGAATCCACAAAGTAGCGCGTGGTCGAGTTGGTGTGTAGGGCGGGTGAATGTGTGGGCGTCCCCCTCCCTCACTCAGCTTGGCGTTTAACTGGCGGATGTAAAGGCAACAATCTAATGGCGGAACGGGAAGCGGAAACAGGTGTGAAGATATGAAAGTGTTGGTGGAGTCACATGGTCACACTATAATGTTGACAGCCATGACAGAAGAAAATGCTAGATAAATTCTTTTTGTTATAAATACCACGTTCAGAAGTAACATTGTTTGTTGATGAAAGTTTTTATTACAATATCTTTGGTTGGTTGGTTGGTTGGTTGGTTGGTTGTTTTTACGACATATCAAACCTTCTTGGGTTATTCCATACTGAAGTAAAAAAATTTTGCAAGCAATTTCAAGATTTTAAGGGATTAATAATAATGATTTGAACAAATTATAACTTCAAGTAACTATTCTGAATAAAAATAATTTGCGCACAGTTATATGGTTTCAACTATTCCTATCAAACCCTAATTAATAATATATTTTCAAAATTTTATTATTTAGTAACTTCCTATTTAATAATTATAATCTTTTGGTTGCATACTGTTATATGGTTTCAAGTATTCCTATTAAATCCCAATAATATATTCGCAATTTCATTGTTTCAAGTAATCATTCTCATCTAATAATGATTATTTGGTTGCACACAGTTAAACGGTTTCAAGAATCGTGAATGATTAAACTGTTCAGAGATGGCATCTTAACAGGTATAACCACTTTGAATTAGAGTAGACCTAGGAGTAATGGCAATAAAAGGGTACTCCATATTCCTCAAAGCTCCTGGACAAGAGTCTCACCATCAGATGCAGTTTAATGTCATATCAAGGACACCTCATTGGGGAAGGGGTCTTACCTCACTGGGGTGGTAGCAAACTATGTGAATCTCTTTATGATGCCTGATTTACACTAGTTATCCTAAAGAAGCGAAATTATCATTGATTTATTCGCTCTGTTACGAATAAGTCGAAAACCTTTACAAAATTTCGCAAACCACTTTTGAGACTTTCGACCATTTACAGCACCTTCTCCATAACTTGTGAAAATCTCTTTTCTATTCGAGTCCCATTTTTACGCTTTTGAAATGCCGAAAAAGTTGACCATTTTCTAGAGTTTCAGTTTTATCACGAATAAATAAAAATGCGCCAATTTTTAAGAGGACAACTGGTTTGAATTCAGAGTTTTTCTTCTAGATTGGTTGCCTAAAGAAAACTAAGACACTCAGTCTGCCCAATTATTTACCCATATATGAGAAAAACAGATAGATTCATGCCTTCGCAAGGGAATCAGCGCGGGAGTAAAACGCAAACAGTCCGGTCCAAGATTTGAATTTTATCTATGGTTACCATTTCCTGCAGCAATAACCGTTGCTCTAAGAGCACATTGTTTCACTAAGAATATTACTTGTGTTTTTAACATTTGAATATTTTCCCTTGGATTCGTCCTTGATGGAAGGTCAGTTAAGCAAATGCGATTATGCATGAGCAAAGAGAAAGGTTACCTGGTCTCAATAACCAATATCATGCTAGCATTATACCGCTACAATTTTCCCCATTTAGGATTATGGGGAGGTACTGTCGTGAAATTGGAAACCCAGGAACCAAGCTCACCTTATTTATTTGTATGGTCCTGGCCAAAATCAGTGAAACGTAAAATGTCTCGTCCTGGATTTGGACTCGACGATAACCGTTTTGTTAAGCACGCCACATAAGTTAAAAGGAGTCATTATATATATATATATATATATATATATATATATATATATATATATATATTGATTTTGACAAATAAATGAACTTTCAGATTTCCGTTCGACAAGTCAACCATTGAGCTAGTCATGTAAGCACTAAAATGTGTTAATCTGATAATGCCCGATTTTCACTTGTAATCCGAAATAAGCAAAAATAACAGCATTGATTTATAAGCTTTGTAACAAATCAGTTTCGTAAAAGTCAACGATTATAAAGGCGTCATTTTTCAGAATTCGATTGGTAGCCTAGGAGAGATCCAACATGGATTGTATATTTCTATTTAAGGCACAACTTTCGGTTTGATAAACATCGTTGCTTTTTTAGGCCGATTCTTTACGTTCTTTTGTTATTAGTGGTTTCAGTTACCTACGGTTTCAGTCACTCACTGTTTTATTTACTGTGGTCAAATCTTGAAAGTTTTAGTCAATACATGTTTTCGTGAATTATTCAAATTTTATATACTAAGTTCTTCGATATGTTGGACATAAGGTTCATTGTCTTCTTTTCAATTTTTGAAAAATCTTTTTCGAGTTTGTGTTCATCACATTTCCCCATCTTTTCTGGATCTCTTGTATCCATATTATCCAATGTTTTCTTTTAATCTGCTTTCACAACAAAGAATGGGAAATGTTTTATCCATCAGCAGATTTTTAAAACGTTGGCAACACTTAAAAAAAATAATCAAGATACATTAATCATCATCATCATTATCATCAGGTCACGCTGATTGCCTGTCGCTCTCTTACTATCTGTCCCTATTGTCCATCGCTCTTGACAGGTCTTCAAAACTGCGTCCCATGTCCACACAAAGCCGATTTATATTAGTCCTTGCGGGTCGGCCAACACTGGCCCTTCCATGTGTAGAATGTCAATTATTATGAAGTTTAATCAAAAGTATTTTGAAAATGTCTGACAGTACCTTACTTTAAAGCACCAAAGAATATTTATTGCTTTACTACTACTACTACTACTACTACTACTAGTATTAGTATTACTACTACTACTACTGTCATTATTATTATTATTTTTTACTCATTAAAGTTTTTCACATCTACGTCAGCTGATGGTCTTTCACTGGATTTTGAGTGACAGCAAGTCTCCACAAGTCTCCAGGACTCTTCTCAGTATTCTGGCCGTCCTCAATAATGTAGTAGTTTGGATGGTCTCCACTCGTCCGCCATCTTTCAAGTCGTCCAGTCCCTTTAGTAATCCTTTAGTTGCTGTTCCAAACGCACCAATTACAATTGGTATAATTGTCACCTTCATATTCCATAATTTTTTTCAATTCCCTTGCAAGGTTGAGGTACTTATCGTCATTTTCACATTCCTTCAGTTTTATTCTGTGGTCAGCCAGGACAGCAAAGCCCACAATTTTGCAAGTTATTTTTTTTTAAATTTTTATTAGGTCTGGTCTTCTGGCCGAGATTAGGTGATCAGTCTGTATGTCAAAGTCCCATTGGAGTTTATGTGTGTTATTTTCTAGGACAGTTGCTGGGTTGTGCATATACTATTTGTTTGTATGATCAAATTTCAATTTCTTGCACAGCTCCCAGTGGATCACCTTGCCGACCCAGTCGTGTCTAGTCTTATATTCCTTCTGCGCTTATTATTATTATTATTATTATTATTATTATTATTATTATTATTATTATTATTATTCTATCAAGAGTTTTTCGCACCAGCTTTAGCCGATGGTTTCTCAATGGAGTTTGAGTGACAGCAACTCTCCCCAAGTCTCCAGGATTCTTCTTAGGATTCTGGGTAATCTTACTAAAGCTGTAGTTTGAATGATCTCCACTCATCTTCTTAATTCCAAGTCCCCCAGTCCTTGTATCAATCCGTCGTTGACTGTACCAGGACTATCAATTACAATTGGTAACGCCGATACTTTCGTGTTTAACTGTTTTTTTCCGTTCTCTAGCAAGGTCCAAGTACTTATCTCTCTTTTCACTTTCTTTCAATTTTACTCTGTGGTCAGCTGGCACAGCAAAGTCCACAATTCGGCAAGTTCTCTTTTCTTTTATTGACTGATATTAAGTCTGGTCCTCAGGCCGAAATTAGGGGATCCGTTTGTATTTCAAAATCCCAGAGGAGTTTGTGCGTCTCAATCTCCGGGACAGATTCTGGGTTGTGCATATACCATTTGTTCGTATAGTCAATTTTCAGTTTCTTGTACAATTCTCAGTGGATCACCTTGCCCACCCAGTTGTGTCTAATCTTATAGGCTTTCTGTGCGAATTTGCTACATTCGCTTATTATGTGATTGATCGTTTCGTCTCTATCACCACATAACCTACATCTGCTATTTTGTTGCGTCTTATCTATTCTTGCTTTGATATAGTTGGTCTTTATGGCGTTATTTTGTGCTTCTATCTGAAGAGATTCAGTTTCTCTCTAAAGTTTTCCCTTTTTTAGCCATGTCTAAGTTTTCTCCTGTGAGATTTCGCTTGTTTGTCGCTTGAAATGTCTATACAGTTGTTTTTCTTCCCATTTTTGTTTTCTTGTTATATTTGTTCCGTTGATCCATGCGTTGTCAGTATTGTTTCTGGTGGCAGTAATCAGTCTTCCTCTGCGTTTTTCTGTGTTAATATTATAATATTTGGGGTATCAAAAGCTTTTAAAGAGTTTTAAAAAAAACTGCATCTCAAGTGATGAGTAAATTGGCTTGGTGGGTGTTTTATGGCATATCAAACCTTGTGGATTACTTAAAGTCAAATCCTGCACAATTGCTCCGCTTTTATTCACTCATTAGAGTTTTTCCCATCAGCGTGATGGTTTTTCACTGGAGTCTGAGTGACAGCAAGTCTCCTTAAGTCTCCAGGACTCTTCTCAGTATTCTGGCCGTTCTCAATATTGTAGTAGTTTGGATGGTATCCACTCGTCCGCCAACTTCGAAGTCCTCCAGTCCCTTTAGTAAACCTTTAGTTACCGTTCCAAACACACCAATTACAATTGGTATAATTGTCACCTGCATATTCCATAGTTTTTTTCAATTCCCTAGGAAGGTCGAGATACTTATTATTATTATTATTATTATTATTTACTCCTTTAGAGTTTTTCCCATCAGCGTTAGCTGATGGTTTTTCACTGGAGTCTGAGTGACAGCAAGTCTCCTTAAGTCTCCAGGACTCTTCTCAGTATTCTGGCCGTTCTCAATATTGTAGTAGTTTGGATGGTATCCACTCGTCCGCCAACTTCAAAGTCCTCCAGTCCCTTTAGTAAACCTTTAGTTACCGTTCCAAACACACCAATTACAATTGGTATAATTGTCACCTGCATATTCCATAGTTTTTTTCAATTCCCTAGGAAGGTCAAGATACTTATTATTATTATTATTATTTACTCCTTTAGAGTTTTTCCCATCAGCGTTAGCTGATGGTTTTTCACTGGAGTCTGAGTGACAGCAAGTCTCCTTAAGTCTCCAGGACTCTTCTCAGTATTCTGGCCGTTCTCAATATTGTAGTAGTTTGGATGGTATCCACTCGTCCGCCAACTTCGAAGTCCTCCAGTCCCTTTAGTAAACCTTTAGTTACCGTTCCAAACACACCAATTACAATTGGTATAATTGTCACCTGCATATTCCATAGTTTTTTTTCAATTCCCTAGCAAGGTCGAGATACTTATTATTATTATTATCTACTCCTTTAGAGTTTTTCACATCAGTGTTAGCTGATGGTTTTTCACTGGAGTTCCAGTGACAGCAAGTCTCCTCAAGTCTCCAGGACTCGTCTCAGGATTCTGGCCGTTCTCAGCAATGCTGTCATTTGGATATTATCATTATTATTTTTATTATCATTATCATTGTTATTATACTGTTCTGCCGCGTGCCATAGAAAAGTAGTTTGTGGATTCTGTGTTTGGGATCCCTGATTTAAGTGAAAAGGTGGAAATTGTTGACTTAATAAGGAAAAAAATCTTACTGAAAAGTTGAGAGTTTTGAACCTCGGTCATCGGGACGCGCACATTTATTATTATCATTTTAGTCAGTTGAGCAACCTCTTCTTGTATCATTTAGAAATTCTCATCATCATTATCAAGGCATACTAACAGCATGGATTACCTTGGCTCTCTTTCTCTATCTGTCCCTATCTGCTATCGTTCTTAGTCCTCGAAACGACATCCAGTATCTGCACAGAGCTAACCCAAGTAAGTCTTCGCGAGTCGACCAACACTGGTGTGTCCATGTGTAGGAGTCCATAATAGTTCGTCCTTACCTCACCATGGATACCCAGCATATCTTGTTCGTCTTATCTGGATAGTTTGTGAGATGGGGGTAAGTGGCCGTTTAACTGCTGTTTGTGTGGTGTTGCTTCCAGAATTTGTTCAAAACAACACGCAGCATATTTTAGAAAGCATGCTAAATGAATTAAAAAAACCGGTTTACGTGTTTTGATGGCAAATTTTATTCGAAGAGTGTCCAAAAAGTACTGAAGTTTTAATTTTTTTTTTAATTCAAATCTTAAAATTTGAATTTTAAATGAAGACGCTTACACAACTGAACAACTTCTATATTAAAGTTATAATGTCTGAATTCCTTGGTTGGTTGGTTGGTTGGTTTTTATGGCATATCAACCTTTGTAGGTTATTTAACGCCAAATTATGTTTATATGTATATACGTTCAATCTAAGATTTCTAAACGAATACTTTGATAGAATTTTTGGATGAGCAGGTTTTCATTTGTTCGCACACGATTAATTGGTTTCAGTTCATCACATTTTTGGTACAACCCTCTCGCAAGAAGGTTGGTTTGGTTTGGTTTGGTTTTATGGGATATCAACCATTTTAGGTTATTTAATGCCAAATCAATTTGATACATATTAACAGCAGTACCGTTTAGTGTAAGTACCGTTTCCGTTTACACGCAGTAAAATGTCAAAACAATTCTATTTCAAACAATTCAGTTCAACACAAGTACGCAATTCAAGTGTCAAAAACAGTTCTTCGTAAGATGGTTTGTTTTTATGTCATATCAAACATTGTGAATTGTTCAATGACAAACCCTGTTTAGATTTATACATCAAATACCCATGGTTTGTGATAATTTTTCTAATAACATTTTAAACAAACCTGAGTTCATTTTCCTTCACAGTTAAATGATTTCAAGTATTTCTATCCAATACGAATCATTCTATTTACTTTTCTTCATTTGTTTGCACACAGTTAAATTATTACGAGAGTTGCTATGTAACAGTAACAATTTAACCTCAGTCATTTGTTTGCACACATTTAAATAGATACGTATGATATGTAAGAGATTAACATTTAAAAAGGTGAAATAACTTATAAGTTTGTCCACAGTTAAATTGTTTCAAGTGTTGTAGTTATTGATTATTTCTTCAAGATTAAGGCTGACAACTATGCGGTCTGTGTCGCTATCGATACTTTCTAAACTATAGGTTCTTTGTAGGAGTTTTGTTGATCCCTGAGCATTGCACTGTTTGATTCTAATAGGCGACTTTGTTCTTGAGGGCATTTTGAATGTACTTCTTGGCCTTTCCTTGTTCACTTCAGTGTTCATCTGTATTTTCGCAGCTTGGCTCATGGGAGCTTGTGATTTTTGCTCAGGTCTTTTTTAGTCTGCCTTTAATGATTTTTGGTGGACGGATTGGTGACTTATGTAATGGTTGTTTTGCTGGAGATTTTGCGCTTTTAGAAGTAGTTTGTGTTGGAGTGGTAGATCATGCATGTGTTTTTATTTGGACTACAACACTGGATCTTCCTCTATTCTCAACTTGTTGTTGAGCTGATACTTGGTAAAATTCGGCCGAGTGTAGTTTTTCAGTTGCTCCTGAAACTTTGGCTTCCAACTGGATCAATATCTCCACGAGTGTTCTATATTTGTTGTCTTGATTGGTTGTATTCGCCATTCGTGCAACAGAGGCGTAGCTGCTTTCTCCCATGTTGGTCCCTACAATTTTCCTTGCTTCTAGGATGGACATATTTCTCTTGAGTGTTTCCTTTTCTTTTTTGTAAACATCACAAGATATTGTGTGAGCCGGCTGATCTTGTCGGCAGTTTGCACATGTAATTTCTTTCAAGCAATTTTTCTCCACGTGGACCGGGTCCTTTTCATCGCATTTCGCACATGTCTGTCGTCCTCTACAGGCTTCCATATGGTATCCATATTTTTAGCATTTGAAGAACCTCAGGGGAGATGCGACGTACTTCTCAACCCTTTTAAGACAATAATCGATCTTCACCTGGGAGTAGGGATTGGTTAAATGTCACGATGTAAGTGTTGGTCTGGATTCGTTCTTCACCTTTTCAGATAGAGATTCTTCTAATGTTTGTAACTCCCTGTTTTACCAGGGCTGATGCTATCTCCTCTTCTGTAGCCAATGCAAGCTCCCTACTCTTAATAACTCTCTCGGAGGGGGTGCTTGGGTTTCTTATGCGAGTAGGCTCTGCATTTCGTCGTATGAAAGGTTTTTAATTCTAATATGTTTTTTGCCTACCTCCAGTTGTCTACCCCGATAAGCAAGTTTCCATTCCTTGTTTTCTAAAAAGTTTTCAGAGTAGCCCTTATAGAAATAACCTTTTCCATGAGGAAAGGCGAGAATTTAGCGAGGCAACTTCCTCCCAAGATTCAAATACAATGAATCCGGGGAAGTCTGCTGCCTCATTCTTCAAATCTGATTCTGACAGATTTCGTTTACTTTTTTATATTTTTCGCTGGCCCTGCGCTCCACCACCTACCACAGAGTCCAACTTGTGTTGGGAATGAACCAAGGAGGTAACCCATTCGCCTTGGTTGAGACGGGGATATGCGCCGAGTATACTCGAGCTGAGGGTAGGTTTCTGAGCCGTTGCCAATTTCAGGTTCTCAGCACTGGTCAAATTCCTATTCTCTCAACTCAATTGACTCTCAGCCACCGCCTTCTAGCACCTAACAGATAAGGGTTGGGAACTTGCTGAAAGTGCAGATTTAAAAGTACGGTCGGGATAAAACAAATTGGTGCTATGGCTTGACATGACCATCCGATTGATCGGATCGGGTCTATCTGACCGCCCGTCAGACCAAGTAAGGGCCAAAGTGGTGTGTTGCAAGACATTGACCACTCTGTCACTGGATCAATGACTGCTCAACCTCCAGGATCCCGTTCTAGCACCTTACGCGTTGCCATCCATGGTCAACAGGCAACCCCATTGGAGTGGTCTTACCCCTCTGCAGAAGTGCAGTCGATGTATTCTACAGCCCCAGCCGACATGGCGGTACGCATTGCTTATCTTGTAAAAATGTTGTGTGACTAGTATTACAACTGTGGGTTTCTCAAAAATAAATTCGTGCCACTGACTAACAATCAGTCCCCGCTGAGTATGTTTTTCAAATCGAAGTACACCAAGTTTAAATCCAGAATTTTTCTTTTCCTAGATTGGTTGCCATAGCAAAGCTAAAGAATCCTATCTGCTCTACTATTTACCCATTTCTGAGGGAGAACAGGTAGATTCATGCCTTTCTTAAGAATATTAGAGCGAAAGTGAAACTCAAACGGTTTCGTACAGGATTTGAACTCTGATCACCGTATCCATTTCCTAAGACGGTAACCGTTACGCTACTTCTCTTAAAATAAAATAAACACTCTTTAGATTTAGCACACAGCAAGAAAGTATAGGACAATCAGTGGGGATTGAACTCACTTTCCAGTGGCAATGAATCTGCGAGAGAAGCCTGTTAACCATTACAACATGATGAGACAGCCGTAGCCGTGAACTTTATAATTTGAAATAGACAAGAGGATCACGTGGTTAGTTAGACAAGGGTTTAGGAACGGCGGTAATGTTGGGTTGGCTTCCTCAAAACAAATTAAGCTTGACATTTGTACTTTAGGCTTAAAACCTTACAAGTTCATTTGCACGAGGGTGAAATAAGGCCTGAGTTTTTTTTTCTCTGGTAAAGCCAAGGATGAGACCGAGACTGTATTGTAGAGATCAGAAGCAAACGATGTTACGAAATTACCTAGTAATTACAGAGGTCGGTGTTCAATACCAGTTAAAGGCCTGGGGTTTCGAATTCTGATTTACCTATTTCTAATAAAGTAATCATTTTTCTAAACTTAGTTTGAACACAAGGCTGGAAATGTGGGACACTCAGTGAGTATTAAACTAATTACGAATGATCTACTAATATAGCTTGTTATTGCACCCCTTGAGGTGACCTTATTTCCAGAAAATTAGAAACTTTAAAACAATAATAATAATAATGTTACTCTAATACTCAAATAGGATCATAGACATAAAGCAATGCTCAGTGAACAAATTTCACTTACTACTATAATGCAGTTGATCCTCGTTGGATAACCAAAATTTGTGACCTTGTGCCATACTAAGCTCAGCTTAATGAATACTATACAACTCAATAACTAATTGGGTTCCATTTCTTAGAGTTGTTTATGACCCATACTGATATTGATGCTTCTATTAAGGAAGGAGTGAAGGATTCTAATTAACATTTCATTGTTAACCTTAGTCGAGGGTGACTCGAAGGCTCTCTTTTCAATAGCTACCACACCGAGGTGTTGGAGAAGGCGCTACTCCGTTCCCTGGATTGCTCCACTTTACCCTTGATCCGTACCTTATAATGCTGAGTGTTAAGCAAGGCGGCATCAAGTTCCATTTTTTGAGTTTTTGGTATGACTCGACCTGGAATTGAACCCCGATTTCCCGGACCATTGGCGAGCACTCTACTCATTAGGCCAATGGCCCTGTTGCTTCATTGTTAACAGTGGTCCATAATGATATTGATACTTCTATTTAGGAATGAGTGAAGGATTCTAATTAGTATTTCATTGTTAACGGTGTGATCCATAATGATATTGATACTTCTGTTTAGGAAGGAGTGAAGGATTCTTATTTATATTTTATACTTAACAACTATCCATGATGATATTGACGCTTCTTTTTAGGAAGTATTGAAGGACTGTAATAAGTATTTTATAGTTTAAAGCTGTCCATGATGATATTGACGCTTCTTTTTAGGGAGTATTGAAGGACTGTAATAAGTATTTTATAGTTTAAAGCTGTCCATGATGATATTGACGCTTCTTTTTAGGAAGTATTGAAGGACTGTAATAAGTATTTTATAGTTTAAAGCTGTCCATGATGATATTGACGCTTCTTTTTAGGAAGTATTGAAGGACTGTAATAAGTATTTTATAGTTTAAAGCTGTCCATGATGATATTGACGCTTCTTTTTAGGAAGTATTGAAGGACTGTAATAAGTATTTTATAGTTTAAAGCTGTCCATGATGATATTGACGCTTCTTTTTAGGAAGTATTGAAGGACTGTAATAAGTATTTTATAGTTTAAAGCTGTCCATGATGATATTGACGCTTCTTTTTAGGAGGTATTGAAGGACTGTAATAAGTATTTTATAGTTTAAAGCTGTCCATGATGATATTGACGCTTCTTTTTAGGAAGCATTATGGAATTCTAATTAGCATTTCCTAATTATCTCAGTTTTATCATAAATATAGCACAACTAAAAAATGATGTTCAATCCCACAAAAAATTATTATTCAGTGGCGAATTGCTTTGGTTTATTTCTTTAATGGCATATCAATTTCATGGGTTATTTAAAGCCGAAGCAATCCTTGTAAAAGAACAGCAGCGATACTGTTTAACCCACAGCTAGGGTATTGGTCCGAAAGTGAAAGTAATTGCGCGACTAGAGTTTGAACTCGCTTACGATGAGGTTGCAGAGCAGCCATTAAACCACAGGGATTCCTTCTTGTGGTAAATTGGACTGGATATTGATTTATTTTCTCAGAGTCTTTTGAGTGGAAAAGACTTTTCTACGATATGCTCTTTTGCATTTTTATTTTCAAAGTCAATATTGGGTCTTCCAAACTACATCCTGTGTCCGCACAGAGCTGAAGTAAATAAGTTCTTGCTGGCCCTTCCATACGTAGGGCTTCAAAGAAGAACATCACTTATGAATTCGTCCTTGGTTCTCCAGCAGTATCCTGCATGTCTTGTTCGTCTTACTTGGATGGTTTGTGAGATGGGAGGTAAGTGGCCATGTAGGGCTTCATAGAAGAACGTCACTTGTGAGTTCGTCCTTGCTTCTCCAGCAGTGTCCCATGTATCTTGTTCGTCTTCAATTGACTTGAAATATTTTTCAATCCTCTAGAATTCTTTTTATCTATTAACATTTTTTAGATTGATAGATATTACTTATTTTGACTAACATTTTTAATCTTTTAATTTAGTCTCCAATATGCGTTGTTCCTAGTCGTCGTTTAAAGGTGAAAGAAATTACTATAAAAAATAATTATGGTCGTTTGTTTTTTCTCGAAAATAAGTGAAAAGTTGACATAGAAAAGAAAACTACAGTTATCAATTCAGATATTGTAGGGATGACGACACAACTGAGCTGTGATGAAAAAAACTAAAATTATGAACATGAAAGAAAATACTAAACAAAATTAATACTAAGAATGTTTTATTTTCGTCTTTATATATATATATATATAGACACACACATATATATATATATATATCTACATATCTTTACACTCACACACACACATATAGAGATATATACATATATATATATATATATATACATAGAAAGAAAGAGAAAGAGGGAGAGAGAGAGAGAGAGAGAAAGAGAGTGAGAGAGTATGTACTTGCTAATTGGTGTAATGGATGTCAACTTAGGAAATGGACACGGCGACCCGAGTTCAAACCCTGGACGAGGCTGTTAGCATTTCAAATAGCTTTAATTCCCTTGGAAAAGGTATGAATCCAACAATTCTCCCTCGATAACCTTGATATAGCAACCCATCAAGGAGAAAGAAAACTCTGAATTCAAGTCAGTTAATTCCACTCAAAAATTAATCTAATGTCGGAGGGGTTGGTTGGTATATATATATATATATATATATAAGGCCGATATATATATAAGGCCCATTTAGAAAATTATGATTGGGGTCACTACAAAATCATTTCATTGTCCATGGTTTTTGTATTGACATTTTCTGTAGATATGATTGCAAAGTAATTTAGTCACTCTGGTGAAATTGTTAATTGGATATATTTTTCATCTGTTTTAGTTTCGTAAAACTTCTTTCACGTGTGAAAAAAAACAGTCTTATTGGCTTAAAACAGACACTGCACACACACACACACACACACACACACACACACACACACACACACACACAAATATATATCTATATATATTATAACAGTGTTGGTTGTCACTAAATCCGTTTATGGGTTTGTGTCGAACCAAGTGCAACATATACGAGAATCATTAAATAAGTTTCCAGACTTTTTTCGTATGGACACTTTTATTGATAGCACACACATGAAACTCTAGTCCCCTTCGAAGTAATCTCCTCCGGCTGCAATGCTCTTGTTGTACCGTTCCAACAACTTCTGGAAGGCTTCATGGAAGTCCTCTTATTTGACGAGACGGAGAGTATAGTAATATTCTCCGCCGAAATAAATTTATCATGACGACTTAACCGAGTTTGAGTCTCCATTAAATTGTTCAATATATATATATATATATATATATATATATATATATATATATATATATATATATATATATATATATGTGTGTGTGTGTGTGTGTGTGTGTGTGTGTGTGTATAGTATTGTAATAGTTTAGGATTATCCCAAGCTCACTTGTTGAGTCAATGGTGGACCAAATTTTGCAAAAGCAACCCAAAACTGAACATCTTTTGTATTACCTGCCCATAAATACCATATTTTATAACCCATAAGTACCAATAATAACAGTTGATAATACAATCATTATCAATAGAAAAAAAAATAAAGATTTATAAATGAAAAAATAGAATAATAAAAAATCTTTCTTAAATAAGTAATGTGATAATGATCTTAATTTTAATCATCATCCTCACACAAAAATAGATATTTCATATATCCACATCAAGTTACAAGGAGTAAGGACCAAATGAAAAAAGAAATCGTTTTGATTAAAACAATTCTTTTTGCTGCAATCTCCTTACCAACCCTTCCCTTCTCACACACTCTTCCTTTGCCTCATCCCTTTTCACACAGCAGACAGCGGAAATATGTATCGCAGATATATGATTATATGTATGCACCAACGACAGCATATGCACATATAGACTAATATTCAAATGCACGCATAATTAGACACTCATACACACAAACAAAACTCTCCTTTTCAACACCACCAATATAAAAAAAAATGAGCATATTATCGGTTTCTCTTTTGAATACCTTTCACTGATGAATACATAAAGCATGAAACCCAAGGTTACAGACACTATTATTTAATATATATATATATATATATATATATATATATATATATATATATATATATATATATATATATATATTGTTTGAAAAGTAGATAGCGTGTAGTCCAATCTAAAGTCCCAGTAAATCAACTTACGCACAGGTACCTCTTGAGAATCACAAAACTCAGTTGGTAGTCACACGCAAAACCGAGAAGACAGCCCCCCCCACACACACATATATATATATATATACATATATATATATATATATATATCTGTGCGTGTGTATGTATATATACATGTATATGTACACGTACACGTATATATATATATATATATATATGAATATAAATTGGTATATATATAAATATATATGTATATATTATCTATCTATCTATCTATATATATATATATATATTTGTGAGTTTATATCTATGTATATATATGTATATATATATATGTATATGTATATATAATAAATAGAGGGTTAAAAAAAACAATGGTTTAAAAAGCGTTTGATGAATAAAGATAAGTTCCATATGTCTTTTACTGAATACAAGATGAAAGTTTATTTGCAAAAAAAAACCCCAAAAAACGTTTAATTTGATGATTGTATCTTTTATTCCACAGAAGATATTTGAAACGATTATGAGATGGTTATATGTTAATTACATTGAGTTCGTGGAAAACATCTCGAGGCTACACTATTCTTTTTTTAGATTTCTCAAAGGCTTTTGATTTCATACATAGAGGAAAAGTGGAACAAATACTTTTAGCGTATGGTCTCCTCAAAGAAACGTACAGTCATAATGATGCTCTATGGAAACATGAAAGTCAAAGTTCGCTCACCGGATGGAGACACAGATTTCTTCGCCATTGTTGCTGGAGTTCTGTAAGAAGAAGTATTAACACTCTATCTGTTTTTAATCTGCCAAGTCAACGTACTTGGAACGTCGATAAATGCAATAAAAGAAAATGTCTTTATATTAAAAAAAAAAGCAAGAACCAGTCGACATCCCGCAGAAACTATTATGGACACAGACTATGCTGATGACATGCAGGCAACAGGAAATATCAGCCTCCATATGAACGCAAACAAAACGGATTACATGTGTTTTAATTGGAAAAGAGCCATCGCCATTCTAAAGTCCTCTGAAAATAGTAGAGAAGTTCACGTACCTCGGTAGTTTTTCTCATCTACTGAAAGTGATGTTAATAAACGCCTAGCAAAGGCGTGAACAGCTATCAGTTGGCTACCAATCATATGGAAGTCTGATCTATATGATGAAATAAAACGAGATTTCTTCCAAGCAGCGGGTGCGTCAATACTACCCTATGGATGCACCACACTGACAAAATGTATAGAGAAGAAACTAGTTGGGAAATGTACAAGAAATCTTCGAGCTATATTGAACAAATCCTGGAAGGAACTCTTCACAAACAACAGTTGTACGGCCACTTACCACCCATCCCAGAAATCATCCGAGTAAGACGAACAAGATATGCGGGACGTTTCTGAAGAATCCAAGACGAACTCATAAGTGACGTTCTTCTTTGGACCCTTTCAGATGGACGTGTCAGTGCTGGCCGACTAGCAAGAATATATCAACATCAGCTTTGTGCGGGCGCAGGATGTAATCTGGAAGACCTACCGGGGGCGATGGATGATAGGGACAGATGGAGAGAGAGAGAGAGAGAGAGAGAGAGAGAGAGAGAGAGAGAGAGAGAGAGTCAAGAAATACATGTTAACAGCACAACTTGATTATTTGACGCCTAGATGTTAGGGAATCACGTTTATTGGACGTTCATATTTACTCCTTTAATGTTGTTGTTTTGTCAGTGTTTGTTTTTGCCCACGGTCTAATCGAATTCTAATTATTTTTGAACGGATCAATTTGACCTATGGGTAGGGTCCTCATAAATATTACCATTGTGAGTCAAAGTGGACTTGGGAGTAATGACCATGAAGGGGTGACTCCTCACTCGTCATCTCTCCAGAAATGGTGCCTCACGATCAGATGCAGTTCAGTGACATACTCAGGACACCCTTTTTGGGGCGGGAAGTGTTATCCCTCTGCAAGGGATACATTCAGCGTGTTCTAAGACCCAATGACAGGCCTCCAATCAAAAGGGTTTTTTTTTTAATTATACAATAGTCGGATGATGTTGCGGCCATTTTTATTGGCGTTTCAATTCAGCATCTTGTCTGTCAGTGTCTTTAACATTATTCTTGGAAACAGTTTTTCCAACAGATGTAAAAAGACGGAGTCTTCACACCGGTTGTCAGTGACATATTTAATTAATGATTTACGATTCTTGAATCAACGATGGAAGCGAACAAAAACAAAATGAGATTTGGTCGAGGCACGTAGAACAGACTTGTGTGTATGTGTGTGTGTGTGATATATATATATATATATATATATATATATATATGTGTGTGTGTGTGTGTGTGTGTGTAGAGAGAGAGAGAGAGAGAGAGAGAGAGAGAGAGAGAGAGAGAGAGAGAGAGAGAGGAAATGAATATTGTCACCGATGGAACCTGATTTTGTTGTGAAGTAAGAAAACAAATATCGTTGCTTCTTTATCAGTTAGAGGACACACACACACACACACACACACACACACACACACACACACACACACACACACACACACACAGAGACACAGATACACACATACAACTAGTCTAACAACATTGTTCGCTAGAAACTATTTCGGTGAAAGGTCGGACGGCAAGTTCGACCTCAGGTAGAGGCGCGCTTAGCGTTACAGTTATCTTCATAGGAAATGGATTCAGCGACTCGAGTTCAATTACTGGGCAAGTCCGTTTGCGTTTCACTTCGCGATTATCCCCTTTAGAATGCCATGAATCTATCTCCTCTCTCTTAGCTAGGACAGATTAGGTTCTTTAGTCTTAGTTCGACAACCAATCTAGAAGAAAGAAAACTCTGAATTCAACTTGGCTTAAAACAGTTGACATTGTGTCACACCATGCACGTAGCAGGAGGTGGAGTACATAAATACTTCCCTTGTAGTGATTTCCTGTTTCCAAAGATCAAAACACGGTTCCGGGGTTTCCATTTAGGAATATGCAATATATATATAGCAAACCTATTGAGATGAAATTTGTCACGTGATTTTTCGGGAATCCGATTGGCATGTTGGGATAACGCTGAATTTCTTAATAAAATAAAAACAACCAAAAAAAAAAAAAAAAAATTATAACAAATAGAGTCACTTCATTTGGTTACCTATATTTCAGCAACACTAGAAGAGAAAATTACGCTGGAAAGGTACGAGATTACTTTATTATTTCGGAAAACGTAAATATACTTCTCGCGGCACATATATAACGGATCATGAGTTGAATAATTTAAGATATATAATTAAACAAAGTATTTTCATAAGTAAAATAATTTTGATGTTTCATATATATATACATATTGACAATAAGTAATCCAAATAGAAAGTGGGGATTTATAGAGAAACAAAGTCAGTCGACACTATAGCGTTTCGATTCTGCTGAACCATCATCAGGGCTGTGATGGGGTTTTATTAGTGATTTTAAGTGGAGATGGATGTATAAAAAGTGTAAAAATATATAAAAATTTGGAAAAGTTGTACAACAAGAAAAGTTGTCTGTTTATGACAAGAAAAATTGGCCGTTTGATCAATGAATCAGCGTTCGTTTCTTTAAAATACGTAACCTGATATTAGAAACATTGTGCATAATCCACTTTCCGTTAGTTCATCACGAGATTTCGAATCATTCCCCACTTTCTATTTGGATTACTTGTTGTCAATTTTTCTTCACAAATTGTCGGATTACTATCCATTATTTTCTTCCATATATACATATATATATATATATATATATATATATATATATATATATATGTATATATAGTTCTCTCTCTCTCTCTCTCTCTCTCTCTCTCTCTCTCTCTCTCTCTCATTCACACACTCATATATATGGGTAAAATAGTAGGGCAGACTAGGTTCTTCAGTCTTGGTGAGGCAACTAGTCTAGGAGAAGGAAAACTCTGAATTCAAACCTGTTAAACTCCGCCCAAAAAATTGACCTTGTGTCATATCCTGCCCGAGCGAAGGGGTTGGTAAATATGTATATATGTCACGGAAATTTCACTTTCAATTCCTGGTTTAGTGTCTTGACGTCGTCATCTAATTCAACTCTTACATCACTGAATTAACGCTTCGTTTTTGGGCACGTTTACATTGGGTGGAAAGTTGTGAATTCATGACTCGGCTGCATTTTGATCAGCCATCAATGTGACGGAAAACCAACAAAATCTGGTAGCATTGTGACAACTCAACTAAAGACTGTTGGCAGTGCCAGTTGCAGACTTTCAGCATTGTTTTCAAGAGTGGAAACTACATTTTTGTTGGTGTCTGGCTTCTGAAGAAGTTTATTTTGAAGGAGATACAGTTGTTTCATAATTAAGTTGATAACTTTTTATTCATTTTTTAAATTGTATTCTATTTTATTTTTATACAATCACTTCATTACTCTCTAGACAGTATTACTTGTTGATATGAGGATAATAATTTGATATTTCATGATTGAGAATTTTAGCTTGCGTGAATATTGAACAACTGACCTCCCAATATTTGCCTTTACGAAGTGATTGAACTGTGGATCATAGAGCCTTTTATTCGATTGTTCGTCAGACGTACGCTATTTTTAAAAGTTTTTTGGGGGTGAGGGGCGGACAAAGGTTAAGCAAATTGAAAATAAATATTGTTGGACGCAGACGCAACCATGTTAATGTGTACTATTTGAGTTTCAATCCAGCATTTTCACAATGTCCCCCCCCCGCACATTGCTGAAAATAAAGAAAGGAAGAAATCGTCTGATGAGCAAATAAGCTGGGTTTGTTGACGAAGCAGCTGATTCATGAAGTAAATTTATATGGAATTTTCGCTCCTCCAACTATTGATTTTTATCGATCTGCTGCTGTCGCTGTGAAAACGGTGGCTGGGACGGCTGGGTCGACGCGGAAAGAAGAAAGATGCTAGATTGGAAGTGACATTTTTGGCGCTACGTCCGTTGAGAGCGGGAAGGGAGGAAATGGGAAGGATGTGTTTTGCGCCAGTCATTTAGTGCCAAGTGCTGAACTGCTATCAACTGAAAGATCTTCTATCTATTTTCTTTTTATTTTTTATTTTTAAAAAAATTCATTTTTAACTTTATTTATGTCAGACATGGTTATCTCCCTTTGCTGAAACTGAGAGCGATAGAAAATGGACAATTGAAACGTTGATAGGCACTGGTTGGTATTTTCAGAAAATTTATTCGACTTACATAAAAAGACATTTTCTTTTTTCACAATTGTTTCAAGCCTTTTTTTTCAGAAATCTGAAATACCTAATCAATACATTTGTTAATTAATTCTACGTCTATCACGCAATAATTTTTGGTTTGGTTTGGTTGGTTGGGTTTGATGGCATGTCAACCGTTGTTGGTTATTTAATAAGAAATCCTCTTTATACATATATATTAAATATATATGATTTGGTTTGGTTTGGTTTAGTTTGGTTTTATGGCATATCAACCATTGTAGGTTATTTTATGCTAAGTCCTCTTTATCAAGTATTTATGATTTGTAAGCGAATAGCTTGTAGGTAATATTTTAAGCAATTAAGCTCATTTGTTTGCACACAGTTAAATGGTTTCGAACATTCTATTCAACACTAATATTTTTTAAAATATTTTCAAGTATTTCTATGTAACACTAGCAATTCAATTAAACATCTGTCATTCGTTTACACACAGTGAAAGATCACAACAGTTCTATTTCTTACAATTCAATTCAGTATCAGTCATTTGTTTTCACATTGTTTAAATGTCAAACAGTTCTATTTGACCCATAGATAGGACCCTTTCAGGTGCTAACATTCCGTGGCCGGAGTGGACCGGGAATCGATGGCAATGAAGTGTTCCTACACATTTCTCTAAGCT
>OY757925.1:68282818-68610318 GCA_963585895.1 Sepioteuthis lessoniana | reverse complement strand
ATAACACGATAACAGAGTGATAAAGCTCAGACTGTTTACGAAATACGGTTACTTTCAGATTGAAGATCACTAAAAGAAAGCAACAGTAGAACTAAATTCATAGATAGATAGATAGATAGATATGAAAAGGACTAGATATGTATATTGATTGATATGAACATATTAGCATAGAGAGAGAGAGAGAGAGAGAGAGAGAGAGAGAGAGAGAGCGGGGAGAGGGGGGGAAGGGTTTTTGCTGAAATGGAAAACGACCAGAACGAGATAAAAACAGACGAATTGGTCAGCTAGACTGGCTTGTTTATCCCCAGGCGACGGAGAAGTCACAAGGCCATATCTATCTATCTATCTATCTATCTATCTATCTATCTCTTTCTTTCTTTCTTTCTTTCTTTCTTTCTATATTGGAGCATTCACTGGAGGTTGGTTGGTTGGTTGGTTGGTTTCTTGACATATCAAACCTGGTTGGTTATTTAATGTCAAATCCTGTTTATATATATATATATATATATATATATATATATATATATATATATATATATATATATATATATATGTAATGTGTGTGTGCGTGCGGGAAAAAATAGGTGGAAATTGGATAAACTGAAACACAGCCAACAAATTCAATAATATTTCGTCTTTATTTAAAAAAAGACTTCATCAGAATGTCTGATAAAGTCTTTTGAAATAAAGAAAAAATATTATTGAATCCGTTGTCTTTGTTTCAGTTTATCCAATTTTCCACTTATTTCTTTTACATCTTGGATTTACCAAATCTACCATTTCTTTTTCTTTCTCTCTCTCTCTCTCTCTCTATATATATATATATATATATATATATATATATATATTTATATGATTTGTAAACGAACAGGTATAGATTGATATTATTTTTAAACGGGATAGGGCTCATTTGTTTGCACACAGTTAAATGGCTTCAAGTATTTTTATCTAACACTAACAATTCAATTTAACATCAATTGTTGTTTTAGTTTTAAGTAATTTGGTTTAATGACACATCAACCCTTGATGGTTATTAAATGCAAAGTCCTGTTTATACATATAAGTATACATGGTTTATTAGTGAATCGTTTGTCGGTAATGTTATTTTAAAATGAGTTAGAGCTAATTTGTTTGCACACAAATAATTTTATGTATTGCAATTATTTGCACACATTTAAATGCTTTCAAGTATTGCTATTTAACACTAATTATTCTATTCAACATTATTCATTCATTTGCACAAAGTTAAGTTTTTCTAAGTATTGCTATGTAATACCAATAATTCAATTTAACATTAGTCATTTGTTTGCCGGTAGTTAAATGGTTTCAAGTATTGCTATTTGACACCAATAATTCTCTTTGACCCATAGATGGGACCCTAACAGGCCTTACCACGGTGGGTCAGAGTGGGCCTGGGATTAATGGCAATGAAGGTGTACTCCACATTCCTCAGACTCCAGAACAGGAGCCTCACCATTAGATGGCAGAGTGTCATATTTAGGACACTCTTTGGAGGGCGTTCTTACCTCCTCTCCAGATATCGTATTCTACAGCCCCAGAGGACTGGGCTACTCACAAAAAGTAAATTTGTCTGTGAGACGTGCTTCCTAACAATGACGCTTCGGTAGTGTCCTCAGAAAATAGTTATAAAGTTTAGCTAAGTCTGGCGCAAGGCAAGAGTAGTGGGGCGCTTAGTGAAGATGGGATTCATGATATTTGCAAAAAGGTCTTCAAGATGAATTTCCTGTGTATGACGTTACAGTGAGCGATCAGTATCTTCATGGAATAGTTATTTTCAAATGTTTGCTAAGTTTGACACAGGGCTAGAGTACTAGAGCACCCAGTTAATATTGGATTCATTACACGGAGTTGACAAACAAAGTTATTAGAGGAATTTAGTTCAACGAAATGAAGCAAAATATAATCAGAGAACTCGCTAAAAGAACTAATACTGATAAAAAAGACAGAACATCTTTTTAAAAAATGACCAAAAACAACTATGGAGCATATAAGAAGGTTTTTATGAATTGAATTACCAGAAAATCCGCCGAACACCTACGCACGATATACGGGAACACTGTATCGACCTTATTACGTCTCATCAGCAGTGTATACACTAGAGTCCACCACTGGAGATTGAACCAGCGACCACAGATTGCAGTGCCGAAACTCTACAACTGAGCCACCAGTTTATATCAAACTCAAGTGACGCCAAATCAACTAATCATGGTAATTGCGCGGTCAAATAACCTAAATGTGTCTAGGAAGTTACATCCGTACTCTTTCCAGAGGACACAGTCACCCCCCCCCCCCGGGGGGCACATCTTCACAAGAAGCTTAGAAATAGAATACACCGACTGCATCTCGGCAGAAGAGTAAGATCCTCCACCTCCAAAGAGTGTCCTGTATATGACACTAAACTACAACTAGTAGTGAGGCTCCAGTAATGCTGGAGCTTTGGAGAATGCGGAGTACTCCTTCATTGCCATCACTACCAGGTCCACTTTGCTCTAGAGTAGTAGCACCTGAAAGGGCCCTATCAATGGGTCATATGGAACTGTTTGACATTTAAACTGTGTCCAAGCAAATGACTAATGTTAAATCGAATTGTTTGAAATAGAACTGTTTGATCATTTAACTGTATGTAAACAAATGATTGATGTTTAGTTAAATTGTTAGTGATACGTAGCAATACTTTGAAACATTTAACTGTGTGCAAACGAATGAATAATGTTGAATAAAATAAATAGTGTTAAATAGCAATTCTTGTAACCACCTTGCTGTGTGCTGGCAAGTGATTAATATTGAATAGAATTATAAATTGTCTTTAATTGGAATCATTTTGAGATGAGGCTTCTTAATCTGAGAATTAATTCTTATTCATTGCGGACTTTTTGTCATCTTGGTAGTTTTTTTGTGTTGTTTCTTCTTTCACTTCGTTTCGGCCAAATTTCACTTCTGGGCTTCTTCAAAAAATCCAACCTTGATCGCTCTTCGGGGCCCGTGGCGCAGCGGATAGAGGCGTTGAGTCTCTACGGTTCCAGGTGAGCATTGTCAGAAGATAGCGGTTTCAAATCCTACCCAAGCCGGCCAGAGGTTTACTTGGTCAAAAACGTGGTGCGATAGACAACAACTATGGAAGGCAATAATTACTGGGGATTCAGTTACAAGACTCAGCATTCCTATCCGAAGTTGCGGTAAAATCACCTGAAGGAGGCCAGAGGTGAAATTTGGCCGAAACGTAGTGAAAAAAGAAACAACACACACACACACACGCACAAAACTACCAAGATACTATTTACCAACCCCTCCGCTCGGGCAGGATATGACACAAGGTCAATTTTTAAGCGGAGTTTAACAGGTTTGAATTCAGAGTTTTCCTTCTCCTAGACTAGTGGCCTAACCAAGGCTGAAGAACCTAGTCTGTCCTACTATTTACCCATAGATGGAGGGAGAATAATTGGATTCATACCTTTCCCAAGGGTATTAGTGCTATATGAAATGCAATCAGTCTCGTCCAGGATTTGAACTCGTGTCGCCGTGTCCATTTCCTAAGACGATAACGACTACACCACGGGCACCTCCATAACTACCAAGATGAAGACAAAAAGTCCGCAATAAATATAAATTAATTACCAATATTTCTATTCAATATTTATCTGGTGAAGACCAGAGGGGAAATATGGCCGAAACGTAGTGAAAGAAGAATCAACACAAAAAAACTACCAAGATGAGGACAAACAGTCTGCAATAAATAAAAATTAATGCTCAGAATTATAAATGTTAGAGGGCAATAATTGAAACCATTTAACTGCGTAGAAACAATAGCAGTACTAAAGTAGTTCTACGTCATTTGTAACTGAAATTATCGACAAACTAATCTCTCACTTATCATGTACATTTATCTAAATACATTCAAACAAATGACTGATGTTAAATTTTAACGGTTACATAACAATACTCGAAATTATTTAACTGTGTACAACTCCCCTAAAAAAACGCAGGCTCGTTTAAAAATGTTATCACCAAAATGTACACAGATCATATATATTTAATATATATGTATAAACAGGATTTGGCATCAATGGTTGATATGCCATAAAACCAAACCGAATCAAACCAGACTATTTTGTGGAGCATACATTTATTTCTGAACCAGCAGAAATAGCCGTGGTTCTCGGTCGAAATGTTAGAGAAATATCAGTAATCATTTTGGCAAATTGTGAATCGTTGGTATCGAGTCTAGGGATTTGAATGCCCACCATATGTGCCTGAGGTCAGTCGATATGTTCAGCTGACGCTGCCACGAGCAGGAGACACAACGCGTTGTCCGGCCAGAGGTTTAAGCAGACACATGTGCTCTAACTGGCTGTCGAGAGAAAAAGAATCCATCCATCTCAGTCGAGGTAGTAAAGGATTGTGAAATGGGTTTCTTTTTGGCGCTAGGAAGCCCATTTTTTTCAGGCATTCGCGGATAGCACGTCTTGTCAGAAGCTCCTAGGAAAATTGTTTCTTTTGTATTTATTTATTTGTTTTATTTCGGGCTTATTTCATTTTTATTTTTTATATTATTGTTTTTTTTTATTTCTTATTTAATCACCACACAACCTAATGCAGATAAACGTGGCAAACTATGTCATAGAATACTTTCTGCAAGACTTTATACCAAGTTTTACGCTTTCAAATGAAATAATATATGCGACTGTTAATGTGATAGGCCCAGTAGCCATAATACGTTAGCAAAATAGCTTCAAGTGACCAAAGTGGAAATTAAGGATACAATAAGAAATAGAAGAATATAAGATAGAAGTATCCACACTTGATGAAATAAGTAAGGGTGTCAAAGTAAAAACTAAGAAAGTAGGAAAAATCAAAAGAAAATATGAGACCACATCAATTAAATGGAAAAGCAAAAATAAAACTAAAGGCCAGTGTATCCGAATATATGAAAAACGAACAAAATTTTTTGATTCAACAAATATTTCAAGACGATCACCAAAAATTCTATCGAGAAATAGGAAAAGAAAATAAATGCAAAAGAAACCGCCACGATTTTGGAATAATATAGGGAGCCATTAGAAATCATATTTCAGGTGGATTGAAAATATAAAAAACATCTATTAAATAATGAACAACAAATGTTTGAAGGCATTACAATAGAAGAGATTATAAATACACGTAAACGCACATATGATTGGAAGTTACCTGAAAAGATAAAATAACAAACTTTTGGCTCGTCCACACATCAACTAATGACAAAACTTATGTGAGAAATCATTGAAGAACATAAAAAATACCTGATTGGCTCACAGAAGGAGTAACATACCTGAAACAAGAGAAACAAGAAACACAAAAAAAAAACAAAAAAAACAAAAACAAAAAAAAACTGACTAATCGTGTACTTTCCCATAACATATAAAATGTAATATCAATTCTAAAGGAAGCAAAAGTCAAATTCATTGCATATAAAAACGTCTTCCCTTTAGAACGAAAAGGATGAAAAAAAAAAAAAAAGAAAAAGAATCATATGGCTGCAAAAACCAGTTTTCTGTAAACACTGGGATCATGGAGAATCGTGAAACCAAGTAGAAAAATCTAATTATGGCTTGGGTTGACTACAGAAAAGCTTTTGATTGTGTACCCAACGGTATATGTTGACCACACCACCAAACGGGCAAATGTGACACAAGGTCTTTTTTAAAGGTGGGTCTGGACGCAGGGCTGTAGCCCAGACACGCATGGCATTCCCAAAAATACCTCGTGTCCCGTCGGCATTCCCCTAAAAAAGGGCGCCTCAGGCGCCGGGCGATAAACCTAACCCCCTTCAAGGAAGGTTAAAGCCTGGGGGGGGGACAGCCCCTTGAGGCTCGAGGTATTCAGTCTAGAGACGAGACACACCCGACCAGATCCGTGCCGTTGTCACCAAGGCCGGCTGAAGTGTGACCTATCAACTGGATCCAGTTGATTGAAATAAACCGATTGTGTACCCAACGGTATTTATCTTTCGTCCAACCAACCAGAAGAGTGTGGCACAAGGCCTTTTTTAAAGTAGGTCTGGACGCAGGACCGCAGCCCAGATGCGCCCGGTGGCTCCAAAAATGCCTTGTGCCCCGTCAGCATTCCCCTAAAATGGGCCTCAGACGCCAGACGATAGACCTAACCCCTCTAAGGACGGTTAAAGCCTGGGAGGATGGCCCCCTGAGGCTCGACGTTTGTCCAGAGGCGAGACACACCCGACCAGATCCGTGCCGTTGACACCACGGCCGATCGAATGTGACCCATCAAGTGGATTCAGTTAATTGAAATCAGCCGATTGTGTACCCAACAAATGAATTCTAAAAGTTGTAAACATTTTAAAGATATCCCTAGTTATAATAACATTCCTAAAATATGAAAAGGCAGCATACTAACCTCAGATTAGTCCATGAAAAAAGTATGATTAAAACTAATAATCTGAACATTAAGTATGGGATCTTCCAAAGAGACTCACTTTCTCTTTTTTTTTCTTTTTTGTAGACCTCTGATACCTCTTTCCAAAGAATTTAAAAACACAGACTATGTATATAAAACTACAACTAAAAAATAAGCCACCACTTCTAAGTGAACACTTTAAAGTTATATTTAAAAAAATGATAACGATTTAAGTCTACTAAGCACTGTAAAAAGATTTTGTGATGACATAGGGATGCAATTTAGTCTGGACAAATTTGCGAAAGTCACATTTAAGAAGGAGTCGCTAGTAAAGTTTAAAAATGTCTCTCTTGATATAAACACGGAAATTACAGAGAATGCAATAAAACCTCAACATATTTAGGAATTAATAAAGTAAACGGTATCAATCATAATACAAAAAATAAGAATTGAATTCGAAAGAATTAGAGATATTAAGAAAAGAATTGAATGCAAAACTACAAAGTTATAGAAAGTTACAACCTGGAAATACCAGTTGTGACATACAGTTTTAATATGATAAACTGTACGTTAAAAGAAAAGAAAGAAAAACCGCAGGGCTAGATGAAATTCCCCCTGAGATATGGAAGACCAGACAATTTGACGTCATACTGCTCCGACACAGTAATGCAGTTTTTAATCAAAATCCGATAGGCAGATGGATGAAGGGATTCATCCTCCCTTTCCCTATAAAGGGCAACCTCGGATTAGCCAAGAACTACCGAGGTATAACACTTACATCCATAGCAGCCAAGATATACAATGCCCTACTACAAAACTGCATAGAACCCAAAATTGACAACATTCTTAGGAAAAACCAAAATGGCTTCAGAAGAAATAGATCCACGACCTCACAAATATTGACTATCCGTAGAATCCTTGAAGGCGTACGGGCAAAAAACCTACAGGCGACATTACTATTTGTCGACTTTACCAAGGCCTTTGATTCCATTCACAGAGGGAAGATGGAACAAATTCTACTAGCATACAGCATACCAAAAGAGACTGTCACAGCTATAATGATTCTCTATAGAAACACCAAAGTGAAAGTACGTTCTCCGGATGGAGACACAGACTACTTCGACATCGTATCTGGAGTACTGCAAGGAGACACACTGGTCCCATACCTCTTTATCATCTGTCTAGACTACGTGTTTAGAACATCGATTGATAAAATCAAAGAAAACGGTTTCGAGCTGACAAAGAAAAGAAGCAGAAGGTACCCCGCAAAAATAATAATCGACGCTGACTACGCCGATGACATAGCGATTCTGGCAAATGCACCCGCCCATGCCGAAACACTACTGCATAGTCTGGAACGAGCCGCTGGAGGCATTAGCCTCCATGTCAATGCATACAAAACGGAATACATGTGCCTAAATCAAACAGGCAACATCTCCACACTAGGCGGTAGCTCTCTGAAACTAGTTGACAAGTTTACCTACCTAGGAAGCAGTGTCTCATCAACCGAAAAAGACATCGACACGTGACAAGCAAAAGCATGGACAGCTATCAATAGATTATCGGTCATATGGAAGTCAGACCTGACTGATAAAATGAAACGCAGTTTCTTCCAAGCAGCGGTCGTGTCGATACTGCTATATGGATGCACTACATGGACGCTGACTAAAAGGATGGAGAAAAAGCTTGACGGCAACTACACAAGAATGCTGCGAGCAATTTTGAACAAGTCCTGGAGGCAACACCCAACAAAGCAACAGCTGTACGGCCACCTACCTCCCACCATGAAAACTATCAAAGTTAGACGAACCAGACAGGCAGGACTCTGCTGGAGAAGCGGGGAAGAGCTCATAAGTGATGTTCTCCTAGGAACCCCCTCACATGGCCAAGCAAGGGCAGGGAGACCGGCTCGAACCTACATACAGCATCTCTCTGAGGATACAGGATGTAGCCCAGAGGACCTGCCAGAAGCGATGAACAATAGGGAGGAGTGGCGAGAGAGGGTCAGAGATCTCCGTGCTGGCGACACGACGTGATGATCATGATGTACGTTAGCTGAAATAAAAAAGATGGATACTAGAGTTTGGAAACATAACTTGCCACAGAATGCATCACCCAAGAACAGATATAGAATATCTCTACGTTGAGAGGGAAAATAGTTGAAGAGGCTTAATGCAAAGAAAATTGACCTTTAAAACAATCTCTATAGGATGAAAGAAATACTTAGACACTACAACAGGTTTGAGGCAACAGTTTGTATTCATATGAGAGAAGCAAAATAAAGATAAAAATTCAATGAGTAAAGAAAGCAATTAATTTGTTACACAACTGGACCTCACTTAGAAAGAAACAGATATAAAATATAAAACAATAGAGGCAGCTAAAGACATAAAAAAGAAGCAAAGCCACAAAAACGAAATCAATTAAAAAAAACGCCTGGGAACAAAAAACCCTACATGGACGATACGCACTCAAAAATTAGAAATATCGATAAAGATACAGTAATGGCTAATCGATGGCTGAAAAGGACTGGATTGAAGGCGAAGACAGAGGAGTTAATCATAGCAACACAAGAACAGAGCCTAATAACTAAAAACTATCAGGAAAACACACAAAAAAAAAAACCCGCATCAAACCCAATATGTTGACTGTGCCAACAAAAAAACTGAATAAATTGACCTCTTAGTGTCCGGAGACCCAATCCTTACACAGAAAGGCATGATAAAATAAGACATTATATTTATTAAAAAAGCATGTAAATCCCATGGAATATTGGATTGTGAAAAATGGTACAAACACCAATCAGAACCATCAACAAAAGCAAAAGGAGCAAATATTCTATAGGACTTTACTTTCCAATCCGATTGAAAAATAAAGAACCGTAGATCAGGTTCTGTGGTAAAGGACTATAAAAGAAAAACATGTCTTTAAATTGATACGTCGTAGCCGGCAGATAATAACATGTTGTTGTATACTACATATACTTATACTGATACAGACGGACTCATTCGTTTCAGATACTACTAACAGGTTTATTAATTTCTGGCTTCGATTCATGGCGACACAAGGAGAAAGACACAATTCTTAAAAGCCTATGCTAACCATACTATGCTGACCCCACTACAACGCGCGGCGCATCTTGTGATGTTTAAAATCTCAATTCATTTCTGCCGGTAGAAATCCGAAAAACTCAACCGCATACCTCAACGGTAGAAAACTCAACTGCCGTCTTTTTAAAATCCTCAAATTCTCAGGACCATCTGGGCATGACGTCATCCACACTCCCGCCCCATTTCCTGTCTGGGGGTTTATTATGACAAATGGTGATTATCATATCCTTTGCGCGCGGGCGTAAGACTGCACCATATGACTATGCGCTTGGATTAAGAGACCCAAGTGGTTCAAAGCCTTACCAAACTGAATGACAAAATATAATTAACGAAAAATGATTAATATAAAAAAAATCATTCCTTAATTATATAACAATATCCATAAAAGAATATTACAAAATAAGTAAATAAAAAGATCTGGAAATGGAAAGCAAAAACATGTAGCACCTTAGAACTACCACCATGCCAGTAATAGTGGGAGCACTGGATATGACGAAGAATGGGACAGATAAACAGATTAATTTTATAACTGGCAATCCCAGACAAAATGAATCCCCCCCCCAAAAAAAATTGCACTTTGCCGAACTGCTCATCTCTTTTGGAGAGTAGTATCAATATGACAGAAAAATATCACCAAAAAGAGACAGCAAAAACATAAATATATTGTATACATATAATTACTACTTTCTCTCATCCTAGGGCTAGGGTAAAGACCCAGTGAAGGATTATAAGAAAACGAAATCAAAGCTGAAAATTAATAATAATAATAATAATAATAATAATAATAATATTGCATTATTGAGAACGGTCAGAATACTGAGAAGAGTCCTGGAGACTTGAGGAGATTTTCTGTCACTCAAACTCCAGTGAAAAACCATCAGCTAACTTTGATGTGAAAAATTCTGAAGGAGTAAATAATAATGATAATTTTAATAATAATAATAATCTGCTGATTTGCTCCTTCTTAGCAGCAAATTAGCACAGAAGAGGTATGAGACTAGACACGACTGGGTGGGCAAGGTGATCCACTGGGAATTGTGCAAGAAATTGAAATTTGGCCATACGAACAAATGGTATATGCACAACCAAGCATCTGCCCTACAAAATGACATACATAAACTCCTATGGGACTTTAACATACAAACGGATCACCTAATTCCGGCCAGAAGACCAGATCTTATAATAATCAACAAAAAGAAGAGAACTTGCAAAATTGTCGACTTTGCTGTCCCGGCGGACCACAGAATAAATCTGAAGGAATGTGCAAAGAAGGATAAGTACCTAGACCTTGCTAGAGAATTGAAAAAAGCTAGGGAACATGAAAGTGACGATTGTACCAATTGTGACTGGTGCTTTTGGTACAATAACTACAGGATTATTAAAAGGCCTAGAAGACTTGGAAGTTGGCGGACGGGTAGAGACTATCCAAATGACAGCATTGCTGAGAACGGCCAGAATCCTGAGACGAGTCCTGGAGACTTGAGGAGACTTGCTGTCACTTAAACTCCAGAGAAAAACCATCAGCTAACACTGATGTGAAAAACTCTAAAGAAGTAAACAATAATAATAATAACAATAATAATAATAATAATAATGCCTCTGAAGTTTGCATATATTCCATCCCTTGTAATGTATGTAACAAGATTTACATAGGAGAAATTTTAGGGCGATTAAAAAACATATTTCTGAATACATCCGATATTTCAAATGAGGTGATTTTCGTGTTGCTTTAGTCATACATAATTTACAAACGAAACATAGTTTTGATTTTAAAAATTCTAAAATGTCAGTTAAAATACAAAATATTCAACCAAGAAAGGTTGTCAAATTTTGCATAATCTTTACTCGTATTATCAAACAAAGACCGTTTTCTTTTGATTTATCTCCTTCGTTGCTTAAATTAAATCTAATTAAAGACAATATTCATTATTTAAATTAGTTTTGTATTAATTATAATACAATTATATTTTCATTCAATATTTTTGTTAAATTACAAGGACTTAAATATTTAAACATACAAAAATGACGTCATTGTAGTTTTAAATAGAACGCTATTGACGTTGAAGAGCGAAAAATTTTTTTCCTTTGAAAAATATCACTTTCAGATGAAATAGTAAACATAGCACCTGCTAGGACCTCATCTTTGACTCAAATAGATGTTTTTGAAAATTATTTGTATTAGATGAGAATACTAGATACTATATAGCAATGTAAAAAATCTCTTGAGCAATACAAAAAATGTGAATGAATGAGATTCCCTAACCTCTCGGTATAAAATAACCCTAGACGAGTTCAAATTTCTTAGAATATAACGATGAAATATATAAATATTAAATACTTGTTATACTTTAACCTAAGAAAATATCAAGGATCTGTAAAAAAAAAAAAAAGGATTGATATTTATGTTGGCCATGGGTCTGCAACAAGTAGCCCCCAAGCCCTTCATCCAATTTTCAAAATTTTTTCTTCGCCTTTTGATATTGACTTTGAAGAAGTACCATTACAATTGCCGAGAGAAACTCATTGATCTTCAGTGTTCAGAAGATTTAACGTCCAAGTTTCTTGCTTGCCACATCTTCGATTTTTATTTCCCAACTTTATCCCTCACATCCAGCAACTAGTGAACATGTTTGGCACTACGTACAGCTGTGAACAGTTGTTCTTCAAAATGAAACGTGCCAAGAATACGATGCGTTTGCAACTATCAAATCGTCATTTGTCTAACTCTTTCTGTCAACCTTTTAATTTAACCCTGATATGACCAGCCTGGTCGGCTAGAGCTGTTGAATACACCGACTTCATCTCTGCAGCAGGGTAAGACTCCTCTCCACCAAACGAGTGTCCTGGTATGACTGGTATACAGCTAATAGTGAGGCTTCAGTAATGCTGGAGCTTTAGGGAATGCAGAGTACCACTTCATCACCATTGATCCCAGGTCCACTCTTGCCTAGAGTGGTAGCACTTGATAGGGTCCAAACTATAGGTCAAATAGAACTGTTTAACATTTAAACTAGGTGCAAACAAATGACTTATGCTAAACTAAAATAGAACTGTTTGGACCATTTAACTATGTGTAAACAAATGACTAATGTTTAATTGAATTGTTAATGATACATAGCAATACTAGGAACCATCTAACTGTGTGCAAACAAGTAATGTCGAATAGAATAATTAGTATTGAATAGCAATACTTGTAACCACTTCGCTGTGTACAAACAAATGGTTAATATTGAATAGAATTATTTGATCGGAATACTTTAAACCATTTGTGTGCAAAAGAAATGAATTCAGGTTTGTTTAAAGATGTAACTGGAATATGTTTACAAATCGTATATTTAATATATATGTAAAAACAGGATTTGGGATTAAATAACCTACAATGGTTGATATGTCATAAAAACAAACCAAACCAAACTTGATATTACATCTTTTTGGGATTACAAACAACATCAGATGTCTCATTAATAAGTTATAATTGTTACATAAAATATGATTGTTAAAAACCTCTTTGGGGGATTATTTAATGTCAAAGACATCTTTATAGAAGGACAGTAGTAGAACTATTATAAAAATTCATTCCTCAGAAAAAATCAGACCGACCACGTGTGGCACTTGATTTGACCTGAGTGGAAAAGTTGGTTGGTTATTTGGGTTTTATGGCATATCAACCTTTGTAGGTTATTTAACACCAAATCCATTTTTATACAGTTCTATTTCAAACAATTCAGTTTAGCATGAGTACACAGTTTAATTGTCAAAATCATTTCTATTTAAAGCATTTCAGTTTATTCTAATTGTACTTACACTAAACGAAACTACCTGAACCAGAACTGATTTTGTTTACACACAGTTAAAAATCAAAACAGCCCCATATTAAACAATTCAGTTTAGTGTAAGTAGAGTTTCAATGTCAAAAAAGCTATATTTCAAACAATTCAGTTTAACATAAGCACACAGTTTAAATTTAAGTACAGTTTGATTGTCAAAAACGTTTCTATTTCAAGCTATTCAGTTTAGTCAAACAGTTCTAATTCTAACAATTCAGTTTAGCATAAGTATGCAGTTAGTTCTATTTAATCCATAGATAGGGCCCTATCAGGTGCTACCACTCCGGGCCTGAGTGGACCTGAGAGCGATCGCAATGAAAAGGTACTCAACATTCCCCAAAGCTCCAGCATCACTGGAACCTCACCATCAGATTGTTTAGTGTCATATCTGCTGAAAAGAACTTTACTGAAGACTCGAAATTAAATGAAAACTGAAATATTTCAATAAAACTAAAAAGAAAAGAAAAATACTCAAATTCAAAGAACTTTGTTTCCCGGACACTCTCTCAGATAAGTCCCAGCAAATTACTCTAAAATTTGCAACACCTTATCGTTTTTACCCCTTTCTTTCTTGTTTCTTTTGTATAAAATTGATTTTTAAAAACTTGTCCGTATTATCTTTCCGAATTAGTATCCGAACTAGAAAGCTGCGGAACTTACCGTTTGAACTTACTCACTAAAGCCCCCTAAAAACATTACCTAGTTAAATATTAAACTTGGCTTTAGCGTCATTTTCTTCGAATTAAATTTTATTCTCTCTCTTATTCTTTTATATTGCACATTTTATTCTTTAAAACTCCTTCAAATTAGATTTTATTTCTTACAAATTTCTTTATATTGTAAATTTTATTCCCTCAAATTTTTTTTTACTATTCAACCAATTGGGTTAAAGGAAGTTCATATCTTTCTTAAGACGATTAGTCCGTAAGTGGACGTAATAGAACGTGTGGATTTCGAACTCATTAACTTCGATGTAGTCTACAACGTTCACGACAACTCCACGGGTGGCGGGGATGTTGTCCTCATGGTATAATGGTTAATGCGATGGACTGCAGAATCGTAGTAAGCGAGTTCGTACTCTAATCGCGCTATTACGTTCACTTTCGGGCAAATACCCTTGGGAAAGGTATGAATCCCCTAATACTCCCAGTTATGGGTTAAATAGTACCACTCTGTTCTTCTTGGAGAATAGCTTTGGCATTAAATAACCTACATAGGTTGATATGCCATTAAACAAAGAAACCAAACCATACCAACTCTACGGAGATTCTACCTCTAATTTTTGTATGAGACACCGTCAACCAATTCGTGAGAAAAGAAAACAGAAATAAACTGATGTATGAATTTTATTGATAGATTGATTTTAACTATAGATGTTAGGGAATCGCGTTCATTGTGCATTTCTATTTACATTTTTAGTAATTGTTTCTTAAAAGTTTTTTGCTTACTTTTTTTGCACACCGAATAGGAATAATTCTTAAATAGATTCCACTGGTGGGACCCTAACAGGTACTACGACTTTGAGTCTGAGTTAACCCTGGTGTCATGGCAATGAAAGAAGACTCCACACTCCTAAAAGATCCAGAATTGGAGCCTCACCATGGGAAACTGTTTAGTGTCATACCCAGGTCACATCTTTTAAGGTCGGCGATTAGAATACACTGACTGTAACCTCCTCTGCAGGGGACAGAGTTAGCATATTCTAAGCTCTGCTGAGGGAGCTGGAAAAATATTAAGAAATGACACAAATACATCAAGACGTAAGTACATCACTTCATTGTGTAGGAGTCCCTGTATGTTGCAGATTGAGTCTTTATAGCGTTGTGGGGCGGGAATCTCCGTGGTGTAGTGGCTAACGTGCAGGCGTGTGACATCATTGTAACCGAGTTCGAACTCCTGTCGTATTATTACGTTGACTTTCGGACTAACACCCTTGGAAAAGGCATGAACTCCCTTATTTCTCCCTAAATATGGGTTCAATAGTATCGCTACTGTTCTTCTCTAAAGATAGCTTTGGCATGAAATAACTCACGAAGGTTGATATGCCATTAAAGAAAGAAATTAAAACGCTTCATTGATCACGTGTTTTAAATTACATTTAAAATTTTCAAATGAAGTTTCAGTCTTGATTATTTTTTATCACGTATCCCAAGAACGCTTAGACACCTCGGGCGGTGTAATGGTTAGCAAGCTTAACAAGCAAACCTTCCCGAGTGAGTTCGAGTCTCATTGGGAACCCCATTCATTCGGCATTGTACCACATTGAAGCAAAAAGCTTAGTAAATTATTGACCTAGTGGGTAGAGTGTTTACCAATGGTTCGGGAGTCCTGGGTTCAATCCCAGGTCGCGTCATACGAAAGACTTTAAAAATGGTACTTGGTACCTCCTTGTTTAACACTCAACAATATAAAGTACGCGTCAAGGGTAAAGAGGAGCAATCCAGGGAAAGGAGTGGCACCCTACCTTACAATTCGGTGTAGTAGCTATGGAAAAGGGAGCCTTCGAGTCACCGTAGACTACGGTAGCCAACTTTTACTTTACTTACATCTTAAGAGCTCTATTTTGTTTCTCATCAACAATCGTTTTTTTTTCTGATTTCACAGCTTATCATATATGAAGCAATTCGGCAGAGGCAAAAGTTTTCAAAAGCCACAAACTTTTATTTGGTTAGTGCTTATAAAAACCTGACTTTTAGATAAATTGGTATGAGCTTTAAAAAAAAACAACAATTTAAACTATGGCATTTTTTTATTATAAAAATTATATTTCAGAAATAACATTTGATAGCAAATATTTAAATTACAAGAATAAAGAATGATAAAAATATTTTCAAGACAACTTAAATTTTTATCAGGTTTAAAATTAGCTGAATACACATGCTCAGTTGATTGATTGCTTGATTGGTTTTAATGGCAGATCAACCCATCTAGGGTTATTCATTGCCTAGAGGTTAGGCAATTTGGTTTATATTTATTCATATTTATATTTTTTGTGTAGTTGTTCCAAAAGAGATTTTTTTTGCTTCAAATCAAATATTTTTTAAACAGGTCTATTCAACTCATAGATGGTACTCTAACAAGTCCTACCACTCTGGGTCAGAGTTCACTCGGAGTAATGGCAATGAAGGAATGATGCTATACTCTCCAGATTTCCAGGTTTGGTTTGGTTTGGTTTGGTTTCTTTGTTTAATGGCATATCAACCTTTGTAGGTTATTTAATGCCAAAGCCATCCTTCTGGAAGAACAGTAGTGGTACTATTTAACCCATAGCTGGGAGGATTTCACATAACACACTCAGGGTCCGTTGGACCTTCAATGAGAATTGAACTCTCTACCTTAACAAATTGGTCTCTGGGAAGAGTTAGCTAGCTTCTTGTACCAAAGTAAGGTTGTCTCTCTTTATCAAGTAGATAATTCATTTCCTTATCCAGTGTTTCATTAGGAGAAGTGAAGAAGTAAATATATAGATAGATAAATAAATAAGCGAATTCATTGGCAAAAAATAATAATCGCCTATTTTTGGATAAAAGAAACAAAAAATGTTTCACCCTTGTCTTGAGAGATAAATCAGATTCACAGCTTCCCGAAGGTTGGCGGTGGAACAACAGAGATAATAATAAAAAAAAAAAAATAAATAAAATAAAATAAAATAAATAAATAAAAAATGCGGGGCGGTAAGAAAGAAACGGGAAGAAATTAGCAGCAGCAGCAATCATCGTCGTCGTCGCGGTGGTAGTAACAATGCTGTGCCACTCACTGAGAGAAAAACAGTAGAATGCGGCCTCCCATATTCAATGAAGAGAGATGGGGGATGAATGAAAGTCAGAGAGAGAGAGAGAGAGAGAGAGAGAGAGAGAGAGAGAGAGAGAAAGATGATTGTTTTTCATGTTATTTCGTTTTGTTTTGTTCGCAGAAACTAAGAAGGGAATGGAAGGTATTAGATGTGAACACAAGATGTCTCAAAATAACTTGTCAAAGAAAGCTATTTTTATTCTTTTTTATTTGTAGGATTCCTTTTTAGACAGCGTCTCCATTTTGCAGCGTTTGTAAGCAAAATAAATAAATAAATATACTTGTGAGAAAAATAGAATAGAATACACACACACACACACACACACACACACACACACACACACACGCACATATATATATATATATATATATATATATATATATATATATATATATATATATGCTAAATGAATACATAAACTCAATAGAAAATTGATTTATATTTTTAAAAAATTGATTTGGGAGCAAAGTAAATTATATAAATATTCAGGAACATTTATATAGTTGACCCCCCCAAAAAAAAAGAAACACAAAAAAAACTAAGGTCTTCGGAAGACGATTTTGTTTGGAGAAACAGATGCTAACATTAAACGTTTCGGTTTTAAGACTGCCATTAGGGCGTGTCAGATTTATTTCTAGTTTTGCCAGTATATATATATATATATATATATATATATATATATATATATATATATATATATATATATATATATAAAGATGGTTGTTGTAGGTCCAAAGAAAGAATAAGGACATATTTTAAAATAAGAAGGTCCACGAAGAGATTTGCATTTTTTAAATTTCGTGGATCTTCTTATTTTAATATATATATATATATATATATATATATGAAAAAAAAAAGATTTAGAGGATGTATTTATTTATTTATGAATGACATGCCATTGTTTAATGTTCCAGTTTTTAAAACCATCATTTGGGCGATGTGAGTATGTGATCCTAAGCCTCAACCTAAAAAAAAAAAAGGAAACAACAACAACAACAAAAAAATGCATTTCGTTTTATTTTCATTAACTGCGTTTCAAAATGCATGTAACGTAATTAGTGCACGAAAATTTCTATTTACTTATTTATTTCATCAATTGATTACTGACCTATAACTCCTAAGATTTATACCCTTCCAAAAATTCGTTAGTCAGAAATTCCTTTAAGATTAATTATTTCTGGTATTGACAATGCGCCTCATAAGATCGCCAAGTCTTTCACCAAAATATCTACACCTTGTTATGAGGTCGATAAATACGTCAATCTCACAAACTTTTGAAAAAATAAGTGATTGACCATAAACTAAGCAAGGATGACAAAGACAAGAGAATTAATTCGAAGAGCCAAGCTTTTATTTGATGAATCGATAACCAAGAAATTGTAGTTGGCCCACCCAAAGACCCTGATGCAGTCGGATTTGCCGTGCCCGAATGGTCTGTTGTAGGTCTGGAAATATAGATGTTGGTTCACAGATGCAGGAGCTGGTTTAGTGATGCAGAAACTCGTTGCTGATCTAGGAGCTAGTTTGGTGATACAAGAGCTGATCAGGTGATGCAGGAGCTCGTCTGGTAGTGCAGGAGCTCGTCTGCCGGTGTCCGCTGCTTGGTGATGTTGGAACTGTTGCTGCAAGTGCCTGCTACTTGGTGATGATGGGACCCACGCAGCGGGTTTGCAGCCAGTCGGGTTGGCTGCTACGTCGTCGTCTCGCAGTACCAGCAGAGGAGTGTAAGAGAGGAGACCAGAGGTGATCCCCGGAAGACTTTCCGAAATTAGCTCTTAAATGACTTTGGTTATGACTTTGTGAAATTATCTATGAAAAGAGTTGTTTGAGAGAGAGAGAGAGAGAGAGAGAGAGAGAGAGAGAGAGAGAGAGAGAGAGCAGCGGTGGTTTGCTGGGTCCTGTGTCGTCTGCTGGCTGGAGTCAAGACATCTGTTGCTGGGTTGGCCTGTTGTAGTATTTGTCGTAGTATTTGTCGCTGCCTCCCACCAGACACGACTTGACACAAGGTCAAAAGCCCGAAGGCCAATTAAAGTGGGGATAAAGGGGAGGGGAAGGTCGGGAAGGAGCCGAGACTCGAACCCTGCTTGTCAGTGCTGCTCATCGGCTCACTTAGTGCAATGTGAGCCTGATGAGGCAAGCGGTTTCACGAACCCAAATGTGGGTCCGGGCACGTATGCCTGTTTACGGCTTAAACTAGACGCTTGGTCTAGTGCCGTACAAAGGGGACAAAAGTGCAGCTCGCCCACCCGAAGGTTGCCCAGCCGAAGCTGGGGGCCTATTCGGCCCCGAGTCTGCTCTTGGTTTCGAGCGCCCATCCGGCACGAATGCCAGACGGCCCAGCTAAAAAGCCGGGGACGTCGACTGCAGCTACTGATAAGGCTTTTGGTCGGAGTGCTATGACCAGTGGAGATACATATCTCCTTTTCGCTTCACGGCTGTTTTAGCAGCTTAATATCCCTGGTGTTAATTATATAGAAGTTACTGACTGCTTATTTTATGGTTTGTGCGGAGAGAATTCTGTGTTACTAAAAGATGAAGTCCTTCTTTTAAATATAAGTAATAATGGGATATGTTGTTATACACAAAAGAGGAGCTTTTAAATACCACGTATTTTATCCTGTGATAGGAAATTATCTCCAAGTCAATTCGCAGAATTAATATATCTCGAAAAATAGACCTTGTGTTTGCGACAAAATTCCACTCTATACGTAGGCATGACGTTGTTGTTTAACTGAAGTTATGGATGACTTAGCGTTTCTTTAAAACGGGGATTTTTAGGTCTGTGTAGTCGGTACGCTACGATAACCTCTTTTACGTATGATTAGCAATTCACCCATTAAGATTCTGTTATTTACACAACAAAATAAATCATATAAACACGAATGAAAAATCTTTAGCCAGTCTCGACATAAAAAGTAAAAAATTAAACGTTTAGATAATTATCAAGAAAACATGCAACACATTATCTTTACGAGTTAAGAAAATGATCAAAATTTGCACATTATACACTAAACCTTTTTTTTTTTAATTTTTTATACTATGATATTTTTATAAACAAAACTCGGTTTTCCCATGGGTTGGCCTCTTAGAGGAGTCTTGTCTGTTTCTTAAATTTCTTGAATCATCTCCTTTAAATTTATAATCAGGATTCTTGATATTTACGTTGCATAGATAATAGACTATTTATATATCTACGAAAAAATTGTTTAAAAGTAGGTTAGTAAAGTTGGCGACCGTAGCGAGGGCGACCAGAAGGCTCCCTTTTCAATAGCTACAACACCGAGGTGTAGGGAAGGGCGCTACTTCTTTCCCAGGATTGTTCCACTTTACCCTTGATACGTTCCTTATATTGCTGAGTGTTCAGCAAGGAGGTATCAAGTACGTTTTTTAAAGTCTTTGGTATGACGCGAACTACCCACTAGGCCAATGAGCCGGTTTAAACAAAATAAAACCTAGCATAGATTTTACCAACGATCTAGACATGTTAACCCTCTTTTTTTAGACAAATGTGAGTTTAAAGTTTATCATTAATCCTTTGATAAAATATTCCTTATCTAATTTTTATTCACGTCACAATGACAAAATAAAAATGGAATAATGTAGGGTTTTTATTACTTTAGAGCCTTGATTATTTTAACCCGGAATTTTTTTCAAAGATGAACTTGATCCTATAGAAAATTCCTTTCCACAATTTCACTTTCCCAAATCTTTTATACAAGGTGCTGAAATAAAAGTTTTTAAAATTCCCGAACGAAAAAGTTTTCTAAACATTACCAATAACATTTTTTTTCATAATAATCTAATATAGATACATTATTTTGCCCAATAATTCCAATGCATACATCATAGAAAAAATCTAAAAGACCTTATAACTAAGACAGTAACAAACACATCTTAAATAACTAAGAACATAATGAAGAAGAAGAAGAAGAAGAAGAAGAAGAAGAAGACGCTAAAAATTGAAAATGGGTGGGAGATGTTGAAAAAGTGGGAAAACAACAACAAAAAGACAAATAAAGTCCTATCACCCAAAATGCCACCAATGACTGCTCCCATAGTTTAAAAGTATGGTATTAAGCCAAAATATTAAGAATAAAGGATTTTTTTTTACTAAGAAGTAAAGTTGGCGACCGCAGACGAGGGCGACCAGAAAGCTCCCTTTTCAATAGCTACTACACCGAGGTGTAGGGAAGGGCGCTACTCCTTTCCTTGGGTTGCTCCACTTTACCCTTGATACGTACCTTATATTGCTGAGTGTTCAGCAAGGAGGTATGAAGTACGTTTTTTAAAGTCTTTGGTATGACGCGACCTGGGATTGAACCCAGGTCTCCCGGACCATTGGCTAACACTCTACCCACTTGGCTAAAACTTACTTATTATAAAGGTGCAAGTAATTTTGTTGTTGCCTGCTGAAGAATACCTGATCCCATCATTGACAGGAGCATAGATAATAATCAACTCCTGGGTCTAGTGAAGCCACATTATACTACCCTTGAAAAATTCAAATCCAAATCAACGTGGAGCCCAGATTACAGTTTTGAGTGTCATGATCGACAGGTACTCCCTTGATAGTCAACATGGGGAATCCAGAGGGCATCCGGTGAATATTGGCTATTCTAATTTCAGGTACACAAACAACGACCAAAGCAAATAAACAACAAAGAGACACCAATAGAGAAATTAGACCAAATAAGACAACAAAAAAGAACTTCACTGATATTTTAAGAGCGATCCTACATAAAGAGGATACAGAAAAAATGATCAAAATTTGATCAAATTCCGCAATAATTTGCAGACCAAATAAGAAGAATATTAAAGAAAGTTTGGTTTTCTGACTTAGAGGTACTAAAAATATGTGTACAAACAAATTGTGAAGAATATCAATAAGATCCCCTGAGTCGAATCGAAACAGTAAATAGTAAAAAGCAAGAGTCCCAAACCCAAAAGCCAAATAACAAAAACCGAAACAGCACAGATCTCAAAACAAATGTAAACGCAATTAGACTAAATAAACGTTGAATTAATAAAGAAAATCATGACTGACTATAAGACTACATTCCCATCCCTCAGAAACAAAAACTGAAAAAAAGTTAAAGTCGGAACCGAAAAGGTAAAGACATTATAAGCAAATATCCCAACGGGCAACGACACGGAACAAAACGAGCTAATTTATGCAGGAGAAAAATTAGTCTTTGATAAAAATCGATATTAACCTCAGGAACCTGAACAGAAATATAAAACCTGAAGGGGAAGTGAGGCTACAAGGACGAATAAAGAAACCGTGACAACAAGCGAATGTGCTAAGAAATGAAAAACACAAAAGGATATGTTGAAAGAAAAGAGCAAAACAAAACAGCAAAAAAGTCTGACAATACAACTTATAGAAACAAATAAAGAAATACTGGCAAAGAATGGAGACTTAAAAAATCCCGAGATAGGGTCAAGTAATAAAAACAAAATAGGACCTTCCAAAATAAGGAAAGAAAATTTTACTTATTAGTATTTGGAGAATGCACAAGGACAAACTAACAACCGGATGCAAAAGAAGCAAAAAGAATTTTGGAGTAAAATTTGGGAACAGAAGAAACATAACAGAAAGGCCGAATGGATAAATAAAGTGAAAAAGAATAACAAAGACTCAAAGAAGGCCTTGAGGAAGTCATATACCTGGAATCTCTCAGAGCTACACTCAAGAAAGTATCGAATTTGAAAATGCCTTGCCATGATGGCAAGTATGTTTGTTTTTTTTTGGTTAAGAAAAATTCTCGTCCATCAATGACAGACTGCTGGTTCTTCAACTGAGTGGATGCCTTGAAGAACTAAGAATACCCGGATGGATGGCAGAGAAGAAGATTACTCTGATCCAGAAAGACTTTAAAAAAGAAACAATCTTCAGCAACTATAGAACAATAACGTGTCTACCCATGATGTGGAAAACCCTAATCACACAGATTTGAAAGAGATTTATAACTCTCTTGGACGTTACGAACTGTTTCTCGACGAATAGAAAAGGTGCCAAAAGGGAACAAGTGGAACAGCTGACTTAGCAGTATATTGATCAATACATCATCTAGGAGGGCAAGGAGGGGCTGAAAAATGTAGCCATTAAGTAGATTGACTACAAAAAGCCTATGATGTGATCCTGCAAAGTTGGATAGTAGAATATCTAAAATGTACAAGATATCCGACAAAGACGTTAAGTTAATCACGGAAGCCATGAAAAATTGGAATGCAGAATTAACAGCTGGAAGAAAAACTGAGGCAATAGTGAAAATCCAAAGAGGTATCTTCCAGGGAGATACACTTTGACCATTACTATTTGCAATAATTATGATGCCATTCATTTATATACTAGTGTACAGTAGGCTACAAATTTACAAAATCACAAGAAAAGATTAATCACTTCATGTATATGAATGACATCAAGCAAAAAATGAAAAAGAATTGGAGATTCTAAGACTAACAATAAAAGTATACAGCCGGGATATAGGAATGGAATTTGGCATAGAAAAATGTGCCATACACATAATGAAAAGTGGAAAAAGACAAATAATTGAAGGAATAGAACTGCCAAACCAAGAAAGAATTAGAACGATTAGGGGAAAGGTTTGGTTTGGTTTTGGTTTGGTTTTATGGCATATCAACCATTTTAGGTTATTTAATGCCAAATCCATTTTTATGCATGTAAACAGTTTTATTTCATATAATTCAGATTAGCATAAGTACGCAGTTTAAATGTAAAAAACAGTTCTATTTCAAACAATTCAGGTTAGCATAAGTTTTTGTTTACACACCGTTAAATGCAAAAGCAGTTCTATTTCAAACCATTCAGTTCAGCATAAAAAACCAGCAACCCGAGCTTAAAGCATCGGTAGTCGAGCACAAAATAGACATCATATGCGTGCAAGATTATATATATTACCATAGTGATTAAGAATTTAAATAATATACCAGTAATGGTATATTTGTCGCTGCCTCCCACCAGACAGGACTTGACACAAGGTCAATGACCCGAAGGTCGATTATTGTGGGGATTTAGGGGAGGGGAAGGTCTATGCTGGTCATCGGCCCACTTAGTTATATGATACCAGTAATGACATCTGCGTGGAAAAAATTCTGTCAATGTCACAATTTGAGGGTTTGGGTTTGGGTTCTTTGTTTAATGGCATATCAACCTTTGTAGGTTATTTTATGCCAGAGCCATTCTCCTAGAAGAACAGTGGTGGTACTATTTAACCCATAGCTGGGAGGATAAGTGGGTTCATACCTTTCCCAAGGGTATTTGCCCGAAAGTGAACGTAATAGCGCGACTGGAGTACGAACTCGCATACTACGATTCCGTAGTCCATCGCTTTAACCATTACACAACGAGGACACCCCCGCCACAATTTGAAGTGTAGGAATGCTTCTCAGTTCTCCTGCCTTAAAATCAGTGACTAGCATAGAGAACCAAACCGAAATGTATGATTCCTTCAATGGTAATATCAGTACAACAATTGACTACATTCCCGTCAATGCTAGTGATGAATCGGATATTACAACCTTTCAATAACGGGCTATCTTCCATTTCCCGACAAATTCTCAAACACAACGTTCTAATCATTGGTGGGGTCATGAATGCTCAATGGTGCAAAGATAAAAAAATAATAAATTTAGTTTACACAACTTGCCAAACAGAAATAGCGAATATCTAGCAGATTTTTTACTTGAGAGCAATTTTTCCAAACTAAAAAAAAAAGGGAGGCAAACTTTGGACCTACTCTGACCCAAATACCACTAACGAACAGCTAGATTATGTACTCATTAACAAGAAGAAGACAAAAAACGCTATGAATTGTGAGGAATACTCCTCTTTTGATGGTGTATCTTCCGATTTCGGCAAAGATACACCTGAGTCCATGCAGAATTTAGGAACAAACAGTCAAAACAACATTATATGACTGGTCCTCACTTACTAATAGAGATATAATGAGTAGAGTGTTCACTCAGGTCGAGTCATACCAAAGACTTTAAAAAGGGTACTTGATGCCGACTTGCTTAACGCTCAGCATTATAAGGTAAGAATCAAGGGTAAACTGGAGCAATCCAGAAAAAGGAGTAGCGCTCTACCCTACACCTCGGTGTGGTAGCTATTTAAAAGGGAGCCTTCGGGTCACTCTCGACTAAAGTCACCAACTTTACTTTATATATATACATATATATATATATATAAGTATTGACTATTTTCATTAGGCTAAATGTCTCCAACTGCCCAAACTAGTAACCCATAGTTTCAGGGAGATGTGGATTCATGACAATTTAAGTGCTTTAGTGCGAAGTAAACACAAACTGTTGTATCTGGAGCTTGAACCCGGCTCGCTGATTCTATTCTCCTAATCTCAAACCGTTACGTTGCCTGAATCTCGATATTAGATATAGACAGTCAAGGAGTGAACTGATAAACATTATCTTAAAAGTTAAAGAAAAAAAAAATGTAGAAAAAAAGATAAAGAATGAAAAATTCAATTTTGAACTGTCAAAATTATCCGTCATGAATTATGGTGTCGGAGTGTCTCATATGATTATTCTCTGCGGACCACAGAGAAGACGAACTTTCGTTTTTATCCAAAAGCTGAGCTTATTTTAGAACTGGATACAAATTCAATTCAAAAAATAATTAAAACATCAAAAAGGAAAAAAAGAAAAGTGTAAATGAATTCTTTGTTATTTTTATGTTCATTTTTACTCTTCCATCTGCACAGTCGTAAACAGACAGGCATTGCCCAGTCGGCTGAGGGTGGAGAATTCACCGACTGCATCTCTGCAGAGGAGTAAGACTTCCCCTGCAACGAGTGTTCTGTATATGGCAATAAACAATCTAGTGGTGAGGTTCCAGTAATGCTGGAGTTTCGGGGAATGCGGAGTAACCCTTCATTGACATTGCTCCCAGGTCCACTTTGGTCCGTAGAAGTAGCATTTGAGAGGGTCCTATCTATGGGTCATATAGAACTAAACTGTGTACTTATGCTAAACTGAATTACCTGAAATAAAACTATTTTGACATTTAAACTGCGTACCTATGCGAAACTAATCTAGTTTAAATAGAACAGTTTTTGTATGCTAAAATGAATTGTTTTAAATTTTTTATATCTGTGTTTAAAAATATATACTTTTACTAAACTGAATTGCTTGAAATAGAAATGTTTAACTAAACTGAATTGTTTGAAATAGAACTGTTTATTTGTATGAAAATGGATTTGGCATTAAATAACCTACAAAGGTTGATATGCCATAAAACGCAAACAAACAAACAAACAAACAAACAAGCAAACAGACAGACATAATGAAAATGTCATTTACATATTTAGTTTTTCTATTTAGGTAAAAGGACACAAATTACTTATACAGACCGTTGATTCTATGAAATTAAAAAATTAAAAAAACTTCGTTCACTAACAGAGGCAAAACAGGGTGACTCCAAAATTAGATCTTGATAAATATTAGAATGCACGTGTCCATAGTGTGATGCTTCAAAATCATTTTTAATTGGAAAAGGGAGCACATGACCAGTCGGCTGGGGGCGTAGAATTCACTGACTGCATCTCTGCAGACGGGTAAGACTCCCCCAACCAGGGTCCTGAATATGACAATAAACAATCTGATGGTGAGGCTCCAGTAATGCTGGAGCTTTGGGAATACGGAGTACCCCCTTTATTGCTATTGCTCTCAGGTCCACTCAGGCCGGGAGTAGTAGCACTTGATAGGGTCCTATCTATGGTTCAAACAGAACTCAACTCTGTACTTATTCTAAACTGAACTGTTTGAAAAAGAACTTTTTGCAATTTAAACTGAGTACTTTTGCTAAACTGAATTGTTTGAAATATAACTGTTTATATGTATAAAAATGACTTTGGCATTAAATAACCAACAATGGTTGATATACCGTAAAACTAAGCCAAACAAAATCTTATATATCAATATATAAGTAAAAGCAGGATTTAGCATAAAGTCATCTACAATGTTTGATATGCTTTAAAATCAATACAAAACAAATCTTATATATATATATATATATATAATATATATGTAAAACAGGATTTGGCATTAAATAATCTACAATGGTTGACATGCCATAAAACCAATAAAAAACAAATCTTATATATATATATATAATATATATGTAAAACAGGATTTGGCATTAAATAATCTGCAATGGTTGACATGCCATAAAACCAATCCAAAACAAATCTTATATATATATATAATATATATGTAAAACAGGATTTGGCATTAAATAATCTGCAATGGTTGACATGCCATAAAACCAATCCAAAACAAATCTTATATATATCATAAAAATGTAAAACAGGATTTCGCATTAGAAGGGATTTAGAAAACACCGACAGTGTCACCTGCAGAAAAGTAAGATCAGCATAAAAAAGGGGGTTTCTCGGTGTAACACTAAACTGCATCTGATGGTGAAGCTCCAGTTCTGAACGAATTGCCATTACTCCCTGGTAAACTCTGACCCGGAGCAGGTACTTGTTACAGTCCGATATATGGGTCAAATAGATCTGTTTGAAAATCATTCTAATTCCATTAGATCAATACATAAAAATTGTAGATATATATGTACAATGGTTTGGTTTCTTTTATTTAATGATATATCAACTTAACTGGGTTATTTAATGCCAAAGCCTTCCATGTGAAAAATAGTATTACTTAACTAATAACTGTTGGGAGTACCTAGAGTATTAACCCAAAAGGGAACGTAATAGCAGCGACAGGGGTTCGAACTCATTTACTACGATGTCAATGTCCACGACGTTAACCACTCACCCGAACGTCAAATGAACGTGATTCCCTAACCTCTAAGCATAAAATAATACGAGACTGATTGACATGCCGTTATTTCTTGGATCGAAGTTACTCCATTCGTGAACGGGTCTGTAAGAAGAGTCCATTAACCAGCACATATCTGCAGCATACACCCATTATCCTTAGATAAGAGTTTACAGAAAAGCAGTTGTGAGTAATCTTCGTGAATGAGCTTAAATGTTATATTTTGGTAAGACGTGTTTTCAATCTAAGTATCTTACCATAAAACATTTAATGCCGTTATCATCGTATTAGCTAATGATCTGGTTTTAGCTGCAAAATCTCAATGACATTATAATGTAGAGACACGCGAATCTACATGAGTACATATATACATATATATATATATATATATATATATATATATATTGTTGTATCGTGGTAAGGAAAAGATACACCGTGAAATAGAGTTAATTATTTATTAACTCAAGTGGTACAGTCCGACAAACATTATAAGTCTCGTGCTGTTGGTGTTACGTCCGAAGTTGGTCTTTCTACTGACCGACGTCCTTCCAGAGCTGTCTATGTCTCTGTTTTTGTCTCTGTCTCTGCTTCTCTTTCTGATTCAGCTCCTATCTGCTTCAGAGACACGGCGTCTTTTATATTTCCACAATACCGGAAGTCACGTGGTACGAGCCACTATGCAACACACACACACACACACACACACACACACACACACACACACACACACATATATATGTATAAATGTACATACGAGGGTCATTCAATAAATAGGGAGAATTTTAAACAAAACATTTTAAAAAATTCTTTTACATGAATGTAAACTATGAATTGTTTGGTAATTGTTTTATATAAAAAATTATTCTAATCTCACAAAAATTTTTGTTTTGAGGCCATTCAAAATTGCAGCAAAATTAAACAGCGCAGTCCAGGCGTCAACAAAGGTCTGTCATTAAACGTTTGGTTTGGTTCGGTTTGGTATCTTTGATTAATGGCATATCAACCTTCGTGGGTTATTTAATACCAAAACTATGTTTTTGGAGAACAGCAGTGATACTATTTTACTCATAGCTTGTGGGGGGATAAGGGGGTTCATACCATTCGCAAGGTTTGATTTGGTTTGGTTTTATGGCATATCAACCATTGTAGGTTATTTAATGCCAAATCCTCTTTATACATATCAAATATATATGATTTGTAAACACATTTTGTTGATAACATTTAAAAAAAAGCCCGAGCTAATTTTTTGGCACACAGTTGAATGATTTCAAGTATTGCTATGTAACAGTAACAATTTAACATCTGTCATTTGTTTGCAGTCATTTAATATATATACATTTGATATATATACATATAATGTATATAAATTTAATATATATACATGATATGTAAGAGATGAATTTGTACACAAGTATTGTTATCCTTTCTAAACAATTAAATGGTTTGAATTTTTACTATCTACAAGGAACTATTCTATTCAAATTTACTCATTTATTTGCACACAGTTAAATGGTTCAAAGTATTGCAATATATCATTAACATTTCAATTTGTTTACACATAGTTAAATGATTAAACAGTTCTATTTCTTACACTTCAATTTAGCATAAGTCATTTGTTTGCACTCAGTTTAAATGTCAAACAGTTTTGTTTGACCCATACATAGGACCCTATCAGGTGTTATCACTCCGGGTCAGAGTGGAACTGGGAATAATAGCAACAAAGGGGTACTCCATTATCTCCAAAGCTCCAGTATGACTGAAGCTTCACCATAAGACTGTTTAAACTCATATCTAGGACACTCATAGGGGGGGGTCTTACACCTCTGCTGAGATGCAGACGATGTTTTCTATGGCCCCAGCTGAATGGGTGGGTTTCGCAAGGATATTAGACAGAAAGTGAACGCAATAGCGTGACTGGAGTTCGAACCCGCTTACTTCGATGTCGCAGTCCAGTACATTTACCAGCTTTGGTTCGAATAACAATTGTTACCTATAAACTATTTGTTTACAAATCATATTCATTTAATATATACGTATAAAGAGGATTTGGCATTAAATGGTTGATATGCCATAAAACCAAACCAAACCAAACCAAACCAAATCAAATACTATATATTCAATATATATGTATAAAGAGGATTTGGCATTCAATAACCTTCAATGCGTCATATGCCATAAAACCCAACCAAACCACATCTTATATATTTGATATATATATACACATATATATATATATATATATATATATATATATATATATGTGTGTGTGTGTGTGTGTGTGTGTGAAGAGGATTTGGCTTTAAATAACCTAGAAAGTTTGATCTGACATAAAACCCAACCAAACCAACTCTTATTCATTTAAAATATAATATGGATATGGCATTAAATAACCAACAGTAGTTGATATGCCATAAAACCCAACCAAACCAAATCATATATATTTGATATACGAGGTGCATCCGATAGGTTTCCAGACTTCTTTCGTACGGGCACTTTTATTGATAGTACACATATAAAACTCTAGTCCCCTTCGAAGTAATCTCCTCCGGCTGCAATGCACTTGTTGTACCGTTCCAACAACTTCTACAAGGCCCCATTGAAGTCCTCTTGTGTGAGCGTGTCAATGACCTTCGTCACAGCCTCTTTCATCTCCTCAATTGTCTCCTAATGACAGCCGTTATTTATCCTACGCCCCACCAGCGTACGAATATGGCACAAGGCCGTTTTTAAGGTGGGTCCTATCGCAGGGCCGAAGCCCAACGCGGCAGGCAGTTCCAAAAATGCCTCGGACCCCATCGGCATTCCCCTTTTCGGGGCGCCTCAGGCGCCGGGCGATAAACCCAACCCCTCCGAAGAGGGTTAAAGCCTGGGGGGACGGCCCCCTGAGGCCAGAGGTGATGTATCCAGTGGTGGAACACACCCGAACGAACAGTGCGGCTAGCAACCACAGCCGGTCGAGGGCGCCCCACCACAGGACACAAAGCAAGCGAAGAGCTAGCCGGGGGGACAGCCTCTGAGCTTAGGGAATAACCAAAAGTCACAGGGAGCAAGGTCTAGACTATAGGGAGGGTGAGGAACTGTGTTGATGCCCATCTTGATCAAATTGTCTGTGACAAGGATGGAGTTGTAGACTGGTGTATTGTCCTGGTGGAAATGCCACTGACCCGATTTGAAGAGTGCTGGCCTCTTCCGACGGAATCTCTTCCTGAACTCCCATAAAACCTCAAAATAGTAACCCTTGAATCTCTTATGCCACTCAAAAACTGATGCTCGATTCATACAAGATGCTCCAAAAGCAGTCTGAAGCATTCCATACGTTTCTGTGGCATTTTTCTCCAATTTTAAAACAAAATTTTATTGCATATCGTTCTTCTAAAGTGTCAGATTGCATTTTTGAAATTCACCAGCTGTGACAATCAGGCTTTAGTAGGGTGTATTCTAATTGCTGCTGTAGCCGTTCATTTGAATCTGAAACCATACAAATTAGTCAGTCAGCTCATATGATGTATAGCAATAAGATACTGAATTTTCAAGAGTCTACGACAATTTTTAATGTCCATACGAAAAATGTCTTGAAATTTATCGTATGCACCTCGTATATGTATAAAGAGGATTTGGCTTTAAATAACCCACAATGCATCATATGCCATAAAACCCAACCAAACCACATCTTATATATTTGATATATATATGTATAAAGAGGATTTGACTTTAAATAACCTAGAAAGCTTGATCTGACATAAACCCCAACCAAATGAAATCTTATATTTTCAGTATATATGTATAAAGAGGATTGGTATTAAATGACCAACAATAGTTGATATGTCACTAAACCAAACCAAACCAAACCAAATCGTATATATTTGATATGTATGTATAAAGAGGATTTAACATTAAATCACCTTCAGTGGTTGATATACAGTAAACCACAACTAACCAACCTAATTTGTACACACTTGTATAGTTTCATGCATTCCTATTTGATACAAATAACAATATGGTTTCAATCATTTACAGTTATATGATATTAAGTATCCTTATGTATGTATGTATGTATGTGATCTGCTTTGCTCATCCAAACATTGAACGTTTAACATCAAATATTCAAGTATCGATTGTGATAGGAGCTTAACCTGGCTGAAATAGATTTGCTTTGCAAAAATACTATAAAGAGAAAATATCGTTGGTTTTTTGTAGAACGGTCAGTTTGTAATATAATTAAGGATGATAATCAGTTATATTAGTTTATTTTATTTGTATTAATGAATTGTAAGTTAGCTAAAATCTTCGAATGAATGTATAAGTCACGAAGGCGTGCACGTGTCGCAGGATATGGGACAATAGTCAGCCTATCATAACAGGGATTCTGTCTTGAAATCGTTGTTTAAAATAAACACATTTTGAATTCAATGACAGGTTATTTAGCAATCGGCGATGGAAAGAAATTTAATGACACGTGTTCTTATATCATTAGAGTATGAGGAAATTAATATATTATATAAGTAAAAGATTTTTGAAAGTGAAGTCAGTTAGGAAATTCAGAGTGGAGGGTCAGAGACAGTCGGTTGAGTTCAGAGATTCAAGCCCTTTGGGGCGAAGGTGTGAAGTCGGTATCTTGTTCGTCGATCATCTATGTATCTGATAGCGTTTCTATATAAGAACAACAACGTAACGTAACTAGTTTCAAGTTTTAGCTGTGCGCTCTCTTCAAAATCACAGAAATTCGATGAATTTATAGTAAATTATTAACAAAAATTTAGCAGTTAAGATGAAACAAAAATATATTCTTTGAAAAATGGGGTGAAAAATACATTTGAGATTTTTAATGCTTTTTTGTGATTCCAGCCAGAAATCTATTCATCTGAGTCATGTTTATCATCATCATCTTCATGTGCTCGTGGTGTAATTGTTATCGTCGTAGGAAATGAACACGGCGACACGAGTTCAAATCCTGGACGAGACTAATTGCATTCCACATAGCACTAATACCCTTGGGAGAGGTATGAATCCAGTTATTCTCCCTCCAGCTATGGGTAAATAGTAGGACAGACTAGGTTCTTCAGCCTTGGTTAGGCAACTAGTCTAGGAGAAGGAAAACTCTGAATTCAAACCTGTTAAACTCCGCTTAAAAATTGACCTTGTGTCATATCCTGCCCGAGCGGAGGGGTTGGTAAATAGTATCATCATCATCTTCATCATCAAGTCGGGCTGACAGCATGGATTTCCCTGACTCTCTTTCTCCATCCATCACTATCGTCCATCACTTCTGGCAGGTCCTCCAAACTATATCCTATGTACGCAGAGAGCTGATATAAATAAGTTCTTGGGGATCCATAGAAAAGGGCTGATTTACTTAGGTCCAAAATTTTTAGACACACTATTTTTTCTTCGTGTTACATTCAGTTTTATTGCAAATTCTCCCAATATTAAAGTCAACTGGATTTACCCACGGGTGACAAACGACTGACTGCAGAATGGTAGTTGCTGATCGCAACAAAATTCCTATTTTGCGGCTTATCCCCGAGTAACCCCGGGAACATAAAATTCAGTAAAAAAAATATTGACTCGTTCAAGAGTTGAACAACGCCCAAATTCTACTTGGCTACACAGTAGACCAACTAGTTACAAACTCTTCGCTTAATTAATGGCAAACACGGCGATCAAAACCGAAAACGTTCGGCAAAATAGTACAAGTTTTTAAATCTACCGATGAGGAGGGTTTTAGTATGAGCGAGTCCATTACTGGCGTTCTTCCCACACTCCACAAATGGCGTCATCGGTCGACCAGTAGCAATACCACAATTAATTTTAACAGTTTACCAAAATTATCTCAATCGATATTTTAAGGTATAAAAATAATGCAAAGCTATAAAAGGTCTTGAGTTAAAATAATTATCCATGATAATTCGAGACAGGATGTTGAGTTCAACCAAATTCAAGGACAAATGATTTGTTCCGTAAGAATCTTTTCGAAATAGACTTGAGAGAATAGTTCTTTGGGTCCGAAAAGCCCTACTCACGGAGTGGTTATTGCTGTAAATATCTAGAAAATTTTGTGTTTTGAAATGTAATGTAAATTATAATAATTCTTATTTTTAGGCGATTTAAATCGGATAAAAAGTTGAACAAATTTAAAATTTAAATTAAATTTAGCTGCGAAAAATTCTAGTCAGGTCAGGATTAATTTTTAGATGTTATAGCATGCAATTTACGTGACGGTAAATTCTGCCCTCTTCTCCTTCAGCGGGTGTATGACCCACCCCGTATTGTATGTGTGTACATTAGTAAGTTCACAGTTAAATCAGATATGCCGACGAAAATTTGAACACTTTTGCATGAGGTGAGATTTCTTTTAGATATATGAAGTAGGATCTTTAAACTGTTCTAAGTAGCTACACTTGAACAGAAAAAAGACAGCACTGAGAGAATTTTCAGCAAAAAGGCTAGTCTTCCTATAATACTAAAGAGAAACCGTCCAATGAAAAACTTCGTAACAGATTTCTCAGCAGGAAGGAAAAAAAACCTTCCAATATTACAAAACGGAATAGCAAAATTAGTAAAACTTTCGTCTCGCATTTTGGTGAAGGAACTTCTAAATGCACTCCCTTGGGCGCCTCGGGTAGCGTAATGGTTAGCAAGCTAGACTAGCAAACCTACACGGGTGAGTTCGAGTCTCATTGGGTGCCCCATTCATATGGCCTTGTGCCACATCTAAGCAAAAAGCTTAGTAAATTTACACTTGGGCGCCTCGGGTAGCGTAATGGTTAGCAAGCTAGACTAGCAAACCTACACGGGTGAGTTCGAGTCTCATTGGGTGCCCCATTCATATGGCCTTGTGCCACATCTAAGCAAAAAGCTTAGTAAATTTACACTTGGGCGCCTCGGGTAGCGTAATGGTTAGCAAGCTAGACTAGCAAACCTACACGGGAGAGTTCGAGTCTCATTGGGTGCCCCATTCATATGGCCTTGTGCCACATCTAAGCAAAAAGCTTAGTAAATTACTACTAAATGCACTCACTTGTTGCCTTCTGAGAGAAGAATTACTTTATTGATAGAATTTTCTCAAAAGTTCAGCAAGAACACAAGTTATATCACAGTACTGAAGGAAAATAGTGTTAGAATAATAAGAGACTTATTACTAATTTGGTCTGTATGGTACCAAAAATTAAAAGGCACATCAATGAATAAAACAATTTTAAAACAATGAGAGGAAGATGACTAATACACACACACACACACACACACACACACATACACATCATTTGGCATATTGGTTAGAGTGTTCACCAATACTTAACACAGCATTACTAGGTACGGATCAAGGGTAAGTGGAGTAATCCAGAGAAAACAATAGTGCCCTTTCAACACCTTGGTGTAGTGAACAAGTCCTGGCGGCAACATCCCACAAGACACCAACTGTACGACCACCTGCCTCCTATCACGAAAACTATTCAAGTTAGACGAACCAGACATGCAGGACACTGCTGGAGAAGCAGGGACGAACTCATAAGAGATGTACTCTTATGGACCCCCACACATGGCCGTGCAAAAGCAGGACGACCAGCACGAACATACATTCAGCAGCTATGTGAGGATATGGGATGTTGTCCTGAAGACCTGCCTAGGGCGATGAACGATAGGGAGGAGTGGCGAGAGAGGGTCAGGGATATCCGTGCTACCAGCGCGACATGATTATATATATATATATATATATATATATATATATATATATATATGTATATGTAGGATAGTGTTGATATAGAATCAATAGAACTTGGTGTCTGTCAGTTTCTCAGCCTAAGCAATCTTGTCAGATTAACTTGTGTGGGCATGTGATATCTGATATTTTCAAAACTCTTTTAAAAATTCTTTAAAAAATTTCTTCATGAAAACGTTTTCCCTGACGATGATATATGTCGAAATTAGTTTGGAATAATGATAAAAGAAAATAATTCCAAACAAATATTGCTCGATGTCTTATCACTTATATGTAATCATTAAGTTGTGCAACTAGCACGGATTTCCCTGACTCTCTCCCTCTCTCTCTTGCTAATCACCCCTATCATCTATCGCTCCTGGCTGGTCCTCTAGACTACATCCTGTGTCCATACAGAGCTGTAGTATGTATGTTCTTGTTGGTCGTTCAACACCGGCACGTCCATGAGACAGGATCCATTGGAGAACATTACTAATGATTTCGTTCCTGCTTCTCCAGCATGCCTTGTTCGTCTTATTTGAATGGTTTTAGAGATAGGAGGTTGGTGACCGAACAAATGTTGTTTCGTGGGATGTTACTTTCGAAATTTGTTCAATATTATATGTATATATATATATATATATAAATAGCTTAAGCACATGATTTTATTCTTTCTTTAAAGAATCTGCAGTACTCTTAAGATATTCCTCATTGTTTAACTGACTCAAATCCAAGAGATATGAAAATGCACGTATGTATTATTCTAGAAAGAGAAATAAAGAAATAAATAACGTCGATGGACCTTCGATGAATTATTCTCTAACTGCTACAGCGAAGCACAGAACTCAGCGTCTGCTTTTCAATGAGAAACGAGTGTTATCGACCGCCATGTTATCGACAGATGTTGAAATAGACTCTAATGGCCGGGCTATTCAATAAGATAAATATACTGTGTAAAGCAGCTCGGGGGATCAGAACTCCCAATAAACTACATCCTTCAATAAATGGTCGCTAAAGAAAGAACAAAATATTTTCTATTTTCGGAATTCATTCTTTCAATTGTATTTTGTATGTTATTACCCTTACTTTTAGAGACTGTCACCCAGCAGAAATAAAAAAAAAAATTGCTTGTTTTTCTTTTCCTACCAATGGGTATTCTATATTAAGAACTCTTACATTGTCACCCACCAATAAAAATGAAATAAAATAAAAATTTTGCGGAAATAAAGACACAGTGATATACTGAACCATGGCAGTGCGCAAGAATTTCGTTCAGTTGTTAATAAAGTTGACCACGGGTCTGTTGAAAAATTGATGCTCAGAAATCGTTCTTATGCAACAATTTAATCAATAAATAAATTAATAAACTGACAAATAATAGGAAAAACATCTGAAACAATAATTATTTTTTCTGTTTCATAGAAACAAAATTATTTGGTTTTCAAATCTTTGCTCACATTTTTGGGGATAAAAAAAATATAAATTAAATTAGACCATTTCAAATACACTGTGTTCGTTGGGTGACTGTTTGATTGATTGATTTGTTGATTTTAACGGCACGTCAAAACGTCCAGGGTTATTTTATGCTTTGAGGTTCAGGAATCGCGTTAATTTTATATCTATATTTAAATTTCTTGCACACAGTTTTGATATCAAGTATTCCTATCTAATACTAATAATTTGCACTGTTGTATGGTATCAGGTATTCTCCCCCCGGCTAAAAAAAAAAAAAAAAAAAAAAAAAAGGGGCACGCCCCCGGCTTTTTAGCTGGGCCGTCTGGCATTCGTGCCGGATGGGTGCTCGAAACCAAGAGCAGACTCGGGGCCGAATAGGCCCCCAATTTCGGGTGGGCAACCTTCGGGTGGGCGAGCTGCACTTTTGTCCCCTTTGTACGGCACTAGACCAAGCGTCTAGTTTAAGCCGTAAACTGGCATACGTGCCCGGACCCACATTTGGGTTCGTGAAACTGCTTGCCTCATCAGGCTCACATTGCACTAAGTGAGCCGATGAGCAGCACAGACAAGCAGGGTTCGAGTCTCGGCTCGTTCCCGACCTTCCCCTCCCCTTTATCCCCACTTTAATCGGCCTTCGGGCTTTTGACCTTGTGTCAAGTCGTGTCTGGTGGGAGGCAGCGACAAATATCTGGTATCAGGTATTCTCATCAAATGCTAATAATGTTTAAACAGATCTATTTGAACTATTGACGGGATCCTAATAGGTACTATCACTCGGGGTCAGAGTGGAGCTGAGAGTAATGGCAACGAAGGGGTACTTCACACTCTCCAATATTGCCAGGTATTTCTTGGTGTGAATATTATTATAAGATTTTATATTCCCTTTAAAATAACTTTTCTGCATTTTCCGCTCTGTCAGCGAGACTTACAATATGCTGATTGCATCTCCTGCAGAAAGATAGGACCCCTACTCGAAAAAAGGGGTCTCCTGGGTATAACACATAACAACACCTGATGGTGAGACTCCAGTTCTGGATATCTGGGGAGCGTGGAATACACTTTCATTGATATTACCAGTTTGGATACCATATATAGATCAATAGTGTTGGACGACCAAGAAGAACATACATACAACAGCTCTGTATGGACACGGGATATAGTCTGGAGGACCTACCGGGAGCGATGGACGATAGGCACGACTAGCGACAAAGGGTCAGGGAAATCCATGCTAGCTGCACGACTTGATGATATATATAAACAAAGAAAATAAACCAAACATATCAAATATGTGAGGTTTTATTAAAAGTCAAATTGTTTGAATAGAATATATACAATTAAATGGTAAGTTGTTCTTTATGTAAACACATTTAAGTGTAGAAAAAGAAAAAAAAAAATTTTCATCATAAACTTAAAAGTAACCACCAAAAGGTGACAGTGGTGGGGAAGCAATTATAAGAATAATTCAAACTGATTTTAACGGCATATCAATACATCTCAAGTTATTCTAAGCTTAGTGGTTAGGGAATTGCATAGGTAGTATTTTCATATTTCCATTTTGGGTAGTTGTTTAAGAGCTTTAGGCACACAGTTATATATTAAGTATTCCTATCTAATACAAATAATATATATATATATGGCCTAATGCGTAGAGTGCTAGCCAATGGTTCGAGAGACCGGGGTTCAATCCTAGGTCGAGTCATACCGAAGACTCAAAAAATGGTACTTGATGCTGCCATGCTTAACACTCAGCATCAAGGGTAAAGTGGGGCAATCCAGGGAAGGAGTAGCACCCTATCCTGCACCTTGGGGTAGTAGCTATTTAAAAGAGAGCCTTCGGGTCACCCTCGACAAAGGTCACCAACTTTACTTCATCATCATCATCATCATCATGTCGTGCCGCCAGCACGGATATCCTTGAGCATCTCTCGCCACTTCTCCCTATCATTCATCGCCTCCGGCAGGTCTTCTGGGTTACATCCTGTGTCCTCACATAGCTGCTGTATGTAAGTTCGGGCTGGTCGTCCTGCTTTTGCTTGGCCATATATGGGGGTCCATAGTAGTATGTCACTTACGAGCTCGTCCTTGCTTCTTCAGCAGTGTCCGGCGTGTCTGGCTCGTCTGACCTGTATAGTTTTCGTGATGGGAGGCAGGTGGCCGTACAGTTGGCGTCTCGTGGGGTGTTGTCACCAGGACTTGTTCAATATTGCTCTCAACATTTTTGTGTAGTTGCCGTCAAGTTTCTTCTCCAGCCGTTTGGTTAGCGTTCATGTAGTGCATCCATATAGCAGTATCGACACAACCGCTGCCTGGAAGAAACTGCACTTCATTTCATCTGTCAGGTCTGATTTCCATATTATTGAGAGCCTATCTATAGCCGTCCATGCTTTCGTCAGTCGTGTGTCGATGTCGTTTTCTGTTGATGAGACGCTACTTCCTAGGTAGGTGAATTTGTCCACTAGCTTCAGAGAGGCTCCGTCTAGAGTGGTAATGTTGCCCGTTTGGTTGTAACACATATATTCAGTTTTGTGCGCATTGACATGGAGGCCAATGCCTGCTGCAGCTCGTTCCAAACTATGCAGTAGTGTCTCTGCTTGATTTGGCGTATTCGCCAGTAACGCTAAGTCATCAGCGTAGTCGGCGTCTGTGATTGTTTTTGTGGGGTACCTTTTGCTTCTTTTCTTAGCTCGAAGCCATTTTCTCTGATTTTGTCGATCGAAGCTCTAAGCACGTAGTCTAGACAGATGATAAAGAGGTACGGGGCTAGTGTGTCTCCTTGTAGTACTCCTGCAACAATGTCGAAGTATTCCGTGTCCCCATCTGGTGAACGTACTTTCACTTTTGTGTTTTTGTAGAGGATCATTATTGCTGCTACGGTTTCTTTAGGTATGCCGTATGCTAGTAGGATTAGTTCCATTTTCCCTCTGTGGATGGAATCGAAGGCCTTGGTAAAGTCGACAAATAGTAATGTCGCCTGAAGGTTTTTTGCCCGGACGCCTTCAAGGATTCTACGGATGGTCAATATTTGTGAGGTTGTGGATCTATTTCTCCGGAAGCCATTTTGGTTTTTCCTAAGGATGTTGTCTATTTTGGGTTCTATGCAGTTCCGTAGTAGGGCATTGTAGATTTTGGCTGCTATGGATGTAAGTGTTATCCCTCAGTAGTTCTTGGCTAATCCGAGGTCGCCTTTTTTAGGGAAAGGAAGGATGCATCCCTTCATCCATCTTTCTATCCTATTTTGACTATAGACAGCGTTGCATTGCCGGAGCAGTATATCGTCGAAATGTCTAGTCTTCCACACTTCTGGGGGGATCTCGTCTAGCCCTGCAGCTTTCCTATTTTTAATTTTTTTAAGAACCGAGTCGAGTTCTTCTTTGGTGAAAGGCCCTAGTTTAATGTCTAATTGCTTACTGATAATTCTGGTGAGAAAGCCCACCGAAAATAACGGATAAAATAACTTTATTTATATATATATATATATATATATAGAGAGAGAGAGAGAAAGGTAATTTACTAAGCTTTCTGCTTAGATGTAGCACAAGGCCATATGAAAGGGGCACCCAATGAGACTCGAACTCACTCGTGTAGTCGAGCTTGCTAACCATTACACCACCAGAGGCGCCTGAGAGAGAGAGAGAGAGAGAGAGAGAGAGAGAGAGAGAGAGAGAGAGACTTAAAAGTGATAAGACGACGAGGAATATTTCTTTGGAATTACCTTTTTAAAGGTCTGGTTTGATTTCATCGTTTACTGGCATATCAATCTTTGTAGGTTATTTAACGCCAATGCCATTCTTCTGGAACTATTTAACCCATAGCCAGGAGGATAAGGAGACTCATACCTTCCCTGGAGAGTATTTGTCCGAAAGTGAACGTAATAGCGCGACGGGAGTTCGAACTCTCTTACTACAATTCCGCTGCCCATCGTTTTAACCATTACACTACGAGGACAACTATTTGTATTCAATAGGAATACTTGCTACCATATGATTGTAAATTATTTGTATGCGGAATAGTTTCTTGAAGGTATAACTGGTTGGTTGTTTGGGTCTTATGGTATATCAAACTGTGTAGGTTATTTCATGCCGAATTCATTTTTATACAAATTATCAGTTTAATATGAGTACACAGTTTAATTGTCAAAAACATTTCTATTTCAAGCTATTCAGTTTTATCAAACAGTTGTAATTCAGCCAATTCAGTTTAGTATAAGCATAGATTTTGTTTACACACAGTTAAATGTCAAAACAGTTCTATATTAAACAATTCAGTTTAGCGTAAGTACAGTTTCAATGTCAATAACAGTTCCATTTCAAACAATTCAGTTTAGCATGAGTACGCAATTTAAATGTAAATACACAGTTTGATTGTCAAAAACATTTCTATTTCAAGCTATTCAGTTTAGTCAAACAGTTCTATTTCAAACAATTCAGTTTGGCGTAAGTATGCAGTTTAATTCAATTCAACCCATAGATAGGGCCCTATCAGGTGCTACAATTCCGGGCCAGAGTTCACCAAGGAGCGATCGCAATAAAGGGGTACTCCGTATTCCCCAAAGCTCCAGCATTACTGGAACCTCACCACTAGATTGTTTGGTGTCATATTCAGAACACTCGGGATAGGCACGGATTGGGAGAGAGAGAGAGAGAGAGAGAGAGAGAGAGAGAGAGAGGGAGAGAGAGAGTGTCATATGAATCAGCTGTCGGCACGCTTTGAGGATGATGATAATGATGACAGTTAAATGGGTTTTCTTTTTGGATTCTTTCTATGATGGTGAATTCTTTTAATCTCGTAAAAATATTTGTTTTTAAGTCAAGTAAAGATTGTGGCAGATCAGAGTTCTCTACCCTTGAACAGTGGTCTGCCATCAAATTTTTAGTGGCTGAAAAGTGCAAACCAGGCGAAACTTACAGAAGAATGTCCACGGAGAAGTATGTTTAAGTAAAAAAGAAAATGTTTACAAACGGACTAATCATGGGTTTACCATAATGCGCCTGAGTTGAAAAGACTGTGCATGGAGTGAAAAACACGCTGAGACCGGTAAAGAAAAAAGTTTCGGGCGCAGTGATCAGTAAAGAAGGTCATGCTGACTGTTATCAGGGATATAAAAGGATCGATTTGCACCGATTTCCGTCATAAAGGTGCGATTGTAAACAGTGCTTCCTATTGCCAACTCCCGAGTCAGAAATCATCTTATTTACTGCATGACCCTCGTAGATATATAATTTTGTTGTTGTTGAGGAGAAAATGCGTCAGATTAATTAAGTTAGAAGTAAACAGTGAGATTGTGTTTATACATTATGAGAGACCGATGGTTGTTGAGGGTTTTTTGGGAAGGGACATTTAATTGGAAAAATCTATGTATAAATTAGGAATAGTTGGCGGGGGTGGGTATTATCCAAGACATTGTTGGTCGTGTAAAAAAAGTAAACCTACTTAGGCGGAATTGATTGTGATTAGTCATAAAAGAAGAACTTATTTGGCTTGTAGAGTTTCTTTTGTTCGAAACTAAGAGTTTAGTGCCACGAGGACTCAATTTAGATTGACACATGACCATGGATCAAGTTTCAAGCCTCCCAGTTTCCAAATCAGGCGCTCTGACAACTGAGTGATAGCTGCGTTTATTTATTTATTCGTTTTTTTTTCTATTTTTCTTTATTTTTTCTTCTTTTCAAGTTAAGAGTGTAATTATGATGAATTATTCAGTACAAGTCGTCGTTTTAAGCTCGAAAAAAAAAGGAAAAAAAAAAAAGAAACTCTACAAAACAAGGTGTCGACTTATACGGTTGGGATAAAATCGAAAACTTTACCACAGAGTGGCCGACCAATGAAAGAGTAAACCAAACAATCGCTATACACCACTTAGTGTAACTCCAACAGACTACCACAAACATTTCTAACTTAAACTCGTACTTGGAGAACGTTTTTAACACAGAGATTAATAGAAAAATGATAAAACTGTAATTCAAATTACGTATTATATTAACACTATATCACACCGTTTCCAACAGTTGATGCACTAACTGTAAACACTAACTGGAACGTCACAGCACCAAGGTGGCCAGTCAGACAACTACAGTAAGCTGTTTATTTGCACAATTTCTTGGTAGCCCAATAGACTGTGAATTTATATGGGTATTTAATCTGTAATCATTTTGTCGGCTGGGACAGTAGAATTCGTCGATTTCACGTCTGAAGAAGCAGTAAGACCCTTCCCTACACACACATCAGAGTGTATTCTGGGTATGATGCAAAGCCATCTAATTCTAAACTGTATCTGATGGTAAGGTTCAAGTCCTGGAGCTTGGGAGAATGTGGAGTTCTTCCAAGTCTCCTCTGACCCGGAGTTAGGGTCCCGTCTATGGTTAAAACAGAACTATTCAATAATTTATTATTGAAAACATTTAACTGTGTTCAAGCGAATGATTAAAATTTAATAGAAATATTAGTGTTAGATACTTGAAATCATTTAAGTCTGTGCATATGAAGGAGTTCTGGAGCGTTTAAAAATAATGTTACGTATAAACTTCTCGCTTACAAACCATATACAGTGGAACCTTGGTTGTCGAACATGATTCGTTCCAAAATTATGTTCGACAAACTATTTGTTCGAAAACTGAAACAATGCTGCTCAGGTCGACTCGGTCAGCCGTTCGGCTGTGTTCAGTTTGCTTCAGCAGTCAATCGCGCGCGCACCGTTTTCATTCGTTCGAATCGTGCGTTCGAACTCGGAACATTTGATCGATCACTGAGACGTTTCTTTTTTTCCTAATTTTTTTTTTTTATCAAACTCTGAATTGTTCAACTTGAGAGTCGTTCGATAACCAAACTTCCAATATATATATATATATATATATGTGTGTATATATATGCATAAACAGGATTTGGCATTAAATTATCTTCAAGGGCTGATAGAACACAACCATCCAAGCTAATGTACAATGTAAGATTTTCATGTTTCATATCTGGCTGATGTAATTATGATTTCAGAAAAAAAAAAATGACTTACATCATACACTAATGGAATAAAGACGTTTCATGAGATAAAATGGTTTTATTGAATTTACACACATTGGCATAATTATTATTTTTATGTGGCCAAACATTTTGAATTACGATTACTTAAAGGTTATTTTAGGAAAAGTAATCGATTTTATGTTTGGGGGTCGATTCGTACATGAAAGTATTAGTCTAACCCAGAATTTTGAGCTAAAATCATTTGATCGACTTGTGCGTCGGATGGACTTGTGCGCCACAATTTAGTTAAGTTGGCAACCGTAGTCGAGGGTGACCCGAAGGCTCTCTTTTCAATAGCTACTACCCCAAGGTGTAGGGGAAGGTGCTACTCCATTTCGTAGATTGCTCCACTTTACTCTTGATGCTTACCTTATACTGCCAAGTGTTAAGCAAGGCGGCATCAAGTACCATTTTTTGAGTCTTCGGCATGACTCGATCTGGATTTGAACCCCGGTCTCCCAGACCATTGGCGAACACTCTACTCATTGGGCCAATGGCCCGGGAAGTTGGCGACCTGAATCGTGGGTGACCCTAAGGCTCCTTTTCAATAGCTATCATATCGAGGTATAGGGGAGGGTGATACTCCATTCCCTTGATTGCTCCACTTTACCCTTGATCCTTACCTTATACTGCTGAGTGTTAAGCAAGGCGGCATCAAATACCATTTTTTTAATCTTTGGTATGACTCGACCTGGGTTTGAACCCCGGTCTCCCGGACCATTGGCGAACATTTTACCCATTAGGCCAATGGCCCGGTTTAAATAATCGTATTTCTAATCTAATCGATAGAATCAGCAAGAAATTTTGTTTAAAAAGTCACAAAACGTTTTTTTTCTGAGTATGTGCGTGCGTTTGAGTGTGTGTGAGTATGCTTATGTATGTATGCGTGTGTATGTATATACGTGCATGAATCTGTGCGTGTATGTATGTGTGCGTGTGCATGTATGTATGTGAGTGTATGTGTGTGTGTATGTTTCTATGTGCATGTGTGTGTGTATGTGTGTATGTGTATGAGTGTGGGCGTTCATGCGTATGTGGATGCGCTTGTATGTGTGTGAGTATGTTTGTGCTTGTGTGCGTATATATGTGTGTGTGTTCGCTCGCATACGTATGTGTGTGTGTGTTAGTGTGCTTGCGTTTGTATATGTGTGTTTGGTTTGGTTTGGTTTCTTTGTTTCAATGGCATATCAACATTTGAAGGTTATTTGATGCCAAAGTTGTTCTAGAAGAACAGTAGTGGTACTATCTAACCCATAGCTGGGAGGATAAGGGGATTTTACACCTTTCCCAAGGGTATTTGGCCGAAAGTGAACGTAATAGCGCGACGGGAGTACGAACTCGCTTACTTCGATTCCGTAGACACCCCACTATATTTGTGTATGTTTGTGTATGTGTTTGAGTGTATGTTTGCGCGTGAATTCAAGTCCACTCGTTACTGTTAACTTAACTCGTTACTGTTAACTTAAACAAAAATCTTTAAACAAATTTTCTATTATCATTTTGGTGCTTTCTCGTTGACTTAATCGATTGTTTTATTTTTTGTTTTGATTTTATTTTATTTCCTTTAATTACTGTCAGATAGATTTGGTAACAAAGTACCTTTTTTTAAAAGTTTTACATGACGTAACGATTCAATTTGCAATGCAAAATGATAACAAGCGAGGGCCGCTTAGAGATATAACAAGAATATACCCACCTCAATGACCTTGTTACAGCCCTATCTATCTATCTATCCTTACGGATATATATATATATATATACACACTCAAATATATTTATTCTTACTGCCTTGTACGCACACACACACACACCTACACACACACACACACACACACATATCTATCTGTCTATCGATCTATCTATCCTTACGGCTGTGTATATATATATATATATATATATATGTATATACACACACACACACACACAAATTTATTCTTACATCCTTGCACACACACACACACACACACACACACACACACACACACACACACACATATATATATATATATATGTATATATATATATATATATATCTGTCTATCTATCTATCTGTCCTTACCGCTGTGTACACACACACACACACACACACATATATATATATTTATTCTTACTGCCTTGCACACACACACACACACACACACACACACACACACACACACACACACACACACACATCTATATCTATATCTAATGATTGAAGAGCATCAATTAAGAAAGGTTTTTACATGAAAAGATTGCTCGATGAGATAGCATACATATGTTATGTGTGTTTGTGTGTAGATGTTATGTGTGTTGGTGCTTCGTCATTGAGTAATGGTGCTTTCGTAAGTTTTTACTTATAAGTAATGAATCCAATGCCCTATACTTGCACATTATGTTATAATTAAGATAAATAAATACAGGATTTATCAACAGACGCTCTGTTGAAAAATGACTGGTAAATAATATTCATTTGTCCAACCTGAGAAAAATGAAACAATTTCTTCGGAAAAAAAGTATTGTCGTTAACGGTTATTATCATTCTTTCCGTTTTGAATGATAGCTGTTTCTTTGCTTTTTTTTATGATGGACTTCATCAGTTTCTTATATCAATAAGAAACCTACATTGACCTTTCACAACTTAGGTTTTCCTATGGGCTTCTGTAGCACTTCGATTTTGCATAATTGCGATTTTGCATATCTGTAATTTTGCATATATGTGACTTTGTATATCTGTGACTTTGTATATCTGTAATTTTGCATATATGTGACTTTGTATATCTGTGACTTTGTATGTCTGTGACTTTGTATATCTGCAATTTTGTATATCTGTGACTTTGTATATCTGTGACTTTGTATATCTGTAATTTTGTATAGCTGTGACTTTGTATATCTGTAATTTTGTATATCTGTAATATTGTATATGTGACTTTGCATATCTGTAATTTTGTATATCTGTGACTTTGTATATCTGTGACTTTGTATATCTTGACTTTGTATATCTGTGACTTTGTATATCTGTAATTTTGCATATCTGTGACTTTGTATATTTGTAATTTGTATATTTGTGACTTTGTATAACTGTGACTTTGTATATCTGTAATTTTGTACATCTGTGACATGGTATATCTGTGATTTTGTATATCTGTAATTTTGAATATCTGTGACTTTGTATATCTGTAATTTTGAATATCTGTGACTTTGTATATCTGTAATTTTGCATATTTGTAATTTTGAATATCTGAGATTTCAGTTTGTTCCAGTCTATTAGTGGAGCTGAGAGGACACTAACTACATTCTCTGCAGAAATATCATCCAATAACACAAAACTACATCAATGGTAAGGGTCCAGTTCTAGAGATTTGGGGAGTGTGGAGTAACCTTTCATTAAAAAAGAAGATGCGAAGTTCGTCATGCTGTTTTTCCATCTTTCCTCAACGGCCACATGGAAACAGCAGCAGGAGAATGCATACCAAAATCAAACCAAAAGCCAAGTGTACAGTTCCTTGGGAGACACTAGCAGTCAGGAAAAAACGAGATAAGGTAGAAACAGCATCGCTGTGTAATAAAAGAAACCCAACAAATGCCAACGCGCAGAAACTTAAAAAGGAACAAAGAGAACTAATACATACCAAAAAGAACAAAAAGAATGCATTTAAGATGAGATCAATAAAATAAGAAAGTCAACAGAAGATAGATAGCATGGCAGACTGTAAATGAAGAGAGTAAAAGGAAGGAGACCTCAAGAGCAAAACTAAAAGCTGCTGGACAAGAAGAACGAATACAGATGTGGAAGGAACTTTTCAAGAATCAGCTTGGAAACTTCCCTAAAGTCACAGATAAACCAATTATAAAAATTATCAATTGCCAAATAGACATCAAACTAGGACAGTTTACTCAAGAACTCAGCGTAGTATTGACAAAAATTAAAAGCAAAAAAAGTTGCAGGCCTCGACGAAATACACCCAGAAGTATGGAAGACGAGGAAATATGATGACTTCTTTGATTTTGCAATGCCGTATATAAACATAATACAATAGAGAGAAGGACAAAAGGCTTCATCCTCCCCTTCCCTAAGAAAGGTACTCAAAATTACTGAGAACTAATCAGGAAAAACTCTTACTTCTATAGAAGCTAAGGTTTATTATTTGCAATCGCAACGAACCAGAAATTGAGAACAGTCTAAGTAAAAATCAGAACGGTTTTCGGAGAAAGCGATCCACAACATCTCAGATTCTAACAATCTGTCAAATCATCGAAGGAGCTCGTGCAAAAAATCTCGAGGCAACACTATTGTTAGTGAGTTTCTCTAATGCATTTGATTCCATACACAAAGGGAAGATGGAACAAATGCTTCTAGTTTTTGGTCTTCACAAAGACACTGTTACAGCTATAATGAAGCTCTACAGAAACATAAAAGTCAAGGTTCACTCACCGGATAGAGATGCCGACTTCTTAGACATTGTTTCTGAAGTTCTGCGAGGAGATACAATAGCACCATATTTGTTTATAATCTGCCTAAATTACGTACTTTGAAAGTCGATAGATTTAATAAAAGAAAATGGCTTTACACTAAAAAAAGGCAAGAAGTAGTCGATATCCAGCAGAAACTAAAACGGAAGGAAACGATGCCGATGACATAGCACTTCCTACAAATACATCTACTCAAGCCGAATCCCTGCTGCATAGTCTAGAGCCGCCAGCAGAAGGCATTAGCCTCCACGTGAATGCAAACAAAACGGAGTAGATGTGTTTAAATCGAGGAGGAGCCAACTCCACTCTAATTGGTGATACTCAGAAATTAGTGGACAAATTCCCGTACCTCGACAGCAGCGTCTCATCTACCGAAAGTGAGATCAATATGCGTCAAACGAAGGCATAGACTGCTGTTGATAGACTATCGATCCGATAAAATAAAACTGGATTTCTTCCAAGCATCGGTTGTGTCAATACTGCACCACATGGACGTTGAAAATACACACAGATAATAAGCCAGACGGGAAATGCTCAAGAATGCTACCAGCTATATTGAACAAATACTGGAAACAATACCCTACGAAACAACAGCTGTACAGCCGCTTACCTCCCATCTCTAAAACCATCCAACTAATTCGAACAAGACATGCGGAACACTGCAGGAGAAGCAAGGACGAATTCATAAGTGACATTCGACTTTGATCCCCTTCCCGTGGACTTGCCAGTGTTAGCCGACCAGCAAGAGCTTACCCACAATAACTCTGTGCGGACACTGGATGTTGTTTGGAAGACCCACCGGGAGCAATGGATGCTAGGGACTGATGGAGAGAGAGAGAGAGAGAGAGAGAGAGAGAGAGAGAGTTGTAGGGAAATCCGTGCAAGCAGTCCGACTCGATGATGATGAAAGATGGTGTAGACAGTGCCAACGGCACTTGGTGACTGGTCCGTTGATCACATAAGTGAGAAACTGACTGTCACCAAGCGTTGTTGACTCTGTCTATGCTATGCTATATATATATATATATATATATATATATATGAGGAGTTAGCCGACCGTAGTCGAGGGCGATCCAAAGGCTTCCATTTCAATAGCTACAACACCGAGGTGTAGGGGAGGACGCTACTCCTTTCTCGGGATTGCTCCACTTACCCTTGATAAGTACCTGATAATACTGTGCCAAACAAGGAGACATCAAGTACCATTGTTTTAGTCTTTGGTATGTCTCGACCTAGGATGTCTTTTACTAAATAAGTCAAACTAAACCAATAAATAATTATGATTGCATTCAAGTATTTACGAATATGTCTCCAACCATTGGTTGTCCTTAATTTTGATAAAAAGTTAATTTCTTTCTTAATGAAAGATACGAGGATTCTTGTCATTTCTCGTGAAACATTATACAATCAAAACGGCTATTATTAGGTTTTGCTTTATACCAAACTCTACTGCATTGAAAATACCCTATAAAAATGGTTCGAAAATATGCTTGCTATAGAGAATTAAATAACATTTTGCATCGAATTTAATTATGGCTGATACTGTCGGTCCAAGGATACACTTGCACAAACACGCCTCAGGTGTCTACCCTCAGTTAAGGCTTCCCCACTGCCCCCGTCACTTTCTTTTTGCCCATAAACAACAGCTGCCGATATGAACTTCATATCTTACTTGATGATAACGTAAACATTTTCTTAATTTAGAAATGTCAATTTTATTTATCTTTCTGTTTGCGATAAAGGGAGAAAAAAACATTTAGTTCTGCTTATTTAACATGTCATTGGGTAAACAACGAAGGTGAAATGACCAGATAACTGGAGGCAGAAGTTAATGAACATGGCTTAATAAAGAAGTCTCAGATATCTGTCGACGTTTTGTCTCAAAAAAGAAAAAAAAATAATGTTATCATGAATTGACAGTAGTAATATGCAGGACTGCGAAAAAGTTTTCTGTGAAAAAAAAAAAAAAAAAAAAATGGAATTAACTTTTTCTTCATGAACTTTTTATTGGCGAGGAAAGGGTTAAAAATAATTTGAGAAACAATTTGCCAACGGTCTGATTTATTTGTTTAACGATATATCAACTCCTTACGGGTTATTCAAAGCTGAAATTTGATTCATTTGTAAATATTTGATAGTAAACATTATCATTTATGGCTTTAGTTAAATTTATTTGCATAACGGCATATCAACTCCGTATGGGTCATTTAATGCCGAAATCATTTTGTAAATACATGAATGCAATTATAATTAATAATAGGTTTGGTTTGACTTATTTAGTTAAAGACATATCAATCCTAATTGAAACGTTCGATCATAATAGAGGAGAAGAGAGAGAGAGAGAAAGAAAAAGAAGAGAAGAGAGATGAAAGAAAAAGATGAGGATAGCGAGAAAGAGAAAAAAGAGAAGAGAGAAATGAAAGAAAAAGATGAGGATAGAGAGAAAGAGAAAAAACAGGAGAGAGAGATGAAGGAAAAATATGAGGAGAGAGAGAGAGAGAGAGAGAGAGCGAGAGATGAGGAGAAAGAGAGAGAGAGAGAGAGTTGATTTTGATTGGTTTATTTATTTAACATCATTTGTAAATATTTGACTATAATCAAAACCATATTTTCAATGTCCATTGCATTTTTTTTCACAATTACATTTATTTGTCTAAAATCATTTACTTGTACAGTTATATGACATAAAATGTTCCAATCTAATACAAATAATTCATACCGTTACAAATATGGTGAATTTAGGATAGGTACCTAGGGGTAGACTTGGTACCCCGCAGTCATAACACAAAAATAAGACCCACGCAAAATAGTCAAATAAAACAGAGGTTTGGAAATACTAATCTAAATTTATTTACAGGGAATGCTCAGGGGACGAGGAGGCATGCAAAGTTAAAAACAAAAATAGTAACACGTGGGCAGAAGGGGTGAAAGTAAAAACATGGAGATTTACATGAAAAGCATTTTGGATTAAACTTTAGAAGATTATTCAAAGTCTGAACAGCGAAAACCAACACAACAAAACCCGAATCAAAAATTGAATACAGCAAGTAAAAAGGTTACCGGTTAGTCCTTTTGGCCCGGGAGAAATGTCTCAGGCACGTCTTACCCTGTTAGTGGCAGGGATCATTCTGACTAACTAGCAGCAACACCAGGGTCACCTGACCAAAATCAGCAGTTGTCTTAACCCAAACCACAAGGCCAAAGGGGGCTGGGAGACTACAACAATGAGCCGTGCAAGATAGTATTCAAAATGACCCAGATCAAAAGGCAAGGTAAAGTTCACTCTTTATTCACTGAGAAGACATGAAGTCTGCTCCCAAGGACAAGTTGAAAAGGGAGCCTTTGGAGGTAACAATGCAAAATTATATTGTTTCAAATATTCTTATTCAACAATAATAATTTTTTGCCAGACTGTTATATGATTTCAAGTATCACTATTTAATATGAATAAATTTCAAAACAGATCTATTTGACTCATAAACATGGCCCTAACAGGTACCACCAATCTGGGTCAGAGTGGACCTGGAAGTAGTGGCAATGAAGGAGTATTCTACTTTCTCCAGATCTTTAGAACTAGACCCTCACCATTAAATGCAGTTTTGTGTCATATCCAAGACCTCCTCTTTTTGGTGAGGAGAGGTCTTACTCTTCAGTTGAGCATACCCTCGGCTTATTCTACGCCCTGTCGACTGGGTTGTACCAATAATGGGTTGCAAAATGAACATTTGGAACAGCAAATAGGTTTCAATACTCCTGTTTATCCCCTTTCTTGTCAGGCCGAGAATTTTTCAGCCCCGCCCCATATGTGCTACCCGGACAGTTCCAGAATACTCGACAAGATTTGGAATATTAGAAAGCACTTTGAACAGCGACACTGTCTTCGGATTAAATAGCCCATAATTTGCCAGTAATTCTTGACCATTAACAACCCCTTTCTTTCTGATTACTTTTCGTGACCTTTTGGCTCCAACTCCGGCTCTGTCTAGGCCGCCTTTGGGTGGACAAACTATCAATGGCAAGCTTCGGGTCTAGTTTATGCTATGAGCATGCCATACGTACTCACATTGCACCTTGTGAATCCAAGTCCAGCTCGGTCACTTGGCTCAAATTGCCTATGCCCAGCATCGTCAAGCCGGGCACGAGTTTCGGCCCGTACCCGACCTTCCTTTCCTCTAAGCCCCCACAATAAAAAAAGACCTTGTGTTAAATTCTATTTGGTGGGAAGCAAACATAAGTACCCCTTTCTTCCTGGTTTTCAATATGTTTCTATCCCATTGACTAAAAATGATATCAACACACGCATAGGCAAAGCATGGACTGCTGTTAACAGGTTAACGACCATGTTATTACTAATATATGGTTGCACCACTTGGAATTTAACGAAACTCCAGGAGACATAACCATACGGCCTCTTCTCACAAACCATTCAAGTAAGATGAGCAATTGCTGATGAAGTAAGGACGAGCTCATAAGTGACGTTCTCTTATGGACTCCTACACATGGACATACGAGTGCTGGCTGACTAGCAAAACCTTACATTCATCGTTCATTGGATGTCTTACTGACCATATGCATTAACCTTAGGGACAGGTGGCGTCATAAGAACCTGTGCTGTCGGCATGGTTCGACGACGACGACGACGATGATAATATCAACAGTATTCACCCGTAATACAAAGGGATTTTAAGATGGTCATTGATGTCCATAAAATATTTTGTGCTAAAAAATTCCCGTTGTTTATAAGGACTAAAGTGCTGGATTACGGCTTCGAAGTAAGCAAGTAACCAATAGTCACGTAATTACGTTGATTTTCAGACTAATACGTTTAGGAAAGATATGGAATCCTTTATCCTCCCTAGCTATGGGTTAAATAGAATCACTACTGTTCTTCTTCAAGGATAGCTTTGACATTAACCCACGAAGGTCATTAAACCAACCATCCATTTATTTATGCCTAACATGCTTGTCACTTTTAAAAGATAAGAGAATTCTCTTAAAAGGCGACAGTTCTTCGGTATTTTCGACACCATTAAACATACAGACATAATTTACCACCAGTTACATTTCCAAGAGTATACAGTAACACTGTTGCTTCTCTCACAGTTTGGGGAGGTGAATAAAAGTCGAGATAACGAATGAGGTTGCCACTTGATTTCGATGATGAAAAAAATTGTACAAACACATTCTTATAAAAGCTCCACCCGCATTAATTCTGAATTTTAAAAGTTCTTTTTGGACTGGTCTTATGATCAGGCTGATGTAAGATTGTTTTCGTTTAATCAATGGATGATTTGGTTTCTTCATTTTAATAGCATATCAACCTTCGAGGGTTATTTAAAGCCATCCTTGTAAAAAAACAACAGTGTTAATATTTAACCTATAGCTGGGAGGTGGTTAAGGGGGTTGAAAATTCTTCCAAGGATATTTGTTCGAAAGGGAATTTAATAGCGCAACTGGAGTTCGAACTCGCTAGCGAGGATATCGCCATCCAGTACGTTAACTTCTACGCCATGAGGCTCCCCTTCAGTCAATGGAGGAAAGATTAATTCTCATAAATCGTCACATTTTGAAGGGATTATCTAATTCCCATTTAATACTTATAATTTGTACGCAATTATATGGTTTCATGTACACTTATCTAATTCAAATTATTTATTTGCACACAGTTAAATAATACATAAATTTCAAGCATATCTATTTGCAAACAATTCTATGATATTTCTGTCTTAAACTAAAAAATATCAGATCTATTTATATCATTAGCTGCATTACTAAATATTTTAGTGATCAGATACATTGAATAACAAAGATAACACACATACAAACATATATACATACAAACCCACACTTTAACTGTGTGCTCATCTTACTTGAATGGTTTGTGAGAAGAGGATAAGTGGCCGTACGGTTATGTCTCCTGGAGTTTCGTTAAATTCCAAGTGGTGCAACCATATATTAGTAATAACATGGTCGTTAACCTGTTAACAGCAGTCCATGCTTTGCCTATGCGTGTGTTGATATCATTTTTAGTCAATGGGATAGAAATATATAACACACATACAAACATATATACATACAAACGCACACTTTAACTGTGTGCAAACAAATTACTGATGTTAGATTAAATTGTTTGTGTTATATAGCAATACTAGAAACCGTTTAACTGTGTAGAAACGAATGAGTAATATTGAATAGAATTATTAATTAAATAGCAAGCTTGAAATCAGTTAATTGTGTGCTAATAAAATTATTAGTGCCCGTGGTGTAATGGTTATCGTCGTTGGAGATGACACGAGTTCAAATCCTGGCTGATTGCCTTTCACATAGCACTAATACCCTTGGGAAAGGTATGAATCCAATTATCCTCCCTCCGGCTATGGATAAATAGTAAGGCAGACTAGGTTCTTCAGCCTTGGTGAGGCAACAAGTCTAGGAGAAGGAAAACTCTGAATTCAAACCTGTTAAACTTCGCTTAAAAATTGACCATTCTGCCCGAACGGAGGGGTTGGTAAATATGAATAAAATTATTAGTGTTAGATAGCAATACCTAAAACCATTTCAATGTGTGCAAACAAATGAGCTTAGGCTCGTTTAAAAATCTCACCTTAAAACTAGAGAGGATTTGGCATTAAATAATCAATAAGAGTTGATATGCCATAAAACCCAACCTACACACATATACATACAAAATAAAAAAAATGTTCGGTCGGTGGGACTTAGAATACTCTGACTGTATCTCCTGCACACACGAGTAAGACCCTTTCCACCAAAAAAAAAAAAGAGTCTCCTTTGTATGACACTAAACTGCATCTGATGGCGAAACTCCTGTTACTCCCAGGTTCACGATATCCTGAGTGATAACGCCTGTTAAGATCCCATCTTTGGGTCAGATAGATCTGTTTAAAATTTATTCATATTTGAAAGGACTTGTGCAAAAAAAAGAACCTCTTAAGAAACAAATACACACAAAAATGTAAATATAAACAAGCAATAGATACGATTCTCTAAGATGTACGCATAAAATAATCCAGGACGGGTTGCCACGCCATTAAAATCAGTCAATCAATTAAAAAAATGTTTTGGTTGTAGGTATCTAATACCAGCCGGGTATACCAGTCAGTTATCGATAATACCAACCATGTATCGATAATATCTGACGAGAATCGATAATATCAACCAGATATCGATTATACTAGCCATATATCAATAAAAATAACCGGGCATCGATAATACCAACCTGATATTGATTATACCGACTGGGTATTGATAATACCAGCCGGGTATCCTTGAGCAAGAATCAGATTCTTTAAATCTGACGATACCCTTTCGAAGTGTTTTCGGTTGAGCTTAAACAAAGATCCACTATTCAAGCGGTTTGGGATGAAAAAGCAAATGTGTACACAGAAAAAAATAAAGTAAAGATCGTGATTGAGAAATAGGAAGGAGAGTACAAACCAAGTCCGGGCGTTTGTAACATTTAATAGCATCTGTCAGATGTTCCGAAGACAGAGCTGTGAAAAACAAGATGGCGGTCAGTCCACTACTGACATTTTAATGATAGCGTGCGGCAGAACATTTTGGTTAAACTCTTCATCTGTAGCCCAAGTAACTCTGTAGTCGCCAAGGCAAACAGTTGTCATCTACTCGTAATGAAGTTTTATGGCTTAGAATAGCAAATAGTGCATTTTTATGAGCTAACAGTGAAAAGAAAGTTTATTGCCTTCATCTTAAAAAAAAATACTGATAGATTGAATGACAAACGGATGGATTCGACTTCGATATGTTTTGAAAGAAGATTTGCTGATGGTATCTGGTGATAAATAAGAGAAAGTAGATTCGAAAAGATTTAGCTCTGTAAAAATAGAAACATCTAAGTGGTGACAAATATCAAGAATTTGTAGCTAATACAAATAATTTGTACAGTTTCAAGTATTCCTGTCAAACATTAATAATTATATGGTTTCAAGTAATAATTTCAACCTAATAATAGACATTTGGTTGCACGCATTTATATAGTTTCAAATAACTAATAATAACAATGCTTGGTAAACAATTTCATCCTTAAGTACTATTAGTTCTCCTTGTAAGCGAGTTCGAACCTCCGTCGCGCTGTTGCGTTCACTTTTTGGACTAATACCCTTGGGAAAGGCATGAACCCTCTTACTCGCCAGCTATGGGTTTTAACGTATCACTGCTATTCTTCTAAAGGATTACTTTGGTATTAAATAACCCACAAAGTTTGATATGCCGTTAAACAGAGAAAACAAACCTCACTATATAAATAATACCTGGCAATACTGAAACTGATCTAATAAATGAATATCCGGGTCTCTTCGGTCAGAGCAGGAATTTCCGTCAATAATCGTTTAATTCTAATTTCATTATGTAAAAATCTGTTGCCATGGATAGGAATTTAAATATCCTGCGTTATACATCAATTTTACTTTTTTTCATTTTTTTCTTTCTTTTTTAAATCTGAATTTATATTCTTTTTTATTTACTAACTTTTTTCATCAAAATAAAAAATGGGATATTTTAAGAGTCGGTATTTTTCTAAAATAATTCATTTAAGATATTGTTTTCAAATATTTTTCGCGAAAATATGATCATATGCGTCGTTAACAACTCTGAAAAGATTCGGATTTTTTCTCTTGTCCTATCTAGTAGGTTTTGAACGGGCCATATTTGAATGATTCATGACTTCTGACCATCCCACCAAATCAAGCTTACTCCAAAGTGTACAATATCAGGCAACTAGTCTACATGATCCAGGGACTTAAAACTGCAAACTTGTAGATCCCTCCTTTGTGGAGCCCTATGGGTTTATTCACCCGGCCAAAATTTTATTCGCCCTAGGAAGTCTGTATAGACCACTTTGAGAAACCCTGATCTTGATGAAGACTAAACAAGTCGCCGCCTGTTAAAAACCCATGAAGTCTGTCTCAATACATTTTGAACAGCAGTTATTGGTAAAATACAAAACTGTACGAATGCAGCACATGCCATATGCACCTAGACACACTAGGTCAGTGTGATCTTTTCTGTGTACATGCACGCTGACACACAGACAGACACACAGACAGACAGATAACCAAATTCAAGAGGCTCCAGTAATACTAGAACTTTGGGGAATGCGGAGTACCCCTTCATTGCCATCGCTCCCAGGTTCACTCAAGCCCAAAGTGGTCGCACCTGATAGGTTCTTATCTATGGGTCAAATAAAACTGTTTAACAATTAAACCGAGTGCAAACAAATGACTTATGTCAATTGAATTGTTAGAAATAGAACTGTTTGACACTTAATTGTGAATAAAAATATGACTGATGTATAATTGAAGTATCAGTGATACATAGCAGTACATGGAACCATTTAACTTTGTTGACTTATGCTAAATTGAATAGTTAGAAATAGAACTGTTTGAACATTTAACTGTGTGTATCTACAAAATGTGTTAAGAAATCATATATTTAAATATACATGTAAAAACAGGATTTGGCATTAAATTACCAACAATGGTTAATATGCCATAAAACCCAACTAAACCAAATCCTATATATTTAATATATATGTAAAAACAGAATTTTGCATTAAACAACCAACAATGGTTGAAATGTCATAAAACCAAACTAAGTCAACTTCATATAGAGGAGATGTGTAAAAAAAGCTTCGAGACTGAAATTATTGACTTTTTAGATTTTAGAATTAAAATCTTATACGAAAACTTGTTCACAGCTGAGTACTTTAAATAGTTATAAGTTAAAGGTTTTAAACAAAATGTCTTGGCGAAACACAGGATTGGGTAAGTGCAGCACTCTCTATTCTCACCAGAAGTACTTTTTTTCTGAAAATTCACCCACCCACAAAAAAAATCCGAGGACGTGGAAGACATTAAGAGAAAAATGATAGCGCAGCTTCCCACAATATCAAAATAAAAGTTTCAGAAGAGTTTTTACAAGTAGAAAACTCACGGGAAAGCGTTGAATGCAAAGTGGACTATTTTGAAGAAAATTAACGTTTCATTCATTGTTCATTTCTCTCTTGTCAAATGCAGCTTCAGCATCGATACTTTTTGAACACACTTTCTAAATGAACAGAATGCCATGTTTTTATATTAATTCGGTTATCCTTAATTTACTATAGATTTTTTTCTTCTTTGTTCTGATCTTTACACACCAGTAAACTCACATTGAATTCCCAAAATGGCAGAACGTCCATGCGACAAGCGTTGAAATCACAGGCCACGCGTGATGGGCAGTAAATCTGAACTCACAATTCAGCCATGTCTTGTATGTCGAAAAGGGAGCCTCGTAAATGGTTTAGCACACTCACATAGTTTCGGGAATCGATAGAAATGCCGAAAGAACGGGGGCGAAGTATGCACGTTTGATTGTAATGTTATCGATTTGACGTTCTCTCCGACCCTGGGCAGCGGTTTTGGATATCAATGAGCACATTTATGCAGAAGTGTGTTTTGCATATGCACTTGGATGAAGAAAGCATTCTCCACAAGCAGAGAGAGAGAGAGAGAGAGAGAGAGAGAGAGAGGGTTTGGTAAGTTGGTGGAGGAAAGATAAAGAGAAGATATAAAGACAGAGATTAAACAGAGTAAAAAGAGGAGAGAGAGAGAGAAAGAGAGAGAGAGAGTTGCTTTTTTGGCAGCTAGTTAAAGATAGAGAAAGAAAAGAAAGAGAGAGTGAAAAGAGGAGAGAGAGAGAGAGGGGGGGGTTGGCAAGTAGGTGGAGGAAAGATAAAGAGAAGATATAAAGACAGAGATTAAACAGAGTAAAAAGAGGAGAGAGAGAGAGAGAGAGAGAGAGTTGCTTTTTTGGCAGGTATTTAAAGATAGAGAAAGAAAAGAAAGAGAGAGTGAAAAGAGGAGAGAGAGAGAGAGTGAGAGAGAGAGAGTGAGAGAGAGAGGGTTGGTTTCTTTTTGGCAGGTAGGTTGGTGAGAAGAAAGAGATAGACAGATTAAACAGTAAAAAGACGAAAGAGAGAGAGGGGGGAGTTGTTTTTTAGGCAGGTAGTTAAAGATAGAGAAAGAGAAGAAAGAGATAAAGACAGATTAAACAGAGATTGAAAAGAGGAGAGAGAAAGAGAGAGAGAGAGAGAGAGAGAGAGAGAGAAAGGAAGAGATAGAGAGAGTAAGAAGGATAGATAGATAGATAGATAGATAGATAGATAGATAGATAGATAGATCAAGAGAAAGAGAGAAAGAGAGAGACGGGGGAGCGAAAGGATATATATTTGGAGCGATTTTATTTTGATTTGCATTTTCATCAACTTCGGCCAAAAAAAAAAAAATTTTCCCAACCCCACCAGATACAAAGTCCGTGGGTTGTGGGGGAAAATCGGGTTTAAATCATTTAGAAAATCATTATATATGTACATTTAGAGTTTTTTTAAAATTTTAGAACTCACCAAACGCATAGATTTTACTTGTACCCAACTATACCAATAGCCAATGGTAGATTGGTATTGCATATTTTTCTCCATCATAACCATTTTTGTCAATTAAACATTTGGCCTTATGCCAGACTAAGTTTAAGAATATTGATCATACCAACATCAAAGCTGTCTCAATGAAACAGAGAGAAAGAAAAAGAGAGGGGGAAGGAGAGAGAGAGAGCGAGAGAGAGAGGGGGGGTAAGGAGTGATTTTACAAGTAATTAACTGTGCCAAAATCCATTTGGAAAATGATGTAATACAAACATCCTAAAATGTCTTCTTTTCTACATTTAGCCTTGTGCCAGACTAAGTTTTAAAATATCGATCATGCCAATATCAAGACAGTAACTAATTGAAAACACCCACACCCACACCCACAGTGAATGGGTGAGTGAGAGAGAGAAAGAGAAAGAGGGGTGGTGTTAGGGATAAATGTAGATTTTACAAGAACTTGTACCAACATCCAATAGTAAATTGATGTAACACAAACTTCCTATCTCATTCTCTTCCCTCTTTACACTTGATCTTATGCCAGTCTTAGTTTAGAAATATTGACCACACCAATATCAAGAATGTAATGGAAGGAGAAGGCAATGAGAGAGAGAGAGAGAGAGAGAGAAGAGGAAGAGAGAGAAGAGGAAGAGAGAGGAGGGAGAGAGAAGACAGAGAGAGAGATAGAGTGGGAGAGAGTGTATGTATTGGTTATATTGAAATACAGCTGAAAAAGCCATGCATCTCCGCGAATTTATTCATAAAATCATTGATTTTTTAGTTCACATGACTCAGTAGTCATATCTCATCTACTGAAAGTGAGTCCAAATAAACATAGTAAAGAATAGACTGCAACTAATTGACTAACGACCAAATGGAGATCTCAGGCGATCATAGTGTAATGGATATCGTCGTTGGAAATAGTGATCCGAGTTCGAATCTTGGGTAAGACTGTTTGCATTTTCGTAAAGTGTTAATATTTTTGGGAAAGGTATGAATCCAACTATCCTCCCTCCAGTTATGGATAAAAAAAAGTCGAGCAGACTGGGCTCTTTAACTTTGGTATTGCAACCGGTCAAGGAGAAGAAAAAAATCTGAATTAAAACCTGTTAAACTACCTAAAAAACTGAACTTGTGTCGCATCTGGTTGGTAAATACATACTTCCAAGCTGTAACCGTATCAGTACTATTGTATGGTTGCACTACTTATACTTTAACGAAAGGCCAAGAAAAAAAAACTCGATGGGAACTATACAAAGATAGTGTCAGCTGTTTTGAACAAATCCCTGAAGCAGCACCATACAAAACAACTGCAGTTTGGTCACTTACCTCCCATCTCACAAACCACCCAGGACGAGTAAGACATGCTGGATAGTGCTTATAAAGTAAGGAGAAACTCATAAGCTACGTTTTCGTATCGATTCCTTCACAGTGTTTGTCGACTAACAAAAACTTACTTTCATCAGCTCTGTGTGGATAATGGGTGCAGTCTAGATTTGTCGTGAGCGTCAACCGATAGGGACGGATGGTGAGAGAGAGAGCCAACGGAATCCCTGCTTTCAACTGACTTTGATGATGAGGATGATGATCAATACTCAGATTTGTAAGTTTAAAAAGTCCAATTCAACTAGTTAACGAGGCGGGTGTCCTCGTGGTGTAATGGATAAAACGCTGCACTGTGGATTCTTAGTAAGTGAGTTCAAATTCCTGCTGTGCTATTACTTTCACTTTTGGACTAATACTCTTGGGAAAAGGTATGAATCCCTTTATCCTCCCAGTTATTGGTTAAATAGAACCTCTGCTGTTCTTCTAGAAGGATGGTTTTGGCATTAAATAACCCAAGAAAGTTGATATGCCCTTAAGCCAAAAATTATCCAATTTAAACATTGGAAGTTAATGATCAAAACATTTCGTTTGATGGTGCAAATACTTTTGGGAAAGGTATAAATCCCACTATTTTCCTCTGGGTAGGGAAGACTGGACTCATTACCTTTCGAATCGCAACCAGTCCAGGAGAAGGAAAACTCTGAAATTGATCTGGTTGTGTTCCGATTAAAAAATTGACCTTTTTGTCGCATCACAACAGAGGGTGGCTGGATAAATAGATACAAAATACACTCTTTTATCATTAAAGGTTTTCGGACTATTGTCTTCATCTTTATTGTTATTTCCACAACGTTTCGGTCGATATGTCCTCCGGCCTTCTTCAAGTGTTTGTCGAACTCGGGAACCTTAACGGATCTACGAACAACGTCCTTTATTGAATCCACGGGGGTCGCCTGTTCTGATTCTGTTAGCTATAAACGGGTACAAGTGTTAAGTAGTCAGGATTGAACCTGCAACATCCAGATGATTGTCTCCTTAGAAGCTAAGGGAACCAACGCCTATAACCGTTACGTCATGTGTCCTCCTGGACAATTCAGTATGAATTTTTTTGACTTATAAACTTAATGTTCTTCTTACAATAGTCCGAGTGATTTTAACAGCACGTCAACCCTACTGGGGTTATTTAATGCCAAGAGGTTAAGGAATTGCACTCATCTTACGCTTTTATATACATTTTTTTGCAAAGTTTCTGAAGTTTTTCGCACACTATTACATGATATTAAGTATTTCTATCTAATACAAATAATTTTCAAACAGATCTATTTGACCCATTGACAAGTACTATCACTTCGAATCAGAGTGGAACTGGGAGTAATGACAATGAAGAGTTACTTTTCACTCCCTCAGAGCTGGAAAATTAGACTTTTGCCATCATATACTGTTTAGTGTCATACCCAGGACGCCTCTTCTTCAGGGAAGGGGAAAAAGTCAATGTGTTCTTAGGACCACCGACAAGGCGAAGAATAAAAAAAATCTCAGTCCTGAATGAAGAACTAAAATATATAAAAAAGTGAGGCGAACATTGTCATTTTAAAATCAATGTGCTTCCTTGAAAGGAAAGGCGTATAATATTTTCCCTGTACTGAGAATGTCATCTCTCTCTCTCTCTCTCTCTCTCTCTCTCTCTCTCTCTCTCTCTCTCTCTCTCTTTCTCCGTGCATTGTTGTCGGTTTAAAATCTGCTTGTCAACCTGCCAGGCCTTCATAAGTAATAATTCATGATTGAAGTCGCACAAGGTGTTTGTGAGAATGCTATCGAAATAAAATAGAAGAAGAAGAAGAAGAAGAAGAAGAAGAAGAAGAAGAAGAAGAAGAAGAAGAAGAAGAAGAAATGTTGATAAATGGTAGCACTATGGGCCTATATTCGAGCGCAAGTGGCCAGTCGCCCGGTCGGGAATAAACTGACCAAAGCTAAATTTAGTCTGAGACACAATACCATCTCGTGGCCTGACAGGACCTGCTTGGTCTTCGTTTACTTCCGGTCGAAGTGTCAAACAGCGTATTAGATAAATAGGCATTGCCGTCCATCTTATTCCATGAGATTTCTATGTCTTCTCAGTTGACAGAGAATGAAAAAACGAATGATGGGGATTGTAAAATAAATAAATAAATAAATAAATAAAAGCTTAAGAGTTGAGTAAAATAACTGGATACTTTGAGAGGTTGGCCTCGTTTTCAACATATGTTTGATGACCGACAAGCTAAAGATCCTAAGGTGAAAACAATATATTCTACCATGAAGGTCTAAGAATAGAATAGTAAAACAATAGACAGGAGCTGTGAGTAGTTGTCTGGTTCCTGATTGGTTAATATTATCCCATTATGCAAGAGAGAAAACGAGGGTTTTGAGTTAGTTAACCGATTCGATGTAGAAGAGAACGGAATTATTTGAGCTGGCTTAGGGCTTTAACTCTTTCATAGCCCGTTTGAGCTACCATACCAGAGATAATGTAGGAATTTTTCTCCTCTCCTTAATGACGGTATGAAAATAGAAAACACCTCGGAAAAAAGTAACAATCTGAATAATGATGAGACTCATAAATAAAGTGAGAAGTTATGAAAACAAATACGAATTTCTCAGTTGTCTTCCGAAAATATCGGGATCAAGTGACAACATTTAGGCATCTCATCCAGCATCATGAACAACGGAACGGTTGATAACATTGAGGTAAAAATCATTGAAATACTTTTTGTGCGGGTAGTCTGTGGATATTCAGAGTACAGGAAAAAAATTTCTTTAGAAATGAAACAAAGGGTTTTTTGTAGGGCAACATGAACTGCATAACATATAAAAGGTTTACCAAACAGGTTCAAAGAGCCTGTTGAACATTAATAATGGTTTATATTCATCATGACAGATCTTCATCCGGGTCCCCAGAAACTCCTTGAAGTTATTCAATGCACCTAGCGACCTGATTACAATAACATGAGGTGTTCTTCCAGGAAGCATGGTTTGCTTTGTTACCTAACTTGCCCAGAAGTAAAGCTGTTTGTGCCAAACACAGCAAGTTTACCAGTTGAGACAGATTCTGAGTTTAATAAGGAAAGTTATTCAATGCACCTAGAGACCTGATTGCAATACTACACCATCATCTTTCTGGAAAGAGGGTTTGGTTTGTTCCATAGCTTGCTGAGACTATATTGACGTTTACCATATGAGTTTGATAATGGGGGTAGTTTCTGTGGTGTGGTGGTTAACGTACTCAATTGCGACATGGCAGTAAACGTGTTCGAACTCCAGTCGCCTTATAACATTCACTTTCGGACAAAAACCTTTCGGAAAAGCTTCGCCAAAAGCCCGGGAAACCGGGTTTCACACCAGCTGTTGTCCTACAAGAATAGCTTTGGCATTAAATAATCCATGGAGTTTGATATGCTATTAAAAAAGAAACTGAAACGGAGTCTGATTATGGCAGTCATCAAGAATGTGGACTAAGTTGCAAAATTTTGAAAATAAGAAATTTTACAAATTAGTGTAAATATTTCCTGCTTTGTTCAATAATTTGGTCTGACTTTATCATTTGTCTTTTATGTTATGGTTATTTTACAATAAAAAAAATCACCTGACTGAAATGGAGAAAAAAAATTCTATATTGGCTGGTGACCTGTCATGATGTCTACACAATATTGATTATTTATTTGAACCGGTTCAGTGTCCAAGTGGGTAGAGTGTTCGCCAATGGCCCGGGAGACCTGGGATTGAACCCAGGTCGCGTCATACCAAAGACTTTAAAAATGGCACTTGATATCTCCTTACTTAATAATCAGCAATATAAATACGTATCAAGGGTAAAGTGGAGCAATCCAAGGAAATAAATAGCGCCCTCCCCTACACATCAGTGTAGTAACTATTGAAAAGGGAGCCTTCTGGTCATCTTCGATAAATGTCGCTAACTTTACTAACTTTTTTTTATTTCAACAATAAATTTCAGTTTTATGAATTGATATATAACTGCTCATTGCCCAGTGGGTAGAGTGTTCGTCAGTGGTCCGGTAGACCTGGGTTCAATACCAGGTCGCGTCATACCAAAGACTTTAAGAATGATACTTGACACCTCCTTGCTTAACACGCAGCAATATAAGGTATGTATCAAGTGAACCAATCCAGGGAAAGGAGTAGCGCCCTCCCTTACACCTCGGTGTAGTAGCTATTGAAAAGGGAGTCTTCTAGTTGTCCTCGAAAACGGTCGCCAACTTTATATATATATATATATATATATATATATATATATATATATATATATATATATTTTATGTAAGAAGAATTTACCGATACCGACCTGTGTGGTCGAACATGGATCTCCAACCAAACACAACTGCTAAAATTGATTTTGCTACTGGGGTGACGTGAGTAGAAATAATGAATATATAAATCAGCCAGACAGAGTTCTGACTAGGTGTTTAGAGTAGGTAGAGTAGCATATTATGTAGGGTTGGTAGCGCAGCATATTGTGAAGTAGCATTGCGAGTATTGTGTTAGCATTCCCTACTCAGCATTCGCCATTGAACGAGAGTGAAGAGATTATAAATTGTCGGCCAAAATTACCCCCAACTCTTGGAACATTATAAAAGTGGCGACGAGGAATCGTTTTGAACGTTAGAATATATATATATATATATATATATATATATATATATATATATATATATATATATATATATACCAAAAGAATATGAATTGGGAATGAGTCTCTAATAGAATATCTAAGAGGATTCTAATAAATCTTCAGGAGTATGAGCTATAATAATTAACATGTAAATTTATAAATTTCAACATATATATATATATATATATATATATATATATATATATGTGTGTGTGTGTGTGTGTGTGTGTGTGTGGTCCAGTCGGCTGGGGCTTTAGAATACACTGACTGTATCTCTGCATAGGGGTAAGACTACCCCAACGAGGGACCTTGATATGATACTAAACAATCTGATGGTGAGGATCCAGTGATGCTGGAGCTTTGGGGAATGTGGAGTACTCATTATTGCCATTGCTCCTAGGTCCATTCTGTTCCGTAGTGGTAACACCTGATAGGATTCTATCTATTGGGCGAATAGAACTAAACAGTGTACTTATGCTAAACTGAATTATTTGAGATAGAACTGTTTATATAAATAAAGATAAAATTGGCATTAAATAACTTACAAACCAAACCAATATATATATATATATATATATATATATATATATATATATATATATATCAACTACAATTGGCATAATTTTTGAAAATCATTCGCCCGCAGTTAAAAGTTTCAAGCATTGCTATCTAACACTTATACATTTATTTGCACACAGTTAAATTGTTTCGAGTATTGCTCTTTGACCCCAATAATTTTATTTGCACACAGTTAAATGGCTTCGATAATTGCTATTTAGCACTAATACATTTATCTGAGCACCGTTAAATAGTTTCGAGTATTGATCTCTAGCACTAATAGTTTTATTTGCACACAGTTAAATGATTTCAAGTATTGCTCTTTGACCCCCAATAGTTTTATTTGCACACAGTTAAATGGTTTCGTTTGTTTGTTTGTTTGTTTGTTCAATGGCATATCCACCTTTGCAGGTTATTTAATGCCAAAGCTATTCTCCTAGAAGAACAGTAGTCGTACTATTTAATCCATAGCTGGGAGGATAAGGGGGTTCATACCTTTCCCAAGGGTATTTGCCCGAAAGTGACCGTAATAGCGCGACTGGAGTACGAACTCGCTTACTACGATTCCGCAGTCCATCGCTTTAACCATTACACCACAAGGACACCCCAAATGGCAGCGATAATTGCAATTCAGCTATTTAACAATAGCTTGTTCGCCAATGGCCTGGGAGACCAGGGTTTAATCCCAGGTCGCGTCATACCAAAGACTTTAAAAATGGTACTTGATACTTCTTTGCTTAACACTCAGCAATATAAGGTACGTATCTAGGGTAAAGTAGAGCAATCCAGGGAAAGATGTAGCGCCTTCCTCGACACCTCGGTGTAGTAGCTATTGGAAAGGGAGCCTTCTGGTCGCCCTCGACTATAGTCACCAGCTTTACTTACTTATTGCTACTAAAAATTCAATTTAACAGTCATTTCTTTGCACACAGTTAATTGGTTTAAAGTACTGAAAATGATTAAATATTTCTATTTGATCACAGATGGGACCCTGGCAGGTACAACCAGGCCGGGTCAGAGTGGACATGAGAGTAATAACAATGGAGTAGTCCACATTCCCGAAATTTTCAAGACTGGAGCCTTACCATAAGATTGTTTCGTGTCATATCAGGACACCCGTTGGTGACTGGGGAAGGCGCTCTTACTCCTCTGCTGAGATGCAATCAAGCCAACTGGGTTGTATATGTAATAAGGGTAGCTGAGTGAGCAGGCCTTATGTTGAAACACCCGAAACCCGCAGAGTGGTTAAAAAGTGGGTGTCAAAAAAGTGGGGTATGGGTATGACATTGAACTGCATCTGTTAATCAGGATACTGTTCTGAGTACCTATGGGCCAAATCATCATCATTATCATCATCATGTCGTGCCGCCAGCACGGATATCCCTGCACTGCTTCTCCAGCAGTGTCCTGCATGTCTGGTTCGTCTAACTTGGATAGTTTTCGTGATGGGAGGTAGGTGGCCGTACAGTTAGTGCTTTCACAGGTTAAAAAACTATTCGTATTCGATAGAACCGTGTGCAAACATTTTTAAAAAAAACTCTTAAGAAACACCTACACAAAAAATGTAAATATTTAAGTAAAATGATGTCGATTCCCTAACCTTTGGGCATAAAATAACCCTTGTCGGGTTTATATGCCATTAAATCAATCAATCAATTAATCATTAATTTAATCCGACAGCAACAATATATAAGTTCAGATAATTTTGTTACTTAGTTTCTGTTCTAAAAACCTAACAAACAAAAAAGAAATCATCTCATAGAAATTCAAACATATCATTTTCTTTTATTTCACGGGTCATAACTAATAAAAAATAATCGACTAAATAACAAAATTATTAATAAGATAATTAACAATGATAGATTGATCGAAGGAAATACAAAACTAGTTCGATATTTCTCTTGTACTTTTTTAGAGTTGAAGCACAAAGATTCGTGTGTGTGTGTGTGTGTGTGTGAGAGAGAGAGAGAGAGAGAGAGAGAGAGAGAGAGAGAGTTGAAAGATAGCTAGTTATATAGATAGATATGAACAGACTGAGATAGACAGATGTGGTTGGATTTGATTACTTTGTTCAATGGCATATCAAAGTCATACTTGCGGAAGAACAGTACTGGTACTATTTAATCCATAGCCGGGGGTAGGGATAAGGGGGGGTCATACCTTTCTCGAAGGTATTAGACCGAAAGTAAACATAATAGCGCAATGGAGTTCGAACTCACTCAATCCGATGTCACATGTTAGCCATTGCGCTACAATGACTCACCCATAGATACAAGTGGACTGCTTGAGATAGATAGATAGGTAGATAGATATGGACAAACTGAGATAGATAGATAGATAGATAGATAGATGTGAACAAACTGAGATAGATAGATAGATAGATGTGAACAAACATAGATAGATAGATAGATAACAAGGAAAGTTATCAGAGTGACTCACCCATAGATAGAAGTGAACTGCTTGAGATAGATAGATAGATAGATAGATATGGACAAACTGAGATAGATAGATAGATAGATGTGAACAAACATAGATAGATAGATAGATAGATAACAAGGAAAGTTATCAGAGTGACTCACCCATAGATAGAAGTGAACTGCTTGAGATAGATAGATTGATAGATATGGACAAACTGAGATAGATAGATAGATAGATAACCAAAAAAGTTTAATCCATAGCGGGGACGATAAGGGGGTTCATGCTTTAACAAGGATATTAGTCCGAAAGTAAGCATAATAGCGCAATGGAGTTCGAACTCGTTCACTCCGATGTCGCAGTCTAGCACGAAAGCCTCTACGCTACGGTGACTCACCTATAGTTAGATGTGAACTGCTTGAGATAGATTGATAGATATGGACAAACTGAGATAGATAGACAGACAGATAGATAGATAGATAGATGTGAACAAACATAGATAGATAGATAGATAGATAGATAGATAACAAAGAAAGTTCAGAGAGTGCCTTCCCGTTATTTTTTTTGATGTTCTTGGATTCGTTTCAAAGATTTTTTTTTCAACTGCGGAACAATATATTGCTTAGTACTCCTCGAACAAAATTCTTGAGAATGATGAAAAAATATTCGATTTCAGGTACAGATCAATAGAAAAAACAAAGGAAAACTTAATCATTAACCTAATAGGGGAAAAAAACTCAATCATTAACCTAGTTATTGATAGACTACATGGACTTGTGGAAATTCAGAGGAAGTTGAAAGTTAAAACAAGTATCCATTATCTCATTGCCTTTCCTGAATCTTCATATTCTCTCTCTCTCTCTCTTTCTCTGTCTCTATCTCTTTCTTTCTCTCTCTCTGTCTCTGTCTCTGTCTCTCTCTCTCTCTCTATATATATATATATATATACATATATCTCACTCGAATTTTCCCGCCTCCAAGATATTTTATTGTCCATTTATTTTAACATAAATGTTAAAGAAACATGTTTTAGTTTCATATGCAAATGAAAAAAAAAAGGAAGGCGAACACGCTTCTTATTGAATATACCACGTTTTCTTTATCTCTTCATAAAGAATTACGATTTCATCTCTACCTGCCTCTCAATATTCCTTATATTGTTCCTCTTTATTTCTTCCTCTCTCTTCACACACACACACACACACACACACACACACACACACACACACACACACACACACAAACACACACACATATACACACACACACACATACACATATATATATATGTATATTTATATATATGATGTCACTCAATTATATACTTTGCCCAGTCGGCTGGGGCTTTAGAATACACCGACTGCTTCTCTGCAGAGGGGTAAGACCCCCCCCCAACGAGTGTCCTGGATATGACACTAAAGAATCTGATGGTGAGGTTCCAGCAATGCTGGAGCTTTGGGAAATACGGAGTACCCCTTCATTGCCATCGCTCCCAGGTCCACTCTGGTCCGGAGTGGTAGCACCTGATAGGACCCTATCTATGGCTTAAATAGAACTAACAGCATACTTATGCTAAAATGAATTGAGTAAACTGAATAACTTGAAATAGAAACGTTTTTGACAATTAAACCGTACTTACACTTAAACTGCGTGCTTATACTTAACTGAATTATTTCAAATAGAACTGTTTTTTGCCATTAAAACTGTATTTACACTTAACTGAATTATTACATATAACTGCTTAAATAGTTTGAAATGGAAATGTTTTTGACAATTAAACTGTGTACTTATTCTAAACTTAACTGTTTTCAATAGAACAGATTATTTACATAAAAATGGATTTGGCGTTAAATAACCAACAAAGGTTGATATGCCATAAAACCAACCAAACAAACAATCTATAATATACTGGCCCAGTCGGCTGAGGCTGCAGAATATATCGACTGCATCTCAGCAGAGGGGTAAGATTCCCCCAACGAGTGTCCTGAATATGACACTAAACAATCTGATGGTGAGGCACCAGTAATGCTGGAGTTTTGGAAAATGCGGAGTACCTCTTTATTGCTATCGCATCCAGGTCTACTCTGGCCCGGAGTGGTAGCAACTGATAAGGTCTTATCTATAGGATTAATAGAACTAGACAGTGTACTTACGCTAAATTGAATTGTTTGAAATAGAATTGTTTTTACATTTAACTGTGCATAAACAAAAAAGTACTTATACTGAACTGAATTGGTTGAAATGAAACTATTTTTGACATTTAAACTGTGTACATATGTTAAACTGAAATGTTTGGAGTAGAACTGTTTTTATGCATAAAATGGATTTGGTATTAAATGATTAATATACTATAAAACTTAACCAAACCAAACCAATCTATTATATATTTAGGAAATTCTCAGGAGGCTGCAGTTTTATAAAATCACAGGAAATGATGAAGCACTTTATGTATATGGATGATATTAAAATATTTGACCAGCACTAGAAACCCTTTTACGAACGATAAGAATTTACGACCAGGAAATAGACAAAGGATTTGGCAATGAAAAATGTGTCATGTTGATTATGAAAAAGGAGAAAAGAGAAATGACGAAAGGAATAGAAAAAGGCAAGCATCAGAACTGTTGGAGATAAAGAAAATTACAATAACCTTGGAATATTGGCATCAGAAAGAAAAATTAAGTAAGGAATGGCCAAGTAGAACAAGAAAACATTTCGAAACCAAACCCTGAAACAGAAATCTTATCAAAGAATAAACACTTGGACAGTTTCCCTTGTAAAATACTCTGGACCATTCTTAGAATGGACAAGGGAGGAACTCAGGCAACTGGACCAAAGTGTAAGGAAATTGAAGATCATGTACAAGGTCTTACATCCGAGGGATGTCGAGAAAAAGAGGAGGAGGACGCGCAAGCATTGGGGATTGCTTAGATACAACTATTCAAGGGTTTGAGGAATACACACACACACACACACACACACACAAACAAAGAAAAGCAAAAACTAATTGCAGCAGACAGTAACAAGAATGTCAATATAAGGACCGACTGATAAACGACAAAATCTAGAAAACAAAAATAGGAAGAAAAATAACTGCGTGGATATAGGAAAAGACAAATTCGGGAAATTACACCCGAGATGAAAATGAAAGAAAGCGAAAAGATAAACATTTTCTTGAATTTTACCAGAGAGCTGAAAAAGCTGAGGAACATGAAAGAGACGATGATACCAACTGTGGTTTATTATGAAACCATCATAAAGCAATGAAATATCACATGCTTTTGAAGTTACATACATACATACATACATATGTATGTGTGTGTGTGAATATGTATATAGATGAAAGAACACAATGTTTTCAGACGATGGTTTTATGTTTAGAATTATTTGCCAACGTTAAACGCTTCGGTTTTTGAATCTTCATCAGAGCGTATGGGTTATTAAATGAACCGAAAAAGATGAGAAAGTTTTAAAAGCATTCTATTTCCGTTTGTGAAGTCCTATTTCAAATTTGTGTGATATAATTAGCGTTCCTAAACTTATCTTAAAAAATCCATATCACATCTCTCTTTCTATCAATCTATGTTAATATTTTTTCATTTAATATCTACTTATCATCAACATTCCATGACGTATCAACCCGTCATTATCAACGTTAGCCTTCTTTCTAGTATTTAATCAACTATCCGTTTACGAATCAGACCAAATGTGACAAATTAAAAGAAGCAGATTTTTATTTGCATTGCAGTTTGAAAGGATATTCGATTCTACGATTTTTAAGGTTTTTCTATTATGTGTGTAAACTAACATCTTGGAATCTTTAAAATTAAAGTTGTGATTGCTTTCAAGATTATGTTTAACCAAACCGTCATTTATATTTCCTTTTCTAAAGTTTCTTCTGTGCTCATAAATTCGTTTTTTTTAGGTTACGAGAACATTCACCCATATGCAATTGTTTTTACTACTTCTATTGCTCTTCACACACACACACACACACACACACACACATATATATATATATATGTTTAATCAAACCGTCATTTATATTTCCTATTCTAAAGTTTCTTCTGTACTCATAAATTCGGGGTTTTTTTTAGGTAATGAGAATATTCAACAATATATTTTTTATTAGAATTCAAATATAATCCTCTACTGCGGATTCGAGGAAAAACAAGTATTTATTCATTTTATATTTTTGTTTACTTATTCTAAAAACTTTTTATTTTTTCTTTCTTTTTTTTATACCTTGAGTTTAATTTGGGAGTATATGGCATAAAATGAATCAATTCAGATGTCTACATTGAATACCACTTCGATTTTCTTATTCAATAATTTGTTGGGGTGCAGGTTCTACAATATGCAAAATCTTCCTTTAAGACACAATATGCAATTGTTTTTACAACGTCTGTTGCTCTTGACACACACACACACTCACATACACACACTTATATATATATACGCGCGCGCGTATGTGTGTTTGTCTTTGTGTGTGTCTGTGTGTGTCTGTGAATAAAAATCGGTTGAAAACGTTTTTGTAAAACAAAGAAGTTAGTTTACATACGTAATAAAAACCTAAAAAAATCATAGAATTATGTCCTAAAGAACAGGATAAGGGGCATTACTTTATTGTGTAGTTGCTAACGTCCTATGTTACGGCCTCAACGTAAGCGCGTTCAAACTCTAGTCGCATTATTATGTGAGTCCGCTTAATCACTCAACAATTGGTTAAATAGGACCACTACTGTTCTTCAACAAGGATGGCTTTGGCAGTAAATAACCCATAAAGGTTGATATCCCATTAAACAAAGAAACCATACTGGATAAAACCTGTAAAAAATCCTAAAAACAAAAAGAACCCTCTCTTTTATGTTATCTTATTACTAGAAGACTGGTTTTGGTGTTAAATATCACCATATAAGTGTTTGCAAAGAAATTGTAGCAGAAGGAATTTTCGTATTTTGGTTTGGCGCGTGATTTAATTCGACGCAAAATTTCACCCAATCAGGATGACTTATCCTATTCTACCTATCACCTTTCTGGGCAGCACAAACTGGGGAAAAATCGCCAAAATTTTTCTTTGGCAGAACAACTCCGTTCTGTACAGACGTCTACCGTCTACTCTCCAATAGCAGCAGCAGCAGCAGGGCACCATGAGGGTAGCAGCCTAATTCATGGACTCCTTGGTTGTTTTTCTAAGACCAAGGATTCCCAGTTGAATATGGATTAGATACATTCAATATGCCACACACAAAAAGAATCCTCTCTTTTATGTTATTTTATTTGTAGAAGTTTCACGTATCAACTGAGATACAAGAATCAGAATGAAGTTCAAGAATAAATAGACGAAAATAAGATGTTTTAAATGCTAAGTATTCCAATGAATGACTGCATGGCATAGGAGCGGAAGTAGAAAGGATGGGGGGGGAGACACCCGTAATTGCAAAGTATAGGGTGACATTTGGTAAAAGAAATGGTCACTAAAAAGGAGTAGGATTATGACCTACCGACTGCACAAAATTAATTGTTGCATAGTGAAATGATGGAATTTTCTAAAAAATTCAGAGTGAATACAATTTTTATCACAGTATATATATATATATATATCACAGAATATATATATATATATATATATATATATTGTCATACACAGACAGATTGTTTCGTTGTATCAGGAATCTTCAGTAGTTAGAGATGCTTCAACTTGGGATCGAAATTCGGCTGACATTATGTCAGTCAGATATCTTACCCCAAAGCTATCGTCCCTCTCAGCACAAGAGAATTATTTTTTACGTATATATTTATTTATATATATGCTTATCGCCAACCGCACTGCTCAGTTCATGAGAGGAACTTCACATATACGGCGGCACTTCCTTACTCGTGTGCTCAACCCACGGGGTATATATATATATATATATATATATATATATATATATATATATATATATATATATTTGAATAGCTTTAAGTTGAGCATACATTATAAGTTCTAAAAAATTACCTGCCCAGTCAGCTGGTGGCGGGGGCTGGAAAATACACTGAGTACATCTCTGCAAAGGGGTAGGACCCCCCCCCACAATGAATATCCTGTTTATGACACTAAACAATCTGATAGCGAAGCTTCAATAATGCTAAAGCTTTGGGTAATGGGGAGTACCCCTTCTTTGGCTTAGCTCCCAGGTCTACTCAGGCCCGGAATGATAGCATCTGACAGGGTCCTATCAATGGGTCAAATGGAACTGTTTGGCATTTAAACTGTGAAAACAAATGACTTGTGATAAATTGAATTGTTTGAAATAAAACTGCTATTAAACAAATAATCCTATCAACTAAAATGTTTATACTGTGTCTAAGTATGAAGTATTCACCGGTTTAAAATGACTGTGAACTACATCTAATCGCTTTCAAATTATTAGTATTTGGTTGGCGTACTGTTATATAATTACGGAATGATTTTTTTATATTAATCATTTTTCGTTAATTATATTTTATCATTCGGTTTGGTTGAGCTTTGAACTATTTGGCTCTTAGTGCAGGTGCACACACATTGAGTACAGTTCACGCTCGCGCGCAGAGGATATGACAATCACAAATGTCATAATAAAAACCCCAGATAAGAAATAACTCTGGGGTGGGAATGATGTCATGCCCGGAAGCGATGGGCTGAGAATGTGGTGATTTTGAAAAATAAGTTAGTTGAGATTCGACTCGGGGCCGGGCCAGTCCAGCTGGGGAGGGGGGGTGACTGTGGACGATGTAGGAGAAAGTTGGTTTGTCTGCCTCAATGGCAGACATTTGAAGTTGAAGTCTGACCATGGATTTCTGCAGATCTCTACCGACAGAGATCTTGGGGGCTACGGGATGCGCAGCCCGTTTGTACAGCCAGCATAGTAAAAATTGTGTCTCTCTCTCCTCGTGTCGAAAAACTAAAGTCAAGAAGTTAATAAACGTTTCGTACCTGAACAACGGAGAATCGTCAGTGTTTCGTATTTCCCAGCACCAGTATATTTTACAGTACTTGAAACCATATAATTGTATACAAATTTCTTATATTAGAAAATGATAATTACTTAAACCATATAAAGGCTCATATCACTATTATATGTAAATAAACCTAGTTGGCTGAGATTATGCCGACTGCATTTCTGCACAGAGTTAAAACCTCAACCCCAATGAATGTCCTGTATATGACACTAAACGATAAAATGGTAAGGCTCCGGCCCTGAAACTTTGGGGAATGTGGAGTTTCTATTCATTACCATCATTCCTAGATCAACTATTACCCAGAGTGGAAGTACCGATTCGTGTCCAATCTATTGGTCAAATAGAACTATTTGATCATTTAACTGTGTGCAAACAAATGATCAATATCAAATTGAATTATTATTACTAGCTTGAAATCATAAGACTGAGCAAGTAGAACTATCAGTGTTTGCAATACTTGAAACCATTTAACTGTGTGCAAACAAATGAACTCTGTTACCAACAAACTATTCATCTAAAAATAGTATATTATATATGCATTGACAGAATTTGGCTTTAAATTACCATCAAGGGTTGATAAGCCATTAAACCAAATAACCAAACCAAACCTATATAAAAATAGCTAACTGAAGATATATAATTGTTTTCGAATTATTAAATACGAAGTTATTTGAAAATATGAAACTTTGAGCAAATTGGTATTTAGAATAGTTACTTGAATCTATAATAGCTTTTGAATTACTATTGATTAGGATTAAGTTGGTTGGTTTGTTGGGTTTTATGGCTTATCAACCTTTGTAGATTATTTTAACGCCAAATCCATTTTTATACAAATAGTCTGTTCTATTTCCTACAATTCAATTCAGCATGAGTACACAGTTTAATAGTCAAAAACATTTCTATTTCAAGCTATTCAGTTTAGTAAAAAAATTTTAATTCAAACAATATCAGTTTAGTGTAAGTACAGTTTCAATGTCAAAAACAGTTCCATTTCAAACAATTTAGTTTTGTATCAGTACACAGTTTAATTGTCAAAAACAGTTCTATTGCCGACTGAGCAATAGAATTAATGTCAGAACAGTTTTATTTCAGATTATTCAGTTGAGCATAAGTATACAGTTTAGATGTTAAAACAGTTCTATTTCGAGCAATTTTTGCGTTTCATGTCATTTTAATGCCTTTGGGAAAGGCATGAATCTAACTATTCTCTTGCTTGTTACAGAGTTAATAACAGGGCGTACTGAGCTATTTAAGAATTGGTGGGAAACCAGTCTTTGAGAAGGAGAACTACTAAATTCAAAAGCAGGGTCAAGAACTCTTTGTAAAATTAAGGCTTATTGGTGTATTTACGGAGAGACAAGTTCTTAGGAGAGTTCGGAAAGGTATTTAAACTTTTTGTGCTACAAGAGTTCTACTGCAAAAATCAGTGTTGATAGGGATCTGTGCAAATCCTTCAGGATTTTAATCTTTTCTGACGATTTCTTCATTTCCTACGGAAAATAGAGACCGCACAGAACAACATCTATCTATCTATCTATCTATCTATCTATCTATCTAATTCATTATTTTAACAATGGTAGCCTTAAAATTATTTCAAATATCTCATAGAATACCTGCCGTAATCTTAAACAAAGTTTTCAGTCAATTAGAGAGACATAAATGTGATACTGGGTCAAAAAATGAGACGAGCAGAATCCTTGGAAATTTCACGCTTTAATTAGTATATACAAATAATATGATATAAAGATATATCATATTATATTATATTATATTATATGATTATAACACTGTAATGATATCATATAAAATATAAAATCTCTGCTGATAGGAGAGTGTTTTATAGGAAGCGTTAGCATTTAGCTTTGAAACATTTGAACATTGATTGTATTTCACAGTTTAATCATTATATACGATATATATTATCGTACAAATAACATGCAATATATATATATATATATATATATATATATATATACGAGGTGCATACGATAAGTTTCCAGACTTTTTTCGTATGGGCACTTTTATTAATAGTACACACATGAAACTCGAAGTAATCTCCTTCGGCTGCAATGCACTTGTTTTACTGTTCCAACAACTTCTGGAAGGCCCCATAGAAGTCCTCATGTGTGAGCGTGTCAATGACCTTCGTCATAGCCTCTTTCATCTTCTCAATTCTCTCATAACGACAGCCTCTGAGCTTAGGGAATAACCCAAAGTCACAGGGAGCAAGGTCTCGACTATAGGGAGGCTGAAAAACTGTCTTGATCCCCATCTTGATCAAAGAGTCTGTGACAAGGATGGAGTTGTGGACTGGTGCATTGTCTCTGGTGTATTGACTTCCTTACTCCTCCCATACCTCTCATCATCCCTCACAGACTCCCTGCCTTCCTTGAATCTCTTATGCCACTCAAAAACCGATGGTCAAATTTCCACATGGAATGCTTCAGACAAAAGCAGTCTGAAGCATTCCATGTGGAAAACTGAAAAATAAGAATGGGATGAGTGTTATATATTGACCCTTGACCGAGCCGTCAATCAAGAGATGCACCTGTGTAAATAAGCGGAAGAACAACAGAAGCAGGTGGACGTTAGACAATAATATAACCAGGTGCCCAGACGGTTCGAGTCAGTTGGAGACAGGATGCCAGCGTGAGAATCAGCTTGCAGACCCTCAGTGACCCACGGTTGAGCAACCCCAAACCAAGATGAGAAAGAAATGCTGCTATGGTCAAAAGGAGAACTTGGGTCAATATTACAGTCTATCCTTGTCTCCAGCTCACCTCTCACACACAACAAACATCACCCTATCGAGAATAAAGTGTGAAAGATATATTTTTATAAGAAGTGTATTCGTTCGTTATTGAAGTCGTTCATTACCGGTTAATGATGTTTCCGAATGTAAATGTATATGTACAGATGCAGTTGTATTATGACTATGTATGTATGTGGCTATACAACAAGTACAATGTAGGCCTGATGAGCCTCGCTGGACATTGATCCAAATCTGGGTCCAGGCACGGATGACTGATTATAGCTTAAACTGGACAGCAAGGTCCAGTGCTATACAAAGGTGTCAATGTTGCAGCTCGCCTATCCAAAGGTGGCCCAGTCGAAGCCGGGAGCCTTTTGGCCTCAAGTCTGCTATTGACAGTTGATCGTCCAGCACGGATGCCAGACAGTCCACTGAAAAACCACTGCACGAAGCACAGGGGCTAATCGCTGGGACGAAAAAGTTCACGATTTGGCAGGTTCTAGCTTTTTATCTTTTTTATTTTTCGATAACCACTAGGTCTGGTCATCTGGCGGAGATTAAGTGATCCGTTTGTATCTCAAAATCTCCGAGAAGTTAGAGAGTCTCATTCTCTAGAATGGATTCCGGATTATTATTATCATTATTTTTATTGCTATTATTATTATTATTTACTCCTTAAAAGTTTTTCACATCAGTTTTAGTTGGTGGTTTTTCACTGGAGTTTGAGTGATAGCAAGTCTCCTCAAGTCTCCAGGACTCTTCTAAGTATTCTGGCCGTTTTCAATGATGTAGTAGTTAGGATAGTCACCACTCTTCCCCTTTATTATTATTGTTATTATTCCTTGCAAGTTTTTTTCATCACTTTTAACTGGTTGTTTTTTTTTTTTGTTTATCTTGTTTTGTTTACTCTATTTTTTTATTCTATTGATTTTTATTGTTATTTTTATTTTTATTTTCTCTTTTATGTGGAAAACATGTAAATATTTACCAACCCTTCCGCACGACTAGGATGGGACACAAGGTCAATCTTTTTTTTTAAAACAGGTTTGAATTCAGAGTTTTCCTTCTCCCAGACCGATTGCCATACCAAGGTTAAAAAGCTCAGTCTGCCCAACAAACTTACCCTGAGGGAGGATAGTTAGATCCATACCATTCCCAAGGGTATTAGAACCATGTGAAATGCAAACAGCTTCGTCCAAGATTTGAACTCGGGTCACTGTGTCCATTTTTCACGGCGATATCCATAACACCAGGAGCGCCTTCATACATATGGAAAACATTCTTGTTTTCGTTAGACTGAGAACTTTTCAGTGCCCTTCATATATTCAATTTTCTCGGCTTTCCTTAGCTGTGATTCAAACTCCAAAGTACGGAAATCCCAATGAGAAATTATCCTGCAAGGTAATGATCTGTTAGACTAGCTCACTTGCCGTTACACACTTTATATTATGTAAGGTTTTAGCCTGAAAGAAACAGAAAGGAAACGCTGAAACCTTAACATTGTTGTCGATGTCTGACTGCTACGGGCGTTGACTCTGCCTGATTCTAAAAATAATCCACCTCTACAAAGCTAGAATTTCTTTCTTCGATTACAGCTCAATTACAGTGAATCAATGTCGACACTTGGCGAATTTTCATACCTGTTCGAATGAATTACTGTATATGATTTCCTGTAGTGAGGGATCACCGGAAGCGTTTTTCCCATGCCTTCCTATAACGCATACACATTCTTGATATTTAATAAGTCGAGATTTGTACGCCACAAGGTCCATGTATTAACTGGGTTTAGCTGTGTATGGCATAAGGTCATTATTGTCGCTATTTTTTTTTTTTTAGTTTACTCAGCTAAATGGCCACTATATTGAATGTCGTATTGGTCGTAGCTTTCTTTTAGAACAATTTGGGTGTGAGGAGAGAAGTCTTGGTTCTTCCTCAGAATATATCTCAAGCCTATTCCCAGTTCCTGGCAAAGAATACCGCCTCAACCGCCGCCAACACCCTCGTAAACCTCAAAATTGTAAGTTATTATTTTTATCTACTTTTTACTACTTGATATTATTATATTTACTATATACTTCTTGATAAAAATAAGTGGAAAGATGGATAAATCAGACACTTACAAAGGGTTTAGAAGTTGTGATATTTCATTCTTTATTCCAAGAATTTTTCAGACTAAATATTTTTCCAGTTTTTCTACACTTAAGCAAATGAAGAAATAGATAAAATAACGAAAATAAAGGTATAAAAGGGGAATCGGAGGGTCTACAAATATGAGACAGGTAAGGGAAGAAAAATAAAGGGAGGTAAATGTGGGTTTATGGTGATAAAGGTTATTGGTTTTGACTATAACTATGTATATACTTCTTGTAGGTTTATTTTTTACTAATTTTGTTGTCGTTATGCTTTTACCGATCGGTAGCCATTATAATTTTCACAATATATATATATATATATATATATATATATATATATACAAACCTTCCACTGCGGTCAGGACGTGACATAAGGTCAATATTTTAAGCGGAGTAAAGGTGGTTTGAATTTAGAGTTTTTACTTCTCTTTGGCTGGTTGCATAACTAAGACTAAAGAATCCAGTCAGCCATATTTTTCCCATAGCTAAGAGCGGGGTGCAAAACAAACAGATTCGTTCATTTCTCAAGGGCTTGAAGTGAATAGCAAACAGTTTCGTCCTGGTTTTCTACTGGGGTCACCGATTCCTATAGCGATAACCGTTGTGTATATATATATATATATAATAAATATATATTAGTTTATATATATATATATATATATAATGCTTATCTTATATATATTTATAAGCATGAATGCTTATCTCCATCTTAACTATATATAAAATCTAATATATATTTATTTATCATCATATATAATAGCTCTATAATAGCACTCTCAAAATTACACTTACCCACTAAGTGACACAGTGACAACCATATACTGTTGTAATATATATATGATAGCAAATAATAGAAAAGAATTCGACAGAATAGAGAAAATATAAAATCAAAGTACCCCAAAAGTGTTGAATTTATTACGAAGGAAAGTCAACGTAAAAAATCCATCGTTGTTCAATCAACTCTTGTTTCACCATCTTAAAGTCCTGATAAAGTTTCATTAAAACTGAAACGTTTTAACGATTAATTTCCTTCGTAATAAATCCATATCTTTTGGATTACTTTGTTTTTCTATTTTCTCCATGTATATATATATATATATAATGACAAGAATCTGCTCGGTAAATCTCTCTTTTCCCATCTAAGGAAAAATATTAAAGCTAAATGGTCTCTTTAGCTTTGCTATAAAATCTCATTCAGGAAAACTCAATTCAAATCAGCTTCGCTTTAAAGAAATTACCTTCCGTCACGTCCTACCCGTGACGAAGGAGCTGTGTAAATATGTGAGCCCTCGCTACAACCGATTTTGTGTCAGGCTAAGAAAAGTTTTTTCGTGAAGATCTTTTTGGATAGAATTACGTACGCACTTTGATTGTTTTGCAATTCCATTAAGATTGAAATTTGAATTTCTCTGGTTGAAAATTAAGTTATTCTTCATTTCAACGACAAAAGAAAAGATGTCGCAAGGTTTATCGATTAGGAAAATGGTTCTGGATTCTATGAAGATCTCATTTATTTGTTTATATTTTCATTTATCTGAGTTCCGATAAGGGGTTATAGTCGTCACGCTGGCAGCACATATCCCAAAGTTAAGCATCGATGAGCCTATTCAGTGCTTGGAAGAGCGACCACTCACAAAACAGCAGGTGCCGTAAGCAATGTAAGGCTTGTTGTGCTAGAAGAAGTAAAGCTTAGTTAAAATTCTAATATATCTGAAGTTAAGCAACGATGGACTTGATGAGTCACCATTTAGAAAGGGCAGGTACGGTTAACAATCTAAGGCCTGTATGCCAGATAGAGCAAATCTTTGTAAAGAACAATAAAAATGTACTGATCCCTGAAGTTAAGCAATAGTTATACTGTTTCGTACTAAGATGGGTGATGTGTTAGTAATAGCGGCTACTATAAACAATCTAAGGCTGGTGTGCCAGGAGAAGTAAAACTTTGTAAATCACATCCAAAATTTACTGAATACTGAAGTTAAGCAACGAGGAGCCGGTTCAATATTTTGATAGGTAACCACTAAGAAGTAGCAGGTATTGTAAGCAATCTAAAGTTTGTGTACCAGACGAACAAAAGACAGCCATTGGTTTTTCGGTGCCTTTAACTTGAGATATGAGTTCAAATCCTTTCGAGAGCTCATTCATTTATAATTTTGATTTGTTTCCTCGTTACCGTAGATTGACGTCCCAAGTAAAAAAGTAACAAAAACTACCGACAATTAATAATAATAATAATAATAGAGTCATAAAGATAGAACGGATTCCCTTGACTCGTCATCCGTCCTTGGCAAGTTCTCTTGACAGTATCCAATGTCCGCAAAGAATGCAAAGAAAAACAACTGTAGGGATAATTCAAGCTACAAACAAAGGAAATTGCTCCTGAGAGTAGCAGCACATAGTTAAGAAGAAAAAAAATCAAGAAAGAATGAATCTCCTTTATGAGAGCAGGAAGTTTTATCATACGGACCAATTATATGAAAACAAAAGCTGATAAGTTACTAAAGAATAACAAATGTAAGTTTTTTTTCCTTTTTACAGATTGTTTCCTTTTTAGTTTAAGTCATTTTTTCTTATTTCTTTTAAGACATTGCTTCCTCTTTCTATTAAAAGAATGTTTCTTTTTTTGTCACTGTTTCCTCTTTTTTGTCATTGTTTTCGCTTTCTTTTTGTCAGTTTCCTCTTTTTTTAGTCTGTGTTTCATCTTTCTTTTTTCTCTATCTTTCCTCTTTCTTTTTTGTCACAGTTCCCGCTTTCATTGTTATCACTGTTTTGTCTTTCTTTTTTGTTAGAGTTTTCTATTTCATTTTGTCACTGTTCCCTCTTTTTCGTCACTGTTTTCTCTTCTTTTTTTGTTATTGTTTTGTCTTCATTTTTAGTCACAGTTTCGTTTTTCCTCTTTGTCACTGGTTTCTATTTCATTTTGTCACTGTTCCTTTTTTTTTTGTCACTATTTTCTCTTCTTTTTTGTGACTCTTTCGTCTTTGTTTGTTGTGATTATTTTCGCTTTCTTTTTTGTCACTGTCTCCACTTTCTGTTTTGTCCCTCTTTTCTCTTTCTTTTAATTGATCGTTTCCTCTTCATGTTTTGTACCTATTTCCCCATTCTTTTTAGTCTCTGTTTTTCTTCCTTTTTGTACTGTTTCCTCCTCCTTTTTGTCATTGTTTTCTCTTTTTTAGACGTTGTTTTTTTCTTTCTTTTTTCTCATTGTTTCTGCTTCCTCTTTTGTCATTATTTTCTCTTTTTTTTTTTGACACTCTTACCTCTTTCTTTTTTGTCATTGTTTCAACATTCTTGTTGTCACGGTTCCCCCTTCCATTTTTCTCACTATTTTCTCTTTCTTTTTTGTTACTGTATTCTCTTTCTTTTTTTTCATTTTTATCACTTTCTTTTTTGTCACTGTTTCCTCTTGCTGTTTTGTACCCGTTTCCCCTTTCTTTTTGATTCACTTTTTATTCACTTTTTTCTTTCTTTTTTTCACTGTTTCCTCTTTCTTTTGTTGACATTTTTTCTCTTTTTTTGTCATTGTTTCCTTTTTTGTCATTGTTTCCTCTTTTTTTAGACGTTGTTTTTTCTTTTTTTTGTCATATTTTTCTCTTTTTTCTCACTCTTTCATTTTTCTTTTTCGTCATTGTTTTCGCTTTCATTTTTTTTTTCAATGTTTCCTCATTCTTTTTTGCCATTGTTCTCTCTTTCTTCTTGTCACGGTTTTCTTTAATTTTTTAGTCAATGTTTTTGCTTTCTTTTTAGTCTCTGTTCCCTCTTTTTTTTTTTTTATCATGGTCCTATCTTTTTTGTCACTGTTTTTCCTTTCTTTTTTTTTTTTTGGGTCACAGTTCCCATTTACTGTCTTGTCACTATTTTCTCTTTCTTTTTTATCACCCTTTCCTCTTTCTATTTTGTACCTGTTTCCCCTTTCTTTTTTATCATTCTTCCTTCTTTCTTTTAATTCACTGCTTTTTCTTTCTTTTTTTCACTGTTTCCTCTTTCTTTTTTTTTTGTCATTGTTTTCTCTTTTTTTCTCACTCTCCCCTCCTTCTTTTTTGTCATTGTTTTTTCTTTCTTTTTCGTCGTTGTTCCCTCCTTTTTTGTCATTGTTTTCTCTTTCTTTTTAGTCAGTGTGTCCTCCTTCTTTTTTGTCATTGTTCTCTCTTTCTTTTTAATCAGTGTTCCCTCCTTCTTTTTTGTCATTGTTCTCTCATTCTTTTTAGTCACTGTTCTCTCCTTCTTTTTTGTCATTGTTCCCTCTTTCTTTTTAGTCACTGTTCCCCTTTCTTTTTTAATCGTTGTTCTCTCTTTCTTTTTAGTCAGTGTTCCCTCCTTCTTTTTTGTCATTGTTCCCTCTTTCTTTTTAGTCACTGTTCCCTCTTTCTTTTTAATCGTTGTTCTCCCTTTCTTTTTTTATCAATGTTTTCTTTTTCTTTTTGTCACTGTTTTTGCTTTCTTTTTAGTCATTGTTCTCTCTTTCGTTTTTGTCCATGTGTTCTCTTCCTTTTTTGTTATTTTTTCTTTTTTTTTTATCATCGCTTCTTCTTTTTTTAGACGTTGTCTTCTCTTTCTTTTTTGTTACTCTTTCCTTTTTTTATATATTTTTATGCATTCTCGTCCAGAAATTTATTATTTATCTTTTGTTATTCTGCCGTTGTCCCTCTCCTCTTTTTCTAATTGATTTATTCCAATTGATTCTTCTATGCTAGATTCTATAAATAAGATTTTACAAGCATATAACTCGGCGGACTTTTTTGTTTGGTTAAAATGTCAATTCTCTCTGTTCAGTCTAAGTTGATTTTTTTTTGCTTCACCCCTCCCCACCCTATATGCAAGATTTTCCTTCCTTTGATTTTTTAATCGTGTTTGTTTTAAAATTCCTTCTGGTAAATCGGGCAAAATCTATTAAATTCTAGCAAATCGATCGCAAAACAAGTCATGCTTGTTGACATTTGAAGTTGAATCTTTTTTATCATAAACATTATTATTATTAACATATTATTATTATTGCTATTATTATGATCAGGTTAACATTATTATTATTAACATATTATTATTATTGCTATTATTATAACCATGTTAACATTATTATTATTAACATATTATTATTATTGCTATTATTATGACCAGGTTAACATTATTATTATTAACATATTATTATTATTGCTATTATTATGACCAGGTTAACATTATTATTATTAACATATTATTATTATTGCTATTATTATGACCATGTTAACATTATTATTATTAACATATTATTATTATTGCTATTATTAGGACCATGTTAACATTATTATTATTAACATATTATTATTATTGCTATTATTATGACCATGTTAACATTATTATTATTAACATATTATTACCGGACAGTGGCATAATGGTTAGAGTGACGATTGAGAGAAAATGAATTCCCCCTTAACACCTCGAAACCTGCCGATATTTGCCAATGTCTCCCACCAGACAAGGCTTGACACAAGGTCAAAAGCCCGAAGGTCGATTAAAGTGGGGATAAAGGGGAGGTCAGGAACGAGCCGAGACTCGAACCCTGCTAGTCTATGCTGCTCATCGGCTCACTTGGTGCAATGAGAGCCTGATGAGCCAAGCAGTTTCACGAACCCAAATGTGGGTCCAAGCACGTATGCCGGGTTATGGCTTGAACTAGACAGCAAGGTCAAGTGCTATACATAGGTTCCTTTTTGGCGCTCCGGACGGAAGTCCAGAACAGGCTCCAGGGTGTTCTTCACCTGCCGATAACAGGGAAGATCTAACTGCATACGTGGAGAGAGTGTGACATAAAAAAATGTCTGAGGTGTACTTATTTATAAGCGAAACTGTCTGTCTGTTTGTCTCTCTCTCTCTCGCTCTCTCACTCTCCTCTTCTCTCTCACTCTCTCCCTCTCTCTCTCTCATTCTCCCTCCCCTCTCCCTCTGTCTTTCTCTCCCCCTCTCTCTATATATATATTAGGAGGGATAAGATGAACTGAGTTTTGCTATCGACGATTTGAAATTTGGTTTTGGTATATTCGTCGTATCTGAATACCAAAATTTATCACCTCAATTATTAGAGAATGGGGAACACAATTTGGACACTTGCAGCAGAGGTAATGTATTGTGGTTTAGCAATTCCTCAAGCCAATGAATAATTATAACAATTCACGACGAATTAACAACAAAACATTTATTCTTAGAGAAAAATTAATGAAAAGAATATACGAATTATATAAAATACTAAGAGTACATAATAGATAAAGTTATGGAATAAAGACTAACATCAAAGCGTTGTCCCATGCGTGTTCGCCAATGGTCCCCGAGACCGGGGTTCAATCTCAGGCCGAGTCATACCAAAGACTTTAAAATGGCACTTGATTCAACCTTGCCTAACACTCAGCATTATTAAGTAAGGATTAAGGGTAAAGAGCAGCAATTCAGGGAATGGAGTAGCGCCCTTTCCTACACCTTGGTGTTGTAGCTATTGGAAAGGGAGCCTTCAGGTCACCCGCGACTAAGGTCGCCAACTTTACTTATTTACCGTGCGTGGCATGACACGAGGTTTTTTGTGGGGGGCGAAAGTCTCTTTTCTGGGTCAGGAGACGCACGCACAAGTGTATGATTCTTGTTGTTTAGGGGGGCACCTCTGGTGGTGTAATGGTTAGCAAGGTAGACAAGCAAACCTACACGAGTGAGTTCGATTCTCATTGGGTGCCCAAATTATGCGGCCTTGTGCTACATCTAAGCAAAAAGCTTAGTAAATTGCCTTCTTGTTGTTTAGGTCGGAACTATGGAAGAGATTCGACATTGGCGCGCGTTTTTAATACCATTTTGGTCATGCCAATAAACGGCCATTAGAATGATCGGGATGCACGGGATGTCATCCACACACACACACACATGTTTATTTTGCAGGGTGTATATTTAGGCAGTAAGTTGTTATTAAGGCAAGTTTTATTAAAGACGATGAAACACTGTTTAAATATTTTTATTTCTAACTTTTCAAATCTTCTTGTGTCGGGATCCAGGCGATAAAGAAATTGTCCCATATCTTATGCCCAAGCACTCTCGACCGTAGCTTTGTGTATGTATATATATATATATATATATATATATATATATATATATATATATATATATGTATGTATGTGTGTGTGTGTGTGTGTGTGTGTGTGTGTGTGTGTGGTTAATTTTGAAATAAGACCAGCTGAAATTGAAAACTCATGGTACTTAGTGACTAACTCTTATTCAAAAAGAAATTCGTTTGTAATCAAAGCTAAATGGACTGGTAATAGCACACACACACACACACACACACACACACACACACACACACACACACATATATATATATATATATATATATATATATATATATATATATATATATATATAAGTACAAATTAAAAAAGATTAAGTACCGTTCATAAATAGGTATACATAGCAATTTTTTTAAATGTAAAGTCTGTTTTTTTAAATCAAATATACGAATGTTTTATAATTTGAAGTGGAAATTATTCATTGAAAACGGATATTAAAGGTATCATTTACCACCAAAATCTCCAGCATTAAAATCCTGTAACAAAGAAAAAAACTCAAATTTCGTTTGAAAATATTTTTACTAATTAGAATTTTGAGTAGAATACTCATTTTTGGACTGCTGTATATTCATATTTTTGATTACCGAGTTTCGGTACAGTCGAATTTAGTAATAAACAACACCTAATAATTCCATTTTTCATTGTATAGTGCTCCATTTGAAATGATAAAATTCTGATATCTTTGTTTTTGAAGAAAATTAATATTTCATGAAAGAAGTTTGTAGGGTTTATAAATTCATGCGTAATAGATAGATAGATAGATAGATAGATAGATAGATAGATATTAACCGACAGAAATAGATAGATAGATAGATAGATAGATAGATAGATATGAACAGACTGAGATAGATAGATAGATAGATAGATAGATAGATAGATAGTGATGTGAGTAGGAATTCAGACAAAATAGCCTCTCTAGAGAGAGTTGAAGTAGTGGGAAATTTAGTACATCGCCTTGTGCCAGTTCCAATTCTAAACAATATTCATGAACTCAAAGTTTACACGAACATCTGATTGCTGCCAAAAGCCAAGGGGGAGGGGGAAAGAAAAATGAAAAAGAGAATTAAAGTTCAATATTGACGAGGAAAATTTTGCTTAAATTCGAAGATGAAGGCAGAATCTGCGAAAGGCAAAGCTAATTTTTTAATCAGATGAAAGAAAGAAACCACGTACGTAAAAAAATAACCAGAGTCGCTGATCAAAGGAAAGGGGAAATGGTATGAAAATTAGTCAAAAGAATTCACTTGATTGAAAGAAAGAAAGAAAGAAAGAAAGAAAGAAAGAAAGAAAGGGAAAAATTTAATAAAGAAATGAAAGAAAGAAAGAAAGAAAGAAAGAAGGTACAGAAAGAAAGAAAGAAAGAAAGAAAGAACGAAAGAAAGAAAGAAAGAAAGAAAGAAAGAAAGAAACGGAAAAAATTAATAAAGAAATTAAAGAAAGAAAGAAAGAGAGAAAGAAAGAAAGAAAGAAAGGGAAAAATTTAATAAAGAAATTAAAGAAAGAAAGAAAGAAGAAAGAAAGAAAGAAAGAAAGGGAAAAATTTAATAAAGAAATTAAAGAAAGAAAGAAAGAAAGAAAGAAAAGAAAGAAGGTAAAGAAAGAAAGAAAGAAAGAAAGAAAGAAAGAAAAAGTTACAAAAAAAAAAGAAAGCTGAAAATGGAAGGAAGGAAGAAATATGGAGAAAGAAGTAAGATAGAGGAAAAGAAAGAAAAAAAAAATGAAAGGAAAGAAAATAAGAAAGAAAGACAGGTAGAGAAAGAAGGACAAAAGAAAGAATGAATGAACCGAAAAAATCAAAAATGAGAAAGATCGAAAAAAGAAAAAAAAGGAAGAAAGAAGGAAAAGAAACCAAGAAAAAAGAAAAAAAGAAAAAAGAAAGGTGAAAAGAAAAGGAAGAAAAGGTGGAGAAATAAATAAACAAATAAGCAAAGGAAAGTGAAGAAGGAAAGAAGAAAAGATAAAGAAACAAAAAGGAAAAAAAATTGAATGATAAATTTCAATATCTATTTTATATATGCTCTTTATCTGTCCGTCTTTCTGCCTCTCTTTCTCAGTATATATATGTGTGTGTGTGTGTGTCTATGACTATATAAAATATTACTATTTACATATATTACTCAGCTTTTTGTTGACCTTTTATATTTCTTTGTGATTAAAATATATAACAATATGAATATTGCATATTTGAGGAAATACTCATAAGCCCTCGTCATGGCTTGATGGAGGGTAAGTAGGTCTCACTGATTAATTTGTAATTGTAGATTTTTCCATTCTCTACAAATTCGCCACGACATCTTTTAAACGAAGAAAAACCGGCCTAGTGGTTAGTGTTCGTCAATGGCCAGGAAGACCGGGGTTCAATCTCAGGCCGAGTCATACCAAAGACTCAAAAATGGTATTTGATGTCACCTTACTTAACACTTAGCATTATAAGGTACGGTTTAAGAGTAAAATGGAACAATCTTAGGAAAAGAGTAATGCCCTCTCCTACACCTCGGTGTCGTAGATAATGAAAAGGGAGCCTTCAGGTCACCTTCAACTACAGTCGCCAAATTTAATTTACTTTATCATATTTACCCAACCCCTCCGCTCGGGCAGGATATGACGTAAGGTCAATTTTTTAAGTGGAGTTTAACAGGTTTTAACTCAGAGTTTTCCTTCTCATAGACTAGTTGCCTCACCAGGGCTGAAGAATCTAGTCTGTCCTACTATTTACCCATAGCTGGAGGGAGAATAATTTGGATTCATACCTTTCCCAAGGGTATTAGTGCTATGTGAAATGCAATGAGTGATTTGAACTCGTGTTGCCATGTCCATTTCCTACGATGATAACCATTACACAACGGGCACCGCCTTTACTTTACTTTATATATATATATATATATATGTGTGTGTGTGTGTGTGTGTGTGTGTGGTTCGAAAAGAGTTGCAGCTTTTCAAGGAAATTAAGTCAGATTGGTCCTTTCATGTTACAGAAAACCGCCAGCATGACTTTTTTTTAAATGATCGCTCCCTATGGATCTTTTTCTTTACCGGAGAGTCAGTATATTTCCACTTTATGGAATGTCTTTTCGACTCAGCCTCATCATAGTGAACTCATATTTGGCTCATTTGTAAACACTTTTTTCACTAAAACATGCTTCTCCGTACACATCACACATTATTCAGTAAATGTCACACGGTTTGCACTTCTCTGCCATCAAAACTTTTATGACAGAACTCAGTTCGAGCCTGAAGCACTCAGTTTGATTTCGCATCATTTTGAATATTTCTATGAGATCAAAATTGTGTTTGTAATAAACAATTCCAAACAAGTAGAGTTTACATTTGGGAAAAAAGAAAATTCAGAAAAAAATTATTTTTTCAAACATATTCCTTTTACTTATTGACCCTCTCTCTCGTTCTCTCTCTCTCTCAATATAGGACGACTTAAAATTTTTGGGCAGTCTATTTTATAACCATATTTACCCAACCCCTCCGCTCGGGCTGGATATGACACAAGGTCAATTTTTAAGCAGAGCTTAACATGTTTCAATTCAGAGTTTTCCTTCTCCTAGACTAGTTGCCTTACCAAGGCTAAAGAACCCAGTCTGCCCAACTATTTACCCATAGCTGGAGGGAGAATAATTGGATTCATACCTTTCTCAAGGGTATTAGTTCTATGTGAAATGCAATCAGTCTCATCCAGGATTTGAACTCGTGTCACCGTGTCCATTTCCTACGACGATAACCATTACACCACGGGCACCTCCATAGTCTATTTTATAACAGTACTCAATATCTAATATCATCATCATCATGTCATGCCTCAAGCACGGATTTCACTGACTCTCCCTTGTTACTCGTCTCTATCGGCAGGTCTTCTAGGCTACATCCTGTGTCTGCATTAAACTGTTGTAGATAAGTTCTCGCTGGTCATCCAACACTTGCTCGTCCACGTGAAGGGGTCCAGAGGAGAACGTCGCTTATGAGTCTGTCCTTACTTCTTCAGCAGTGTCCAGCATATCTTGTTCGTCGGACTGGGATGGTTTTAGAGATGGGAGGGAGGTGGCCGAATAGCTGCTGCTTTGTGGCATGTTGCTTCCAGGATTTGTTCATTACAGCTCGTAGTATTTTTGTGCAATTGCTTTCAAGCTTTTTATCGATACTCTTTGTCAGCGTCCATGTGGTGGATCAATATGGGTACGACTGCTGCCTGGAAAAAATTGCCTTTTATTTTATCGGACGGGTCTAACCTCCATATGAGCTGTCCATGCCTTCGCTAGTCGCGTATTGATGTCGTTTTCGGTTGATGAGACCCTGCTTCCTAGATATGTGAACTTGTCCACTAGTTTCAGAAAACCCCCTTTCAGTGTAGAGATGTCTCCTTTCTGATTTTGATTAAAGGACATATAGTTCGTTTAATCTGCAGGAGGTCTATGCTCCCTGCTGCCTTCTTGAGACTATGCAGCAGGGATTTAGCCTGGTCGGGTGATGCAATTGTCAGATTAACGTTTTTATGATCATCGGACGATATCGTCAGAATATGAAACTGCTTGTTGTATTGATATACTCGTACTTTGAATTTTCATATATATATATATATATATATAATATTCTCACACCAACCATTTCCAGCCCAGTTGGCTGGGCTTGTAAAAAACACCGATTGAATCTCTGCTGAGGAGTATGACCCCCTCCACACATACACTAACGAGTGTTCAGATATGACATTAAACAATCTGATGGTACGGCTCCAGTAATGTTGTATTTTGGGGGAATGCGGAGTACTCCTTCATTGCCATCACTTTCAGGTTAACTCTGGTCCGGGGAGGGGGTAGTACTTGATAGGGTCCTATCTATGGGTCAAATAGAACTGTTTGACGTTTAAAATGTATGCAAACAAATGACTTATGCTAAATTCAATAGTTTGAAATAGAACTGTTTGATCATTTAACTGTGAGTAAAAAAATGACTGATGTTTAATTGAATTGTAAGTAATATATAGCAATACTTGGAACCATTTAAAATGAGTGTAGAAAATGGGCTCAAGTTCGTTTTATAATGTTATCAACAAAATGTATTTGCAAATCATATTCTTGATATATATGTATAAACTGGATTCGGCATTAAAGAACCTACAATGGATGGCTGATATGCCATAAAACCAAACCAAACCAAACCAAACCAATTCATTGCAATACTGAAACTGACTTAACAAGTAAAGATCTGTATCTCTTCGGTCAGAGCGGGATTTTTCGTTTATGATAATTTGATCTTAATTTTATTGCTTAAAAATCTGTTATCAAGGATAAGAATTGAAATTTCAGGCATTGTATTTAAATTTTTTAATCAGTTTTCATTCTCTTTTAAATCCATATTTTTATTTTTATTAAATAATCTTTCTTTTTTCTTCTAAACACATATCATAACCTATTATTAAAAAGCTGTTGTTTTAGAATTCCTTATTTTTCTAAAATAATCACTCTAACATATAATGCTTTCAAAACCTTTGCTTTCGTGAAAATCTGATTACATGTGTCGTTAACAACACCGACAAGATCCGAATGTTTTCGGTCCGAGCCATGAGTTTTGAATGGATCGTTTGTGAACGAAATATCTTTGATGGTCATCACCCCCAATCAGGCATTCTGTAAAGGGTTGGATATGTTCCAAATAGTCTACATGATTCAACTGTTTTTTTTAAATGTTATACAAGGTGCATATAATAAGTCCTCTTGTGTGAGCGTGTCAATGACCTTCGTCACAGCCTCTTTCATCTCCTCAATTGTCTCATAACGACAGCATGTGAGCTTAGGGATTAACCCAAAGTCTCAGGGAGAAAGGTCTGGACTATTAGGGAGGCTGAGGAGCTGTCTTGATGCCCATCTTGGTCAAATAGTCTGTGACAAGGATGGAGTTGTGGACTGGTGCATTGTCCTGGTGGAAATGCCACTGACCCGATTTGAAGAGTGCTGGCCTCTTCCGACGGAATCTCTTGCTGAACTCCCTTAAAACCTCAACATAGCAACCCTAACCCTAACCCTTTGGCCAATCAACTCTGGTCTATTGACTTCCTCCCACACCTCTCATCATCCCTCACAAACTCCCTGCCTTCCTTGAATCTCTTATGCCACTCAAAATCAAGTTTAAAACAGAATTTTATTGCATATCGTTCTTGTAAAGTGTCCTCACGTCCAGATTGCATTTTTGAAATTCACCAGCTGTGACAATCAGGCTTTAGTAGGGTGTATTCCAATTCCTGCTGTAGCTGTTCATTCTAACCTGAAATCATAAAAATTGGTCGGTCAGCTCATAAGATGTATAGCAATAACATACTGAATTTTCAAGAGTCTACGACAATTTTAGATGCCCATACGAAAAAAAGGCTGGAAACTTATCGCATGCTCCTCGTAAAGGGATTTATGAATGCAAACTAGTAAACTCACCCCCACATACTGTGAATTAATATTTTATTTCCTCTGCCAGAGTTTTATTGAAAACACTGACATCTATATGGACCACGTTATATTGAAAACACTGACGACTATATGGACCACGTTTTATTGAAAACACTGACATCTATATGGACTACGTTTTAGTGAAAACACTGACGACGATATGGACCAAGTTTTATTGAAAACACTGACATCTATATGGACTACGTTTTAGTGAAAACACTGACGACGATATGGACCACGTTTTATTGAAAACACTGACATCTATATGGACTACGTTTTAGTGAAAACACTGACATATATATGGATCACGTTTTATTGAAAACACTGACGACTATATGGACCACGTTTTATTGAAAACACTGACATCTATATGGGCTACGTTTTAGTAAAATCACTGACGATTATATGGACTATTTTTTTTAATTGAAAACACTGACGTCTGTATGGTTCACTTTGAGAAGCCTTTTTTGAAGCTGTTCAGACATGGCGTTACGAATACATAAGAAAAGTGTCCATTAAGTATTTCAAAACTCTCTCAATTTTTTTCATTTCATAAGCAACACAACAACACTTACATCCTCGATAATGACCGACGATTGTTGAAAGTAATTTGAATACATATATCATATCAAATATATATATATATATATATATATATATATATATATATATCATACTTTATGCCAAATAATCAAAGATTTTTATCAGTTGAAATATTTTGGGCTATTGTCCTTATTGTTATACTCACAACGTTTTGGCTGATATGTCCTTCGGCCTTCTTCAGGTCGAAATCAGGAGCCTTCACAGAACCTCTGACTGAACTCTTTATTTAATCCACGGGAGTAGATTATCATATTTACCCAACCCCTCCGTTCGGGCAGGATATGACATAAGGTCAATTTTTAAGCGGAGTTTAACAGGTTTGAATTCAGAGTTTTCCTTCTCATAGACTAGTTGCGTCACCAAGGGTGAAGAACCTAGTCTGCCCTACTATTTACCCATAGCTGGAGGGAGAATAATTGGATTCATACCTTTCCCAAGAGTATTAGTGCTAAGTGAAATGCAATCAGTCACGTCTAGGATTTGAACTCGTGTCGCCGAGTCGAATTCCTGCGACGATAACCATTACACCACGGGCACTTCCATAAGTAGATTATTCTAATTCTGTTAACCATGACCGGATACAAAAGTTAAAAATCTGCAATCCCCAGAAGATTTGTCTTAGAAGCACTTTTCAACCCAACGCCTGTATCCGCTGAATTACTGCTGGACAATTCAGAGTGAATTTTTGACAATGATTCAAAAATTTATTCATCTTTAAGTAAGTTTTATTAGATATGACTTTATAACAATGATTATTGACTCAATCTTTATTGCTGCTTTGTAAAATCCCTCGAATGTTGTTCAAAGTTGCTGAGATGGATAATTAGTAGACTACAGAATAAGTGAACTATGTAACACTTGAAAAACATCATAAGTGGACTGCATATTACTTGGACTACATAATGAGTGGACTATGTAACACCTGGACTGCATGATTAGAGTACTACGAAACTTGGACTACATAATGAGTGGACTATGTAACACCCGGACTGCATAATTAAAGCACTACGAAACTTGGACTACACAATAAGTGGACTACGTAACACTTGGACAACATTATAAGTGGACAACGAAATATTTTGATTACATAATAGGTGAAAAATGTAATACATGGACTACATAATAAGTGGTCTTCGTTATACTGGGACTACATAATCAGTAGAATACAAAACTTGGACTGCATAAAAGTGGACTACGAAATAATTGGACTACATAATGACTATAAAATAATTAGACTACATAAGATAAGTTGACTACCTAATAAGTGAACGAATTAAAAATTTAACTGCATAATAAAAAACTCTTTGTGTAACTTAATAAGTGAACTTCACAAAACTTGGACTACATAAAAAAAAGGAGTATGTAACACCTGGACGGCAAAATAAGTGGACTACGAAACTTGGACTTCATAATAAGTGAACTATATAAACCTGTGACAACATAAGAGGAGAACGTTATACGTAGACTACATAAAAAGTGGACTACCAATACTTAGATCAATTAATAAGTGGACTTTCATAATACTTTGGCTATATATTAAGAGGACAACGTAATACTTAGACTACTTAATAAGTAGACTATGTAATAAGTAGACAATATAATAAGTGAACGACATAATAAGTTAACTATATAATAAGAAAAACTCTTTGTGCAACATAATAAGTGGACTGCATAATACTTGGAACACAAAAGTAGACAACGTAACACTTGGACAACATAATAAGTCAACTATGAAATACTTGGACTACATAATAAGTGGAATACATAACTCTCGGACTACATAATACGCAGAAAACTTAATACATGGACCACATAATTAGTGGACTACGTAATACTTGAACTACATAATAAGTGGAGAACGTAATAACTGGGCTACATATAAAGTGGACTATGCAATACTTGGACTGCATAAGTGAACCTCGAAACTTGGACTGCATGATAAATGGACTCGTAACACTTGAACTACATAATATGTGGACTACATAATAAGTAGATTATGTAATAAGTGAACGACATAATGAGTGGACGACCTTATATATAGACAGCATAATTAAAAACTCTTTGCGTAGTTTTGTACAACTGTGTCATCTTATTTGACAGGAAGAAAAACTGAATAAACAATCTTAGTCTATCATATATATAAACATAGAAATACACACACACACACATATATATATATATATATATGACAGATCAGGGTTATACATATATATACATATATATATACATATATATAGATGCACCACATGGATGCTAACCAGACGCATTGAGAAAAAGCTCTACAGGAACTGCGCAAGAATGCTGCGAGGTATATTGAACACAGATATGCCAGTGTTGACCGACCAACAAGAACTTACAACTGCTCTATATCGAGACAGGATGTAGTCTAGAAGTCCAGACGCAAGCGATGAATGATAGGGACGGATAGAGAGAGAGAGAGAGAAGGAGAGAGAGTCAAGGAAATACGTGCTATCAGCGCGAAACGATGATATGAAGATGATAATTGTCAACTCACAGACATAGATTCGTTGTATCACAAACTCCTCTGTGTGGCTAGACAAGCGAGATGCTTCAAGCTGGGATTGAAACCCGGCTGACTTTACAGTGTTTCCGTTCGGAGATCTATCTATCTATCTATCTATCGTTTGTTTGTTTATTCGTTTGTTTTATCTATCAATCTCTTTATCAATCTTCTGTTTACTTTTCTCTCTCTCTCTCTCTCTCTCTTTCTATACACAACCAACCAAACACACACACATACACACACACACACACACATATATATATATATATATTTCTTTTGTCATTATCTATCTATCTATTTATCTATCTATCTGACTCGTGTCAGGTTTCCTTCGTTTTTCATTTGCCGCCATTTTTCAAAGCAAAATGGCTGATGACCAGAAAAAATCTGGCCGCGTGCCGACCTCGAACTTACGCCAGAAACATAAAATTTCCCGCCTGATGATCAGACCGAAGGAAGAAGGGTATTTGTTGGCAAGACACTGGGTAGTATAAGAGCTGATGATAGCTCCATGCAATGACTGGTCAGGAGAGGGAGAGGGAGGTTAAAGACAGCGAGATGGAGAGAAAGTGACAGAGAGAGAGAAAGAGAGAAAGAGAGAGGGCTACGCGATGGATATTATGAGCCAATCTGGAGGAGGGGGTAAAGGATTTTGTATCCCACATTCTGCTCCTACAAAAGAGGGATGGGTTTGAGGGAAGTTGGGTCAATACGTGCCAGGGGGAATGTGTGAAGAACGTGTTCCCTCCGCGAAGAATGAATGAACGAACGAAAGATTAAAGGCGGCCATCTCACACTCAAATGTTTCTTCCTCATCCCATCGATCGTTCTCCTCTTCGTATCTCTCTTCGTCCAAACTTCGATCTACAAATGCATACATACACGTATGTGCATTACACACACATACACTCACACACATATTCATACATAGAAATTCATATATATATATATATATATATATATGTCTGTGTGTGTGTGTGTGTGTGTGTATAATACTTATATGGCATGATAATTGGATTGCATATTACTTGAACTACATAATACACACACACACACACACATATATATGCACACACATGCACACAAATATATATTTCATATGTACGAATATTTATTTCACCCTACTATATATATATATAGTGGGGTGAAATAAATATTCGTACATATGAAATTAATGAGATATATTCGTACATATGAAAATAGATAAATGGCATTAATTTCTGTAAAATTAATTATAGCCTAAGTTAATATACAAATATTAGTTGAATATATCCTTATACAGAAAATGTATATAAAAATTTTGTTTAGGCTATGTTTGAAAGATTAAAGAATAAAAATTTCATATGTACGAATATTCATTCCACTCCATTGTGTACATATATATATATATAGAGAGAGAGAGAGATGGAAAATAAAAATGTAACACGTTGAATATATTAAGCTGTTTTCGATCTATCTATCTATCTATCTGTTCGTATCTCTCCGTCGAAACGTCTGTAAACATGTTCATACACACACGCACGCTCATCTCTTTCTCTCTCTCTCTCTCGCTCACACACACACACGCGCGCGTGGGCACACGCGCGTGTGCGCACACGCGCGTGCGCACACACACACACATACACATTTATATGTATATATATTTTTGTTAGAAGTGAATTGAATCCGACGGAATGTATATAGAAAAAAGTAAAACGGAAGAAAGATATATGTTGATATATGTGATGATTTGTTTTATTTATCGTGCCGACGCGTTTCGACTTCAAAGTTTTGTCTGAATGCAAAATTATTTTATCAAAACTGTTTTAAGTGTGAGAAATGATTTTACCAGATAAAATTTTGATATAGTCGGAAGTCTTCATCAGGACCAATTGATGTTGTTATATTGAACCTGTATTATTTCGTTTTCATATAACAACATCTTTTGGCTCTGATGATCACCTCCAACTGAACTAAGAATTTATCTGTTATAATCATCTCTCACACTTTAAGTAATTTTGATAAAAATATTTTTTTATTCATATAAAACTTTGAAATCGAAATGCATCGGTACGAGGAATAAAACAAATTATCAAATATACCTACGTATATCATTTAAAAAAAAACATTTTTTCACTTTTTTTAACTTTACCTACATACATAAATATTCATGTATATCTGTATGTAAACATAGTCTGTCGAGACCATTGTGACATACATCGGCAGCAATATCTCATTTACTGAAAATAATATCAACATACACATAGGGAAGAAGACCGCTATTGGCAAGTTGTTGATCATATCGAAATCAGTTTCTCTGATCAGGATAAACGGGATTTCTTCCAAGCTGTGGCTGTGTCAGTGCTACTGTATGGATGCACCACCTTGATGCTAACGAAATGTTTGAAGAAAACGCAAGATGGAAGATACACAAGAATGCTACTTACTGTTCTGAACTGATCCTGGAAGTAGCACCCTAAAAACAGCAACTGCACAGACACTTACACCCCATCTCGCAAACCATCCAAGTAACGCGAACGCTGGGCACTGCTGGAGAAGTAAAGACGAACTCATTAGCGACATTATCTTATGGACTCCAATACAAGGACACACCAATGTTGGGCGACCAACAAGGATTTACATATATCAGCTCTGTGCGGACATCGGATGCAGTCTAGAGAATCTGCCAGGTACGATGGAATATTGGGACGGATGGCGATAGAGAATCAAGAAACGCCGAGCTATCAGCACGACTTGATGCTGCTCATCAAAAAAAAAGGGGGGGGGCGATTGAAGGGCGATGCTCAAAGTGAGCAGGCAACGTTGAAAAAAAGAAATGCTCTTTAAGCGACCCACCCAACTGGGTCTGGTAACAACAAATATCGAATTAGTGCTAGAATAAAGAAACAATTGTTATATTGTCATCTACAGCATAACGACACGATAAATAAACAGACGAGCGAAGATTCTTTATAAAAATATGTACCTCTTACTTTATTATAAGGGTTCGAAAAGGGTTACCCAAGGTTTGCGTGTGAGAAGGAGCTGGAGACCGAACAGAAACTGCAATATTTTGACCCCCACTCTTATGGCCGTCAACGTTGTGTCTTTCTCGTTCTCCTGACTCTCTGCTGGGTGATGACATTCTTTACTGCATCTTATCAGCATCTTCTCCGGACCTCAACTCATCAGGGCCCCAAGGCCCTTTCGGCCTGATGTGGCTTTCCTTACCACATCTCGTCTTTAACTCCCTCTCCAACTCTAACTGGAACTGGAACTGTCTTGACTTCTGTCTTGACTAAGTTATATAATAGTTCAACGTCCACTCAGTCGCCTACTCGATCTCTGGAATCGCATGTTTAATCGTCATCAAGCGGAAATAACTGTCATGAAGTTCACAGGTCACTTTCTCTTCCGGTGCATCAGTCTATGAGTATACCATGGGAATCTTTTTACCTCGTCCCATTTCATCAGCCAATTTCCGCCCACACGATTTCCTCTCATAACTGCTATTAGAATGTGTCACCTCCTTTCGGTGCATCACCTTGGAATGGCATTTTTGGCCGGGTCGAAGGTCAAAATACCACACAATGGTCTGGTCTCCTTGATAACAAAAATTAGACTGAACCCCCTGAGAATGACAGAACCTGAATATATATATATATCCCCCGAAGCTGAGCTCACAAGACGTAAGTACCACCCCTATCTTCTTCATTTTCTTTTTTCAAATGCTGATTTTATATATTGTATAAGGGGTCGTTTTACTCAGATCCTTTACAGAAATGAACTCAGATGACCTATACGTTACATATCAGGTAAAGAGGTGGCATAGCTGAAGCAGTCATTTCAACAAGATTTAACATTCGTCAAAATTTCTGAGTTAAAGAAAGTTAAATTTCGAAATTAAAAGGTGCCCGTGGTGTAATGGTTATCGTTGTAGGAAATGGACACGGCGACACGAGTTCAAATCCTGGACCAGGCTAATTGCATTTCACATAGCACTAATACCTTTAGGAAATGTATGAATCCAATTATTCTCCCTCCAGCAATGGATAAATAGTAGGACAGACTAGATTCTTCAGCCTTGGTGAGGCAACTAGTTTAGGAGAAGGAAAACTCTGAATTCAAACCTGTTAAACTCCGCTTAAAAATTGACCTTGTGTCATATCCTGCCCGAGCGGAGGGGTTGGTAAATATGGTAATTATGGATACCAAAGGGTTTACGTTCATATGTGAAGGGGGAGTTAAAATTTATCTTAATGATTTAACCATTCGAATTGCAATTGTTTAAAAACATTTTAATTCTTTTTTGCTTTGAGGATATCTTCGATTAAGAAAACCAGTTAATAGAAGTTAATGAATTTTTAAATAATGAATGTTTAAACACATTGATATTTTTAATATGAAAGTTAAGAAGTGTGTAAGTGTTTGGAGGTTTAGATAAAATGTTTCTTGAAGTGGTTTAATTTTTATTGAATTCTTTTGTGTAATGGTTTCTAGACAAAATACTTATCAATCATTCAAGACCTAATCTTTATCTATTCTTTAAGGTTTCTAGAAATGACGCAGTGTTTATATATATATATATATATATACAGAAGATCCTTTTGTAGGCATATTTGCTTCAAAGTAACAAACAAGGATTTGGTATTTAGCTTCCTTTGTTATAAAATAGCCGAGGGATTTCGGTTCATGCCTTTGAGTTTAGTTACGCTGAGAACATGGGTTGGTTGGGTGTAACATTGAAGCAGGTATTAACGCGGGTGCGCGCGGGTGGATGGAGGTGTCACTCAGATGTCATAACAGTCCGAGAAGATACTGGGTGACAAGGTGCGGGTGACGTCACGTATCGGAAGCACGCGGAAGTTTGTGTGAGACTTTGAAGAAAATTAGAGTCGGGTACTAGACACCAAACGAGAAGGATCAATTTTGGAGCTCGCAGGCGCGAGGTGAATGTGCGCCCTATGGGGGCCGCTCGAGTTGGGGGCCAAATGAAAAAGACAGCATAGAAGATTGTGTCTCTCCTCCTTATGTCGAAACCTTTAACTCAAAGTTAATAAAAAGGTTTCGTACCTGAACAAGAAGTCGTTAAGTGTTTTCGAATTCCGAGATTCCTATGTTCTTTATATATTCTATGGTAATGAACATTATATGTCCATTTCGCACAGAGTGTTAATTGCGAATATGGTACACTTTTTTTGCTGGCGAGGATGATGTATGGAGTTGAAGAGGGGTGTTATCGTGGCTGTTGTTGTGAATTGTTGGTATTGTTGGAAAATTCTGAGGTTCTTATGTGACTCCTTTTTTTCTTCGAAACCCCATTCATTTGTTGCCTTCTTTTGTTTGTCGAAGCTGTAAAAGGAATAAAGGACGGAAGGAAAAAGATAAGGATACCTTTAGACTCAAATTTTATTTTAGGATTTACGATTATACTATGACGGAAAATGTTTTCCGAAACCAGTAGAAATAGTCGTAATTTCCCAAACAGGGCGTTGAAGTATATTATAATATATTATAGGCTGCTACAAGTAGGAGAGAGAGAGAGCCTGTCGCAAAGCCCGGGGACTTAGCGTGCACGCCCGCACCCCACTAGCAGCTGAGAGAAAAATGTCCTTTCAATCGAGGTGGTAAATGCCTAATGAGAAAGAATTTCTCTTTGGCGCCCAGAAGCCCCTCTTTTTTGGCATGCTCCTATTTCGCTTCCTGTCAGAATCACCCACATGGAAAACTGCCATATTTTGTATTTATTTATTTTGTTTATTTTATCTTTTTAATCCGCCACAGATATTGCAACTGTGATTAAAGTCAGTTAAAAATCTAGTTATGTAAGCAGGTACTTTCGACCATCTTTGGTCAAAAGTACCCGTTGAGGACGTGGGTACTCTAGTGTTTTAGAGTTCATAATTCATTCTGTGCTCAAGGAATTCTTTTCAGCGGGTGTGTTCATCCCGAGCAGGTGACGTTATTGGTAAATGCGTGGTCGATTAGAGCTGGTTTGAATTTGTGCAGATACCAAAATACAGGCGCGTACCTACGTCCACGGCAATGATAAAAGATAGTAAAAAGTACTTCTACTTAGACTTGAATAACAGTTTTTTTTTTAAACTTCCTTCAGTTGAGACATTTCGCTCGCTTACAAGAAACAACGAATAAAAAGCTAAACAGCAAATATTTGTCTGTTATTTTCAACAAAATATGCCAACAATATATATATATTTTTACCAACCCCTCCGCTTGGGTAAGATATGACACAAGGTCAATTTTTCTAAGCGGAGTTTAACAGGTTTGAATTCAGAGTTTTCACTTTGCTAGACTAGTTGCCTCAACAAGGCTGAAGAACCTAGTCTGCCCTACTATTTACCCATAGCTGGAGGGAGAATAATTGGATTCATACATTTCCCAAGGGTATTAGTGCTATGTGAAATGCAATCAGTCTCGTCCAGGATTTGAACTCGTGTCGCCGTGTCCATATATATATATATGTATATATATATAGTTAATCTATAAGATTTTGATAGTGTGAAAAAGAACCCATATGATACAATTTGCAAATAAAGATTGTACAAACTGATGTCTGGGAAAAAAATTCTATCAAAAAAGAAAAGGCAAACGGCACCAGCACTATTTTAGAATAATCAAATAGTCCTGCGATGCCGAGCCAAAAGAAAAAAAACATTGGCAGAATCAACTAAGCTAAACGAAAAAGTGTTCAATACAATAAGCAGGGCGAATTTAAAGTAATAAAACCTACTGAGTCAAATCAATCTACCTAGGTTTCACCTACTGAATCATCATTTTATTATATATATATATATATATATATATAGAATGTATGGTTTACATAGCAATACACCTCATCTCTCCAGGTAACACGTGATACGTTTGTGTCTTTACCAATCCCATTTTTAAGCGGAGTTTAATGGATTTGAATTCAGAGTTTTCCTTCTCCTAGATTGGTTCCCAGACTAAAGCACAGTCTACCCTATTATTTACCTATAACTGGAAGTAGAATAGTGAGATTCCCACATTTCCCAATGGTATTAGCGCTTCAAAAAAATGACAACAGCCTCGTCCAACATTTGAACACGATTCGCTGTATCCATTTCCTACGACGCTAATCATTACACTACCCATCCCTCTTTTGTGTTTGTGTGTGTGTGTGTGTGTGTGGAGGGGATATCTATATAAGGCAAATACTGAAAGGAAAAGAAATGGCGATCATTTTTTTCCGTGAATTCTATCGGTACCATCAGAGTTATTCGAATTCCTCTGGATTATCAATGAAGACATAAAAACTCTGGTTTCGATAACACAATCTTCCACTTTGTATTATTTGTCGACGCTTGAAAACTCTATCATTGATCGAAAGTGTTGATTAGGCATGCTGATGATTTTAATGCAACCTTGGAGCACTGATGGCAGCAGGTGTATGTGTATAGGTTTCATGCAAAGCTTTTATACAAAGGTGAGTATTGCTTCATCATTATGTACGTCTATAAGGGTATGTGAAATTTTATACTAAACTTTTATATAAGTGTTTGGTTACTATGCTCGTATGTGTTTTTTATGGAAGACTTTTACATAAGTTTGTATTTCGTTGCTCTGCTTGTTTATGAAAGTGCTTGTATTGGGTTGTGGTTCTGTCTGTATATGGTTGGTCGGTTGGTTGGATTTGTTTTACAGCGTGTCAACCCTTTTCGGGTCATTTAACGTCGAATTATGTCATTTTGATAACAGTTTCAAACAATTCATTTTAGTATAAGTATTGTTTTTTTTTTTGTTTACTCACAGTTAAATGTCAGAACAGTTCTATTTCAATCAATTCAATTTAGCATAAGTACACAGTTTAAATGTCAAAAATAGTTCGATATCAACAATTCAGTTTGATATAAGTATAAAATTTGTTTAACATTGTTAAATGTCAAAAGAATTCTATTTTAAACAATCCAGTTTAGCATAATTACACACTTTAGTTCTATTTGACCCATATGTAGGACCCTATCAGGTGCTACCACTCCAGGACAGAGTAGACCCGGGAGTGATGCCAATGAAGGTGTACTCCGCGTTCCCCTAAACTCCAGCATTATTGAACCCTCACCATCAGATTGTTTAGTGTCATTTTCAGGATATTCGTTTGGGGAATCTTACCCAGCTGTAGAGATGCAGTCAGGGTAATCTTCAGCCCCATCCAACTGGTCCATCTGCCAGTATAAAAGGGTGGGTGAATATAACGGTGCATGTACATAAGAGTGCCTTTATATAAGGATGGATGTATATAAGAGTGCCAGTATATAAGGGTGCATGTATATAAGAGTGCCAGTATATAAGGGTGCATGTATATAAGAGTGCCTGTATATAAGGGTGCGGGTATATAAGAATGCCAGTATATAAGGGTGGGTGTATATAAGGGTGCATGTATATAAGAGTGCCAGTATATAAGGGAACGTGTATACAAGAGTGCCTGTATATAAGGGTGCGTGTAAAGATTTGTCGGGAGCTGCAGTTAGCATAACGGTTATTGTCTTTTTAAATTGAATCAAATCCTATACTAGGCAGTTTGCGTTTCACTTAGTGCATATGGGAAAGGCATGAATCCATCTGTTCTACCCCCCCTGCAGCTATGTGTAAATAGTACAATAGACTGTGTTCTTTAGTTTTGGTTGGGTAACCAGTCAAGGAGATGGAAAATTCTGAAATCAAAACTATCTTTACTCCGCTTAAAAATTGACCTTGTGTCACACCTTGCTCGTGGTGAAGGGTCGGTTAGATATATATAAATGTATTGTTAACGTATCTTTCATAACAAAAATGTATTAATGTGAATCAGTTTGTGCCATTGATTTATAATAATTTGTATCTCCATTGTTAAATTATTTGCGTTTATATCAGTCAAAAACTACGAAGATGAGCTGAAGCCTTCATCTGGGCGTATGAATTATTAAAGGAAAATTTAACATTTAACAATACATATGCCCTGATGAAGGCTGAACGTTTACAGATATAAAAGCAAAAACGAATGATTAATAAAACATTCTCAAAAGACCTTTTATTTTATTTCCTATTTGTACATTTTCATACCATCGGATTTATTTTCAGTTTTCCTATATATTAGTTGTTAGTTGGCCGACCGTCGTCGTAAGTGACTCGAAGAAATCCCCTTGCAATAACTACTACAGCGAGGTGTAAGGGAGGGTGCGACTCCTTTCCCTGGATTACTCCACTTACTTTTCATCCGTATCTTATTATACTGAGCAAATAGAAAGTGGGTTTTGTTTTTGTTTTTTAATGCTAATTTTTAAATTCTTTTTGGGGGCCATTTTTATTTTAAAAATGTCTTTTGAGCCAACACTCTTTAGTCGGAATTATACTGAAGATCTGTTAGCTGAAACCTCGGTAAGGAGGGGGGTTCTGGCTCTTTAAGGTATTCTGTGTAAATCCATATATATGTATATATATACAGAATACCTTAAAAAGACAGAAACCATATATATATATATATATATATATATATATACATTAAAACAATGTTGGTTGTCACTAATTTACTTGTGGGTTTGTGGCGAACCAAGAGCGATACAATTAGGAGAGTGGTCAATATCTGTGATAGAGCTATTATATAATAATAATAATAGTAATAATAATAACAAATAAATATATATTAGATTTATATATTTAAATCTAATATATATATATATATATATATATATATATATATATATATATGAAGGGAAAATTATAGAAAGATACTACACATCCTGCTGTCATTAGCTATTTACCTTGTGTCAACACAATAGAGCTGATTCTGGACGCTTTGTATTCTTTTACCAAATCTACTCCATATTTCGTCGGGAAGTGTCATATTATTTTACGCCGGAAAGATATTACTTTAAATAGAATTTTGCAAATTAAATGGACAGATTTTCAGAGGTGAATGTCTGCTTACAAGTTTCAAGTGTTTATTACAATGATTATAAATTCACCGAGTTTCCTTAAAGTATGTAATAGATACATGAGAAATAAATAATAGCTTATACGTAATAGATAATCGCGTATGCATAATATATAAAGATATTTTAAAGTTTGCACCGAATAATTTTTAGTGGGTAATCAATGCGTACTTTTCTTCTTAGGAATACATGCAACTTATATATATATATATATATATATATATATATATATATATATATATATCCGAGGAGAAAATCCAAGGGGTAGGAGTATCCAGTTTGAGTGCTCAATACCAACGACTATCGTCATATAATCAATTTGGGATTAAGAATACATCAAAACTCAACGCGCAGTCAAAATATTTTTATAAAAAAAAAACAAAACAAAAAAAGACCCTCATTTTTTGGTCGTGATACTTTAAAATTATATATAATAGAGAAAAGGAGCAAATAGTTCCAAGTTTTGCTATGTATCATTAACAATTTAACTAAATATCAGTCATTTGTTTACAGACATTTAAATGATCAAACAGTTCTATTCTGATAATTCAATCAAGCATAAGTCATTGGTTTGCCCGTGGTCATTGGAGGTGCTTGTGGTGTCATGGTTATCGTCGTAGGAAATGGACACGGCGATACGAGTTCAAATCCTGCCCGAGCGGAGGGGTTGGGTAAATATGATAAGTCATCGGTTTGGTCACAGTTTAAATGTAAAGCAGTTCTATTTTATCCATAGGTAGAATCCTTTCAGGTGCTACCACTCCGGTTCAGAGAAGACCTGGGAGCGATAGCAATAAAGGTACTCCTCATTCCCCAAAGCTCCAGTAGTACTTGAGTCTCACGATCCGATTGTTTAATGTCATATCCGGAACACTCGTTGTGGGGATCTTACCGGTCTGCAGAGATGCAATCGGTTTATTGTACAGCCCCAGCCGACTGGGCTGTTATTTATTTATTTATTGTATTTTGAGGCTTCCTCATAATGTTACAAAGTAAACTGGTTGAAAAATTTGAGCAGAGAATATGTATTGATTCTTTCGATCATTTTATTTTTCAGTGATGTTTTATGTGTTTTATTTTGATGGATTGATTGATTTTAACGGGCTGTCATTTAGAGTAATTTTATGCCTCGAGGTTAGGTAATTGCATTCCTATTGAATAAGAATCATTTTTCCATCAAATCAATCTAATCCATGGATGGGACCCTAATAGGTACTAGTCCTCCGTTTTAGAATAGACCTGGAAGGGATGAAAGGATAAACCATACTTACCAGATCTCCAGAACTAGAGCCTCACCATCAGGTACTGTTTAGTGTCATACCATAGACACACCTTTTTTGCGGGGGTCTTACCCCTCTACTGGCTATACAGTCAGCCTATTCTTAGACCCACTAACAGAGCGAAACAGATCTGTCTGGAACCCTAACAGATAATACTACTATTACGGGTTTACGTGGATCTGGGAGTAATGACAGTGAAAGGGTACTCCTCACTTTCCAGATCTTCAAAATTAGAGTATCGCTACCAGATGTAGTTAAGTGTCATAGACAGGAAACCCGTTTTGTGGGAATCTTTCCCACCCGACAGCAAATACAGTTGGCGAATTCTTAACCCCGCTGACATGGTTATTTTATTTTGACTTCGTTTAATTGCAGTTTGTGTGCTCCTTTTCACTATTATATATAATTTTAAAGTATCGCTATGGATTTTGTTTGGTTTGGTTCGGTTTCTTTGTTTAATCACATATTCTTTGTGGGTTATTTAATGCCAGAGCCATCCTTGGAAAAGACCAATAGTGGTGCTATTCAACCCATAGCTTTGAAGATAAAAGGGTTTGTATTTTTACCAAGGGTGTAAGTCCGGATTTGAACGATATAGCATCACCGGAGTTCGAACTTGCTTACTGCGATGTTACAGACCAGCTCATTAGCCACTACACTACGAGGACTTCTTTCGTATAGTCATGGACAAGAGCATTCTAATATTTCTTAAACTCTATTTTTAGGGGTCACCCTGTTTTATCTTTCTTATGGAACTGTGTTTTTAAATTCCTATTTATAGAATCACTGTCGTAATGAGGTTTTCATTTATTTCATTTTTGTTAAATTAATAATCCCTTTGTCACGGTTATATAATTAAGGCTTGTTAGTTCAATTCAATCCTTTGATCTTTGTTGCCGGAGGACACTTGAAGGTTCTCTACCGCTCGGGTCATTTTGAGACCTGCTGCACTAATGTTGTTTAACTTCCCCTGGATTTGTGGCAGCCGAAGATTATGAAGTAAAGTGTAGATCGCTCGGGTATTAGCTCACGTCCATTAAAAACGTAAGTTACTTTGAGTCAAGAATGCCGAATAAAAATCTGCAAATAACTCATTAATAAATAATCACATTTTGATTACGTCCTTGACAAACTCAAAAAGATGCCCCTTTTCTTTGGTTCCAAGATTTAAAATTATAAAAAGGGACCGCATTTAACATAGCAGTGTATTTGAAATCACTGGTATTGGAATGCTTGAAGATGGGGAAGATATTTTAGTGGAGTCCCCACTCAGTAAGAACTAATGTAAGCATTAGTATATCTAGGATATACTACCATTGAACACAATGGAAGAAAAGACCAGATAAACACATTTATATAAGGGTATTGGTACATTTGCTAACGAAGATATTTTAGTGGAGTCCCCACTCAGTAAGAACTAATGTAAGCATTAGTATATCCAGGATATACTACCATTGAACACAATGGAAGAAAAGACCAGATAAACACATTTATATAAGGGTATTGGTACATTTGCTAACGAAGATATTTTAGTGGAGTCCCCACTCAGTAAGAACTAATGTAAGCATTAGTATATCCAGGATATACTACCATTGAACACAATGGAAGAAAAGACCAGATAAACACATTTATATAAGAGTATTGGTACATTTGCTAACGAAGATATTTTAGTGGAATCCCCACTCACCAAGGACATATATTAGCATTAGTATGCCCATGATAAGTAAAATTGGACGACTGTAGTCGGGGACAACTCGAAGGTTCTCTTTTCAATAGCTATTACACTGTGGTGTATGGGAGGGCACTACTCCTTTCCCTGGATTCCCCCACTTTACCCTTGATACGTATCTTAGAATGCTGAGTGTTAAGCAAGGAGGTATCAAGTACCATTTTTTGAGTCATTGGCATGACATGACTTAGGATTGAACCCCGGTCTCCCGGGCCATTAATGAACACTGTATATACTGGGCCAATGGCAATGTGTTGAGTGTTCGCTAATAGTCCGGGGGCAAGCCAGGGAAAAAGTAGCACCCTCTCCTACACTTAGGTGTAGTAGCTATTGAAAAAGGAGCTTTCGGGTCGCCCTCGACTACGGTCGCCAACTTTACTTTACTTACATCCATGATATACTAACATTGAACACAATGGAAAGACAACCCTAATGGCAAGACTAAGAATATGCTGTCTTCTCTTTAAAGTGGTAAGACTCCCCCACAAAAAGGATGGGGTGGTTATGACACTAAACTGCATCAGGTTGTGAAGATTTAGTTCTCTGGAATGTCGCTTCATTGCCATTACTCTCAGGTCGAATCTGACCTGGAGTGGTAGTACCTATTCGAGTCCGATCCATGGGTCAAATAGGTTCGGTTGGTTGGTTGGTTGGGTTTTATGGCATATCAACCTTTGTAGGTTATTTAACGCCAAATCCATTTTTATGCAAAAAGTCAGTTCTATTTCAAACAATTCAGTTTAGTATGAGTACACAATTTAATTGTCGAAAACATTTCTATTTCAAGCTATTCACCTTATTCAAACAGTTCTAATTCAGCTAATTCAATTTAGTATAAGTAAATGTTTTGTTTACACACAGTTAAATGTCAAAACAGTTATATATTAAACAAATCAGTTTAGTGTAAATACAGTTTCAATGTCAAAAACAGTTACATTTCAAACAGTTCGGTTTAGCCTAAGCACACAGTTTAAATGTAAGTACACAATTTAATTGACAAAAACGTTTCTATCTCAAGCTATTTAGTTTTGTCAAACAGTTCTAATTCAAACAATTCAGTTGAGCAAAAGCATGCAGTTAGTTCTATTTAACCTCTCTGGCTCTATCAGATGCTACCATTCCGGGCCATAGAGGACCTGGGAGCATTGGCAATGAAGGGATGCTCTGCATTCCCCAAAGCTCCAGCATCACTGGAACCTACCCATCAGATTATTTAGAGTCATATCCAGGACACTCATTTGGGGCGGGGTATTCTGGGCAATTCACAGAGTTAATGTCAAAACAGTTTTATTTCAGATAATTCAATTTAGCATAAGTACACAGTTTAGATGTCAAAACAGTTCTATTTTGAGCAATTCTGTTAAGCATAAGTACGCAGTTTTAATGCCAAATCAGTTCTATTTTAAACAATTCAGTTTAGCATAAATATGTAGTTTAAATGCAGAAAAACAGTAAACTCAAAGCACAGTTTAGTTCTATTTAACCCATCGATAGGACCCTTATCAGGTGTTACCACTCTGGGCCAGAGTTGACCTGGTAGCGATGGCAATGAAGGGGTACTCCGCATTCCCCAAAGCTCCAACATTACTAGAACCTTACCATCAGATTGTTTAGTGTCATATCCAGGACGCCCGTTGGGGGGCTCTTACCCCTCTGCAGAGGTGCGGTCGGTGTATTCTACAGCCGCAGCCGATTGGGCAACATGGATCAAATAAATCTGTTTGCTAGTTATTGATATCATATAACTGTGTGCTAAAAAAATCGTAAAAGACTACACAAAAAATGTAAATATAAATGTACAATGTACATAATTTCCTAACCTGGTTGGGGAAGCTGATCCACTGGAAACTGTGCAAACAATAGAATTTGACCATACTGATGGTGAAACTCAAATATCCTCAAATCGGAAACAATCCGACAAAATGAAGCACATAAAATAGTGTCGTTAAGAGCTGAAACCTTCTGCATGAGCAAATGTCAGTCTTCCACATAACCTTCCTTAGGCCTATGCCAAGATGCGGATCTATTGTCTTGCGAGATTAACAGATTATATATATATATATATATATATATATATATATATAGATATAGATATATAAATAAGTGTGTGTGTGTGTGTACGTTATAATGTTCCAGAAGGAACTAATTTTGTTGTAAAAGTCCACAAAATAATTATTACTTAAAATGTTTGGACTGTCGACCTTGTCTTTATTGTTATAATCACAACGTTTCGGCAGGTACGTCCTTCAGCCTTCTTCAGGAGTTTCATGTCGAACTGAACCCTTTATTTGAACCATAGGGGTTGACTGTTCCAGTTCTGTTAACCATGACCGGATACAAGTATTAAATTATAGAAGGTATTCTTTGCTAGTTTTACCGATTGTTGGGATTGAACCTACAACTTCCAGATAATTATCAATCAGAAGTACCTTCCAACCAAACTACTAATCCACTGCGCCATGTGTCTGTCAAGGACGTTCGATGCAATATTCTGAGTAATAATGATAATTATCAAGTTTCATTTCGGAAAGTCTGCAAAAAGTTTCTTAGAGATTTTAGAAGACTGATTTTGTATATAGAACAGCTGATAAATAAAGCTCAATCCATATTCTGCAATTTTTGTCTTCGTGAGTTCACTCTCCAAATGAAAAATTTCTTACATCGATCGAACCCCTCACCAAAAATTATCCGCATTGACTTTCTAGTGGTCTTATTATTGCCAGTAAGAACTGGCCTAAGGCCAGTTTTCACCGATCCTATAATAAAATCGTTGAAATGATCAACAGTTACCTCCAGTTTACAGCCCTTGAAAGTTGGGAAATAATAATCAATAATAATCAACAAACGCTTTATTGCGAGGATTCAGTCCTCAGCAAGATCTTTCACAACCTACTAAGAGGATTAGGGCCGAAGAATGTCCTGTTGTCTACGGCAAAAACCAAGGAAACGTGAATGAATCAGGATGTACCTTAGAGAAATAGCAATAACGAAGCGACAACACAATTTCCAAAGCTCCAGAATTGGAGCCTTACCACCAGATACGATTTCAAACCCAGGACACTTCGTTATTTCTGGAAGGGAGTCTTACTTCTCCGCAAAGGATACAATAGTGTATTCTAGATACCGCCCAGAAGTCGCTATATATTTAGGAGTAGAGCTATCTATCCGGTAAAATAAAACGGAGTTTCTTCCTAGCTATAGCTATGTCCATGCTACTATATAGATGCACTAGATGAACTCTAACGAAACGTATAGAGAAAAAGCTGAATGGGAACTAGAAAACAATACTGCATGCTGATAGGGACAAATCCAGGAAGCAATACCCCAACAAAATAGCAGCTTTACGGACACCTACCTCCCATCTCACAAACCATTCAAATATGGTAAACGAGACATGCTGGAGAAGTAAAGACACACTAAAAAAACGACGTTCTCTGTTAGCCGACAAGCAAGGACTTACACCTACTCTGGGTGGATACAGGGTGCAGCCTAGAAGACCTTCCAGGAGGGAGGGATGATGATATGGATGGAGAGAGAGAGAGAGAGAATGAGAGAGAGAGAGTGAGAGAGAGAGAGATTCAGGTAACTACATGTTGTCAGGGCAACTTGATTATGATGGTGATACACACACACGTACCCACCCACACACATATATATATTACTATTACAGATAATATATATATATATATACTCTCCGTAATAATTTCTCGGAAAGAGGTAGAATAATTATTAATGTAAAATGTTTATTATTGGCAGACATTTGTTATTTTGATTTGCTGATTTTTCCGAATTAAAACAGACAGAAATTAGCAGGTCAATTCGTTGAAAATTTGAAGTCAATATTGAAACTAAAAATAATTAACTAATTAAATCTTATAGGAATAAATTGGTAATTTAATTAACTAATTGAATAGAGAAGCTGGTTGTCTAGCATATTTAGTTGCACGAAGAACATTGTCAAAGGCCGAGAGAAAACTCGAAATAATAAAGAAGAAGAAGAAGAAGAAGAAGGTTAGATAAAAGATGGAAGAGAAAGTGAAAGAAGAAAAAATGGTCGGAAAGAAGAAAAAATGGTCGGAAAGAAGAGAAGACAAGAGAAGAGAAAAAAAACAAATGGATTTGGGAAAAGGGAAAAAAAGAAAAAGAGAAAGAAGAAATGTACAGGAAAGAAAAATAATAAGTGAGAAAGAAAGAGAAAAATTATTTGGAAATGAGAAGCAAAAAAGAGAGAAAGCAAAAGTGGATATGAAGCTGAAAATAAAAAGACAGAAAACGAGAAGGAGAAAGAAGAAATGAGCCGATAATAACAAAAAAGAGAAAAAAAAGCGAAGAGAGAGGGAGAGCACAAAGAAATGAATCTGAGAGGAGACGAATGAGAAAGAAGAAGAGTGGGAAAGAATCTGAGAGGAGACGAATGAGAAAGAAGATGAGTGGGAAAGAAAAAGAAAAAGTGATAGAAAAAGGAACCGTGAAGAAAAGAGTTGGAAGTGAAGAGAAAGAAAGAAAGAGAGAAAGCAAATGAAGAAATGAACCAGAAAGAAAAAGAATGAAAATGAGAAAGAAAAGAAAAAAAATGAGTTGTAAAGAAAGAATGAGAAAGAAGAAATGAGCCGAGAAGAAAAAGAAAAGTGGAAAAAGAGAGAAAGAAAAACAGATTGAAGTAGAAATTTGCACGAAAGTAGAAAAGAAAGAGAGAAAGTGAGAGAAGTTGAAATGAGCCCAGAAGAAAAAAAAAAAAAAAAAAAGAAAGAGAGAAAGAGAAAATGAGAGAAGTAGAGATGATCCTGAAAGAAGAAAGAAGGAGAAAGTGAAAGAAGTAGAAATGATTCTGAAAGAAGAAAAGAATGAGAGAAAGAGAAAGAGAAAGAAGTAGAAATGATCCTGAAAGAAGAAAGAAAGAGAGAAAGAGAAAGAGAAAGAAGTAGAAATGGTCCTGAAAGAAGAAAGAATGAGAGAAAGAGAAAGAAGTAGAAATGATCCTGAAAGAAGAAAAGAAAGAGAGAAAGAGAAAGAGAAAGAAGTAGAAATGATCATGAAAGAAGAAAAGAAAGCGAGAAAGAGAAAGAGAAAGAAGTAGAAATGATCCTGAAAGAAGAAAGAAAGAGAGAAAGAGAAAGTGCGAGAAGTAGAAATAAGCCTGAAAGAAAAAAAGAAAAAAGAAAGAGAGAAAGAGAAAGAGAGAGAAGTAGAAATGAGCCCAAAAGAAGAAAAGAAAAGAAAGGAAATGTAACAAACCCAATGAAAAACTAGAAAAAATATGAGACAATATGAAATGAGGAAAGAAAGTCAAAGAGATGCAATAAAATACGAAGAGAGATTGTGTGAAAACAGATACGGCATCGTGGCTAACGTATTGATTGGGACATCGTGGCTAACGTATTGATTGAGACATCGTGGTGAGCGAGTTCAAACTACAGTCACGCTGTTACGTTCCTTTTCAGAATAATATCCTTTGGAAAGGGATGAAGAATACTCATTCCCAGTAATTACTCCCAGGTCCACTCAGATCCGGAGTGGTAGTACTTGTTAGTCACATCTATGAGTCAAATAGATCCGTGTGCAAATTAAATGTATTTGAAAGGAATACTTGTTTCCAGATAACTGTAAATTATTGGTACAAACACTAATTACTTGAAGCTATGATTGTTATGGATTAATATTATCAGTTACTTGAAATCATATATATATATATATATATATATATGTGTGTGTGTGTGTGTGTGTGTGTGTGTGTGTGTGTGTGTGTGTATATAGTATATGGTTATCACTATCTCACTTAGAGGCTGACCAAATACGTTATAATTTATATCACTTATACGTTATAATTATATCACTTGGAGGCTAACCAAATACGTTATAATTTATATCACTTATACGTTATAATTATATCACTTGGAGGCTAACCAAATACGTTATAATTTATATCACTTATACGTTATAATTATATCACTTGGAGGCTAACCAAATACGTTATAATTTATATCACTTATACGTTATAATTATATCACTTGGAGGCTAACCAAATACGTTATAATTTATATCACTTATACGTTATAATTATATCACTTGGAGGCTGACCAAATACGTTATAATTTATATCACTTATACGTTATAATTATATCACTTGGAGGCTGACCAAATACGTTATAATTTATATCACTTATACGTTATAATTATATCACTTGGAGGCTAACCAAACGGGTTATAATTTATATCACTTATACGTTATAATTATATCACTTGGAGGCTAACCAAATACGTTATAATTTATATCACTTATACGTTATAATTATATCACTTGGAGGCTAACCAAATACGTTATAATTTATATCACTTATACGTTATAATTATATCACTTGGAGGCTAACCAAATACGTTATAATTTATATCACTTATACGTTATAATTATATCACTTGGAGGCTAACCAAATACGTTATAATTTATATCACTTATACGTTATAATTATATCACTTGGAGGCTAACCAAATACGTTATAATTTATATCACTTATACGTTATAATTATATCACTTGGAGGCTAACCAAATACGTTATAATTTATATCACTTATACGTTATAATTATATCACTTGGAGGCTAACCAAATACGTTATAATTTATATCACTTATACGTTATAATTATATCACTTGGAGGCTAACCAAATACGTTATAATTTATAATTATATCTGTAATAGAGCTTTTATATAATATAAAAATAAATATATTAGTATATGGTTATCACAATCTCACTTGGAGGCTGACAAAATACCTTATAATTTGGAGAGTGCTCAATATCTGTTATAGACTTTTTATATAATATAAAAATAAATATATTAGTATATGGTTATCACAATCTCACTTGGAGGCTGACAAAATACCTTATAATTTGGAGAGTGCTCAATATCTGTTATAGACTTTTTATATAATATAAAAATAAATATATTAGTATATGGTTATCACAATCTCACTTGGAGGCTGACAAAATACCTTATAATTTAGAGAGTGCTCAATATCTGTTATAGACTTTTTATATAATATAAAAATAAATATATTAGTTTTTATATATATTTAATAGCATCTGCGACAATCATCAGGCAGAAAAAGCTGCCTGATGGTTGTCGTATAAAGACGGTATGAAACCAGTGGTTGCTGAAAAGCATCCATACATTTAAATATATATAAAAACTAATATATATTTATGCTATTAAATATATATAAAAACTAATATGTATATATATATATCTTGGATAGCATGCGTTGTTCCCTGAATAAAAGGCTATCACAAGAGAGTTTGATCCTCACTAGGTGCTCAGTACTTCGAACTCTGTACCAAAACTCAGCAAAGCATCGTAGTTAACATTATATTCCATCGAAATGTACCGGTCATTACTATTGAGTTCGACCCTCACTGGGTACCACATACTTATGCCTAGGTTCTTCAGCCTTGGTTAGGCAACTAGTCTAGGAGAAGGAAAACTCTGAATTCAAACCTGTTAAACTCCGCTTAAAAATTGACCTTGTGTCATATCCTGCCTGAGCGGAGGGGTTGGTAAATAGTACCACATACTTATGCCGTTGTGCCAAGACTAAGCTCCACTCAGAAAATAACGACCATGGCAAACTAGTCTAGCTGATCATTTCGTGGATACTGTTTAATTTATGATCTTGTACCAGATTAAGATAAACTTCGTTAACCATATCTATATTGGATAGGTGAATCTACCGTGATGGGATAATCAGGGGGTGAAATGTTGGCGAGTTCGATTTTTACAGTGTGCACTACTGTTTCGTTGTGACATGCCAAGATAAGAAAACAATATACCCAAGATCAGCGCCGCTCAAAGTGCTGTACGAATATCAGTGCCGGTACAAAAGTCATCAATAGTTGGTTGGTTGGTTTGGTTTGGTTCGATTTGATTTTATGGAATATCAACCATTGTAGATTATTTTATGCTAAATCCATTTTTATACATATAAACAGTCCGATTTCAAGCTATTCAGTTCAGAATAAGCACTCGGTTTAATTCTATTTGACATATTGATAGGAACCTATTTGGTTCGACCACTCCGGGCCAGAGTGGACCTGGGAGCAATGGCAATGAAAGAGTACTCCACATTTCCCAAAGCTCCAGCATTACTGGAACTTCACCATCCTATTATTTATTGTTATATCCAGGACACACTTAGGGTAGGGAGTGTTACCCACTCTGCAAAGATGCACTCGGTGTATTTTACAGCCCTAACCGACTTGGCCACATCAATTGCGAGTTTCCAGATTCACATTATCATATATATAACAAGGAGTATAGACATGAAAATACATAAGATCTTTCTGCATTGTTTGATATTATTCTTTTAACATGTTGTGATACAACACGACAGATAGAAATATTTTGAACTTGATCGGAAATGAAAGTTATGCATAAACTCGCTGGCTATTGACTGAGTACCAGTCTGTGGCACATTGGAAAAAATCCTCCCGATAGGTCACATTAGATAGTTTGAGAAGTACTGGTCTTTAGACTCGCTGTTCTAACAGAAGTTAATAATGATAATCATGCCTCTGTTGAGGACGGAGGATAAGATGGATTCTAAGTAGCATTTGAAATGATTGATCGTTCGACTGTCTGATTTTAATGGCATATCAACCAGTTTAGGATTATTTTATGCTGAGATGTTATTAAATCGCGTTCATTGTACGTTCATATCTACATTTTTTGTGTAGTTGCTTTTAAAACGTTTTTTTTTTGGCACATTGTCCTATCGAAAAAAATTTAAACAGATCTATTTGACCCATAAAAGATACCCTAGCAGGTACTATCACACTGGGTTAACGTGAACCTGGGGGTAATGGCAATGAAGGAGTACTCTACATGCCCATGATCTCAAGAACTGGAGCCCCACTATCAGATGTAGTTTAGTATCATACCTCAAACAACTTCTTTGTGGTGGTGAGGGGGCTCTTATCTCTTTGCAGGTCCTCTCTGACCTGGGGTTATACGACATGTAGCTACTCACCATGATTTACTTCTTCCAAAATAAAAGAATCATTAAATCATTCTATAACCGGGCCACAGCACTGTAGATATAAGCTAGAATACTAAGAAGTGTCCTGGAAACCTGAGGAGACTTGCTGTCACTTTGACTCCAGTGATAAACAACCAGTTAAAACTGGTGTGAAAAAACACGGTCGGTGTTCTAATGGGTAGAGTGTTCGCCAAGGATCAGGGAGACTTGGATTCAATCCAAGATCCAGTCATACCAAAGACTCAAAAAATGGTATTTAATACCGCCTTGCTTAACACTCAGCATTAAAAGGTACGTATAAGGGTAAAGTGGACCAATCTTGGGAATGGAATAGCGTCCTCCTCTACACCGCAGTGTAGAAGGTATTGAAAAGGAAGCCTTTGGGTAACTCTCGACTAAGGTCGCTAACTTACTTATAAAAGGAACAGAACAAGTTCATAGATTGTCAATCATTTTAATACCTAATATTATACATTTTCAGTGCTGCATGATAATATTGGTGTTCCTTTTTGGAAAGGAGAAGAATTCTATCATTTCCAACATCTATCGCTAATATCAAGAATTTAGATGACTAAAAAAATAACGGACGGCGCAAAATTATCTATTGATTGTAAATTGGAGTGAAAATTGCTTCATTAGAGCATTTTGCCTTTATTGCCCCACTAAAAATCTCGCTATGAAGTGTTAATATAGTGACATACGCATACACAACACACACACACACACACACACATATATATATATATTGAGAGAGAGAGAGAGAGAGAGAGAGGGAAGGAGAGAGAAAGAGAAATATGTTGTTAGGTATGAGAGAGGTGTATATCTGGAGAAAATCCTGGATAGAAAATAAAAACCTTTCAAGACGTTAAATACGAAATTTATCCTCTGAAAGGTAATCGTCCAGGACCTGTCTAAAAAGAGTAGGGATGAAAACCTGCTAACGTGCTCATGAAATAAAAACCAAAGTGGGTTATAGAATAAGCTATATGTTACACCAGTGGAAGAGAATACAACTTAGTTTTTCTTAAAAGACATTAGAAATTTGGTGACCACAGTTTCCCCCGTAAGACTAAATCTCTTTTGTCTGAGATTTGTGCTCGAATCTTTAAAGGTTATTCTTAGCTTAAAAAGCCACATCCGTTTATGGCACCATTGATTATTCTTTTACAAAATGATGCCATGCGATTCTCAGACTCGAACCTAAAATGGCGTCTATCTTGTATGTTCGAGAGGGGAACAATAAACCTGTAGCCTAACACAGTTATGAACAGAATTTTAATATAAACTCTTTCTTTCAATATTCTACTTCTGTACTAAAGGAACACATGTTGGATTAAGTGCATTGACACGAGTACCGCATGAAGTGTAATGGTTAGCAAGGTAGATTAGTAGACAATTGTAAGTGAGTTCGATTCTCAGTGGACGCTTTCATATTTCCAACCTTCTGCCACAACTATACTAAACTTAGTGAATAACTTGTTGCATTGGCAAGGAAGGAGATTATGTTGAAAAATAGATATTTCTCTCTCTCTCTCTCTCTCTCACACACACACATATATACAGTAAATGACATCAGTACACGAGTAGCAAAGGCATGGACAACTATCGATAGGTTATCGGTCATTTGGAAGGCAGATCAATCCGATAAAATATAACTCACTTTTTTCCAAGCAGCAGTCGTTTCTATACTGCTATATGGATGCACCACATGGACGTTGGCAAAACATATAGAGAAAAAGCTTGACCGCTATTGCAGAAGAATGCTTCGAGCTATACTGAACAATTCTTGGAAGCAACATCCCACAAAATAGCACCTGTGCGGCCACCTACTTCCCATCTATAAAACCATCTTAATTAGATGAACAACACATGCGGGACATTGCAGGAGAATTTAGGACGAACTCATAAACGTCGTTCTCCCATGGACCTCTTCACACAGACGAGCAGGTATTGGACGACCAGCTAGAACTTATATACAACAGCTCAGTATGAACACAGGATATGATTGGACGATAGAAACGAAGGGTGAGAGTCAGGGAAATCTGTGCTAGTGGCACATAATGATGATGATGATATATATATATATATGTATATATATATATATACATATGTATATATATATATATATATATATATACATTTTTTTTCATCATACAACGTGTGAAAGCACGTGCAATACCATGTCCTCATCAGCCGCCATCCAGGGGTGATAATACAGTTTCGGTAGCTCAAGGCGGTACTGCCACCCCTGGCGCTACCAAGCAGCTTTTGCCACCGGACAGGGTATTAAGAGAATCATTGGAGAAGCAGAGATGAACTCATAAGAGATGTACTCTTATGGATCCCCACACACGGCCGCGCAAAAGCAGGACGACCAGCACGAACGTACATTCAGCAGCTATGTGAGGATACAGGTTGTTGTCCTGAAGACCTACCTAGGGCGATGAACGATAGGGAGGAGTGGCGAGAGAGGGTCAGGGATATCCGTGCTGCCAGCACGATATGATGATGATGATGATGATGATATATATATATATATATATACGCCAGATCAATAAAATGCAGAGACTACATTGGGCGTTAATCTTCATTTTCTGAGTGCAGTTTGTGATTTAAAAAACGCGTTTACTTTCGGCGGTTGATGTTATTACGCGTTTACAGTAACCATTTCTTACGTAATCACACGGGAAAGGTGGTTCCGCGTGTATTTCCTTCACGCTGAAAACTTTCTGGCTTTCGACCAAATCCAACTTGATGCATATCGTGCCGTGGTCTGAAGACGGTTTGAGGCAACTTTCAAACTGTGGCCGGTGATTCCTATTTTTTGAAAGAAACAAAATGACTGAGTGTCCTATAAAACCACGACAACCAACCTCAATAGGAATCACATGGCATATCCAACCCTTTTCCACGCAGTCGGCACGCAGTGTCTCGTAGTGGTTTTTATTCCGCTCGTGTGCTTCCTCCCGGTTTTCTTCCCAAGGGACAGTCAATTCTATGAGGAGGACACTCTTCTTTGAATCGGACCATACTACAATGTCCGGTCGCTTTTCTGTTTGAATAATATGAACTGGAAATTGCAGAGATGTCCTGAGATCTGCTGAAACTTTCCAGTCACTAGCTCCGTTCAGTAGCTTCATGTTAGGATTTTTTTTGTTTCCTCACAGGACATTCATCTTCCTTGAGAAACTGAATTATGGGTTCCTTGGCTGTTATGGATTGCTGATTTGCTGTCTCACATTGTGCTCTTAACAATTCTATTATCACTTCTGATACCTTGTTATGTCGCCACGTGTACATCTGAAGTGAATGTGGACATGCAGATAAGACGTGGCGCAAAGTACCCGATCACTTTTACGCAAACACAGGTCCGAATTGGTATATCCCCATAATTTTAGGTTGGTCGCATTTGGTAAGAGATCATAAGTTGAACGAAGATGGAATGATATCGCCAGTGGTTCCATTGCAATTAAGGATTTCCACGATAATTTAATTGGTTCGATATCATTCCATTTTGTCCAAGCACATTGTTTGGCCTGAGTAACAGCACTGGCTTTTCTTTGTTCTTCTTCAAACATCCTGACTTCTTCCCTCACCATGTCTCTTTTTCCTTTTGGGTCCATTTTGAAGAATACCTTTTTGCTCGTGCTACTCAGCCCAGCTCGACTGATCTCGTCGACTGAGTCCTTCATCATCATGTATATATATATATATATATATACATATATATACATATACATATATATATATTTACACACACACACACACACATATATATATATATATATATTAATCCTTTGGCTGTGGATTTGTTGATCTATATAAGTACTCTTAATGATTGGTGGGTGAGGACACTTTTTATCTTTCTGAGTTATTTATTAATCATTCGACCTTAAATTATCAACATTTATTTATCTATTTATTTATCGCTCTTCGTTTAGTTCTTTCGTTGTTAGCTACTTCCATACATATTGTCCACCCCTTTCCATCTATGCAGAAGACACTTAACATTCAATGTATGTATGTACACGTAATCAGCAGGTATGTGATACATTCAATGCATTCGGAACGAACATCTAGGATTCGCACCCGGTAATTGTCCAGAATATCCCGCAGTGTAAATGTTTGCAATGACGTATTTGGCTTCTTTGTTTAATAGCATATCAATCTTCGGGAGTTATTTAATGCAACCCTTGTTTAAAAATAGCCGTTATATTATTCAACCCAGAGCAGGGCGAATAAAGGGGTTCATGCCTTTTGCAAGGGTATTATTCCGAAGTAAACTTAATGGTGCGAATGGAGTTTGAACTTGCTTACTACAGAATCCCAGTTCAGCACATTAGTCACAAATGTATATATATATATATATATATATATCATCACGTCGTATTGATAGCACAGAATCCATTAAATCTCTCTCTCTCTCTCTCTCTCTCATTCATCCGGTGTTAGCGCACAGCTGATGAATGTAAGTTTTCGCTGGTCGGCGATCACTGGTATGTCCATGTGTAGGAGTCCACAGGAAAACGTCGCTTATGAGTCCGTGTTACTTCACTAACAGTGTGGAGTATGTCTTGTTCGTTTCACTTGGATGGTTTGTGAGATGGGAGGCAGGTAACCATATAGCTGACTAATTCCTTATCTATTCTCCTCTATTTGGTCTGCCCAAGTGTGGAAAAATTTTTGGTAAAAGTTGTTTATTTTTTACCGAGCATATTTCACTATATTACATCGCATTTTCCACGGTAAGTGTGTAAAAGGAATACCGTTGAAAATGCTATGTAATATAGCGAAACATCTTCGGCAAAAAAATAAACATCTTTTACCAAAAATTTTTCCGATTTGTCATTAATGCTCCACAACATACAGTAGGAAATATATATTTCCATATCACACACACACACACACACACCCACACACACACACACATATATATATATATATATATATATATATATATATATCTTTTTAGGGTTTATGTCCGCTCTACTGTAATCGCTTCGAACACTTTTTCTTGCGAACGTTTTACATTGTAAGTTATCTTCTACTTCTTCTATTTCTAGTTCTTCTTTTACTTCTTGTTCTTGGAATTTGGCTAATGATCTTTTAATGGAATCTGTATGGCAGCAAGTCTTCTCAGTTCTTCTTCTTCTTCTTCTTCTTATTATTATTATTATTATTATTATTATTATTATTATTATTATCATTATTATTCTCCTTGTGATTTTTTTTTACACCGGGTCTTTCACTTTATAGTAAATCTTCTCATGTCCACTCAACGACAAGTTCTTTTTTTTTTCTTGTTAATTATCACTGGGTCTGGTCATCTGGCCAGGATTAGGTGAACCGTTTGTATTTCAAAATACCAGAGAATTTTATACGCCTAATTTTCTTGTTTGAATTCTAATTCATGCACGTAACATTTGGTTGTACAGTCAAATTTTAACATCTTGAAGAATTATAAGTAAAGTAAAGTTGGCGACCGTAGTCGAGGGCGACCAGAAGGCTCCCTTTTCAATAGCTACTACACCGAGATGTAGAGGGGCGCTACTCCTTACCCAGGATTGCTCCATTTTACCCTTGATACGTACCTTATATTGCTGAGTGTTAAGCAAGGAGGTATCAAGTACCATTTTTAAAGTCTTTGGTATGACGCGACCTGGGATTGAACCCAGGTCTCCCGGACCACTGGTGAACACTCTACTCATTTCTCATGTTTAATACTTATCTCCCTTGGGAAATTATGATTGAGATAAACATATTATTAAGAAGCAAATTCTACTGGGAATTGTTTTATTCTTCAAGAATATTTTAATTCTGCTGCACTAATAAAAATCTCAGTACAATGCGCCATTTTTGTTGCGTTTTGGAGAATTTTATATTTAACAAATCTATGATTTGATTGATAGATACATTATGAATATAGATTATTAGTGTTAGAAAATGAATTAAAATTGTAATTCATCATCATCATCACCATCATGTCGCGCTATCAGCACGGATATTTCTGACCCTTTCTTGCCACACCTCCCTATTGTCCTTTTCTTCCGGCAGGTTCTCAAGGCTACATCCCGTATCCTCACAGAGCTGCTGTATGTAGGTTCAAGCTGGACGTCCTGCCTTTGCTCGTCCATGTGAAGGGGTCCACAGGTGTACATTACCTATGAGCTCGTTCCTACTTCTCCAGCAGTGTCCCACATGTCTGTTTCGTCTAACTTGGATAGTTTTCGTGATGGGAGGCAGGTGGTCCTGGACGTGTGAGACATGCGGCTTGACGCTCAGAATCGTCAGTTCGATCAGGGAACTACTGCTGCTCATCTATGCTGATGGGTGGTAGGTGTCCGTACAGCTGCTGCTTTGCGGGGTGATGTCTCCAGGACTTGTTCAATATTGATCGCAACATTCTTGTGTAATTGCCGTCAAACTTTTTCTCCATACGTTTAGTTAGCGTCCATGTGGTGTATCCATATAGCAGTATCGACACGACAGCTGCTTGGAAGAAACTGCGCTTTATTTTAGGTCTGACTTCCATATAACCGATAGCCTATTATTTATACTTTGCATTTCACATAGCACTAATACCCTTGGGAAAGGTATGAATCCAATTATTCTCCCTCCAGCTATGGGTAAATAGTAGGGCAGACTAGGTTCTTCAGCCTTGGTGAGGCAACTAGTCTAGGAGAAAGAAAACTCCGAATTCAAACCTGTTAAACTCCGCTTTAAAAAATCGACCTTGTGTCAGTCATATCCTGCCCGAGCAGAGGGGTTGGGTAAATATCATTATTTATACTTTTTTTTTTAATTGTAGCAAAATATGAACATTCATCAAAATAATAATATTTTTATTGATTAAGACAACACTTTAAAAGAAAAAAGAAAGATGGAAGGAGAGAAAAAAAAGAGCTCTATTCCCATCAACCCTGGAGGTAGAAAATAAGCAGTTTATTGACCCATGTCCTAATTAAAGCCTTGGAAATAACTAATAACCAAAAGATAGTGAATGAAATCAGCAGATACATTGTTATAACATTTCATTTTAGAATTACTTGACTGTAAACAGATTCCAAAAAACCTTTACACACACGTATATATACTATCACACTTTTATCATGTTAGATACGGTTACTTAAAGAAGCGAAAGTCCAATGACTAGTTTATTCTTCTTTTCTTTGTTTGCTGCATTCGTGTATTTTGTGATTAACTCTTTCATCTCTGTCTCCGCATAATCTATAATTGCTATTTGGTGGTGTATCATCAATTTTCGTTGCAATATAATCGGTCTTAATAGTGCTGTTTTGTTTTGCTATTAAAAGAGATTCAGTTTCTCTCTTTAGGTTTCCCTTTCTTAGCCATATTCATGTCTTCTCATAGGCAATCTGGCGAGTTTGTGGCTTGAAATATCCAAACAGTTGGTTTTCTTTCCGTTTCTGTTTTCTAGTTTTTGTTGTCTTTGTTCTCGTATTGCCAGCAGTGTTACTGGCTGCTGTAAGTAAAGTTGGCGACCGTAGTCGAGGGCGACCAGAAGGCTCCCTTTTCAATAGCTACTACACCGAGGTGTAGGGGAGGGCGACACTCCTTTCCCCGGATTGCTCTACTTTGCCCTTGATACGTACCTAATATTGCTGAGTGTAAAGCAAGGAGGTATCAAGTACCATTTTTTAAGTTTTTCGTATGACTCGACCTGGGATTAAACCCAGGTCTACCGGGCCATTGGCGAACTCTCTACCCACTAGGAAACCGACCTAGTTTCTTCACACCTGTTTTAACGGGTTGTCTATCACTGGAGTCAAAGTGACAGCAAGTCTTCTCAGGTTTCCAGGACACTTCTTAGTATTCAAGCTTATCTTTACAGTGCTGTGGTCTCTATGGTTTCGATGCTTCCTTTGAACTCCAGTTTCCTTTCCAATCCTTTGGGGACTATTTTAAGCGCACTAACAATATATATCATCATCATGAATTTCCTTGACTCTTTCTCTCTCTCTCTCTCTCTCTCCCTCTCTCTCTCTTTCTCTCTCTCTCCATCCTTATCGTCCATCGTTCCCGGCAAGTCTTCGAAACTACATCCTGTGTTCGCACAGAGCTGATGTAAATAAGTTCTTGCTTGTTAGCCAACACTAGCACGTCCATGTATAGGGATCCATAAAAGAATGTTACATGGGTTTCTCCTTGCTTCTCCGGCAGTGTCCCGAACTAGACTGGATATATATGTCCACAGATAAGGCATAAACCCTATCTGTGGATATTTCCTCAGTGGGATATTCTGGACAAGTATATCACGTGCTGATGGGTTTGATGGGAAGACATGGTTTACAAATAGAAACAAAAAAAACAAAACAAAAAACGGAAAAAGAAGTGGATAGAGAGAGAATAGTTGTTGTTGAGCGAAGGCTGCCTGGCAATGAATGCAAGAACGGTGGAGGTGGTGGTTTCTAGCGGCGGTGATGGCGGCGTCGGCTGCTGCAGCAAAGATTGGGGTCACAGAATGAGACAAGGCCATCTTTGTTCCTTCTCGGTATTATCTGCAGCGTCATCTTTAAGGATGACGTCAGTAAAGGGAAAAAAACTAGTAGAAGAGATTCGACAATCCCTTACCCACACCTTCCTCATAAACAACAAGAAAGAAAAAGAAAGAAAAAGAAAAGGCAATAGCAACAATAACAATAAATAAACGCTTTAATAACTTAGTCACCAAAACACCTGACTCATGGCACTTCGAAAAACCAAAATTAATCTTTCTTTCCTTCTTCATTCACTCATGTTTTCAGCCTTTAAATTTCCTTTTCTTTCCTGTTTGTATCTTTCTTTCTTTCTTTCTTTCTTTCTTTCTTCTTGCACTAACTGCTTCTATCTTTCTTTTTCTTTCTACTTCATTTTTCTGTTTTCTTTTTTTTTTGTGCAATAACTGTTTCTTTCTTCCTCACATTTCTCTGTGTATCTAACATATCTTTCATTTTTCTTTGTCTTTTTTTTTTGGCTCTGTTTCTTTTTTTTCTTTCTTTTTTTGTACCAAGCATTTCTTTCTTTCTTTCTTTCTATACTCTACATTTCTTTTTAAATTTCTTTTTCTTTTTGCCCAGTATTTCCTTCCTTTTTTGTTTGGTCCTTTCTATTCACTTAGTGATTCTTTTTATCTTTCTTTTTTCTTCTTTTTTATTTTGACACTTTAGTTTTTTTCTTTTTTTCTTTTGCTAAATTCTCTTTCTTTCTTTTCTTTCTTCCGAGTATCTCTTTCTAGCCATTACTTCTTTATTTCTTTCTTTCTTTCTTTCTTTCTTTCTACCCAGTACTTCTTTCTTTCTTTTTTTCTTTGTTTCTAACTAGTACTTCTTTCTTTCTTTCTAGCCAGTACTTCTTTTTTTCTTTCTTTCTTTCATTCTAGCCAGTTCTTTCTTTCTTTCTTTCTACCCAGTACTTCTTTCTTTCTTTCTAACTAGTACTTCTTTCTTTCTTTCTTTCTTTCTTTCTTTCTTTCTAGCCAGTACTTCTTTCTTTTTTTTGTCTTTCTTTCTAGACAGTACTTCTTTCTTTCTTTTTGTCTTTCTTTCTAGCCAGTACTTCTTTCTTTCTTTCTTTCTTTCTTTCTTTCTTTCTAACCAGTACTTCTTTCTTTCTTTCTTTCTTTCTTTCTTTCTTTCTTTCTTTCCTTCTTTCTTTCTAGCCAGTACTTCTTTCTTTCTTTTTGTCTTTCTTTCTAGCCAGTACTTCTTTCTTTCTTTCTTTCTTTCTAGCCAGGACTTTATTTCTTTCTTTCCTTCTTTCTTTCTAGCCAGTACTTCTTTCTTTCTTTCTTTCTTTCTTTCTTTCTTTCTTTCTTTCTTTCTTTCTTTCTTTCTAGCCAGTACTTCTCTCTTTCTTTTTGTCTTTCTTTCTAGACAGTACTTCTTTCTTTCTTTCTTTCTTTCTTTCTTTCTTTCTAACCAGTACTTCTTTCTTTCTTTCTTTCTTTCTTTCTTTCTTTCTTTCTTTCTAGCCAGTACTTCTTTCTTTCTTTTTGTCTTTCTTTCTAGCCAGTACTTCTTTCTTTCTTTCTTTCTTTCTTTCTTTCTTTCTTTCTTTCTTTCTTTCTAACCAGTACTTCTTTCTTTCTTTCTTTCTTTCTTTCTTTCTTTCTAGCCAGTACTTCTTTCTTTCTTTTTGTCTTTCTTTCTAGCCAGTACTTCTTTCTTTCTTTCTTTCTTTCTTTTTTTCTTTCTTTCTAACCAGTACTTCTTTCTTTCTTTCTTTCTTTCTTTCTTTCTTTCTTTCTTTCTAGCCAGGACTTTATTTCTTTCTTTCCTTCTTTCTTTCTAGCCAGTACTTCTTTCTTTCTTTCTTTCTTTCTTTCTTTCTTTCTTCCTTTCTTTCTTTCTTTCATTCTTTCTAGCCAGTACTTCTCTCTTTCTTTTTGTCTTTCTTTCTAGACAGTACTTCTTTCTTTCTTTCTTTCTTTCTTTCTTTCTTTCTTTCTTTCTTTCTTTCTAACCAGTACTTCTTTCTTTCTTTCTTTCTTTCTTTCTTTCTTTCTTTCTTTCTAGCCAGTACTTCTTTCTTTCTTTTTGTCTTTCTTTCTAGCCAGTACTTCTTTCTTTCTTTCTTTCTTTCTTTCTTTCTTTCTTTCTTTCTAACCAGTACTTCTTTCTTTCTTTCTTTCTTTCTTTCTTTCTTTCTTTCTTTCTTTCTAGCCAGTACTTCTTTCTTTCTTTTTTTCTTTCTTTCTAGCCAGTACTTCTTTCTTTCTTTCTTTCTTTCTTTCTTTCTTTCTTTCTTTCTTTCTAACCAGTACTTCTTTCTTTCTTTCTTTCTAGCCAGTACTTCTTTCTTTCTTTCTTTCTTTCTTTCTTTCTTTCTTTCTTTCTTTCTTTCTTGTTTTTCTTACTTCTTTAGCACAAACTGCTTCTTTATATCTATTTTCTTTTTCTTACTGGAGTTTCTTTCTTTCTTTCTCTCTTTAATGTGTTTTCTTTGTTTTGATAGCATATCAACCTACGTGGGTTATTTAATGTCAAAGATAGATGGAACAGTGGTGATACTATTCAACCCATAGTTGAGAGGATAAAGTGGTTTCATGCCTTTTCCAAAGGTATTAGAACGAAAGTGAACGTAATAGTGAAACTAGGGTTCGAACTCGTTTACTTCGTAGTCGCAGTCTTGTACTTTACCCTTACTAACCTTTCATACCCTCACCCCCCCCCAAAAAAAGCGCTCTTTTGTTCTGATACCACCGTGTTGTTCTCTACTCCCCGCTTTATTCCTCAACGCTTCCTTTGATTTTTCAACTGCCCAAGAGGAGGAGGGCAACTATCAACCATGGGAGTGATCCTATTTACCCAACCCCTCCGCTCGGGCAGGATATGACACACGGTCAATTTTTAAACGGAGTTTAACAGGTTTAAATTCAGAGTTTTCCTTCTCTTAGACTAGTTGCCTCACCAAGGCTGAAGAAATCAGTATGTCCTACTATTTACCCATAGCTGGAGGGAGAATAATTGGATTCATACCTTTCCCAAGGGTATTAGTGCTATGTGAAATGCAATCAGTCTCGTCCAGGATTTGAACTCGTGTCGCCGTGTCCATTTCCTACGACGATAACGATTACACCACGGGCACCTCCATGGAAGAGATAGGTCTCGCGTAACCCCACAAGGTTTGATCACCAAGTACAGATAAAACTCACTACAGAGTTCTTCTGGGTACGGATGCAGTTTTAATGAAAACTCCGTCAGGTGTTGAGGCTCTTCTTCTGTGGAGTGTGGAGTACTCTGTTCTTGCCATTACTTCCAGGTCCACTCTGACCTGGAGTGGTCGTAACTGGTAAGGTCCCATCTATGGGTCAAATAGATCTTTTTGAAAGGTATCATTATTAGACAGGAAAACACGAACCATATAACAATGTTCAAATTATTAGTATTAAGAATTGAGGCTATAATTGTTTATAAAAGATTATTATGATGAAATCATATACAAATTATTAGTATTTAATAGGAATACTTGAAACAATATAAATGTTTATTATATGTACTTACTAAAAGCCATCATTGTTTATAAATAATTATTAGTAGTTAAACTTATATAATTGCTAGAAAAAAATTTGAAAGCATGTAATTATGACCAAACAAATGGTTAGTTATATTTTATGGCATATCAACCCTTGTGACTTATCTAATGCCAAATCCTGTTTATAGATGCGTGTGGGGGTTGGGGGTGAACAGCAAGCGAATAGTTTGCAGGTAGCATTTTTTTAAAAAAGGCAGAGCTCATTTGTTTGCACGCATTTAAATGGTTCTAAGTATTCTTATTTATTGCTTGCACGCAGTTAAATAGTTTCATGTACGGCCATTTATCGTTTGCCCGCAGTTAAATGGTTTCAAGTATTGCTAACTAATACAAAACATTCAATTTGATATCAATTATTTGTTTACACACAGTTAAATGGTTTCCAGTATAGTAAAAATGAAACAGTCCTATTTCACCGATAGATGGGTACCTTAAAAGTTTTAATACTCCGAATCAGAGTTGGCTTGGGTGTAATAGTGATAAAAGGGTACTCTAAAGGGGTTTTCTAAAGAACTGGAGCCTCACTATCAGATACAGTTCTGTTTTATATTCAGGATACTCTTGGGAGTGGATACTCTTCTGCAGAGATGCGTGTTCTACTGCCCCAGTAGACATGACGGGCAAATAAATGATTATAGTCCAAAAAAATGCAATTTTCAAAAAATGTTTGGTTTGGTTTGGTTTGATTTTATGGCATATCAATCACTGTAGGTCATTTAATGCCAAATTCTTTTTATACATATATATTGAATATATGATTTCTAAACATGTTTAATTCTAAACATTTTTAAATGAGCCTGGGCTTATTTTTTCACACAGTTAAATGGTTTCATTGATTTCTATCAAATACGAATAATTCTGTTTACTATTAATCATATTTTTTGCTCAGTTTAATGTTTTCAAGTATTGCTATGTATCACAAACAATTCAATTGAACTGTCATTTATTTACGCAGTTAAATGTAAAAAACAGTAATATTTCAAATAGTTTGGCACAAGTACAGTTTTTTGATAGCACAGAGTTGAATGTAAAACCTATTCTATTTCTAACAATTCAGTTTAGCTTAGGGACACAGTTTTAATTTCAAACAATTATATTTGACCCATAGATAGAACGCTATCAGATTGCTACTACTCCGAGTCCAGAGTGGACCTGGAAGCAATGGTAATGAAAAGGTACTCTGCATTCCCCAAATCTCCAGATTAAGGTCATATCCAGGATACTCATAGGGGGGGGCTTACCTCTCTGCAGAGATGCAGTCAGTGTATTCTGCAGCCCCAACCAACTGGGCAATCAAAAAATGTAATGGAACATTAATGATATAGCTATGATAAGACTCGAGCATTTACAAGTAAATCAAATTTCGGCATTAAATAACCCATTAGGATTTGATATGCTATAAAACAAATGAACCAATTTAAACAAAGTTGTAATCATAATCAACTATTAAAATAACTCGTTAACAACTCTCCTGATCAGGGTGTCAAAATATTAACCAAGCTTTTCCGTACCCAGTGAGAACTGAATTCACTGTCTCCAGCTCAACTGCTTTCTTTCTTCTTCAACGCCTTTCCCTCTTTGATCTTTCCACAGCCCCAGGGGAGGGTAGTATGGGTGAATTTGGCGTAAAATTGATCTAAATGAGGGTGGTTTTGATATGAATGGGGTGGAAAATTGTAATAATATAAGGGATTCATATAATGCAACAAAAGAACGATTCAGTTCACTTAATGTTTGTCGTTACTACATCGGAGAGCTGAAAAGTTATCATACTGACCTAGAAATACATGAAGTAAAGCCCTGAAATGTGCGTGCGATTCAACACATTGTGTCCATAATTTCTCACTTTATCTAACCATTAAGATAGACGTAATTTGCATACAAGAGCACCGATACACGCACACCGAAGATATCAAATATCACGAAACTGGCAATGGATGGATGCTGGTGACTGCATCGGCATGGAAAAACTCTGTCAATGCATCGGTAGGAGGGGTGGGAATGCTTATAGGACCAAGAGCGTTAAAAACACTAAATAGCATTGAGAGAGTACAACCTAGGATGATGGCCGCAACGTTTAATGGCAACCCCAAAGCGACAATTATCTCCTGCTACAGCCCTACCAATGTTAGCGAAGAAAACGAACTAGTCACCTTCTACGAAGATCTATCCTCCCTAGTATGTAGCATTCCGTAACACAACCTGCTAGTCATTGGCGGAGATATGAATGCACAAATCGGGAAAAACAGAAACAACAAATACAGCCTACACAACACGTCAAACAGGAATGGACAACATCTAATTGATTTCATGATAGAAAATAGATTAACATGCCTCAATACAAACTTTCAAAAAAGGGAGGGGAAATTATGGACCTTCACATACGCGAATAAGAGTAAAACACAGATAGACTACGTCTTTATAAACAGGAAATGGAAAAACAGTGCGATGAATTGCGAGGCATACTCCTCTTTCGAGGGTGTGATCTCCGATCATCGAATAGTTACGGCCAAAGTACGACTAAGCCTACGAAAAAACGCCACACGAAAAGCGACAACCAAGCACTATGACTGGGCCCTACTTAACAACAGAGATATTAGAGACAAATATCCATTAGAATTAAGAAACAGATTCGAAGCACTACAAGAGAAGGCAGAAAAAGGTACCCCAAATGACGAATATGAAAATTTTGTTGAAGCACACCTTGAGGCGGCATCAAAGTATATTCCAACAAAACCTAGAACGAAATATAGAGTCCCTTGGGAAACCCAAGCAGTTAGAGAAAAACATGCACTCGTGAAAACTGCCTCCAAAAGCTATCGAAAGAACCCAACAAACACAAATGCCCGAAAACTAGAAAAGGCACGATATCAATTAGCAGGAATATATCTAAAAGAACAGGCAGAATACATACAAATTCAGATAGATAAGATTAGAGACTCGGTGGAAGACAGATAATCCAGGATAGCCTGGCAAACAATAAACGAAGTAAGTAGAAGGAAGAGCACAGCCAAAGCAAAATTGAAAGCTGCAAGCCAACAAGAAAGAGTAAAACTGTGGGAACAGCATTTCAAAAATCTACTAGGAAACCCACCGAAAATAACGGATGAACCGATCACCAGAATTATCAGTAAGCAATTAGACGTTAAACTAGGTCCTTTTACCAAAGAAGAACTCGACTCAGTTCTTAGAAGAATTAAAAATATGAAAGCTTCAGGGCTAGACGAGATCCCCCCAGAAGTGTGGAAGACTAGACAATTCGACGATATACTGCTCCGACAATGCAACGCAGTCTATAGTCAAAATAGGATAGAAAGATGGACGAAGGGATGCATCCTTCCTTTCCCTAAAAAAGGCGACCTCGGACTAGCCAAGAACAACCGAGGGATAACACTTACATCCATAGCAGCCAAAATCTACAATGCCCTACTACGAAACCGCATAGAACCCAAAATAGACAACATCCTTAGGAAAAACCAAAATGGCTTCCGGAGAAAGAGATCCACAACCTCACAAATACTGACCATCCGTAGAATCCTTGAAGGCGTTCGGGCAAAAAACCTTCAGGCGACATTACTATTTGTCGACTTTACCAAGGCCTTCGATTCCATACACAGAGGGAAGATAGGGCAAATCCTACTAGCATACGGCCTACCAAAAGAAACCGTAGCAGCGATAATGATTCTCTACAGAAACACCAAAGTGAAAGTACGTTCACCAGATGGAGACACGGAATACTTCGACATTGTTGCAGGAGTACTACAAGGAGACACACTAGCCCCGTACCTCTTTATCATCTGTCTAGACTACGTGCTTAGGACTTCGATCGACAAAATCAGAGAAAATGGCTTCGAGCTGACTAAGAGAAGAAGCAAAAGGTACCCCGCAAAAACAATCACGGACGCTGACTACGCTGATGACTTGGCGTTACTGGCGAATACACCTAATCAAGCAGAGACACTACTGCATAGTCTGGAACGAGCCGCAGCTGGCATTGGCCTCCATGTCAATGCACTCAAAACTGATTATATGTGTTACAACCAAACGGGCAACATTGCCACACTAGACAGAGCCTCTCTGAAACTAGTAGACAAATTCACCTACCTAGGAAGTAGCGTCTCATCAACCGAAAAAGACATCGACACACGACTGACGAAGGCATGGACGGCTATCGATAGGCTCTCGATCATATGGAAATCAGACCTAACCGATAAAATGAAACGCAGTTTCTACCCGGCAGTGGTTGTGTTGATACTGCTATATGGATGCACTACATGGACGCTAACTAAACGGCTGGAGAAAAAACTAGACGGAAATTACACAAGAATGTTGAGAGCAGTACTGAACAAGTCCTGGCGACAACACCCCACGAGACTCCAACTATACGGACACTTTCCCCCTCCCATAACGAAAACTATACAAGTTAGACGAACCAGACACGCAGGACACTGCTGGAGAAGCAAGGACGAGCTCATAAGCGATGTACTCCTGTGGAACCCCACATATGGATGTGCAAAAGCAGGACGACCAGCACGAACTTACATACAGCAACTATGTGAGGACACAGGATGTAACCCTGAAGACCTGCCGGAGGCGATGAATGATAGGGAGAAGTGGCGAGTGAGGGTCAGGGATATCCGTGCTGGCGGCACGACATGATGATGATGATGATAATGAAAGAAAAAAGAAAAGCAAAAAGAAAAAAGATCATTCTCAACATATTTTACCCGATAACTTTTTAGTAGTCTCCCGTAGATGCTTGTGGATGATATTTACTCAGCCTTGTCTGGCACAAGGCCACAAAGATGATGCACCCAGTGAGAATGAAACTCACAAACCATCATCCGTTAGCCAAGCTTGTTAGACTTTATACAACACGAGGCAGCTAAATAGTAATTTGAAACAAGGCCGAAAGTATGGGGCACTCTGTGAGAATTGAACTCAGTAACCATAATCTGCTATTCTAACTTGTTAAACATTACGCCACGCGAGGAGCCAAAGAAGTCATTTATTAAGCCTAGCTAGGCTTGGTACAAGGCTGGAAGTATGGAGCATCCAATTAGAATCGAACTCATTCACAATGGTTTGCGAGCTTAGCTAGGTACACACAACGCCACGTGAGGCGGCAGACAATGTTCGTTGATGATCATCATGTTATGCAATTGACGAGAAAAAAATTTAGAAATGTCAGATATGCAATTAGAAGTAAGGAGACAATGGAAGAGAGAGAGAGAGAGAGAGAGATGATGATGATGATGATGATGTTTTAAGTATAACGATATCAGAGAGTGATGGTGTGGAAGAGACGTCGTATTAGACAATATTTTCAAAAGAATCTTATACAATAAAAGAATAATGATGAACAGAAATAACTTGTAAAGAAAGAAAGAAAGAATTACTAGGTATAAAAATGACACAGAGGGTGAAAAAGAAAGAAACAAAGACAGCAAGACTACTTGGTACAAAGAAAGAAAGAAAGAAAGAAAGAAAGAAAGAAAGAAAGATGAGGTATAAAGAAAAAGAAACAAAAAGGAAAAATGAGAAAGGAAGCTATAACGCTTACCGTCTGCTTAAGTGAAAAGAAAGACAAAAAGATGAGAGAGAGAGAGAGTGAGAGAAAGAGAGAGAGAGAGAATATAAGTATTTGTGTGTATGTGTATGTGTATATATATGGGTGTTTGAATGAATAAATTGTTTTAAAAAACGTTTTTCTTAAATCACTAAGTGCTCAAATACTTACCAGTAGAGCAGGTTCAAACCTGAAATTAATGGTTGTCACGACTCTTCTTGTTGGATTTAGAACTAAGAGTTTCACATATTGAAAAATACAAACATCAGATTTGATCCAAGAGTAAAATGGACGAAGAAGAATTAATAGATACATTTATTAATTCATTTTAATCCATTTTACTCCTGTGTTAAATTGACGATTGTATAATGTGTATCTCATATATATATATATATATATATATATATATATATATATATATATATATACGATTGGCATTAGGGTCAACCGGGTTTCGATCCCAGCCACACTGATGAGTTCTGATTGAATGAAACAAATCTGTCTGTGGATGACAATACATATATATATATATATATATATATATTATGAAATGATGGTAAGCAATGTACTTTTGGTTTAGTTTAGTTTAGTTTGGTTTGGTTTTATGCCATATCAATCATTGTAAGTTATTTAATGCCAAGTCCATTTTTATATATATAAACAGTTTTATTTCAAACAACTCAGTTGAGCATAAATATACAGTTTAAATGTCAAAAATAGTTCAATTTCAAGCTATTCAGTTTAGCCAACAAAGTTAAATGGTTCCAAGTATTTCTATGTATCACTAACAATTCAATTAAACATTAATCATTTATTCACACAGTTAAATGTGAAAAACGGTTCTATTTCAAACAATTCAGTTTAGCATAAGTACGCACATTTTATGCCAAAACAGTTCTATTTCAAATAATTCAGTTTAGCCCAAGTACACAGTTCAGTTCTATTTGACCCATAGATAGGGTCCTATCAGATTGGACCTAGGAGAGATGATATCCGCTTTCCCGAAAGCTCCAGCATCACTGGAGCCTTACCATCAGATTGTTTAGAGTCATATCCCGGACACTCGTTTGGAAGGGTCTCTTACCCCTCAGCAGAGAAGCAGTCCGCCCCAATCGACTCTCTCTCTCTCTCTCTCTCTCTCTCTCGGCATCCGTCCTTATAATCCCTAGCTCCTGGAAGGTCATCTAGACAGCATCTAGTGTCCAAACCAAGCTGAAGTATGGATGTTTTTGCTTGTAGGAAACACCGACGCGTCCATGTGTTAGGGTCCATAAAAGAACGTCGCTTAGGAGTTCATCCTTACTTCTCCAGCAGTGCCCCGCATGTTTTGTTCGTTTTACTCGAATGAGTTTTGAGATAAGATGTAAGTGGCCGTACAACTGTTGTTTTGTGGGGTGCTGCTTCCAAGATTCATTCAAAAGAGCACAAAGCATTCCTATGTAGTTGCCATCTAGCTTTTTCTCCAGGTGTTTCTTTAGCGTCCGTGTGGTTCACCCACATAGTAATATAGACACAGACACAACTTGGAAGAAATCACGTTTTATTTTATCACATTTCCATATGATAACCTGTCTATAATTTTCGTTAGGCGTATGCTGACGTCACTTTCAGTCGATGAGATACTGCTGCCTAGGTATGTGAACTAGTCTACTAAATTCAGAGTGGAGATGTGTCCTCGTTTAAAACACATCCACTCAGTTTTAATGGCGTTCACATTGAGGTCAATGCCTTCTGCTGCTTGCTTCTGGCTAAGAAGCGTTTGATTATCTGCTGTTATAGTTTCCGCCGAATATCGTCTGCTTCTTGCCTTTTTAGAGTGAAACCATTTTCTTTTATTATATCTATCGACGTTTCAAGTACGTAATATAGGCAGTTCGTCAATGGCCCGGGAGACCTGGGATCAATCCCAGGTCGAGTCATACTCAGAAAATGGTACTTGATGCTACCTTGCTTAACACTCAGCATTATGAGGTAAGGATCAAGGGTAAAGTGGAGCAATCCAGGGAAAGGAGTAGCGCCCTCCCCTACACCTTGGTGTTGTAGCGATCGAAAAGGGAGCATTTGGGTCACCCTCAAGCAAGGTCGCCAACTTTACTACTGATAAACATATATTGTGTTCGTGTATCTCCTTGCGAACTCGAGCATCTATGTTGAAGTCGATGTCGCTATTAAATGAGGGCGTGACATAGCACTAAACTCACGGGTTTAGTTTAAGCTAATGCCGGACTCACGTAATACATCGAACGAGTTCAAGTCCAGCATCAGGCTCATTTGGCTCAAATTGCACTAAGCGAGCCGATGATCAGCAGGGCTCGATCCTCGGCTTGTGGCCGATCTCCCCTTCCCTTAACCCTCACTATAAAAAAAAGACCTTGAGTCAAATCCTGTCTGGTGGGAGGCAGAGACAAATGTAGCCATTAGATGGGCAAATCATTGCTTTCGTTTGAGACTTGACAGTTCATAAAAAAATAGTGCTAACGTTTGAAACTACTCTTACACCCACAATGAATGCAAGTATCACACACACACACACACACACACACACAGACACACATATATATATATATATATGTACATGGAGGGATAACTCACAATACTGAATCTGTTACTAAAAGGAAAAAGGAGACAAAAGGAAAAACTGACACCATCAAAATTAAGTACTTTTTCATCTGTACGATCACAGGGAATTTCGATGATTACAAAATAACGTTCAGCACGAAATCAGACATCACAAAATCATCATTTAGTCACAAATCTCTGTATGTAATCCTGTAAACTAATTATCTCAGGGATATTCCAATTACAAATAGATAATTTTGCGGCATTTTTCTTTTTTCTTTTTACCGTTATAAGTTCCAGTTTAAAAAGCCTTATTTTTGAAGCCTCTGCCCATACCACTATGAATCTGGAGGGTGTGTGTCACGTGTCTGTCTTCCATGTGTTTGGAAAATAGTAACAATTCATAAAATAAACAAGATAACACATTGTTTATATTCATGTATCGCTTTTATTTCATATTCTTTTTTTTAATAATGTTCAGAACTAATTCTTCGACGCCACTTTTGTAATGATCCGTGAGGTGGCGGGTAATTTTGGCCGATACTTAAAATCTCTTCACTCTCGTCTGATGCCGAATCCTGAGTATGGATGCTAAACAAAACTAACTCGCAATGTCACATTTCACATCTATTTTGCATACGTACGTATGTCTCTACTCATCACACTTCAGACCTCAGACTGACCCATTTATACATCCACTATTTCTAGTCATGTGAACTCCAGTAGCACATTCCATTTCAACACTAGTGTTTGTTAGCTAGAGATCCGTATTCAAATCACACGGGTTGCTATCGTCACATTCTTTTCTACATAGCACTTTGGAAGGTAGTCGTCGTTGATGCAAAAATTTTTTTTTTAGGTTTGCTTCCTTCATGTCACAAGCGGAAATCTCGGACGCACCAGTAGACTCTGTCTGTCTCTTTCACTGGCTAGTCCAATTAGTCATCCAATTACAAACAAAACAAGCCCGACCGTAAGTCTCTCCTCACTCGCAAGCTCGATTGGTAATCTTCGTAACAAACACAAGTCCAACAGTAAGTCACTCCTCGCTCTCTTTTCGTCGCAACAAGAGAACCGCCAGCTACGCCGACGCTGCTGTTTTTATCTCTGTCCAGACTGGCCAAAATTTGCATGATAGAATCTCTACATTCTACAAATCACACCCTCACCCTCAGGAATGTTTCTCTACTTCACATGCAAAACACGTTCTCGCCCGTTTTGGATTGTGCGCTAAGACTTTCTTTTAGTTACACTCGTGGTATTTAATGTTTACTTCCTCTGAATGAAGAATTAGAATAATTTAGATGCAATCATCTGAGTCAGTAAACGAGTCAACCTATTAAGTCTGAGACCAAGTAAGAGAAATTTTATTAACCAGAAAAGAAAAAAAATCGGCCGTAATGGATTTTTGAAATGAAGTGTAAATTGACTTGTATTGTAATTTTTTGTGAAGAAAAGTAGAAAAATATATTGTTATTGTTCGACTGGGAGTAGTCAGAAAGATGGATGAAAGGCCTCGTGTCTTCTTTTATTTACTACAAGAAATAAAAGAAAGATGGATGAAATTCTTTGACAACAGAAATTTGAAAGGAATTATTGTTTCCATAGCTTACAAAACGAAATCGACGGTAGAGTTAACCCTGAAAGCCAGGGCCTATCAATCATGAAAGGCAGCTGAGTACAGAAAACACTGGATTTGAAATAACATACTTTTAAATTCGAATATGGAAAATTTTCTTTAAAACATTTTCGGATTCAATAACACGTTAGCATAAAATTAGTAGTAATTCCAAATTGGGGAGGACCGCCCTTTTGGGTGATAGTGAGAAGGAATTAGACACCAGGAGGTGAGAAGCAGATCAATTGGAATTAATTATTGAAATCCAAATTAAGAGAAAATTGATATTGTCAATAACTTCACCACTCCACCCCTCAGATGTGGGATATAAAACGAGAGGGTTCGTCTCTCGCCAGAGAGTTCAGCAGGAGACAAGAGAAAAGCATTACAAAACTTCCCATCACTCTGGGCTCAGATCTTTCACCATACTAGTCAGAGTGGAGAGGTAGAGAAATGTCATATGTTTTGACGTGATGTAGTCTTACTGATAGACAATCTTATGAAGAAGCGAAGAAAGACTGAGATAATACATTACTTCGAGATGACCTTGTGCCAGACTCGTGAATGTAGAAAATTGAAATGAAGCCTGATATAATGCGAAGCCAGAAATCGAGATAAAAGAGATATTTATGAGAGAGAACAAGAAACGGCTAACAGATTCACAATACTCTGAGTTTTGACCTTTGACCAGAGTGCTCGGTGTATCGAAAGTGAAGGAAGCCTAACGTAATACGACACTTGTGAAATAATACTAAGGATTGAGAAAAGGCAACAAAACCGCTGAGATTGCCTTGTGCCAGACCATAGAAAACTAGAATAGAAAAGCCTAAAACTTATACGAAGAAATGAACCGGGTCTTTGACCAAAATACCCCACCTCTTGGATGCGTGAATAAATTTACCATTTTTAAGACTTTTTTTTAGTAAATATTGTTATTTTTGCAAGCCGTGTTTTGTTCTCCGTTTGTTGACGTCGACCTTTTTTTTTTTCTTTCTCAACTGTGCAGTTTTATCTGTCTATTCATAAACTGGCGACTCCGATTACCAATTGATCCGCTATATCAAAAACACAACGCGGGCAGATAATGGATTAGTCGTGTCATGCGAAAATATAACCGACTAGCGAAACGGTCAGCGAATTGGAAGCGGAATCATCCCTGTCTTTGTTGAAGGCGGATATACTACTACAAACGTATCACTGAGTGTGCTCTATTTTGATATATCCGGGTTCTAGGAGCCACTGCGAAAATTTTCTTTCTTTGAGTGAGGCTGGCGGTAAAAAAAGCAAATAAAATTAAATAAAGGAAATTTTTCACCAGAGAAACGTATAATTTTATATTCTTTATTTTTATCATTTTGGTTATTTTATTATTTAAAAAATATTCTACTTTAAAAATGTTATTTCTATTTTATTTCTTCTATACCACCATAGATAAATAAATTTATAAATATTTTTTCAATCTATCAATTCTCTCTCTCTCTTTGTTTCACACACACACACACACACACTTCCTTTTCTTACTTTTTCACTCTTCTTTTTCTTTCTTCTATTCCATTGAAGCATACGATAAGCATTTGCGCTTCTTTTCGCTCCTTTTTCTTTCTTTCTTCTTTCCTTTCTTTCTTTCTTTGATAAGTAACGTTTTCTTTTTCTTCCCTTTCTTTTCTCGCACTATGAACATTTTCAAGCCTTCCACATATGGCATATAACTCTTTTTTGCCAACCAATATTCATGCACTAATTAATATGTCGGAGGGACACTAACGATATGAACTACTTCACCTCCTTATCACGAGTGTATATCTACGCTCAAGGAATCGTTACATCTCTGCTCTTCTTTTTTCACTTTATTTATTCGTTGCTATTTATTTTTATTTAATTTTTTTATTTTTCATTTTTTTTTTTTTTTTTTTTTTGCTACGTCCACTCGAGTTCTTTAAAAATTGAATACTTTGATCACTGTTAATCGAAGCGTAAAACGTCGCGGAAAACTAAAAAGAAAATTATTACATCCGTTATCTATATTTTGAAATCTTTAATAGGCAGCTTATAGCAATGTTTTATATGCTGAACTACTATCTTAAAAGTGATTAGAAGTCGAGGTAAGGAAATGAAGTGGCTCAAGATAAAAGTTACGAGAATTATTTTGCTTTTAATATATTCTGCTTACTCATATAGAAATCTATAGAATTAATTTCTTGCCTTTACGAATCTCCATTAAGCGAATTAAAAGAAAACTCTCTCTCTCTCTCTCTCTCTCTCTCTCTCTCTCTCTCTCTCCACACACACACACACACAAAACATATATACATATATTCGTATTTTTAAAATTTTATTTCTTATTCTATTCTATTATTTTTTCTATATCTGCATAGATAAATAAGTTTAGAAATATTGATTCAATCTATCAGTCTCTCTCTCTCTCTCTCTCTCTCTCGCTCTCTCTCTCTCTGTTTGTCTGTCTGTCTGTCTCTTTCTCTTGTCTTCTATCGCCATTACTCGTCACACTTGGTAGGACTTCTAAATGGCACCTGGTGTCCGCACAGAACTGATGAAGTTATTGCTTATTGGCCAACACAAATGTGTTTATAAAAAATATCACGGATGACTTCGTCATTTGTCTGTCCAAAGTTATATGGTTTCAATGAACTAATTACATTAGAACTAAGAATTACTATGAACTATTAGAGTAACTAAAAGATAATCGAACTAAGAGCTTTTCCTTAGTAAATAATTATATTCATCAACATCATCTTCTCCAGGGTGTACGGATTTCATTGATTCTCTTACGCCATACGTATCTATCAGCCATCACTCTTGATAAGTCTTCTAGATAGCATCCAGTGTCCGCTCACAATGAAGTGTATACAAGCATTGCTGTTTAACACTAATTATTCTATTCAATAAAACTCATTCGTTTGCATTCAGATAAATGGTTTCAAGTATTGTTATGTATCACTAACAAGTAAACATCAGTCATTAGTTTACACACAGTTAAATGATTAAACAGTTTAGCATTACTGGAGCCTTGCCATGAGATTGTTTAGAGTCATAACCAGGACACTTGTTGGGGATGGACTGACTAGGCTGCACTTGAATGTTTTGAGAGATGGGAGGTGAGTATAACTGTCATTTTGAACTGTGCAACTTCCAGCAGAAGTTCCTATCAAGCGTTTCGTTTGAGTCCAAGTGGTGCAACCATACAATAGCACTTACACGGTTACGCCTTGGAAGAATCCTCGCTTTGTTTTATCTGTGAGATCGGATTCCCATATAATCTATAACTTCTTAATGGTAGTCCACATTTTATCTATGCGTGTGTTGACAGCATGAAAAACATCCCATATGATCGATAACCTGTTGATAGTCATCACGAGGCGTATATTGACATCACTTTCAGTAGAAGATATGAGAATGTAAGGTATTCACTGATGCTAAAAACTTATGGTATGGTACATTTTTTATTGCGGACTTTTTGTCCTCATCTTGGTAGTTTTTTTTGTGTTGTTTCTTCTTCACTGCGTTTCGGCCAAATTTCACCTCTGGCCTTCCGACCTCGGATAGGAATGCTGAGTCTTGTAATCGTATCCCCAGTAATTACTGCCTTCCATAGTTGTTGTCTATCGCACCACGTTTTTGACCAAGTAAACCTCTAGTCGGCTTGGGTAGGAATTGAAACCGCTATCTTTCTGACAATGCTCATCGGGAACCGTGGAGACTCAACGCCTCTATCCGCTGCGCCACGGGCCCCGAAGGGCGACCAAGGTTGGATTTGTTTGGTCTTATAAATCCAATTATTTGTTCTCCTTATCTGGTCTTCCATAGTCGGGTCCGTACCGAATTTGTAATTGTCTTTAATTGGAATCATTTTGAGATGAGGCTTCTTAATCTGAGAAGTAATTAAAAAAAAAAAAATTTTATTGCGGAGTTTTTGTCCTCATCTTGGTAGTTTTTGCGTTGTTTCTTCTTCACTACGTTTTAAAAAAAATCAATTCTCAGATTAAGAAGCCTCATCTCAAAATGATTCCAATTAAAGACAAGTACATTTTTTTTATTTAGGAAAATGTAATTTTCCTTTTATAACTACAAAAAAAAAAAGACTTATTGACTTGGAAAGAAATTCAAAAGTCAATTTCAAGGGTCAATTCAAAGTAAACTTTCAAATTGTCAAAACTCTCTTGGGGTTTTGTCAGCACATTGATCTCTTTTAAATCATGACATCTCATGCCCAACTGTTGGAACTAAAAGGTCAACTCTTTGGATGAATTAATCGGATCTTTGATTTTTGTTTTGGCTAAAGTGAAAAGAGATATTCCACCCGACTCCTGCACAAGACGTGGGCTGAGATTGTTAATTAACCGATCCCCTATATTATTGTTTGATTGGATGGGCGATCAAAATCTGATACGTGGGAGGGATACTCTTCATACAGACGTAGATCAGTGCATTTGATTGGCTAAGAAGTCAAAATGTAGTTGACGAATACGAAATGATCTGTGATTGGTTAGCCAATCGTGAATGTTTGTTCCATTGGGAATCCTCTATAAAATAGAAGTTTTTAGGGTTAGAGAAGAGAAAAGGTTCGATGTCCATATCGAAGACAAGAGAATATGAAAAGAAATCTCTCCTGACTAAAGCCTTTCCAGCAAAAGCCACACTCTCCGAAAAACTGAGTAACATAAAAAGACTGCATCAGCCAAATACCTCAATTGCCTGTCTCTCAATTACAACAAAAGTGACATTTTCTAATATATATATATATATATATATATATATATATATACACGAGGATCATTAAATAAGTTTCCAGTCTTTTTTCGTATGGGCATTTTTATTGATAGTACACATATGAAACTCAAGTCCTCTTCGAAGTAATGACCCCCGGCTGCAATGCACTTGTTCTACCGTTCCAACAACTTTTGGAAGGCCCCATGGAAGTCCTCTTGTGTGAGCGTGTCAATGACCTTCGTCACAGCCTCTTTCATCTTCTCAATTGTCTCATAACGACAGCCTCTGAGCTTAGGGAATAACCAATAGTCACAGGGAGCAAGGTCTGGACTATAGGGAGGGTGAGGAGCTGTCTTGATGCCCATCTTGGTCAAATAGTCTGCGACAAGGATGGAGTTGTGAACTGGTGTATTGTCCAGCAGGAAATGCCACTGACCCGATTTGAAGAGTGCTGGCCTCTTCCGACGGAATCTCTTCCTGAACTCCCTTAAAACCTCAACATAGTAACCCTTGAATCTCTTATGCCACTCAAAAACTGATGCTCGATTCATGCAAGAATGGTCGAAAAGCAGTCGGAAGCATTCCATACGTTTTTGTGGCATTTTTTCCAAGTTTAAAACAAGTTTATTGCATATCGTTCTTCAAACGTGTCCTCACGTCCAGATTGCGTTTTTGAAATTCACCAGCTGTGACAATCAGGTTGTAGTAGGGTGTATTCCAATTGCTGCTGCAACTGTTCATTCTAACCTGAAATCATAAAAATTGGTCAGTCTTCTCATAAGATGTATAGCAATAACATACTGAATTGTCAAGAGTCTACGACAATTTTAAATGCCTGTACAAAAATGTCTGCAAACTTATTGAAGGCTCCACGTATATATATATATATATATATATATATATATATATATAATTTCTTAAATTTTAAAATCCACGGCAGATACATTATGTTTTAGAATAAATTTCGAAATCGAATTACGTTGCATACAATTAAAACAGAACGCTACTACGGGTAATAAAATGCTAAGACTTTTCTTCATTCTTCAGACTTTCATTTTAAAATTTATTTGGTTTGGTTTAATGGCTTATCGACCATAGTCGGTCATTTAATATCAAATCTTTTTTTATACATATATCAAATATATGATTTCTCGACACATTTTGAAGATAACATTTTTAAACGAGCCTGAGTTGGTTTTTTCTGCACACAGCTAAATGGTTTCACTTAATTTCAAACAATTCAGTTTCTCATAGGTGCAGTCTTTTGCATTGGTTTAAATATAGTTTTTTGTTTACATACAGTTAAATGTGAAAACAGTTCTATTTCAAACAATTTAGTTTAGCTTAAATACAGTTTTTTGTTTACACACCGTTAAACGATCAAACTGTTCTGTTTCAAACAATTCAGTTTAGCGTGTCAACTAAGTTAAATGGTCCCAAACATTGTTATGTATCACCAACAATTCATTTAAACATCAGTCATTTGTTTATACACAGTTTAATGACCTTTTTCAAACAATTTAGTTTCGAATAACGACAGATTTTTTTTTTGTTTACACAAAGTTAAATGTAAAAACAGTTTATTTCAAACAATTCGGTTTAGCGTAATTACACAATTTAGTTCTATTTGACCCATAGGTAGGACCCTATCAGTTGCTACCACTCCGGGCCAGAGTAAACCTGGGAGCAATAGCAATGACAGGGTACTCCGCATTTCCCAAAACTCAAGTATTACTGGAGCATCACCATCAGATTGTTTTGGGTCATATCCAGGGCACTCGTTGGGGAAGTCTAACCCCTCTACAGCGATGCAGTTGATGTATTCTGCAGCTCCCGCTCCAATTTTAAAATTTAATTTAATTCAGATCATACAACATCATATTTTAACATTGCCCGGATGATGATTTAATATTGTAGTTGTGTCATCCCTATTTTCGATACATAATGGATTCTTCCAATAAGGATTTAATATTTGATTATAATCAACTTAGGGAGTAGGCCGTAAGAGATACACTGGCGACATTGTATTACTTGTTTTACTGTAATATCATCATCATCATGACGTGTGGCTAGCACGGATATTCCTGACCCTCTCTCTCCACGTCTCCTTATCATTCATCGCCTTCGGCAGGTCTTTGGGGTTACATCCCGTATCATCACATAGCTGCTGTATGAATGTTCGAGCTGGTCGTCCTGCTTTTCATTGGCCATATGCGGGGGTCCACAGGAGCACATCACTTACGATCTCGTCTTTGCTTCTCCAGCAGTGTCCGGCATGTCTGGTTCGTCTAGCTTGTATAGTTTTCGTGATAGGTGGTAGGTGGCCGTACAGTTGGCGCCGTGTGGGGTGTTGCTGCCAGGACCTGTTCAATATTGCTCGCAACATTCTTGTATAATTGCCGTCGAGCTTCTTCTCCAACCGTTTAGTCAGCGTCCAAGTAGTGCATCCATACAGCAGTATCGACACGACCGCAACCTGGAAGAAACTGCGTTTTATTTTATCGGTCAGGTTTGATTTCCATAGGATCGAAAGCCTATCGATAGCTGACCATGCCTTCGTTAGCCGTTTTATTCTTCTCTCTTAATACGTTTGTCTAATTCTACACACATTTCCAAGAACATAACAAATATAAAAAGTAAAACGTTTAACAGCGGAAGATTATTCAACGTTTAATCAGTCTATAGTCTGAAAACCTTGTTTTCACACACACACACACACACACACACACACACACACACACACATATATATATATATATATATATATATATATATATATATTGCCCAGTCGGCTGGGACTGGAGAATACTCCGACTGCACCTCTGCAGAGGGGTAAGACCCCCACCAAACTAGTGTCCTGTGTATGACACTAAACAATCTGACGGTGAGGTTCCAGTGATGCTGGGGCTTTGGGGAATGTGGAACACCCTTTCATTGCCATCCCTCCCAGGTCCACTCTGGCTCGGAATGATAATACTTGAGAGGGCCTATCTATGCGTTAAATAGAACTAAACTGTATTCTTCTGCTAAACTGAATTGTTTGAATTGGAACTGTTTTTGACATTTAAACTGTACTTACCCTAAACTGAATTATTTAATATAGAACTGTTTTGACACTTAACTGTGTGTAAACAAATTCTGTACTTATACTAAACTGGATTAGATGAATTAGAACTGTTTGAATAAAGTGAAAAGCTTGAAATAGAAATGTTTTTGACAAACTGTGTACTCATGCTATGGACGCATCATTTAGCTACATCTGATGGTAAGCTTCCAGTCCTTGAACTTTGACGAATATGGAGTACCTGTTCATTAACATTACTCCCAGGTCAACTCTGGCCATGATTAGTACAACCTGTTATGGCCCCATCTATGGGTCAAATAGAACTGTTCAATGACTGACTAAGGGTTTTCATTGGTTATTTGTAACCATATAGTTATGTGGAAATTTTCTGAATTATAGAAATACTTGAAAAATTGAATTAGTAATGTTAAATAGCAATAATTGAAACTCTTTAACTGCGTGTAAAAAAATGCAGTCAAATAACTCGTTTAAAACCAAAGCTACAAATAAACTTTTCACCTACACACTCACACACGCACACATACTCAAACACACACACACACACACACACACACACACATGTACGTATAATGAACAGTATTTGGAATTAGGTAACCCACATGCCATAAGATACCAACCGACCAACCAACCAACCAACCAAGTATCCAACTAAAAGTAATCATTATGGCTGGAAAAACTGATTTTCGATAGGGCGCAGGGAAAATGGGTTCATGACTTCTCGAAGAGTATTAGTTCTAAGTACAGATAATTCACTGAAAAAAAAACCCTGAAATTTTACCTCAGTTCGTCAATTTCATTTTCTCTTGTACCCAACTCCACTGCTTTTCACGATTATACGTACAATTATTACGATTCTATGTGCTGCACTTAGAAGTATTCTATATGCATTTAGTACTATTCTACGTGCATTTAGTTCTATTCTATGTACATTGAGAACTATTCTCTATGCACATACTACTATTCTATGAGCTCTTATTACTATTCTATGTGCACTTAGAACTATTCTATGTGACTTTAGTTTTAATTCCCCTGGAAAAGTCACTAGTTTACTTCTCTCTGCCTCATCGCCAAATCAACTTGATAAATTGTCTAAAGTCATAATGATTAACAGGTTTGGTTTGGTTTCTTTGTTTAATGGCATATCAACCTTTGTAGGTTATTTAATGCCAAAGCTATTCTCCAAGAAGAACAGTAGTGGTACTATTTAACCCATAGCTGGGTGATTAACAGGGAAAGGAAGTGTGTTGGTATGTGAGAAAGAGAAAGCGAGATTGAGTGCACATTATATATATATATATATATATATATATATATATATATATATATATATATATATATATATATATATATAAGGTGTATCTGGCTATTGTCCGAGTCTAGGTTTTCGATAAAACCCTCGTCAAAACAACCGCTCTTTCCTTTTGTAGTAGCATACTTCATTGCCACGACCAATAGTGACACATTTTTTTGCGGAGTCCCCTTCTACACACAAATACATAGACAAGAGCAGTGCTAAAAATTGCTTGGTCACCATCTGCACAACCCTCTACTTCCCCACCTGAGAGTCGCCTCAGGGAATAAATCTCACCGTTGTGCTTTTAGACGAAAAGACAGGTGTTACTTGTGTGGATGGTATCCGAAGTGCAAAGTCTAATAGTTGTGACTTAAGTGAAGCTGTCTCTCATTTGTGGAAGTTAAGAACAACAGCTTAATAGTGAAAGAGTGTCTTCTTTCCTCCATTGACCGACAAAAGCCACATTACGTCTTTCTTTTTTGATCAGTCAGAGAATGTAACATCTGGATAATGAACGTGGGTGCATTTTACCATTGTGTTTGTCGTTTCTTTCTGTCATCGAGATCTAGTGACAACCATCTTGAAAACATTACCTTATTAACTAGCAAAGGATTGTTTGTTTGTTTGTTTGTGTTTATGGCATATCAACCTTTGTAGGTTATTTAAGACCAAATCCATTTTATTCAAATAAACAGTTCTATTTCAAACAATTCAATTTAGTATAAGTATAATTTTTTTGCTTACACACAGTTAAAAGTCAAAGGGTTCTATTTCAAAAAATTCGGTTTAGCGTAAGAACAGTTTCAACGTCAAAAACAGTTCTATTTCAAACAATTCAGTTTAACATACAAAAACAGTTCCATTTCAAACAATTCAGTTTAGGATAAGTACGCATTTTAAATAAAGTATGGAGTTTAAATGTCAAAACTGTCCTATTTCAAGCAATTCAGGTTAGCATAAGTACACAATCTAGTTCTATTTCACCCATACATAGGACCCTATCAGGTGCTAACACTCCGAGCCTGAGTGGTCCTGGGAGCGATAGAAATGAAGAGGTACTCCGCATTCCCTAAATCTCTTAGGGAACCAATGCCTATAACCGTTACGCTATGTGTCCTAGGCGATTAACAATACAAGGATACTTAACGCTTGTACCCGATTATGGCTAACGGAATTAGAACAGGTGACCCCCGTGGATTCAATAAAGGACGTAGTTCGAAGTTCTGTGTAGGTTCCCAAAAACCCTAAATGATAAAAAATCATCAAGCTTCGTCTCAGAAATTTAGACAACTTATAAAAGACGGTTTAGAAACTCGGGGATATAGTCTGCCTAATTTTATTAAAATATCAATGGGCGCGGAAAGCAATATATAAATTCACGATTGTCTTCTTTTTTCGTCCCCTGGGAACAAGTGACAAACTTTTGAGTAACTCACAACGCTATACATCTCATTGTCCATTCAGTTCATGCCTTCATACAATTGTAAAATCTTCTTGTGTCTATCAACTCAACACCGCTGCACACGGGCAGAATGCGGCAAAAGCCGATTTTTTAAGCGGTTTGAATTCTGTTTTCCTTCTCCAAGGCTAGTTGCCACACTAAGGTTAAAGAACTTAGTCCACCCTTTTATTAACTTATCACTGGAAAGAGAATAATTGAATTCAAAATTTTCCTCGAGGTTTAAGAGCAATGTTAAATGCAAATAGCTTCGATCAAGATGAGAACACAATTGATTGATTCACTGTAATAGCATGTCAAACCATTAAGGGTTATTCTATATCTACAGGTTTGGGAATCGTGTTAATCTAATGTTCACAGTTAAATTTCTGTACAGATGTTTTTTAAGATTATTTCCTTTTGTTATTTTTCTTTTTTCTTTTTCTATTTTTCTTTTTATTTATTTATTTATTTTGCAAACGGTCCTATCGAATACAAATAATACTTAAAAAATCTATTTGACCCATATACGTCATTCAAACAGGTAAGCCCAGTTGACTGGGGCTGTAGAAAACATCAGCCGCATCTCTTCAGAGGGGTGATATCCCTTCCCTCAACGAGTGCCCTGATATGACATCAAACAATCTGATAGTGAGGTTACAGCGGAATGCGGAGTACCTCTTTATTCCCATCGTTCCAAGTCCATTCTAGTTCGGAGAGGTGGCACCTGATAAGGTCTTGTATAAGCAAAAGACATGCTAAATTGAATTGTTAGGAATTGAACTGTTTGATCATTTAACAGTGTTTAAACAAATAAACGATATCTAATTGAATTATTAGTGATACATAGCAATGCTAGATTGAATTGTTAGAAGTAGAACTGTTTGGTCATTTAACGGTGTATATCTACAAAATCTGTTTACAAATATATTTAATATATACGTATAAACAGGACTTGGCATTAAATAAGCTACAATGGTTGATATGCCATAGAGGCAAACCAAACCAAACGTAACCAAACTAAGCCAATCAAACAGGTACTACCACTCCGGGTCAGAGTGGATCTGAAAGTTATGCCAATGACGCCGTATTTCACTCTCCTCAGATCCTGTAACTGGAACCTCATCATCATATATAGTTTCGTGTTATACTTTGGACACCCCTTTGCGGTGGCAGGGTGGAGGTAGTTCTTACCTCTCTGTAGGAAATACAGTCAGCGTATTCTAAGCTCCGCAGACAAAGCAAGGTTTGAACTCGGGTCACTGCATTCACTATTGTACGACGATAACCGTTACACCATAAATGGCCCCTTAAATAAAATCTTGTAGATTTTAAGAAAGGTAGATGCAGACGAATATACGCAATAACCAGTCCCCCCCCCGCAAAAAATGTAGAGTTCTGTTTTTCTGATGACATAAAAACGATGGAGCAATTATAGAAGTGTACTTCCGCATAGGCATGCGCATTTAGTAGATTTTTTTTTTTTTAAGAATGAGAAAAAAAAAAAGAGAGAGAATAAAATGCTGCCTACATTTTAGTTCAGTTTACAAAAGTCAAAATCAATATAAACATCGTGTTAGCATTATCAATGCTTCGTTGGAAAAAAAAATGAGCAGATACTCGAGTGACTCAAAAGTTTTACAGTGTTTTGGTAACATGCTAGTTTGAGGCGTGTATATCACGTGACAGAAGCATTTCAAGCCGTGGCTGGTACGCGTTCAAACAAGGTCATATAACATGGCAGAAGCAGTTCAAGCCGTGGTTGGTACGCGTTCAAACAAGGTCATATAACATGGCAGAAGCAGTTCAAGCCGTGGTTGGTACGCGTTCAAACAAGGTCATATAACATGGCAGAAGCAGTTCAAGCCGTGGTTGGTACGCGTTCAAACAAGGTCATATGACGTGGCAGAAGCAGTTCAAGCCGTGGTTGGTACGCGTTCAAACAAGGTCATATAACATAGCAGAAGCAGTTCAAGCCGTGGTTGGTACGCGTTCAAACAAGGTCATATAACATAGCAGAATCAGTTCAAGCCGTGGTTGGTACGCGTTCAAACAAGGTCATATAACATAGCAGAAGCAGTTCAAGCCGTGGTTGGTACGAGTTCAAACAAGGTCATATGACGTGGCAGAAGCAGTTCAAGCCGTGGTTGGTACGCGTTCAAACAAGGTCATATAACATGGCAGAAGCAGTTCAAGCCGTGGTTGGTACGCGTTCAAACAAGGTCATATAACATGGCAGAAGCAGTTCAAGCCGTGGTTGGTACTAGTTCAAACAAGGTCATATAACATGGCAGAAGCAGTTCAAGCCGTGGTTGGTTCTAGTTCAAACAAGGTCCTGTAACATGGCAGAAGCAGTTCAAACCGTGGTTGGTACTTGGCGTGGTTAAGTAGTATCGTGACAGTTGATGCGCTGACACGTTGTACATTACTTCACGCCATGTGCATTTTGAAAGTCTCACAGATGAATGAGTAACGTTGTTCAATTTGTGAATCAATGCTTATGAGTTCAAACAAGGTCATATAACGTGGCAGAAGCAGTTCAAGCCGTGGTTGGTATGAGTTCAAACAAGGTCATATAACGTGGCAGAAGCAACCAAAAAAGGTACTTTGTGCGAAAGATGAAGGTGTAATTGGTCCCAGTGAAGTAACCAGATGGTTCAAGAAATTTCACTGAGGTTAAAAGAACCTCGACGATGAGACAACGTCAGATAGGCCTAAAAGCGTGGATTTCGAGACCGAGTTCCGAGCTATCGAGGTAAACCAGCGAGTAGCACTCAGAGAGTATCAGGTGGGCTTAGCATCTCACAGTCCAATGTGGTTCGTCTGTTTCACATCCTCACCAAAAGCATTAAGGGTTGCCGAATTGTGCTTCACGTACTACCAAAATATTGAAAAACTTTGAGTCAACCTTGTAATAGTTGATTACTTTTATATTTATAATTTTCATTTTTTTTTGTACTACCGGTTCATTTGTCTAGTGGGTAGAGTGTTCGCCAATGGTACGGGAGACCTGGGTTCAATCCCAGGTCGCGTCATACCAAAGACTTTAAAAATGGTACTTGATACCTCCTTGCTTAACACTCAGCAATATAAGGTACGTATCAAGGGTAAAGTGGAGCAATCCTGGGAAAGGAGTATCGCCCTTCCCTACACCTTGGTGTAGTAGCTATTGAAAAGGGAGCCTTCTGGTCACCCTAAACTACGGTCGTCAACTTTAATTTACTTACTTTACATTGTCTAAAATTAACGAGAAGAGTTTATGTGTGAGAGCCAAAATACGTTCATTTATTTGTTAGCCTTATAAATAATTTATACTTATCACTAGGGAAATCTTCTTTTGTGTTTGGGTTTGTGGAGCGGGCATGAGAGAGAGAGAGAGAGAGAGAGAGAGAGAGAGAGCACTTTCGCACGTGTTAGGGGATGTGGAACATTAAACATTCACGAACCACAGGGATATTTTTTGCGAAATTATGATGAGATCGATATATTGATTTGTTTTATTGGAAAGAGCTCAACCTTTCTTTTTTACTTCCGATATATTAGAGTTCCCAAATCTCTCTAAAAAAAGAAAAGAATCTAGACGACCTATGAACCCGGTAGATTTCCGTCGTATCAGTTGTCCGTAACAATCATGATTGTTCTATTTAGAAAGCGGTGAAGAATCCTCATTAGCGTTCAATCGTTATTTACATTATGTACTAATTAAGGATTATTTTAAAAAAACGACGTTCAGCGCGAATGCAGACACCACAAATAATGATTCACATATAAATAATACTGGAATTAATTTTTCTAGATTTCTGGAGTGAAGATTGGTCATTATTGTTTCCATCTTAATTGTTATATTTTCACTGTTTCGACCGCTGTACTTGTGGTGGGTGACATTAAAACCTTAGTAATATAGACGACACTGACAAAAAAAAAAAATAATGACAACATGTATGTTAAACAGATATAATTATATATACTAAAGAAACTAGGAAAAATCAATACAAAGTAGAAAAATGTTCGAAAAATGTGCGAACATTGTTTATTTGGTATTCGTGTGTGGATGTGACTAATACAAATATTATGCGAATGTGAGTGTGTTTTGTCCGAACTTATCTATGTGTACGTGTGTTCGTTGTTAAGACCAGGAGTTACTAGGTAACAGTTTTTACTTACGTATATGTATGTATGTAAGTATGTATGTAGAAAAGTAAAGCGAACATAGCAGCGAAATATTCGTCTGTTAGCTGGTTGAATGTGCGTATATGTGAGGTGATGTGGATGTCCATGTAAAGTTTAGAATATTGCAGTGTGGTGAATATATTCATTTTATTAGGACTATGAATGTATTTTTGGTGGCTCCCATTTTAGCCTGAGTGTCTAGAGTAGTAGAAATGTGTAAGGCTGTCCGAGTGCGTGGGAGAGAGCTGTCAAACTGGGAGTCAGAACGTATGAGAGAGAAAGAGAGACAGAGACAGAGACAGAGAGAGAAATAGAGAGAGATAGAGCTTTCGAAGTCGTATAATATATATAGGTAACCATATCAGGTAACCGGCTCCAAACGCAAGATTTATTTTTGCGCAGGACAAATTAAAAATGCGCGGCACATGACTACTATGTCCAATCAGCTTCCCCAAAATATTTAATTTACCGACTCCCCCTACTTTTGCTTCGGGAACAAGTGAGTCTTGGATTCTATTTTTCTAGAATTTTTCTGCTTCACGTCCTCATCGCCAGCCATTCAAAAGATATCGGTGTATAAATCCTATATACCCTCTGACCTTCTTCAGGTATATTTTGTCCTACAGGACAAAAAGTCTAGAGCATAAAAGCGATGGTTCAGTGGTTCTAATTGTAGTTTACTGAAATGTCGTGAGTTCACTCCCTGGTTTCAGAGGGAATAACAAAGAATGTAAATTAAACGATCTATGATAATCCAAGGCCAATGGAATAGGAACAGTCAATCTTCATTGAATTAAATATGATTATCTGTGATAATCCAAGGCATGGACAATAGAATAAGAACAGTCTATCTTCATTGGGTTAAATAATGATTAAATAATGAAATTCGTCCCCTGAAGGCTACTGGCTACCACAAGGAAGACCTGAAGAATGGCTGCTATTAATTGTGATGTGACAATACCCCCTCGCCCCCCCTAATACATCAACTTCTTCAAAAACTTTTCTGTCTTGGCCGGTGATCATCTAGTGGTTCCGATAGGGGTATCACACATTTCTCTATGGCCACAAGAAATACAATCAAGGGAGTGGGAGAAAAAGAACAAAGAACAAACGAACAATATGGCTTGAGTTAACTCAAGTGCAAAAAGGTTAAGTTGTGACACTCTGCATTCCTTTGTGCATCTGTAGACTAACGCTAGCGTGTATTTCTAGCGAAATTTCCACAAAGCTACTAGGAATGCCAACTCATCCTGACTGGCCTTCCCTCACTGCTTCTGGATCCTATCTCATGCCGACTGGTCTCTTCTGCTGTCCGGTGTCGACTGCCTACTGCCCCACTCCGTTGCCTGTCGCGAACTGCTTCTTCTGGGTCCCTTCTTCCAACTCCTGACTGGCGTTCCCCTGCCTACTTCCGGTCGTGTCGAGATCTCGAGTCCAAACCTTTTGTCTGGTTTCGTGACAGACAAAGGGATCGTCTGCTTGGCGGACCACCTACATAGTGTGACAGTGATTCAGTTTCCCTCTTTAGGTTTCCTTCGCGTAGCCGTATTTTGTTCCTTTTGTGTGTAATCTCCTTATTTTGTCTTCTGAAATGTCTTTCTGAATTTAACTTAATGTTCTAATAGTATTATGAATCATAAATGTCATAAACTCAATGATCTCATATCGTCATAATGAATGAAATTTACGTATTTAGCCAGACCCTCTGTGAGAGTCCCCGTGGCGTAGTTGCAAACGTACTGGACTGTGGCATCGTAGTAAGATAGTTCGGGATCCAATCGCATTATTACGCTCACTTTTGGACTAATGCCCATGGGAACGGTATGAACCCTTTAAGCTATGGGTTAAATAGTATTACTACTGTTTTCCTGTAAGGATGCTTATACATATATATATATATATATATATATATATATATATATATATATATATATAATAACAACATATTCGGTGGATGTATTTATATATAAATAAATACATCCGCAGAATGCTTTCTTTTTTAAAGATATTTTCATATTATCAGTGTGTGAACAACAACAAAAATCGACATAAACGTTGATCAATAAGTTTTATTTATTAATGGTAGGCCCCGTGTATATCCGACAAGATCACGTTTAGTGTGGGTGTTTAGATGTATGTGTGTGTGAATGCATGTGTGTGCGTTCGTGTGTGTGTGTGTGTGTGCATATTCATCTCAGATAACAGCATGTAATTGCATATAAGCGTGTGAAGTTCTGGCCACTTGTCCTATTTGACTACTACTACTACTACGTTAAATTATAAAGAAATAAAAAAAACAGGAAATGTTTACATTATTGTTTCATGCTTAGAATATTTTCGAAGGAAACAGAAAACATTAGAATAATAGCAGGCAGAGGGCGTTAAAGTATGTGTGTATACTTAGTAATATTAATTTTTAATGAAATACGTTTAAATCGTTACAGTTCAACCAGCCCCGCTTTTAAAACCGGATCAGTCCCATTGAATTATCAGATACGAATTTACGAGGTTAGTTCAAGTTGTAAAACTAAAACCTTTCTCTCTCTCTCTCTCTCTCTCTCTCTCTTCTAAATCACTTGTTATTACTACTCGGGGAGAAAATAATTTCAAATATGACATCACTATCAAAATTGCCTAGTCAGGTGGGGCTGTAGAATACACTGACCCCCCCCCGCCTAACGAGTGACCTGATGGTGAGGTTCCAGCAGTGCTGGAGCCTTGGGGAATGTAGAGTACCCCTTCATTGCCATTGCTCCCGGGTCCACTCTGGTCCGGAGTGGTAGCACCTGATAGGGCCCTATCTACGGGTTAAATAGAACTAACAGCATACTTATGCTAAACTGAATTGTTTGAGTAAACTGAATAGCTTGAAATAGAAATGTTTTTGACAATTAAACCGTACTTACATTTAAACTGTGTGCTTATATTTAACTGAATTATTTGAAATAGAACTAATTTTCGACATTAAAACTGTATTTACACTTAACTGAATTGTTACATATAACTGCTTGAATAGTTTGAAATGGAAATATTTTTGACAATTAAACTGTGTACTTATGCTAAACTGAATTGTTTTAAATAGAACAGATTATTTACATACAAATGGATTTGTTGTTAAATAACCTACAAAGGTTGATATACCATAAACCCCAACAAACGAAACCATCACTATCAAAATATATATTTTAATATATTTCTTCTTGTACAATACCACAAAAAAGAAGATATTTCGGGTCAAACTCGGGATCCGCACAGAACTTCGAATCGAACCCCCTTTTTTTTTATCCACAGGGGCAGATTGTTCTAATTCCGTTAACCATAACCGGGTACAAGTATTAAGCTAGGGTAAGTAGTCCTTGTCATTTATCTATAGTTGGGATTGAATCTGGAACCTTCAAATAATTTCACTTAGAAGCGTTTGGTTAAAGTGCTTCGAAGTGAAGTCATCTTGAGGTTGTAGGTTCAATCCTGACTACAACTGATAAATAACAAGAAATACTTACCATAGCAAAACATTTGAACCTAGTTCCCTCATCAAATTTTTAGCGGTTAAGAAGTGCAAACCATATGAGATTTACTGAAGGATGTGTAAGTAGAAGAAAGATTTAGTCCAAAAATGTTTCCAAATAGGTTAAACATGTGTTTGACACTGAGTCGAAAGGAAACACACTAACTCTCTGGTAAGGAAAAGGTTCCTGGTGCAGTGGTCAGTAAAGAAGGTTATGCTGACAGTCTTCTAGGTCATGCTGACGGTCTTCGAGATTTTTTTTTTTTTCGGTTTTATGGCATATCAACCTTTGTTTATTATTCAATGCTAAATCCATTTTTATACAAACAAACAGTTCTATTTCAAACAATTCCCTTTAGCATAAGTACACAGTTTAATTACCAAAAACATTTCTATTTCAAACTATTCGGTTTCGTCAAACAGTTCTATTTCAAACAATTCAGTTTAGCGTAAGTACAATTTCAATGTCAAACACGGTTCTATTTCAAGTAATTCAGTTTAGCATAAGTACGCATTTTAGTTCTATTTGACCCATACATAGGACCCTATCTGGTGCTACCATTCCGGGCCAGAGTGGACCTGGGAGCGATGGCAATGAAGGGGTACTCCGCATTCCCCAAAGCTCCAACATTACTAGAACCTCACCATCAGATTGTTTAGTGTCATATGCAGGACACTCGTCAGGGGCGGGGTAGACCCCTCTGTACTGATGCAGTCGGTGCATTCTACAGCCCCAGCCGACTGGGCAAACAGTCTTCTGGGTCATGAAAAGGCCCATCAGCATTGATTTGCTTGAAAAAGGTACCACTATAAATAAATCTTTCTGCCAGCTCTTTTGGCAAAACTCACCTTATTTATAGAAGAACTCTCATATAAGAAAACTACGTACAATCATCAACAGATTTTATTGCCTAAGCTATATTTGTAGCAGTCTCTCATCTAAGTTGCATATTTTGTAGAGGCCTAATAACAGTTAAGAGTCGTAGAATAAAGTTTTCTACTCATTGTGCAAACAACTCCTCCCTGCAGGAACTATGTTGAGCATCATTTTACTTACAATGATAATTAACTTCTCTCGTACAATTATTGAACATATTAATACAAAGATTAGAGAATACTGTAGCAGCTGATACATCCACAGGGGTCGGGTGTCCTCGTGGTGTAATGGTTAAAGCGATGGACTGCGAAATCGTAGTTAGCGAGTTCGTACTCCAGTCGCGCTATTACATTCACTTTCAGGCAAATACCCTTGGGAAAGGTATAAACCCCCTTATCCTCCCAGATATGGATTAAATAGTACCACTACTATTTTTCTAGGAGAATGGCTTTGGCATTAAATAACCTACAAAGGTTGATATGCCATTAAACAAAGAGACCAAACCATACATCCACAAATAATGATGCAACTTCATTGTGGCACTTTTTTCTTTTGCCACAAAACTTTTAGTAACAGATTCAGTCCTATGAGTAACCACCTTATATATATATATATATATATATATATATATATATATATATATATATCGTATTTGACGGCATATAAGAGGCATGGGAGTATGAGATGTATTCCAATTTCAGCAGGGCAAATCAAGAAAAAAACCAAAAAAACAAAACAAAGTACTAATATTAAACATGATGAAATTAATATAATGAATATTATCCATGATATAACACTTTTAATCTGCATAACAGCCTTTTAAATAATGCTAATAGGTATATGAAAGTTATTCTAAAGTCCAAGCTAATAGGAGTTGTCAGGTAACTAATTTCGGCTGATTATCGCGAATTTTAAACCTACATATAGCATATATGACGCAAGAGAATTTTCAGATATTTTTTGTAAAAAAAAAGTGCGCCTTATATGCTGTTAAATACAGTATATATGAAAAAACAATATATTCAGAGGATGATTTCATTTAAAGATGAACTATTTGCCGATGTTTCGGTTTCAAATTAAACCATTATCAGGGTACTGAAACCAACTTTCTTCTAAATTAAAGATAACAATACTTAACAATTTTTAGAGGAATATACAATCAAATCAGATGTTAAATAATGAATCTATGTAACCAAAAAGAAAACTGCATAAATATAAGTGGTCTATTTTTAACGTGGTAGGATTGTTTAGAGGTTTGAAAGGACAGTGAGAACATCTGTATGTCATTGTCAAAAAAGTAATTAAAAAGGAAGAACAATATACTATCCTGTCAAATTCGATTCTACCGTTTGCGCCATCTACCGGTGCAAATTAGGTAGCTTCTGTATCATGTGTAGAATTTGTAAAAGAAAAACGTGTATCATCAGTTCATAATGATAATATAGTTCTTTATTGCAACTGCCGAAGAGATTGATTAAAGATTGATTGAAGAAAAGTGTTTCAGCGATTATCATCAATCAGAAAAGAAAACTAAATCTGATCCATCTATGAATGACACAATAACATTGTGGCAATTTTTCCTTTTGCCACATGAAGTTTTTAGTAAGAGATTCAGTATTGTGAGTAATCAGTAAATATATATATAGTGATTACTCAGTAAACTGACTTCGGTAAATTGACTTCCCTTAAATGTAGAATCAATTTTCTTCTGTCTTGAGTCAGTAACCATATTGTTGCATGTTAGCTTAGTCCCTTTTTTTTTTTTAAGTATGATTTCTCTACTTAAAATAATCATTTGTATACGTTGTAACAAAACCTGGCTCATTGACCAAGTGGGTAGAGTGTTCGCCAATGGTCCAGAAGACCTGGGTTCATTCCCAGGTCGCGTCATACCAAAGGCTTAAAAAATAGTACTTAATACCTCCTTGCTTAACACTCAGTGATATAAGGTACGTATCAAGGGTAAAGTGGAGCAATCCAGGGAAAGGAGTGGTGCCATCCCCTACACCTCGGTGTTGTAGCTATTGAAAAGGGAGCCTTCGGGTCACCCTCGACTACGGTCGCCAACTTTACTTTATATATATATATATATATATATATATATATATATATGAAAATGTGCAGAGATAAAAAAAAACACACACACACAAAAAAAAAACACAAGGTCTTCAGAAGATGATTTAATTTATAGAATTATTTGCCAACGTTAAACGTTTCGGTTTTTAGACCTTCATCAGAGCGTATGAGTAATTGAATGCAACAAACAACATGAGAAAGTTTTAAAACATTATATTTCCGTTAAAAACGTTCTGTTTTAAATTTTTGCAATGCAATTAGTGTTCCAAAATTTATATTTATGAGAGTGTCTGAAAAGTTCATTCACTGAAATATTCATATGATGATGTCTTAACTGCTGTTGATTCTTTTAACAAATGGTATATAAGCACTGCAACACTGATAGAAGGGGAACAATATTTTAAAAATAAAATTTATTTGGTCTCATTTAATGAGAGTAGCTTGGTCAATCTATGAACTTTTCAGCCGACCCTCGTACATATATTAAAGGAATTCGTGTTTTATAATTGGTGTGGTCTGGTTTGGTTTGGTTTTATGGCATATTAACCATTGTAGGTTATTTAATGCCAAATCCATTTTTATACATATAAACAGTTCTATTTCAAACAACCCAGTTTAACATAAGTACACAGTTCAAATGTCAAAAACAGTTCTATTTCAAACTATTCACTTTAGTCAACAAAGTTAAATAGTTCCAAGTATTGCTATGAATCAGTAACAATTCGATTAAACATCAGTCATTTATTTACACTCCGATGAATGTAAAAACGGTTTCATTTTAAACAATTCAGTTTAGCATAAACACACAGTTTAGATCTTTTTGACCCATAGACTGGACCCTATCACGTGCAACCACTCTGGATCAGAGTGGACCTCGGAGCAATGACAATGAAGGGGTTCTCCACATTCTCCAAAGCTCCAACATTACTGGAGCCTCGCCATCAGATTGTTTAATGTCATATCCAGGACACTCGTTGGTTGGAGTCTTACCCCTCTACAGAAATGCAGTCCGTGTATTCTACAGCCCCAGCCGACTGGGTCTTGTTACTTTCCGGGAGACTAGAGTTCAATCCCAGGTCGAATCATACCAAAGACTTAAAAAAGTAGTACTTGATTCCGCCTTGCTTAACACTCAGCATTATAAGCTAAAGATAAGGGTAAAGTGGAGCGATCTAGGGAATGGAGTAGTGCACTCCCCTACACCTCGGTGTTGTAGCTCTTGAAATGGGAGCCTTCTTGTCACCCTCGACTGAAATCGCCAACTTTATTTTTTACTTTTTACTGTCATCAGACAGAAAAATCTGATGATCGCGTTGACACATGAAACTCAGACAAATAAACTGAGTAATTTGGGGTAGAGTGGACCTGGGAGTGATGGCAAAGAAGGGGTACTCCACATTTCTCAAAGCTCCAGCATTAGTGGAGCCTCACCATCAGATTGCATAGTGTCAAATACCGGACACTCATTGGAGGAGTCTTACTCCTCTGCAGAGATGCAGTCAGTGTATTCTGCATCCCATTCCACAGCCGACAGGGGCATTTATTGTTAGTATTATCCTATATGAGCACCCTTTAAAATTCACCGGGAAAAAAATTTCAAGCATTTGTGTGTACGTGTGTGTATGTATGTGTGTGTGATTTGAATTAATTAGACCCTCAAACCTATCCCAATTGTTTTTCGAAAAAACATATTTTACATTTCATAAAAGGGGTTTAATTTCACATTTTAAATCTGAATAGAATGATGATCCATTTCCAGAACTTATTAAAATAAGGATCCCTCTTCTCCGAAGTAAAAAAAAATATATGTATAATAATTCGACCTGTCAGGTTACTCGTCTTTTCCAACGCTAACTGTTCCGGAAATGGGTGATCATTTTACATTCAATTAAAATGTGAAAACGAACCTCCTTTATAAAATGTGAAATAATTGTTTTGCTTTTGTTTTGTTTTTTGTTTTTTCCCCCAAAAAATGCGGTGAGTTTAAGTATCATAATAGATCAAATCACAAAAAAGAAAAAAATGCTACAAATTTTTTTTCCATGAACTTATACGGATGAACGTATAAAATTTTATCGGAAGGATTAAATCAATATATTAAATCAATATATAATCTCCACCACACCAGCTGCTTTACCATTAAACTATGAGAGCTACAGCTATCGAGGAAGCCATAATTATGCCTGAAATTCTAACGTTTATTTTGTCCCAGTCTGTCAACGCCATGGTTTTTCAAAGAATTAATAGCGCTATGTGAAGTGCAAACACTTCGCCCAAAATTCGAATTCAGATTGCTGTCTCCATTTCATACGACGGTAACCATTACAACACCAATCAACCAACTAAACAGCATTTGGCATTAAATAACCCACAAGGGTTGATATGCCATAAAACACAAACAGCCAATCATACAACTATAAAAGATTCAAGAAAAATGTAGAAGCAGCAACCATCATCTTTCAAATTAGAAAATTGTAGCGGATCTATCCACAAATAATGACTACAGCAGTGTATCTTAACCGAGTCCGTCCTGCCCCCTAAGGAGGTGTTACAAGTTAGGTGGGGGTGGAGACTTATATAATGATATAATTTGAGGGGCGGTAGGAAGCATCCACGTGTGGGCATTCGTGCAAAAAGATTAGGAAACACTGATTTAAATCCCCACTTTCTACAACTCTTCTTCCCACCTCCCCATGTACACTTTGCGTACCATTCTTCTTCTTCTTCTTCTTCTTCTTCTTCTTCTTCTTCTTCTTCTTCTTCCCCTCCTCCTCTCTCATCTTCTCATGACCGCAGCATATCTAAGACGTCTCTCCTTCAATCTTCCAACTCTCTTAGGCTTAGTCAAACTTTTTGTTTAAGAAAAGCAGTCTTATCTCATCACCTCTTCTCCTACTCTTTCTTTTCTTCTTACTTTTTTCTTCAGCTCAACATACTTAAGACATCTTTCTCTCTTTTCCCACACTGCCCTTCGTCTCCCCCTCTCCTTCTCTCCTCACCTACATTTTCCCCCTTGGCATATTTAAGACGTCTCTCTCGCTCTCGCTCCCAACACTCTTCTTTGTCTCCACATTCCCTTTTCACCTCACCCACGTTCTTTTCCTCCCTCTTGGCAGATTTAAGACATCTCTCTGTCTCTCTCTCTCTATATATATCTCTTTCTGTCTATCTCCCTTTCTCTCTTCGTCTTTTTTCCTACACTCTCCTTTGCCTTTAGCTTCTCTCTCCTCACTGAATTTCGTGTTGTCACTCTCTCTCTCTCTCTCTCTCTCTCTCTGTCTCTCTCTCTTTCAACCCTCTCCTTGGCATATTTAAGACGTCTCCCGGTCTCTTTGTTTCTTTTAGTCTCTTTTCCTACTCTCTCCTCACTCACTTTATTTTTCTCCGCTTAGGTCGAGAGAGAGAGAGAGAGAGAGAGAGAGAGAGAGAGAGAGAGAGAGAGAGAGAGAGAGAGAGATGTCTTAAATATGACGAGATGGAGAAGAAGAAAGAGGGTGAGGAGAGACGAAGAAGGCTTAGATAAACCTCTTTCTTTTTCTCTACTTCGACATATTTAAAATGTTCCTGCCCCCCATCTCTCGCTCTCTCTTAAACACACACACACACACACACACACACACAAACACTCTCTCTCTCTCTCTCGCTCTCTCTCGCTCTCTCTTCCTACCCTCTAAACCTTTGTTAGAATCTTTAGTTTCAGAAAAGCACCTAATATCGCATGTGCACTTATAAGACAGTGTGACACGTACGAACAGAAGATAGGTAGATTGGTATGTAGCTATAAACGAGTGCATTCACACATATTGAATTGATACTAATTTGCTTGGAGACTGGAAGGCTGTCGAAGAAAGTTTGAGGAGGTGAAGAGTTTGTCACTTGATCTCGGTGACCAAACACTTGAATATATAAATCCCACATACATTTATTCTGAATGTACCAAGTTTTCTTTTTGGGCCGGTCTCATAAACAGAAAGATCTTAGATATCTATTGTATTTCATGTTTTATTTATCTATTGTTTTGTTTCAATCAATGGAAGAAAGATTTATTTTATAACTCGTCATCCACCTTCAGAGGAGAGGGACGGGCCCGCGTAAACCCCTAAATATACATATGTTTCCTTTGGCGTTTTAGATTCACCTTTCAACTCAATATATATATTTCAACTCAATGTATAAACATATATACATACATACATATATATATATATATATATATATATATATATGTGTGTGTGTGTGTGTGTGTATATATATATATATATATAACTCTCTAAATTCGCTCTTGACTGTCCTTAGCCAATAACACAGACTCTCATAGTTTCTATGTTTCTCATAGATTATCATGGCCGGAGGTTGAATCTTGACCTACCACCGATCAATCACTCCCACGTGAATGTTCGCCACATAGTTAGGTTAGGGATAACTTGTCATTACCATGTATTGGCAGAAGCATAAGCATAAACAAATGCAATTAAAACGTAAAATTATGATTAGCTGAAGAAAAAAAAATGGACAAATGATAGTCGAACAAAAATATTTGGATTATATGGTGGTGGAGGGGTGACCTGGATTTTTGAAAATTTGCAGAATATGAGAAATTTTCTGTTTATTAACATGAGAAGTGGAAAATTTGACGACTTATATTGACGAGAAGGAGATACTTGTGATGACAGGCAGTCAACACGCACAACAGAACATGAGGGAAATTGCTTTGTTTTATAACGTAAGAAGAAATATATTTGTCAACTCATATTGACATGAGGAAGAAGTACCAGTGATGACAGACAATTATATGCTTAAAGAAAATCATTGAAAATGTTTGAGAGCAGATTGTCTTGTAAACAGAAATTATATATGCTATTTCTTTAAAAGTGATAAAACTTTGAGTTTTGCGGGGGGGGGGTTAAATTTATTTTAGTTATATTTATTGCACGATTTATTTTAATTTATCCATGAAATACCATAAAATGTTTCATATAATGGTATTTCATGAATAAACAGAAGTTATCAAAAGCAAAAATGAAATCTAGGAAAATTTGAAATGGAAAATTTATTCCCATTCATTTAGCACTTATTCATATATCCCACTTACCGTTATATATGCAATCATTTTGATATAAATCTGCTGGTCCAGTCGAATGGGGCTGTAAAATACACCGACTGCATTTCTGCAGAGGGGTAAGACTTCCTCAACGAGTATCCGGGATATGACCCTAAACTATCTGATGGTGAGGCTCCAGTAATGCTGGAGCTTTGTGGAATGCGGAGTTCCCCTTCATTGCCATCGCTCCCTGTTCCACTCTGGCCCGGAGTGGTAGCACCCGATATAATCCTATCTATGGGTCAAATAGAAATAAACTCTGTGCTTATGCTAAATCGAATTGTTGAAATAGAACTATTTTGACATTTAAACTACGACTAAAATGAATTGTTTAAAATAGAATTGTTTTGACATTTAAACAGTGTACACATGGGAAACTGAATTGTTTGAAATAGAACTGTTTTTGACATTTAAACTGTGTACTTATGCTAAACTTTATTGTTTGAAATAGAACTGTTTATATGTATAAAAATGGATATGGCATTAAATAACCTACAATGGTTGATATGCCATAAATTCAAACCAAACCAAAACTAATATATTTAATATACATGTATTAACATGATTTGACATTAAATAACCTAAAATGATTGATATGCTATGAAGTCAAACCAAACCAAATCAAAAAAATTGTATTGCCGATAATCATGAGCACCCCCCTCACCACCAGGACGTAATGATTCTTTTGAGCTCTTCAGTTTAAAACCCTTGACTTAAACGAAACGTCTTAAATTATACTTATGGTTGTTATTTAACATATTTTCATATCCGTTAATTCACAATTTAAACAACGATTATCACATTTACCCGACCCCTCCGCTCGGGCAGGATATGACACAAGGTCAATTTTTAAGCGGAGTTTAACAGGTTTCAATTCAGAGTTTTCCTTCTCCTAGACTAGTTGCCACACCAAAGCTGAAGAACCTAGTCTGCCCTACTATTTACTCATAGCTGGAGGGAGAATAATTGGATTCAGACCTTTCCCAATGGTATTAGTGCTATGTGAAATGCCATCAGTCTCGTCCAGGATTTGAACTCGTGTCACCGTGTCCATTTCCTACGAGGATAACCACGGGTACTTCCAACAATTATAAATACAATGGAGAACATTTGAGTTGCCCACTATTTATAATGGTCATTGTTCCTAATTACGTTGCCATGACAACCTCATAAACAATTATAGCGATCCCCAATATTTTCCCTGAATTACAAATGATCCTCTGGTGAAACTCGTACTGGGCGAAACGTCAAAATAAATTTATAAACACTTCGTAAAATTTATTTTCATGTCTATTTTCTCTTTCAGATATTTTTATCCATCTATTGATTCATATTTTAAATTGCTTTTATTTGCATTTTCCTTTCATTGTAAACTTCTATAGGGATTATCTTTCAACATGTCTATTGAATTTACTTAGCTTTGCTTAATCTAAGACACATGCCACAGATTGCTTACAGTAAAGGCTGTTATTAAGTTGACTCATATTGAACTGACCCATTGCTTCTTAAAGATGCAGATCAGACTACAAAAAACTATAATTTTTTAAGCTTTACTTTGTCTGGCACACAGGTCTTAGGTTCAGTATTTACTATTTCTTAGTCGTCACCCATAAAAGAACTGAACAAATTAATCGTTGCTTCCCCCTTTCTTGTTATTTATTCAGCTTTGATTATTCTGGCAAACAAACCTTAGGTTGCTTACTCTACTTACTGTTTCTAAGTTGTCACCCATCTAAGAACTGAACAAACTAATCGTTGCTTAACTTCTTCCTTTCTTGTTATTTACACAGGTCTTAGGTTACTTTCAATATTTACTCTTTCTAAGTTGTCATCCATCTAAACAGTGAACAGACTCACTGTTGGTTAAATTTGGTGATTGACAGAGAACTGATGTTTTCTACTAGACTTTACCACCATCCTATTGGTCTATTATAATTAAATGTAATTTTGTGGTTCAACTGCTTATCTGCCTTCCAGTAGTTCATTCTTTGTGTAATTTCTGTATCTTATCTTCAAACTTTTATACAGGTTATCTCAAAATCTATGCCACCCATTAATATGATAATGATTTATTACTGAGACAAGTGCAATGGCGGCCATTTGGAACACGTCCTGTAAAAAATGCTTCCTTTGAGTTCGAGATATCAAATCAATGTTTTTATTGTTATTATATCATCTTCCAGGACCCGCAATCTTTTTTTTTTTCAACTTTTTGTCTGTAATAAATCATGATCATACTAATGGATTGCATCTATTTGGAGACAGTTTTGAATGATTTTGTCTCCAAATAAGTAATGACGCAAAATATTTTTCCTCTCTTGTCTAAGACATTGTAATCCAGGATTAATTGTTGTTATAGTATACTATTTTCAAATCTGAGACAAAAAGAACACAAAATTATTATCAGTAAAGTTATAAGCACTCACATGGGTCACATGTATATTGAGACACCTAATATTCAAAAAATGAATTCCGTGTTTTTAGACTGATGCAGATAGAATAAAATCGCGTCGCTATAGCAGAATTCTCCAGTACAGAGATGTACTGATAGCTGTAGGAACGTCAGAAGATTCTAATCTTAAGAAGTTCTGTCTTTGAGTTGAAAAATCATTAATAGAAAACCAAGAATTTATCTGAGCTGAGAAACTGCCTATAGAATTCAGAGGAAAAGATGCAACTATTTCTATCACTGAACAGAGCAAAGATAGTCAGATAGATAGATGCAAACAGAAAGAAAGAAAGAAAGAAAGAAAGAAAGAAAGATTCCTTTGTTTAATGGTATATCTCCCGTGGGTTATTTGATGCCTAAACTCTGTGGTACTATTTAGCTTGTGGCTGGGGGATAAGACGTTCATACCTTTCCCAAGGGAATTAGTCCGAAAGTGAACGTTTTTGTACGACTGGAGTTTGAACTCGCTTACTACGATGTCACAGTTCAGCACTTCAGTCACAAGGACTCCCTTAAGAAAGAAATAGAATCAACGTAGATAAGAACCGACCCGGAGATATGAACTAACTGAGATAGATAGATAGATAGATAGATATGAACAGTCTAAGATAGATAGATAGATAGATAGATAGATAGATATGAACAGTCTAAGATAGATAGATAGATAGATATGAACAGTCTAAGATAGATAGATAGATATGAACAGTCTAAGATAGATAGATAGATAGATATGAACAGTCTCAGATAGATAGATAGATAGATATGAACAGTCTAAGATAGATAGATAGATAGATAGATATGAACAGTCTAAGATCGATAGATAGATAGATAGATAGATAGATATGAACAGTCTAAGATAGATAGATCGATAGATAGATAATAAAGAGACGCAAAAACAGCTCAACCTATTTTCACCGAATCTGGAACTTTTATGCAGCTAACTTCAGGTTTTTTCTAAGAGAAAGAAATACTGATGCCTATCCCCTCCAAACAAAAGATTACAAAATGATCTGCCATGTTAAAAATGATAAGGGATTAGTATTGGATTGTAATTAATTTGTTTTTCTTCTCTAAAAAAAATTACTTGAGCACTCGATGAAATAAAGAAAACATTCCTAAACTTTGAATTTTATCGTCACAATTATTTATACCATTATATAAAAGAGAAATAGAAGAAAATTCTCAAATATATTTTCCTTCAAGTTTCACTTTCGGCGGGAGTGAAATTGTGGGATCTTTAAATTTTATTTCTGGATTTTATTTTTTGCTTTATTTTGTTATTTTATATGTCAAGACGAACCAGACATGTCGGACACTGCTGGAGAAGCAAAGACGAGATCGTAAGTGATGTGCTCCTGTGGACCCCCGCATATGACCAATGAAAAGCAGGACGACCAGCTCGAACATTCATACAGCAGCTATGTGATGATACGGGATGTAACCCCGAAGACCTGCCGAAGGCGATGAATGATAGGGAGACGTGGAGAGAGAGGGTCAGGGATATCCGTGCTAGCCGCACGTCATGATGATGATATGTATATATATATATTTTTTTATTTAAGCGTTAATATATTCATCCCTGCATCTTAAAACAAATACCAAACTTTATAAAACCACGATCTGAAAAAAAAGGAAGGTAGAAGGCACGTACTAGGTATTCATTGCTCGTTAAGTTGACGTCTTGTGATATTAGGCATTGTTGAGTGGACAAATAGTAGAACTTCGTTGTTAAATGGGGCATAAAAAGTAAGAAATTGAAGAAAGAAATATCGACTCAAGCTGACTGGATCAGACAGTGAATTTGAATAAGTTTTGAGTACACTCAGACCACACGGCAGTACATTGGTGAGTACACTCAGACCACACGGCAGGACAGTGGTGAGTACACTCAGACCCCACTGCTGTGAAGGGGTAAGTACATTCCTCTAGAAAATTAATTTCTTTGAATGAGTTCAAATACAATGAGTCGAAATGGTCCATATCGATTGGTTTGGTCTATTTGTTTAATGGCATATCAACTCCTTATAGGTTATTTAATGCCGAACATAGATTTATTCGTAAATGTTTGATTACAATAGAGAGGGAGGAAGAAGAAGACCCGAAAGAAAGAGGGGGGTGTCCTCGTGGTGTAATGGTTAAAGCGATGGACCCCGGAATCGTAGTAAGCGAGTTCGTACTCCAGTCGCGCTATTATGTTCGCTTTCGGGCAAATACCCTTGGGAAAGGTATGAACCCCCTTATCCTCCCAGCTATGGGTTAAATAGTACCACTACTGTTCTTCTAGGAGAATGGCTTTGGCATTAAATAACCTACAAAGGTTGATATGCCATTAAACAAAGAAACCGAAACCGAAACCGAAAGAGAGGGAGAGGGAGAGGGAGAGAAATGGAGAAAGAAAGAGAGAGAGGTTGGATTTGGTTTAGTTAATTTGTTTAACGGCATATCAACTCCTTATGGGTTATCTAACGACGAAATTAGATTCATTTGTCAATGTTTGATTACAATAAAGAAGAAGAAGAAGAAGAAGAAGAAGAAGAAGAAGAAGCTAGAGAAAGAGAGAGTCAGATAGATAGATGCAAACATTTGTTTAACGGCATATCAACTCTTTATGGGCTATTTGATGCTGAAATTGGAAATGTTTGATTGTAATCAGGACTATATTTTCAAAGTTGCATTGAATTTTTTAAATTCCAGTTTTCCATTTGTCTATATTTATCTATTTGCATTGAGTTACATAATATCGAATATTCTTGTCCTATAATTTAAACACAAATGATTTAAGGTGACTATTCCTATTCGATAATAATCATTTGTTCGCCTCCAATTAAATAGTTTCAAGTATTCCTATCTAACACCAACAATTTGCAAACAATTGTTGTTTTAAGCAAGTAATTATAAAAATTCTAAGTACACAATTCTTGCTTCATGTAACTATTCTTAATACAAATAATTTGCATACAGTAATATGGTTTCAAACCGGGGCCCATTGGTCTAATGAGTAGAGTAGAGTGTTCGCCAATGGTCCGAGAGACTTGTGTTCAATCCCAGGTCGAGTCATACTAAAGACTAAAAAAAAATGGTACTTGATGCCGCCTTGCTTAGCACTCAGCTAGGATCAAGGGTAAAGTGGAGCAAGCCAGGGAATAGAGTAGCGCCCTCCCCTATACCACGGTGTAGTAACTATTGAAAAGGGAGCCTTCGGATCACCCTCGAATAAGGTCGTCAATTTTACTTTAATATGGTTTCAAGTATTCTTATCTAACATTCTATTTAATAATAATCAATTGTTTGCACACTGTGATATGGTTTCAAGTATTCCCATCCAACACCAATAATTTGCAAACAATTATATAGTTTCAAGTATTCTTTTCAAACATTAACTATTCTATATAATGATAATTATTTGCTTGCACACAGTTACATGGTTTCAAGTATTCCGGTTCAAGACAAATAATTTTCAAACAAATCTATTTGACCCAAAGATGAGATCCTAACAGGTTAGAGTGTGCCAGGGAGAAATTTCTTTGAAGAGGTATTCCATTTTCTCCTGAGCACCAGAATTGGATCCTCACCACTGGATATAGTTAATTCTCATACGCAGGACACCTCATTTTTTTGTATGTGTCAGGGGGGGGTCCTACCCCACAGCAGTCAATGTATTCTTAGGCCCGTCGACAGGGTTTAATCGATATCGACCTCTGGGGGGTTGATGGGTTTCTCTAAGGAGTCGATAAATGCCTGAGGATCAGAAGGGCACAGTAAAGGTGGAGCTAGACAAAAGATGTACTTTAGGGGTCGAAAGCTGATATTTAGAAATAAAAATAGATAGTCAATGCCAAATGACAACAAACACATACTCCACCCGGCGCATTTTTCTATATTTATCGAAATTTGGGGGGTCGTTCCCTAAATCCGACTAATTAACTAAACGAAAAGGTCCCTCGACTAAAAATAAATAAGTCGGAGCCAAAAACAAACGAGAAACTTATTCTTCAAGTTACAAATGCTTTATTCTATAAAGTCGACAAAAACAGGTTTCGGCTAGGGCTGCATAAAAATCCTTATGCAGGAAAACTTTCGTTAACAAAATATATATAAAATAAAGGTAACATTAAAAATAGTATAAAAAATTATTTGTCTCTGACTCCCCTGTAAGTGGCTGAACCGGTTCCCTTTTTTTTCTGTCTTACTAGGAGAAAGTTAAAAACTTCTTAGTTCATGATATCTGTGGGAAAAGTTTGTAGCTTGGTCGCAGACCTCTTCTTTTTTCTTTACTTTTTTTCTTTTTTTCTTTCTTTTTCTTTCATTTTGTCTGGAGGAAAAGATTGTAGTTTAGTCGGAGACTTCTTTTTTCTTTAGTTTCTTTATTATTTTCTTTTCTTATTTTTTCTTGTTCATTCCCTCTTCTTTCTTTCTGTTCGGAATCTACAGGTCCTTTAGAACTATTATTCTGGTTCATTTTTCCGAGAGATAGTTAATAAACAAATTGGCAATTTCTAGTCAGCACGTTTCAGAGACTTATCTGTCTTTCTGCTTGACTATAAAAGTGAACTTCTAAAAAATCTCCTGGCCATCACCTCTCCGAAACTACCTATTTCTCTACTAGGCCAGGAAAAATTCTGCCTAGAGCTATCTACAGCGTGTCCTCACCCGAAGGTGTATTATCAAAAAGAGTGTCCGAATTTTTTCTTCCTTCTCCCACTTCCAAAAAAGAACCCTTGACTCTTACCCCGCCACAACAGCAGCAACAAGTCCACAACGTTTTGGCCAATCCGATACCAATAAGAGCAGCCCTCACCCATTCTGCCACATTCCAGGTGCGTGAACCCCTCGCAAAAGAAAAAAAAAACTTTTACAATCTGCTACTCTGTAATTAGTATAGCAAACCGTTGCTCTTTCCTCAGTTAACAAGTCCTTTAAAAAATTTTTTCATATTTCATGACGTATATTAATTCATCATGGTGTATTTCCACGTATTTTGATCAAGTAATTAAAAGTCAAGTTGGTGACCGTAGTCGAGGGCGACCAGAAGGCTCCCTTTTCAATAGCTACTACACCGAGGTATAGGGGAGGGCGCTACTCCTTTCTCTGGATTGCTCCACTTTACCCTTGATACGTACCTTATATTGCTGAGTGTTAAGCAAGGAGGTATCAAGTACCATTTTTTGTGTCTTTGGTATGACGTGACCCAGGAACACTTTTATGCTGAATTCTAAAACCAAGTTCAATATTTTGTCAGTAGGAGTCTCCGTGGCGTAGTTGCTAACGTCCTGAGCTGCGACATCACAGCAATCGAGATGCGCTCTTATTCCAGTCTCACTGTTACGCTTACTTTCCTTCCGAAAGGCATGAACCTTCATCTAACTTTTGAAAGAGCAATACTAATTCTTCTTTTAATAACACTTGAACACACGATAAAAAAAAATGTTGGCCGGCTCAGTAACTGATTTTTTTTTGTACTATCGAAAACAATATTTAAAAAAAAAAAAGATTATATTTAATTTTATTTTCTATTTTCATTTTCATTAATTTTAGTCTGATTTATTTATTTATTCATTTATTTATTTTACTAATTTATTAAAAAAAATTTGGCACACATTTTTTCCTCCCTATCTCTCCTCTCCTTTCCCCTCCCTCCCTCCATCTCTCTCTCTCTCTCTCTCTCTCTCTCTCTCTCTCTCTCTCTCTCTCTCTCTCTTCTCGTTCTCAAGTGAGATGAAAATTACCTCACCCATGAAATCCGTTCAGTAAGTGAGACTCAGAATACGCTGATTGAATCCCCTGCAGTGGGGGTAAGACCCCTACTGCAAAAAAAGGGAGTGGCCTGAGTATGACACTAAACTCCATCTGACTATTAGGCTCTAGTTTTGGAAATTTGGACAGTGTTACATACGCTTTCATTGCCATTACTCCCAGGTCCACTTTGAACTGGAGTGGCTGTACTTGTTAAGGTTCTGTCATTGGGTTAAATAGAACTGTTTAAAATTTTTTTCGTACTCGATAGGATCGGCGGAAAAAAATTGAATTAAATGAAAAAAAAAAGTATAAAAATAAAAACAAAGCACTTAATCAATTACACCAAAGTATAAATATGAACTCACAATAGACGTGATTCCCTAACCTTTAGTCATAAAATAACCCTAGACAGATTGACATACCGTTAAAATCAATCAGTCAATGAATCATGAAAGAGACTGACTACCTGAAAAATAAAAGAAATTAAAGATACTAAACCAACTCAATGTGAATATTACCAAAAGAAGGTTGAACCTGCAAGTGAGCTTCAAATAAAAATGATCGATTAATCATTTCTTTGTAGTAAATTTAAGTGAATAGACTTGAAATAATCCAACGCTCACCAACTCAGCTGCCTGTGAAGACGTCATCGACTGTCGATTTTATTTACACTCATTCTCCTTTTATTTCAAATCGAACTTGCAGCACAAGTAAAATCTTTATATTTCTTGGTAAAATCAGTAATTTGAAGAGAATTTGTTGACAGCCGAAATAGCTCAGTTGGGAGAGCGTTAGACTGAAGATCTAAAGGCCCCCGGTTCAATCCCGGGTTTCGGCATCCGGCGGTTGTCAATATTTTTTTTCCTTTCATATATTCTTTCGTCAAAATTTGATTTCAGTCACTTCTTATGACAACCAAACTAAACTCATATCTTAGTAAGACATTTTGAAGATTTATTTTATTTATTAAACCAAATGAATCAAAAAACATTTATTTTGTGAATATAATAAATTCTTTCGAATGGCGCACCAGCCACAGTGGTCACCCAGTTCCGAATTGAACTGCTTCCTTAACTTCAAGTGTGACTTGAATGTAAATCATCGAAATTTTTTATTCTGTTTCATTGCAATCATCATATATGACATGGATTTTCTCTGGTAATCTTGTGGTGTATTGGTTAAAGCGATGGACTGCGGAATCGTAGTACGCGAGTTCGAACTCTAGTTGCGCTATTACTTTCACTTTCGGGCAAATACCCTTTGGAAAGGTATGAACCCCCTTATCCTCCCAGCTATGGGTTACATAGTACCACTACTGTTCTTCTAGGAGAATGGCTTTGGCATTAAATAACCTACAAAGGTTGACATGCCATTAAACAAAGAAACCGAATCAACATCTGGTAATCAATTATATGGAACTTTATTCTTGTAAACCTTGCGCAGCATTACCCTCGATCTTATCTTCCCTTCTTTCTGATATGACAAGTTTAGTTTCTTTGTTTGAAAGGCATATCAGCCTTCGTGGGTAAATGCTAAAGCCAACAAGGAACAGTATTGATGATATTTAACCTCAAGATGGGGGTGGGGATAAAAGGGTTTCAATTGTGTTCCCAAGTGTATTATTCCGAAAGTAAACATAATGGCGCGACTGGAGTTCGAACTCACTTGGAAGCTGTAGTCTAGCATTTTAACCATTATGCTACATGATACAAGATGTAAATGTTTATAATCATTTATTATTTTTACCCAAGCTATAACTTTCTGTGGGTGTCCAGGACTCTGCTAAGTATTCTAGCTGATCTGAACAATTCTGTGGTCTGAACAGTCTTAATTCTTACTCACATTCTCATTTCCACTGGCCTCTTTTCCAGACCTTTGAGGACTATTCCAAGTGCACCAATTACAACTTGCATCATCGTCACTTTCATGTTCTTCAGTTTGTTCAGATCTCTGACAAGATCCAATTATCATTTTAGTCCTTGTGGACTTTTCTCACTAGCACAAATTTCCTCAGGTCTCCAGGACTCTTCTAAGTATCCTTGTCTATTCTTGTAGTGCTGTGGTCAGGATGGTTTCGATTCTTTCTCTAATTCCCGGTTCATCAAATTCTTTTTTACAGTTTCTTAAGATTTGTTATGTTTTGACCTGTTGACCCGGCCAAAAATGCCATTCAAGGTAATGCACCGGAAGGAGGTGACACATTCTGGTGGCAGTTATGAGAAGAAATCGCGTGGGCGGAAATTGGCTGATGAAATGGGACGAGGTAAAAAAGATCCCATTATACTCTCATAGACTGACGCACCAGAAGAGAGTGACCTCTGAACTGGATGACAGTTATTTCCGCTCAATGACGATCACACAGGCCATTCCAAAGAAAGCGGAAGTGACACATCCCGGTCCCCAGATATCGGAAGTAGTCGTGTAGGCGTGTCCATATCAGCGCGTGGGAGTTTGAAGGTAATATAAGGCTGACGAGTTGAGTTCCGGTCAGTTGGGTTCAACGAGCCAGTGGAGACAGGCGAGTAGAGTTGAGGTGGTAGACGAGATGTAGTAAGGAAAGTCAGTGCTCCGGTTGAGCAGCCATGGAGAACGAGAAAGACACAACGCTGACGGCCATAACTTCGGGGTCAAAATATTTCAGTAATGTTCGGTCTCCAGCTCTCTCTCACACGCAAGCTTGGAACAACCCTTTTCGAAACCTTACAAATAAAGTGAGAGGTAAAATATTTTTTAAAGAAGTCTTCCTGCGTCTTTCTGCGTGCGTCGTTTATTCTTGGGACTTTATCATTGTGTGTCTGTCTAATTATAGTATCGTTAGGATGCTGCGTGAACATGTATATGTGTATATAAGCATATTTATTATGTGAGTATATAACAGATTACTTCAAAGGTCCCAACTATAATTAGTTACATATTCATTTTCACGTTTTTCATTTTCACCTCTCCGAGGCCCAATAATTTGGTGCTCGATATGAAACAGTTAATTATGAAATAAGCTAATTCAGCAAAATGGCACAAAAGTAACACAAAAATAAGCTTGCCAGTTTGGAAAAGGCGATCCACTGGGAATTGCGCAAAAGATAAAAATTTGGCCATGCTGAATTCCTGCAACCTAGTCTGCACACAAGACGGAATATATGTGCTATAATCAAAGAAGGCGACATCTCCACACTAAATAGTAGTTCTCTGAAACTAGTGGACAAATTCACCTCCCAAGGAAGCAGTGTCTCATCAACGGAGACAGACTTCAACACGCAACTAGCAAGGACATGGACAGCTATCAATAGGCTATCGGTCACATGGAAGTCAGACATAACCGATAAAATAAAACGCAGTTTTTTCCAAGGAGCGGTCGTGTCGATACTGCTATATAGATGCACTACATGGACGCTAACTAAACGAATGGAGAAAAGGCGTGACGGCAATTACACAAGAATGCAGCGAGCAATATTGAACAAGTCCTGGAGGCACCAACCTACAAAGCAGTAGCTATACGGCCACTTACCACCCATCACGAACACTATTCAAGTTAGACGAATCAGACATGCGGGACACTACTGGAGATATAGGGACGAACTCATAGGCGCCATACTCCTGTGGACCCCTTCACATGGACAGCTCTGTGCCGGGTGTAGCCTTGAAGACCTACTGGGAGCGATGGACGAGAGAGACGGGTGGCGAAAGAGGATCAGGGAGATCTGTGGTGGTGGCGGGATATGATGATGATGATGATGATGATTAATCATTTATTTGCACACAGTTAAATGGTTTCAATTAGTGCTATTTAACACTTACAAGTCAATTAAAAATCAGTCCTTTGTTAACACACTGTTAAATGATTAAACAGTTCTATTTCAAGTAATTCAGTTTAGCATAAGACATTTGCACTCAGTTTTAATGTCAAAGTAGACAGTTTAAATGTCAAACAGTTCTATTTGGCCTATCAGGTGCTATCACTTCGGGTCAGAATGGACCTCGGTGCGATGGCAATGAAGAGGTACTCTGCATTCCCCAAAGCTCCAGAATTACTGTAGCCTCACCATTAGATTGGTTTGTGTTATATCTAGGACACTTGTTATGGGGAAGAGTCTTACTCCTCTGGAGAGATGGAGTCATTTCATTATACAGCCCTAGCCGACGGGGCTATATGAAATATTAATACCACAATGTATCAAAAAGTTCTATTTAAAAATCATTCGTATTCGTTTGGAATACTTTGTTTCATTCAACTGTAAATCATTTACATTAAGAACAATAACTTTACTTAGACCATTATTATTTGCTACTAGAAACCATATAACCGTTGGCCCAGTCAGCTGGTACAGTGGGGGCTGTAGAATACGCCGACTGCATCTCTGCAGAGGAGTAAGACCTCCCAAACGAGTATCGTGGATATGACATTAAATAATTTGATGATGAGGTTCCAGTAATGCTGGAGCTTTAGGGAATGCAAAGTCCCCCTTTATTGCCATCGCTCCAAGGTCCACTCAGGCCCCAAGTGGAAGCACCTGATCGGGTCCTATCTATGGGTCAAATAGAACTAAACTGTATACTTATGCTAAACTGGATTGTTTGAAATAGAACTGTTTTGACATTTAACTGCGCACTTAGGCTAACCTGATTTGTTTGAAATAGAACTATTTTTACATTTAACTGTGTGTAAACAAAAAAGGGAACTAATGCGAAATTGAATTGCTTGAAATAGAACTGTTTATATATATATGTATATGGATTTGGCATTTAATAATCTACAAAGGTTGATGAGCCATAAAACCAAACCAAACCAAACCAAACCATATAACTGTGTGAAAACGAATCAAATAGAAATGATTGCTTGAATCCATATAATTATAAACATTAGATAAGAATTCTTTAAACCCTTATAGCTATGTGCAAATCATTTATATTAGATAAGAATACTTGATACCATATAACTGTATACAAAACGCTCACAAGAAACAACAACACAAAACATGTAAATATGAACGTACAATGAACGCGATTTCCTAACCTACAAGCATAAAATAACACAACACTGTTTGATTTGCCTTTAAAAATCAATCAATCAGTGAGTAAAAAAATCATTAAGAATTGAGCAACCAAGTGGAGAGAGAGAGAGAGAGAGAGAGAGAGAGAGATGCAAGTTAAAATGAGTTTTTGTACAAGATGTTTCCGATCCAGAATTTACGGGTTTCCCATTATCTTCGCAACTGATCATTAAAAACGCCTCTCCTGCCGCCGCCGCCACCACCACAACAACAACACGCACTGCGACACCCGCCTCATCTCTGACTCCCTCCTATGCAAACACATACGTGACCCGAAACGTTTGCATAAATCAAGCGTCTGTTTGCGTTGTTGATTGGCGCCTCGAGAGGAGCGCAATTTTACAAAGCAAATTAGAAGCGGCCATTTCAATGAGAGCGGTAAACAGGGCAATATTCAAAGGTTGGGTAGGGACGGCGATGGCGTGATTCTGAAGGAGAATAAAAAGCGAGACCTTTGCGCTTACGCGGGAGAAACGTTGTTACTGTCAACGGTTTAGCCGTGTAGAATCAAAACGTTTTGGATGAGACAGTTTTTTTTCCAAAAAGAAGCAACAAAAATAATAGATGGATGTATAAATATAATGTTATCATTCACGCTTTAATCGTTTGACACATCAGATAGATTGATAGGGAAAATAGATAGATAGATGCAAACTTTATACATATAGATAGATAGATAGATAGATAATAAAAGAGTAAAGTACAGTAAATTTGGCGACCGTAGTCGAGGGTGACCCGAAAGCTCCCTTTTCGACAGCTACTACACCAAGGTGTAGGGGAGGGTGCTACTCCTTTCCCTGGATTGCTCCACGTTACCCTTGATCATTACCTTAGGTAATGCTGAGTGTTAAGCAAGGTAGCATCAAGTACCATTTTTTGTGTCTTTGGTATGACTCGACCTGGGATTGAACCCTGGTCGACCGGGCCATTGATGAACACTCTTACCATTATGCTATATATATATATATATATATATATATATCGAGAGAGAGAGAGAGAGAGAGAGAGAGAGAGAGAGAGAGAGAGAGTTTAGGGCAAGATAAATAGGTATCGGTGTTACTTTTTTTTATTATTTAAATGGGATTTGTGGGTTGTTTAATGCCAAAGCCATCCTTATAAAAGAATAGTAGAGGTACTATTCAAAGTTTCTTTGTTTAATGGCATATCAACCTTCGTGGCTTATTTAATGCCAAAGTCATCCTTGAAAAAGTACTGTTGTGGTACTATTTAAGGCTTCTTTGTTTAATGGTATATCAGTCTTTGTGGGTTATTTAATGCCAAAGCTATCCTTGTAGAAGAACAGTACTGGTACCATTCAATCCTTAGCTGAGAGGATAAAGGGCTTCACACCTTTCCCAAGGGTAAGAGTCCAACATCATCGTCATCATATCGCGCTGGTAGCACGGATATCCCTGACCCTCTCTTGCCACTCCTCCCTATCGCTCATCGCCCTAGGTAGGTCTTCAGGACAACATCCCGTATCCTCACATAGCTACTGAATGTATGTTCGTGCTGGTCGTCCTGCTTTTGCACGGCCATATGTGGGGGTCCATAAGAGTACATCTCTTATGAGTTCGTCCCTGCTTCTCCAGCAGTGTCCTGCATGTCTGGTTCGTCTAACTCGTTGGCCACCTTAGTTGTGGGTGACCCGAAGGCTCCCTTTTCAATAGCTACTGTACCGAGGTGTTGGGTTGGGCGCTACTCCATTTCCTGGATTGCGCCACTTTACCCTTGATCCTTACCTTATAATGCTGAGTACTAAGCAAGGCGGCATCAAGTACCATTTTTTGAGTCTTTGGTATTGTTGTATACCACATGTATACATATGCAAACACAGGCAAATACAAATACAGGCGAAAACAGGCAGACTCTGTTGTTTCAGGTATGAACGGTTTTATTAACTTCTTGACTTCAGTTCATCGACACGAGCAGACAGACACAATTCTTACTATGCTGACCATACTATCTGACCCCCACAAACGTGCAGCGCATCTTGTAGTGTTTAAGATCTCTGTCGGTAGAGATCTGCAAAACTCCAACTACATGCCTCAACGGTAGAGAACTCAATTCTCTATGCCCCAATGGCAGGGACTCAATTGTCTGCCTCCATGGTCCAATGTCAACCCTCAACTGACTCTGTTTTTAAAATCCTCAAATTTTCAGCCCATCTCTTCTGGGCATGACGTCATCCACACTCCAGCACCATTTCCTGTCTGGGGTTTATTATGATAATTGTGATTGTCATATCCTTTGCACGCGAGCGTAAAACTGTACCCAACGACTGTGCACCTGAACTAAGAGACGAATAGTTCAAAGCCCAACCAAACTGAATGATAAAATATAATTAACGAAAAATGATTTATATAAAAAAAATCATTCCTTGATTATATAACAGTATGACTCAACCTGGGATTGAACTCCGGTGTCCCGGACCATTGGCGAACACTCTAGCTAATAGTGAAAGTAATGATGCGAATTTCGAACTAATACTTTTTGTAAAGGCATGAACTCCTTATCCTCCTCATCTATGGGTTAAATCATACTACTAGTGTCCTACTTCAAAGATGGCTTTGGCTTTAAATAAACCAAAAAGGATGAGATCCGAATTAAACAAGGAAACAAAACAAAACCAAATCAAGCATTAGTCTGCCATCCGAACTAGTTTGGCATTACATCACGTGAGACACCGCGCCGAGCATTTCTCACTTCTTCGTGAAGCGGAGTTGAAAATTAAAAGATTGCCAATATTTTCAGGGAAAGGGAAAAACTATTGATTTCAGCCTTCATTTGGTATTCCTCTCTCATCTCACTTCGAGCATGAATATGGAAGATCTCTGACCAGGTTACTTATTGAAAACGTTTATATATGCATATAAATACGAGCATCGTTGGGAAGCAGTGCCGAACAAAATAACTTCACTGAAAATGGCTATTGAAGAAAGTTCCGTTATAACTAGTAAAGTAAAGTTGGCGACTGTAGTCGAGGGTGACCAAAAGGCTCCCTTTTCAACAGCTACTACACCGAAGTGTAGGGGAGGGCGCTACTCCTTTCCCTTGATTGCTCCACTTTAACCTCGATATGTACCTTTTTTGTTGAGTGTTATGCAAGGAGGTATCAAGTACCATTTTTAAAGTCTTTGTTATAACTAGGTACTCAAAAATTGTAGCCTTGTCCCCAAACTGAATTGAGTTCACTAAATATTTGTGTTCGTTATGACAGAACAGTGATCAGCTGTCTAGTCTCAAAGACGATTACAAAGACTGAACTGAGTTCGATTTTCACAGAGAACTCAAATCCGACGGTCTTGTGCATTAATAAGGTCGTTCAAAAAGTTCTAAGCTTTACCCAGATTTTAGATTTGTTGCACAACTCTCGCTTTTGTATGAGCCTCACCGGCACAGAAATTAAGACAGAAATCTGAATTAATCTTTCTAGTTTTATAAGAAGTGGTAGTGTGTTGCCACACACAAAAAAGGTCAGTTATGGCTCTTCTTTCTGGGTGAAGCTTACAAATTTTTCAACAACTCACGTACATAAGCGTACTGGAGTTCGAACTCGCTTACTACGAGATCGTAGTCCAGCGTGTTAACCACTACACCTTGGGGACTGCCTCAAACAAATGACTGTGATTTTTATTCTCCCTGGGTTCTCCATACTTCTAGTTTACGCTAAACTGAACTAAGCTCATCAATTGACCACTTGCGCACTTCTTGTGGTGTTATGGCTAAGGAGCTAAACAAGTGGACCTCTTTTAGTGAGTTTGATTCTCACTGAGTGCCCCATATTTCTGGCTTTGTGCTAAACTAAATGAAGATTAGTAAATGACAAGAGGATATTTACCCCTAACTATGTAAGTAGTAAAGCAGACTGGTTCCTTTAGCTTGGGTAAGACAACCAGTCTAGAAGGAAAACTTTGAATTCGAACCCACTGCACTCTGCTTCAAAATACTGAGTGTACATAACCTCCAACCTTTGACGGAGATGTTGGTTAAATACATGTTGTTGTTTCACCGCGTGATCTCTTATGAAGCCACCAGCGTGTACAGATTTTAACCAAAATTCTGTTTTATGCATTTCACACGCTGGTTTATAACCTTTGATTTTTCTACAGTCAGTCATCCCTTCTGAAAGTGCTTTGCCTCAGAGTCAAATTTAGTCATGAACGTTTTTACTTGGTGACGCATAACATCACAGGTTCTATTAACAGAACAGAGGATTCGTAGTGCTATTTTAAAGATGACACTTTGATTTATTTAAGGTATCTTCAAAAATTAGACATTTTCTCGTTGGGCTTCTAGGTGCTTTGGATTCGCAAGCACTGTCTGATTACCTGATAGCTTAGTCCACCCTTGGTTGAATGCTTTCCACAAAGTGTATTCTTTTTAATAGCTATCCACAAAGTGTATCCTCTTAATAGCTATCTACTAAATGTATCCTTTTAAAAGCTATCTACAAAGTGTATCCTTTAAATAGCTATCCCCAAATTGTATTCTTTTAACAGTTATCCCCAAAATGTATTCTTTTAAAAGCTATCCCACAAAATATATTCTTTTACGAGCTATCCCCCAAATGTATTCTTTTAAGAGCTATCCCACAAAATGTATTCTTTTAAAAGCTATCCCACAAAATGTATTCTTTTAAGAGCTATCCCACAAAATGTATTCTTTTAAAAGTTATCCCACAAAATGTATTCTTTTAAAAGCTATCCCACAAAATGTATTCTTTTAACAGCTATCCCCAAAATGTATTTGAGCAAGAAATTTTTTTACCAATTAAATAAATCGCTTTTACATTTGTGGCCAAATAGGTATATGGTGGCCAAATGCAAAGTTTTTATAAATTTAAAATTTCTTTTTATTTTTAGGGTATATAATCAAATTTAATATATTTTCGTTATTGTTTAATGTGTTAAAATAATTTCTTTGATAAAATGTAAATCATCTAATATTGCTGGATTTATCTTATGCTTCTCTCAAAAATATAAATTATTTCTGATAAAAATTTGTATTTTCTAATCGTCATTATCCGCATCCTCAAGATGTACCGACAGCATAGATTTCTTTGACTTTCTCTTGCCATCCATTCCAATCATCAATCAGTCTTGGCAAGTCCCACAGACAGCATCCAGTGTCCTCACAGAGCTGTGGAATGTAAGTTTTAGCTGGTCTACCCACACGTGTGTCCATGTGTAGGAGTCCATAAGATAACATCAAATATGAATTTGTCCTTATTTATCTAGCAATGCCCAGCATGTGTTATTCGTCTTACATGGATGGTTTGTGAGATGGGAGGTAAGTTGCCGTAAGGTCGCTTTTTTGTATAATGCTGCCTACAGGATTTATTCAAAGCAACGCGCAGCATCCTTACGTTGTTCCCATTTAGCTTTTTTTCTGCATAACCTGAAGCAGTCAGCAAGTGGCATTGGTCTCCACGTGAACTCAGAAAAAACAAAGTTGATCTTTTCATCAAGATGGTGCCATCTCCACATTAAATAGCAAGCCTCTGAAATCAGTTGACCAATTCCCATATCTTGGTAGTAATATCTCATCTACTGAAAAAAGTATACCAGTTCATATGGCTCGGTAGAAATGTGGAAATTTGATCTGTCGGGTAAAATAAAACGGGAATCCTTCCAAGATGTATCTGTGTCAGTACTATCATATGGTCGCACTATTTTAAAGACCTGCTCATTGGTCTAGTGGTTAAAATCCTAGATTGAGTCATACCAAAAGCTCAAAAATGGTACTTGGTGCCATCTTGCTTAACACTGGGCATTTATAAGGTACGGATCAAGGGTAAGTGAAACGATCGTGGGAAAGAAGTAGCACCCTTCCCTACACCGCGGTGTAATAGCTAATAAAAAGGGAACATTTGGGCGGCCTTCGAGTCGCCAATTGTACTTTTACTTATATATATATATATATATATATATATAATAAATTTCAATTATATATATATATATATAATGTAAATAGTAAATTGCAAACTTTGGTTGGTTGGTAGGGTTGGTAGGTGTTTTTATGGCGCATCAGCCTTTGGGGATTATTTAATTCCAAATCCTGATATTTTATATATATATATATATATATATAATTTGTAAACGAATAGATTAAAGATAACTTAATTTTTAAGCGAGTTGTTAAAACCAAATTATTCGCACGCAAGTATTTTTATCAAACACTAATAATTCTATTTGATATAAATCATTTGTTTGCACAGTGTTTAATGGTTTCAATTATTGCAATTCAACATTAGTCATTGTATTTATCATGTATATCTATATAATAAAACAAATTTGTACACAACTTCATGGTTTTAAGAAATAATAATAATCCTGCGTAAATGATTTAACAGTTTTACTTGACTCCAAGATGGAACCCTAACAGGTACTACCATTCTGAATCAGTCTGGACCTTGGTGTAATGATAATAAAGGGGTACTCCACATCTCGTAACGTTTTAGGCGTGGAACCTCACCATCAGATAGAGTTTAGTGTCGTAACAAGCACAGAAATTACAAACTTTAAAAAGAATTGACTCGTTTTCCCTTGAAACAGTACTCAATATCAGAAGATAGAGCCACTCATACATTGTAAAACCTAAAGAATCCTGATTTAAAACCGCCAATAAAAACAAATTAAAAGTGAATTTCACACAAAAACACTTTCTTCCCGTTACTGTCAGTTTTATATGTTATTCTCATTCAGCAGACGCGAAATGTGATTCTCTTCATGAGTTATTTTGGTTTGTTTTGTTTGTTTAATGGCCTGTCAACTTTCCTGGGTTATTTAATGCCAAAACCAACCTTGTAGAAGAAAACTGATGGTACTATTTAACCTACAGTTTGGAGGATAAAGGGTTTTATACTTTCCCCAAGGATATTAGCTCGAAAGTGAATGGATTAACACAAGTGAAGTTCTCACTCGCTTTACTATTGAACAATTTGAGCTATTTAAAGATGTTAATGATTATCATGTCGAAATTAACTAATTATAATCAAAAAAGTATTTCTAACCTTCTGTTGTGTAATCAAACTATTTATAATTTTGATTTGTTTCATTGAAATTCTAGCTGACTTTTATATTCACCCAGTAATTACCTATTTAACTCCCACGAGATGTACGAGGAAATTTAAACAAGAGATCAACTGGTTAAACAGGTTGGCAGTAATATTAGATAGTTACATGTCAACAACATATTTCTCAAGCCGGTCTAAGATTTGTTTACTCAGATTCTCCCATATCTGATACCCATAATTCAGAATACATATAGGACCAGCCGATCAGGGGCGATCGTTCATTAAACCAAAGTACAGAAGAGCAGGGTCTTCGATTCAATGAGTGTTAGGTGAGTTTTACCCACCCGCTCACCAAAGAGGGTAGATTGACCTTAAATTTACTGATTAAAATATGATAAAACTAATTCACTGTTTTGATTTAAACGGCAAGGAAGCGTTCGTGGCTTACCGGTTATCATCGTTGGATGTAAACTCAGCTACCCGAGTTCAAATCCTAGACAAGGCATTTCATATAGTGCTAATATCTTTGGAAAATGTATGAATATAATTATTCTAAATAAATTAGCACTCTTTGGCACGGACAATGTTGACACTCTCCTGATCTGGGATGCTTATCCCTCATGAACCTGAAGCCGAAGAATAGAAAATAAAACGCAAATAACTGGAAGGGTAGGTATTTAAGAGGCAAAGTGGTGTGACGTAATTCCGAAAGACGTGGGTGCACTGTGAAAATGCGTGGGAGATACAATAAGTTAAAAAAATCACGCAGAAGACTAAAAAAAAGAATAGATTGTTACTGACGTGTACAGGATCGCTTCCCGTGGTCGAAACAATGCGTGCCCTTTTTGCTACACACACACACAAACACTGTCTGTCTGTCGCTCTTTCTCTCTCACTCCCTCTCAGACATTATTTTTCTTTATCCCCACCTCTAATACGTGATTGGCGCTGCCGTGATATATATATATATATATATATATATATATATATATATATGAATTGAAATTTCTTCGTATTTTAAACTTAATTACCTTATCTTTCATATATCTGATTTTCATAGATTTAAAAATTGTAAGCTTTTTCTTCATTTTTGTGGGTGGTCTTATATCTTTGTCCAGAGGTGTATATATTCCCCAAGTCTATTGCGTATGCACATAACTGCTCGATGATTGATTCATTTGGATTAGTTTATTTAACAGCATCTCAACCCATCATAGGATATTTAATGTCGAAATTCGATTATTTCACTGCAGTCATTTTTTAATCGCAATTTCTTATACGTTTATGATAATATGAATTCGTTTGCACCCAGATGGTATCAAGTATTCCTATCTAATACAATCAATTTGAACACTATTTTTGGTATCAAGTATTCCTATCTGAAACTAATAATTTATACACAATTGTTTCGTTTCAAGTAACTATTCCTTGGCAACAATAATAACAAACATTTGTCATGTAAATATATATATATATATATATATATATATATATATATATATATATATATATATATATATTATCTAAAAGATCTGAAGAAGTCCTGTTAATTTTTTTTCGTGTTTTTGGAAATATCAAAAATGCGTAACAGGATGGAAATAAATTTATAATCTTATGTGACCAGTTTTGTTGTTTTCCTTAAAGTATATATATATATATATATATATATATTTCCTAATAACAATCATTTGCTTTCGCTGAGTGATATGGTTTCAAGCATTCTTATTCAATACTATCAATTTTTACACAGACCCATTTGACCCATAGATGGTTAAAGTGGACCCAACATTAATGACACTAAAGATGTATTTCTCAGATATCAAGAACTAAAGATACAAACTAGTGCCCCACCCAGAACGCCTCTTTTTTTAGGAATTGGCTTACCCTTCTGCAGGAGGTTTAGTCAGCGTATTCTATGCCTCAGTGACAGAGCGGTGAGCGAAATGGGGTATTAATCACTCCCATGATATCAGTCTTGTGCCAGATTAAGCTCAGCTTAATAAATCACTATATTGAATCACTGGCCTTGAGCTACTTTTTTTTTATCAGTGATCAGAATGAGACGAGTCAGAAGATATGGTTTTTCAGGTTACTTTATGGCACACTCCAAGCAATAACCAAGTCCTTATTCATTCACAATGGGTTTTCGTTCCCGTGGTCGTTGGTAGAGAGAGAGAGAGTCTAGCAGTGATTTCGAACTTTGCTACAGCTGCGCTCTCTTCCGCATGTGAACATCGCAAGAGGTCACATGATAGTTGAACGTTACCAGAGCTGACGGCTTGTCTTGCACTGTCATTTCTAATATCCCTTGTGTCTCTTCCCCTTTTTCTTTTCTTTCTTTTCTTTTACTTTTTTCCTTTTCTTTTATTTTATGCATGGTTCACAACGCACTGCAGTAGCAACGCTTAAGATCTGAGTAAATAGAAGTAGCAACATCAGCAGCAGCTTTTGTAGTAGCAAGAGGAGGAGGAAGAGAAGGAGTTACTGAAAAGGAGGAAACAATTTCTTTCACTTGTGACTCACTTAATAAAACTTACACTCTCTCATTCTTTTCCCTTCTCATTCTTTCTTAATAGCAATTATTCTCAGTTAATCCACGACTACTCTCCACGCACATACAGGAGCAGGCTTTTATATATATATATATATATATATATATATATATATATATATATATATATATATATATATATATCTATATATATATATATATATGTTTCTTATGTTTACATAGAACCGTAATCTAGCAAATATACAAAGCAAAACAAAACAAGGCAAAAACAAAGAAAAAAAAAAAAAAAAAAGAGGTGACGGAGAGATTTTTTATTGCAGCTATATATTTAAAAATGCTTTAAGAGAATAAAGCAATTTCGATGCCTGTTTGCGAGGGAAAACCACCAGAAAAAAAAACTCTCCCTCCCTCTCTTTTTCTCTTTCTCTCTCTCTATTTCTCTTTGTCTCTCTCTCTCTCTCTTTGTCTCTCTCTCTCTCTGTATATATATATATATATATATATATATATATACATATATATCACTTTGTTTAAATCTATCTATCTATCTATCTATCTATCTATCTATGTCCCTCTCTCTATATATATATATGGCATGATGGTTAGAGTGTTCTCTCTCTCTCTCTATATATATATATATATATATAGAACACTCTAACCATCATGCCAATGTCCGGGTTCGTAATACCTAATAATTAATAGTTTTTTGGTTGGTTTGGTTGGTTGGGTTTAATGGCATATCAACCTCTATTTGCACATATTATATGTATGGTTTGTCAACACATAATTTAATGATACCATACTAATTAATAGTAATACCAAAAATTAATAGGTTAGTAATTAATAATACCTAATAATATTCGTTTTGATGGTATAATGTTCCACTAGAAATAGGAAAATCTAGCAATATTTTCTGTAGTAGAGAATTTTACTTTCATAAAAAAATTATTTGTAGTCTTTTCTTTGTTACAGGTGTTTTGGGCTAGCGTTCGCCAATGGCGAGGAAGACCTGAGTTCAATCCTAGGCCGAGTCAATCCAAAAACTCAAAAAACAGTACTTGATATCTCCTTGCTTAAACTCAGCATTATAAGGTACGTATCAAGGGTAAAGTGAAGCAATCCAGGGAAAGTCAAAGTGACCTCTCCTACACTTCGGTGTATAGGCTATTGAAAAGAGAGCCTTCGAGTTGCCCTCGACTACGGTCACCAACTTTACTTACATATATATATATATGTATATATAAACGGGTTTATGATTGTGCCTATTTTTTTTTCAATCTTAAGATAGATATTTATCTTAATAGCTAGTGTGCCTGGATATTGCTTGAGATCTGGAAAAGCAGTGGAACATGATAGTGACTGCAAAGTAAGAAGGAAAAAAGAAGGAAGAAAGGAATGAAACAGTGATAAAAAAAAGAAGGAAATGCAGACCAGAAAAAGAAAGAAAGAAAGAAACGCTTAAAGAGAAAAAGAAAAGCCCGATGAGAAAAAGAGAATAAAGAAGGTAGCAAACAAACAAACAAAAGAAAAAGAAAGGAAGAAAGAATACAAAAAAAAAAAATAAATGGAAAAGCAAGGACAAAAAGAAAGGAAGGGAACAAAAGAAAGAAAGAAAGAAAGAAAGAACTGATGCCTTGGAACGGTCCCAAAGATTCTGGGAAAAGAGAGGAGTTCAACTGGAGATAAGAGGAAGAATCAAGACAATCCAGAACACAGCTTTGTTAAAAAAATCACGAAGAATACTTTGAAGGATCTTGGAGACATGAAAAGGCTTGCTGTCACTCAGACTTAAGTGAGAAACCACCAATTAGAAGTGGTCTGAAAAACCTGCATGAAAGTAACACGAAAACTGACCCCAAAAGAATACAATATTTGACATGTTAGGGTGGGGATCGTGATCCAACTGGAATTTTACGAGAGGCGAAAATTTGACCAAAGAAACACGCACAAATCAAAAACCGTCCTAGAAAATAAGAACCGCAAAATTCTCTAATATTTTGAGAAAAAAAAAACGAATCACTAAATCTAGCACAAAAGACAAGATCTAATATTAATTAATCAAAGAAAAAGAACTTGTCAACTCGGGGACTTCGCCTCTCAAGCAAATGACAGAGTAAAAATAAATTTTATAAACACCTGAACTTTGCAAGAAGGATAAAAAAAGATGTGAATATGAAGATGTCAGTAATCCCAATTATATTGGAGCACTTGGAAGAATACCCAAACACCTAGAAAAGATACTGGGAGAATTGGAAATCCGAAAAAGAATTGGGATTCTACAGACCACAGTTCGACTGAGAACTAAGGCTTACTCTCACTCAGACATTGTGATATGAAAATCTCACAATAATAATAATAATAATAATAAGAAGAAGAATATATTTAAAAAAGGCAAAGATAAATTGATTACAAGAACCAACAATATCAATATCAAGATAATTCTAGTATTGTTGTTTTCCTGTTTGTTCCAAAGTTATTTAAGGACAGCAGAAAAAGAACAAGAATAAAATCCAGAAAACAAACACGGAAAGAAAAACAATTGTACAGATATTTCAAGAAACAAAGAAATTACATTTTAGATGACTCGAACATAGCTAAGAAGAGGAAACCTTAAGAGAGGTTTGGTTAGGTTGGGTTGGTTTGGTTTTATGGCATATCAACTATTGTAAATTATTTAATGCCATTCCTCTTTCTACGTATATATTAGATATATAAGATTTGGTTAGATTGAGTTTTATAGTATATCAACCATTGTAAGTTATTTAATGGCAAATCCTCTTTCTACATATATATTAGATATATAAGATTTGGTTGGATTGGGCTTTATGGCATATCAACCATTGTAAGTTATTTAATGCCAAATCCTCTTTCTAAATATATATATTTGATATGGAAGAAAATAATGGATTGTAATCCGACAGTTTGCAAAGAAAAATTGATAACAAGGTAATCCAAGTAGAAGGAGAGATTTATTGAGAAACAAAGTTGACGCTATAGCGTTTCGATTCTACTGAACCATCATCAGGACAGCGAGGGTTTATATTAGTGATGTTAAGTTAACAATAGATGTGTAAAAAGTCTAAAGAATATGTAAACACTTTGGAAAAAGTTGGCTGTTTATGACAAGAAAATTTGGCCGTTTGATCAATGCATCAGCGTTTGCTGCTTTAAAGGACGTCACCTGACCTATTAGAAACATTGTGTAGAATCCACGTTCCGTTCGTTCGTCGAGAAATATTTCGAATCATTCCTTAGATATATAAGATGTGTAAACCATAGGAAACAAAATTAAATGATTCCAAGTATTGTTATGAATAACTAACAATTCAATTAAACATCAATCTTTTTTGCACACATTAAAATAATCAAACAGTTCTATTTCAAACATTTCAATTTAGCATGAGTTGTTCCAAATATTGCTATGTGTCACGAATAATTTAATTAAACATCAGTTATTTGTCAACACAAAGTTAAATGATAAAACAATTCTATTTAAAGCAATTCAGTTTAGCATGTCATTTGTTTGCGCTCAGTTTAAATTTCAAACAGCTCTAATGACCCATAGATAAAAACGTATCAGATGCTATTACCCCGGGTCAGAATGGACCTGGGAGCAATGGCAATGAAAGGATACTCCGCATTCCCCAAAGCTCCATCATTACAAGATCCTCACCATCAGATTTTTTAATGTCATATCCAGGACCCTCGTTGGGGTGGGGTTTTATCTCTCTGCGGTCGGTGTATTCTACATCCCTCTCTGAATGGGCTGTCTGAAGAGAGAAACTGAATCGCTTTTAATTGAATCACAAAATAATTGTGCCAAAGTAAAAATTGATAAGATGCTGGAAAATATCAAGTTTAAGTTATGTAGTGATAGAAATGAAGCAGTTGATCCTATTTACCCAACCCCTCCGCTCAGGCAAGGTCAATTTTTAAGCGGGGTTTAACAGGTTTCAATTCAGAGTTTTCCTTCTCCTAGACTAGTTGCCTTACCTCGGCTGAAGAACCCAGTCTGCCCTACTATTTACCCATAGCTGGAGGGAAAATAATTGGATTCATACCTTTCCCAAGAGTATTAGTGCTATGTGAAATGCAATCAGTCTCGTCCAGGATTTGAACTCGTGTCGCCGTGTCCATTTCCTACGACAATAACTATTACACCAGTTGATCACATAATAAGCAATAGGAATGCAAAAGCAGACATGACTGGGTGGGAAAGGTGATCAAACGGGAATTGTTCAAGAGATTAAAATTTCGCCATACTAACAAATGGTATTTGAACAAAGTAGAATCTTTCCTAGAAAAGGAAACGCCGAAAATTCTCTGGGATTTCGAGATACAAACAAATCAACCAATCTCGGCCAGAAGACCAGACCAAGTGTTAATTACCAAGAAGAAGAAAAAAAACTTGATTTTTCCGATCTAGCTGACAAAAGAGTAAAAAAAATTAAAGAAAGTGAAACACGGAATTTATACATGGACCTTGCCCGATAACTGAAATTATTGAAAGTGACGGTGATACCAATAGTAGTTGGAGCCCTTGGAAGAGTCCAAAAGAACCTGGAAAAGAGACTAGATGAACTGGAGATCAGATGAAGAATAAAAAATATTCAGACCACAGCACTGATAAAATCAGTTTGGATATTTTAAACAGTCCTAGGAGATATGAAGAGACTTTTCATTATTCTAGTGAAAAGCAACTGGAGAGAACTGGAGTGAAAAACTTTCTAGGACTATAATAATAATAATAATAATATTGGCGTGCTTGGTTCAGTCACCAAAGAATTGGTACAGAGACTAGATGACTTGGAAAAAAGAGGACGAGTGGAGACCGGACAAACTACAACATTGTTGAGATCGGCCAGGAAATAATGAAGAGTCCTGGAGACTTGAAGAGACTTGCTGTCACTCAGATTCCAGTGGAAAACCACCAGCGTTAGCTGATGTGAAAAACTCTCAAATGAGTATATTATTATTATTATTATTGTTATTATTATTATTAAACTGATTTCAGAGTTTTTCAAAGAGAGAAACTGAACCTCTCTTAGTTGTAGGACAAAATAATATCATAAGGAGTTACTATACTAAAGTCTAAATTGATAAGTAAAAGAATAGCAAATAGTGTCAAAGATGAAACAGTTAATCATATAATAAGCAAATGTTGTAAACCTGCCCAAAAGGAGAGCAAAAGTAGGCACGACTTGGTAGAAAAGGTGATCCACTGGGAATTGTGCAAGAGGTTAAAGTTTGACCATGCTGACAAATAGTATCTGCACAAACCAGAATCTGTCCTAGCAAATGAGACGCATAAAATATGTCATACCTTTCTTTTGCACATACCTTATAACAGCTCGAACCTGTTTTGACCATTTTTAGATTTGTCACATATCTCTCACTTTTGTATGGGCCTCACCTGTACTGAATTTAAGACAGAAATCTTCATTAGTTTTTCTAGTCTTCAAATAAGTGGTAGTGTGTTACAACAAAAATATTCAGCTATGGCTCTTCTTTCAGGGTGGCTTCGAACTTTTGAACAGCCATCATATGAATTATATTTTTAAGAACGAAGACATTTAATCCCTGATGAGTTAATTAATTTAAGGGTTTCTTTCACCCTTCTTTCATCGTCTGTTACGATATGTTTTGTTTTGTCATAAGATCAATGCCTCAAGGTATACTGGGGTGAACTGCTTGTTCAAGATATAGAAACACACAGAGAGAGAGAGAGAGAGAGAGAGAGAGAGAGAGAGAGAGACGAATAAGCGAAGGAGAGGCGCATATTAAAGATACTGAAGAAGACATGAGAAAGAAAGATAACGAGAAGGCACAAAACGAAAGTATTGCAATCGACCGATTGTTCAGTGGTTAATCTTGCATACTTAGACGCTCTCTCGTCTTGTTCATCTGCTAATTAATTCTATTTTCTTCCACTTCCGCTCTTTATTTCCGGTTAAAGCTACTTCCGTTTTCTAGTTTCTTGATTTTTAAATATAGTTTCTTGATTATTATATAAATGGGAAACTTTTTGTTTGTCCGTTCTGGGAATGAATATGGTAGCAGATAGACCATTTCTATTAGTTCCACTAAGGGTAAATTTTCACGAGGAAATTAATGATAATATTTATATTTATCTTCGAAGTTATCTGGAACCAGTAAAATTAATTTATCGAATTTTGTATGCGAGCCATGCAAAAGCTAAATTTTCGTTTCCTTCTAAAAATTTGCAACTAAATATTACAATACATGAATTTTTAGTAATAAAATATCAAAAGTGTTTTTTAATAAATAAAAAGATTTACATTTATTAGATTATAAAGAAAACTTTTTTCGATTTATTTACTTAATCCAAGTGATTATTTTCCTTATAGTCGAGGTTAAAAGCGCGCTAGAGGTAACCCCTCACCAAACTTTTTAGACCTTATTTTTGCGATGCAAGTATCATTGGGGAACCAGAAAAGTTTAGATAAATGAGCCAAAGCAACTAAACATAGGCTTTTTTTTACTCAAAATATTTGAAATATTTTTTCCATTTTTTTTCAAATATTTTTCTACAGTTCTTTTTTTTAAATATTTTCCTAATTTTTATTTATTTATTTATTTATTTGTTTATTTATCAATTTATTTATTTATTCAAATATTTTCTAGTCTTCTTCTCAAATATAGTGATTGTGAAATTTCGACGTTGTGATGATATTTAAATCGATATAAAATGATATTTTTGGCAGCTTCTTCGACTATATATATTGTTGTAATTTGCGATGCAGAAAGTAAAAAATATTTCATTTTTACATTTCTTTTAAAATAACATTGTTTCCATTAAATTGTAATATCGTGATGGCGAAATTTCAGCATTTTGATTAATCTCAATATGAAATTTAATGAATTTGTGGCAATCTTGAATTTTGAACTTGGCGATGTAGAAAAGATTTATCTAATTGTAAAATCACTGTTAAAATAACAATGATCGATTTTGAGTAAAACTTTAACATTTTAATGAAATTCAAGATTACTAGAAATACATTTGTGGCAATTTTGATTTTTTTAATTGACTTTGCAGAAAGGATTTAGGATTTAATTGCAAACCACGCGTTAAAATAACAGTGTTCCCATTAGATTAGAATATTAGGATTGTGAAATTTTGACATTTAATGAAACACAAAATAACATGAAATATTTTTCAGGGATTCTTTCTGACTAAACATTTTTGAAATTCGTGGTGTAGAAATGTTTTTTTTTTTTAAATTTCAAAACCTCAGTTAAAAATACCAGCATTTCTATTAATTTCAAATATCGTAATAGCATGATTTAAAACGTGTGATGAAACACATGAAATATTTTTGTTGCAGTTTCTTGGACTATAAAAGTAAGTTTTTTTTGTTCTCTACAGTGATTAATACGAAGTATCAGAATGAGATACATTTTATGGAAAGGCATATGTCGCCATTGAAATTGACTTTCGAGTTCATTCAGTATCGCTATAATCCACTAATCAAGTATTGCTAAGTTTCGTATTAATTACGAGTAAAAACAAAAACCCGTATTGCTGGAGTATTTATAGAATCAGGTCGTGTGATCTAAATTGGCCGATGTTACGAAATTTCCCGTATCGGATACATTTGTGGTACAAATCATAAATAGATATATCAATTATTTTCAACAATACTTGACACCCGGGCAACGCCAGATATATCAGCATGCGTATATATATATATATATATATATATATATATATATATATATATATATAATATTTGTTTATTTGTTCTTGACTTGATGAAATAATTAAACCATTTTTTCATCTTTTTAATCAACTTCTTCTTCGTATCATCTCTCTCTCTCTCTCTCTCTCTCTCTCTCTCTCTCTCTCTCTTTTATTTCCTCTCAACTCATACACGAAATAGGTATTCCCTGGGGTTTCTCTTTAGGGCATTTTCTTAAATTTAATATTTTCTTTTATTCAACAAATATTCTTTCTTTCTTTCTTTCTTTCTTTCTTTCTTTCTTTCTTTTCGGACCTATCTTCTATCGAGTGACCCAAAACAACATCTCTACATAAAGATATTTTTGTCTTTCTAGTAAGGTCAACCGACGTTGCTCTCAAAAGAAAAGAAAAGAAAAGAAAAGAAGCTTTCTTCGTCGATAAAAGTCGGTAAAGACAAAAATAAAAAGCCTGACAAATGAATGCCCTACTCTTGGGCAGTTTGCCAAGGTAAGCTAAGTATAGTAAATACCTATATAGAGCTCTGGCCGCGTGTCAGTTTTTGCCATCGTTAGGGTGTCAAATAAATAATGTTTAAAATTGAAATTGATATCTTTTATAATTTCTATACACGTATGTACTCGAACTTTTTATCAGTTTAAAGATAGTTTTTTTTTGCGTTGGTTGGTTGGTTGATTGTTTTGTTTTGTTTTACGGCATATCAAACCTTTTTTGGTCATTTAACGTCCAATTAAGTGATTTTGATAAAAGTTTCAAACGAATCAGTTTTGTTTACACACAGTTAAATGTCAAAACAGTTCTATACTTAACAATTCAGTTTAACATAAGTACACAGTTTAAACACACAGTTCAATGTAAAAACAGTTCATTTTAAACAATTCTGTTTAGTTCTATTTGACCCATAGATAGATCCCTATCAGTTGCTACCACTACGGACTAGAGTGGACCTGAAAACGATGACAATGAAGGAGTACTCCGCATTCCCCAATGCTCCAGCATTACTGAAGCCTGGCCATCAGATTGTTTAGTGACATATCTAGGACACTTTTGTGTGGGTGAGGGGATATTCTAAAATAAATCATAAGGTGCAATTGATGTTTTCGTTGCATATTTACTACTGACGCTAAAAGTCGATGGAAGAGGCAACATTTCTAATGTTGCTTTTTCAAAGTAGGTCATTACCACTTGGAATATTTGCGCAAGTACCATTTTTAAAGTCTTTGGTATGATACGACCTGGGATTGAACCCAGGTCTCCCGGGCCATTGGCGAACACTCTACCCGCTAGGCCAATGAGCCGGTATAGAATTTAAACAATTGTTACTTGAAGATTTAATAGGTTACTAAGGACATAATCATTTACTAATGATTATTATTAATAATAATTAGAAACTATATAATTGTAGGCAAATTATTTGTGTTAGATAGGAATACTTGAAACCATTCAACTGTGTGTAAACAAATGGTTATTGTCAAATAGAAACAACTACTTGAAACCATATAATTGTGTATAAATTATTATTATTAACAATAGTTACATGAAACTGTAACTGTTTACGAATTATTCAAATAATTACTTGAAACACAACAATTATTTAGGAGAATTACTTGGCAGCCTAATGACTAAAGCGCTGTACTGCTACCTCTAAGTAAGCAAGTTTAAGTTCAAATCATGCTATTACTATGATTTTTGGTCCAGTACCCTTTCGAAAAGATGGCCTTGGCATCAGATAATACACGAAGGTTGATATGCCATTAAACAAAGAAACCAAACTTTACTTGAAGACAGGAGTTAATTTGTTATAAAACCAACCCACCAAGATGGATGGAATATTCAAGGTTAGACAGAAATGTTACAATGTTATGTGTTTAAAAAATGTCATTATTTCAAACTGTGTCATTTCCTTTTTCAACTGACATTCCTTTTTTAGTAAATAGCTAATTTCAATTGACCTTTCACAACAAAATCAGGTTACGTTAAGTTATTTGGTTTAACGGCATGTCATCCCATGATGGACTTTTAATACCAAATGCTGTTTATACATATATGTCTTTATACATGCTTTATAAATGAATAGTTAGTAAGTAACTTTATTTTTAAACGCGTGAAAGCTCCTTTGAATACAGTTAAATGGTTTCGAGTATTGTTAACACGAATAATTCTATTTGATATTAATCATTTGTTTGCTCATCGTTTAGATGGGATTGCTCTGTCAGCGCAATTGACCCTCAGCCACCACCTTCTAGCACTTTTAAGATAAAATAAGGTTGGGTACTTGTTTGCTACAAGAGTAATTTGAAGAATACGGTTCGGATATAGATGCAAGGGTTTGACATAACCAGCCGATTGATAGGATCGGGACTGCTCATCTAGCCGAGTTACGAAAGTAGAATATTGCAAATCAAACAAATTGAACAGTTCGTTTGCCGAGTTAAAGACTGTTCCGCTACCAGGATCCTATCCTGAAGTAATACAGGTGACCACCCACAGTCAACAGAGGGTCCATCATTAGAAGGGGGTTTTACCACTCGGCAGAGGTGAAGTCGGCATATTCTACACCCCCAGCTGACAAAAATAATTAGGTGTTATCCGTTAAGTCATTAGATATAAATGGAAGATAATATTTTATTGTCAACCATAGTCGAGGGTGACCCGAAGTCTTCCTTTACAATAGCAACTACACCGAGGTGTATGAGAGAACGCTACTCCTTTCCCTGGATGGCTCCAGTTTACCCTTGATACCGTTCTGATAGTGCCGAGTGTTAAACAAGGAGGTATCAAGTACCATTTTTTGAGTCTTTGGTATGAATCCTGGTCTCCTGTGCCATTGGTGAACACTCTAACATTGTCCTAGTGAGTAAAGTGTTCGCCAATGGTCTGGGCGACTGGAGTTCAATCCCAGGTTGAGTCATACCAAAAATTCAAAAAATGGTACTTGGTACCTCCTTGCTTAACACTCAGCACTATAAGGTACATATCAAGGGGAAAGTGGAGCAATCGAGGGAAAGGAGTAGCGCCCTCCCCAACACCTCAGTGTTGTAGCTATTGAAAAGGGAGCCTTCGGGTCGTCCTCGACTACTGTTGCCGACTTTACTTAATATTTTATAATAAATATCAAATATATGTTACTTAAGAATTTAAATTTAGGTTTTTTCGGAGATGAGAGTATGTCACTGCAATCACAATTCCCTGCTAATATTGCTGGTACGCGAGTTCGAACTCCAGTAACGCTACTGCACACACTTTCAGACTCATACCCTCGGGAAAGGTATGAGATCCCTATACCTCCAGTTATGAGTTAAATAGTATCACTTAGCAATCTTGAACAAGTCCTAGCAGCAACACCCCAGAAGACACCAACTGTACGGCCACCTGCCTCCTATCACGAAAACTATTCAAGTTGGACGAACCAGACATGCAGGACACTGCTGGAGAAGCAGGGACGAACTCATAAGTGATGTACTCTTATGGACCCCCACACATGGCCGTGCAAAGGCAGGACGACCAGCACGAACATACATTCAGCAACTATGTGAGGATACGGGATGTTGTCCAGAAGACATGCCTGAGGCGATGAACGATAGGGAAAAGTGGCGAGAGAGGGTCAGGGATATCCGTGCTACCACCACGACATGATGATGATGATGATGACTGTTCTTTTATAAGGATAGTTTTGGCATGAAATAACCATTGTGGGTTATTTAATGCCAAATCCTGTTTATATATACGATATTTAAGGGAATAGTCTGTAGACAATATTTTATAAACGAGCCAGAGGTCTTTTGTTTGCACATAGTTAAATGGTTTCAAGTAAAAAGAGAGGAAAGATGGAGCCAATAGTTCAAACTTATTGTCTCTCCAAATAAACTGTTACAGCCATAATGATACTCTATAGAAACACTAATGTCAAGGTTCGCTCACCGAATGGAGACAGACTTTTTCAACATTGTTGCTAGAATTCTACAAGGAGATTCATAAGCATCGTATCTGTTTATAATCTGCCTAGACTTCGTTCTTCGAACGTCGATAGATCTAATAAAAAAAGATGGTTTTACACTAAAAAAGGCAACATGAAATGTTTGAAATGGAACAGTTTATTCACATAAAAATGGATTTGGCGTTAAATAACCTACAAAGGTTGATATGCCATAAAACCCAAACAAACAAACAATAAAAAAGGCAAAGTAGATGATATCCGGCTGAAACTACAACGGACGCCGACCTGGTTGATGACACCACCACTCCACGAAAAAACAGCTATACGACCACTTACCTCCCATCTCTAAAACCATCAAAGTAAGACGAACAAGACATGCAGGACACTGCTGAGAGAAGTAAGGGCGAACTCATAAGTGATGTTCTCTAATTGACCCCTTCACATGGACGTACCGTTGTTAGCCGACCAGCAAAAACTTACCTACAACAGCTCTGTGTGGACAAAGGATGTAGTTTGGAAGACCTGCGGGAAGCGATGGGTGATAGGGACGGATGGAGAGAGAGAGAGAGAGTTAGGGAAATTCGTGCTTATAGCACAACTTGATCATGATGGTTATCTAACACTAATTATCCTATCTGCTACAATTGAATGGTTTTAGTCATTGCTATGTAATACTTATTGTTCAGTTTAACATTAATCTTTTGTTTGTACATAATTAAATGGTTGTAAGTTAAATAAATTGTTAAATAGTTCTATTTGAGCCATGGATGGACGTGGGAGTTATCGTTATGAAGAGGTACTTCACATTACTCAAAGCTCCAGGAAGGGAACCCCACTATCAGATGTAGTTAAGAGTCATATAAAGGACATGCTTAGAGTGATGGGGTGGAGGTCTTACTCCTCTACAGATGTGCCGTCAGCGTATTCTACAGTACCAACCGACTGGGCTTAATGTTAAGGGAGGAATCTATTTGGAACTATTTCGAGGTTATAAAGATTTATGTTCATTTTATGTTAACAGAAGAATAAAAAATACTTATCTCTAGAGACACCACAGATATATATATATATATATATATATATATATACATATATATATATGTATATATATATATATATATATATATATATAATCAATGTGCGTGCGTATGTGTGTGGTAATTCATTGTTTAAATAGAAACATTTGTTTCGAAGACTAAAAGATATGTTACCAAAAGAAGATCACTAGTTTTTTTTAAGGTTTTCGTTTTTCCGCGAGAAAAAGATGTTTCGCTTATTCTTTTTTTCAAACCTGTCAATTTGAAAACTCCACTGCTCCAAGGGGGTGTTTAGGATGGGGATTAAGTCACACGTTATCTTTCTATCCCCATTTCAACGACTACAACTTCCATCAGCATCGTCCCTTTATACACCCCCGCCTCTCTCTCCGCTCAATGTCCGGTTCCTCCTGCTGGCTTTTTGTCGTTGCTGGATAAATTTATCTAACGATCACCACCCCTTAGGTCTTAAACGATTTTCACCTAGCCCTACTTTTTTTTTCTTCCCACCTCCACTTTACCTAATTCGACCGGAATGATAACTCCCTCTTTTAATAGTTAGGTTTGTTTTGGTTTGGTTTGGTTTTATGGCACTTCAACTATTGTTGGTTATTTCATGCCAAATCCTGTTTTTATAAATTTATTAAATATTGATTTGTAAGCACATTTTGTTGATACAAACAGTTAAATGATCAAACAGTTCTATTTCTTTCAATTCAATTTTGTATGAGTCAACAAAGATAAATGGTTCTAAGTATTGCTATGCATCACTAACAATTCATTTAAATATCAGTTGTTTGTTTACACACAGTTAAATGATCAAACAGTTCAATTTCTAACTATTCAGTTTAGCAAAAGTCGTTTCTTTGGTTTGGTCGAGTTGGATTTTATGGCATATCAATCATTGTTCGTTATTTGGTTTAGTTTGGTTTGGTTTGGTTTGGTTTGGTTTGTTGGGTTTTATGGCATATCAACCTTTGTAGGTTATTTAACGCCAAATCCATTTTTATGTAAATAATCTGTTCTATTTAAAACAATTCAGTTTAGCATAAGTACACAGTTTAATTGTCAAAAACATTTCTATTTTAAAATGTTCAAGCAGTTATATGAAACAATTCAGTTAAGTGTAAATTCAGTTTTAATGTCGAAAAACTGTTCTATTTCAAATAATTCAGTTAAGCATAAGCATGCAGTTTAAATGTAAGTACGGTTTAATTGTCAAAATCATTTCTATTTCAAGCTATTCAGTTTACTCAAACAATTCAGTTTAGCATAAGTATGCTGTTAATTCTATTTAACCTATAGATAGGGCCCTATCAGGTGCTACCACTCCGAACCAGAGTGGACCTGGGAGCGATGGCAATGAAGGGGTACTCCGCATTCTCCAAAGCTCCAGCACTGCTGGAACCTCACCATCAGATTGTTTAGTGTCATATACTGGACACTCGTCTTACCCCTCTGCAGAGGTGCAATCAGTTAATTCTACAGCCCCAGCCGACTGGGCAATGTTCGTTATTTAATGATAATCCTATTTTTACATATATATTTAATATATTCGTTAACTCATTTTGTAGATATATTTTCAAACGAGTCTAAGCTCAGTCTTTTTTTTACACTGTTAAATGGTTTCAAGTATTTCTATGTCACACGAATATTTCTATTTACTATTAATCATTTGTTTTCACAGTTGAATAGTTCCAAGTATTGCTATGTAAGATTAATAATTCTATTGAATATTCATAATTTGTTTGCACTCAGTGAAGTGGTTACAAGTATTGCACTATTCATTCGTTTGCACACAGTCGAATAGTTCTAAGTATTCCTATGTATCACTTACAATTCAATTAAACTATCATTTGTTTACACACAGTTGAATGATCAAACAGTTCTATTTCAAGCAATTCAGTTTAGCATGTCAACAAAGTTAAATGGTTCCAAGTATTGTTATGTAATACTAACAATTCAATTAAACAGAAGTCATTTGTTTACACACAATTAAATGATCAAACATTTCTATTTCTTCTGTCGAGTATTTTGTGGAATAGTTTGGCAGAATCTTTTCAATCCGTTGTATCTCCTAGAATTTCTTGTGCTTATTACATGATTGTTTAAAAAAAAACGCTGATTGTTTTAAAAAAATGCTGATTGTTTAAAAAAAACGCTGATTGTTTAAAAAAAACGCTGATTGTTTAAAAAAAACGCTGATTGTTTAAAAAAAAACGCTGATTGTTTTAAAAAAATGCTGATTGTTTAAAAAAAACGCTGATTGTTTAAAAAAAAACGCTGATTGTTTTAAAAAAATGCTGATTGTTTTAAAAAAAACGCTGATTGTTTAAAAAAAAAAAGCTGATTGTTTTAAAAAAAACGCTGATTGTTTAAAAAAAACGCTGATTGTTTAAAAAAAATGCTGATTGTTTAAAAAAATGCTGATTGTTTAAAAAAACGTTGATTGTTTAAAAAAAAACGCTGATTGTTTAAAAAAAACGCTGATTGTTTAAAAAAAACGCTGATTGTTTAAAAAAAACGCTGATTGTTTAAAAAAAAACGCTGATTGTTTTAAAAAAATGCTGATTGTTTTAAAAAAAACGCTGATTGTTTAAAAAAAACGCTGATTGTTTAAAAAAAATGCTGATTGTTTAAAAAAATGCTGATTGTTTAAAAAAACGTTGATTGTTTAAAAAAAAACGCTGATTGTTTAAAAAAAACGCTGATTGTTTAAAAAAAACGCTGATTGTTTAAAAAAAAACGCTGATTGTTTTAAAAAAATGCTGATTGTTTTAAAAAAAACGCTGATTGTTTAAAAAAAAAAGCTGATTGTTTTAAAAAAAACGCTGATTGTTTAAAAAAAACGCTGATTGTTTAAAAAAAATGCTGATTGTTTAAAAAAATGCTGATTGTTTAAAAAAACGTTGATTGTTTAAAAAAAAACGCTGATTGTTTAAAAAAAACGTTGATTGTTTAAAAAAAAACGCTGATTAAATGATTGTACGGTTATAGGATCTTTCTTCGTATATATTTTTTTTCCTTTTCCCCTGTTATTTTATTTTATTAAAACATCCATTATTGTTCTAGCAATACTGGTTTCACCGTCTTGAAGTCCCGATGAAGCTTTACTCAAACAGAAACGTTTTAACGTTAACTTTCCTTTATAATAAATTCATCTCTCTAAGATTACTTTTTTTTTCTTTTTTCTTCATACTGTCGGATTCATTTCCATTATCTATACACACACACACACACACACACTAATACCCTTGGGAAAGGTATGAAACACCTTATCTCCCCCAGTCACTCAGTTAAACAGCTCCGCTGCTGTTCTTCTACATCATTGGCTTTGGTATTAAATAACCCACGAAGGTTGATATGCCATTAAACAAAGAAACCTTAAGTAGTACCGCAACTCTTCTTCTACAGGAATGGCTTTGGTTTTAAATAACCCATGATAGTTGATATCTCATTTAACAAAGAAACCTTAAATAATACCACAAATGTTCTTCTACAGGAATGCTTTGGTTTTAAATAACCCATGATAGTTGATATGCCATTTAACAAAGAAACCTTAAATAATACCACAAATGTTCTTCTACAGGAATGCTTTGGTTTTAAATAACCCATGATAGTTGATATGCCATTTAACAAAGAAACCTTAAATAATACCACAAATGTTCTTCTACAGGAATGCTTTGGTTTTAAATAACCCATGATAGTTGATATGCCATTTAACAAAGAAACCTTAAATAGTACCACAAATGTTCTTCTACAGGAATGGCTTTGGTTTTAAATAACCCATGAAAGTTGATATCTCATTTAACAAAGAAACCTTAAATAATACCACAAATGTTCTTCTACAGGAATGCTTTGGTTTTAAATAACCCATGATAGTTGATATGCCATTTAACAAAGAAACCTTAAATAATACCACAAATGTTCTTCTACAGGAATGCTTTGGTTTTAAATAACCCATGATAGTTGATATGCCATTTAACAAAGAAACCTTAAATAATACCACAAATGTTCTTCTACAGGAATGCTTTGGTTTTAAATAACCCATGATAGTTGATATGCCATTTAACAAAGAAACCTTAAATAGTACCACAAATGTTCTTCTACAGGAATGCTTTGGTTTTAAATAACCCATGATAGTTGATATGCCATTTAACAAAGAAACCTTAAATAATACCACAAATGTTCTTCTACAGGAATGCTTTGGTTTTAAATAACCCATGATGGTTGATATGCCATTTAACATAGAAACCTTAAATAGTACCACAAATGATCTTCTACCGGGATTGCTTTGGCGTTTAATAAACCACGGAAACAGAAAAACTAATCCGACCATACAACTCTGCGAAAGAAATGACTTTTATTAATTGAAATAATTGCTTTAAGTCATATAATTATCAGTATTAGATTGGAATACTTGAAACAATATAACAGTGCGCAAATTATATATATTAGATAGGAATACTTTATATATTTGTAAATCATTACGTATTAAGAAGAGTTACTTAAAACTATAATTGTTTTTCTGAGGATAATCATTATTTGTAATTTGAAACCAAATAAATGTATGCAAGTGAAGGATTATCATTAAATAGAAAAAGTTACTTAAAACTAATATAATTATTCGTATTAGATAAGAATACTTGAAACCATACAACTGTGTGCAAATTAATTGTATTAGATTAGAATGTTTAATATCAGAGAACTATGCACAAAAAACTCCAAAAAAACAAAGAACAAACCAAAAAAAAACACAAGAAATATGAATATGAATGTAATGTGCAATGAACACGATTCCCAAACCACCAGACATAAAATTATCCTAAACGAGTTGACATGCCATTAAAATCAATCATGAGCTGACTTACCCTTTTGATTTAATCATTTATTTATTTTTTCATTTTTATTTGTTTTTTGATCGGTTATCAATTTCTTGGATTATCCGGTCTGCCACAAACAAAAGCGGACGGAGTAGAATTTATTTGCCGATAGTATTTATCCATTGGGAATTTTAGAGATGTAGAAACAAACAAACAAATAAACCCACAAATACATAAATAAATAGATATAATATTTTTAGAAATTTCCAGTTTATCCGCTACACTTCCCTTTTAGTCCCCCCCCCACCAGTTTGATTGGAGCGTTTTCTGAGTGAAGATCTTATTGATTGGATGCGAAGATCGATAAGAGGAGATAAGTTTTCAATAATCGATTTGTCTTTATGACAGCAGACAGATCTGTATCGCAGAAAGAGGACTGAAATACTCAACCGTTTGGTTTTGCTTTCCTCAAACTTATTCAATAATCACATTCGTTTGTTCATTAATCACTCATACAATCACAAAAAGTGGTAGACCATAGACATTCGATGATGACATTCTTTATTTAGTAAAACTACCATATTGGTTGAGTAACTGATTGGTTCTCACGTCATTTTCTTGTCAACACGTTTAGGCTTATTTTATGCCTAGATGTTAGCGAATCATGTTCATTTATATTAGCATTTTTTGTTTTGTTGTTTCTTAAGAATTTTTGGCTGACATGGTATCAAATATTCATATATAATACAATTAATTTAAACACAGTTGTATGGTTTCAAGTATTCTTATCTAATACAAATAGTTATATTGGTGTCAAGTAATTTTTCTATTTAATGATAATCCTTCGCTTGCATATAGTTATTTTGTTTCAAATAACTAATAATTATAATCGTCAGTAAACAATTATAATTCAAGTAACTATTCTTAATACAAATAAAAAAAGTAAAGTTGGCGAACTTAGTCGAGGGTGACCTGAAGGCTCCCTTTTCGATAGCTACTACACCGAGGTGTAGGGACGAGCACTACTCCATTCCCTGGATCTGTCCACTTTATCCTTGATCCTTATCTTATAATGCTAAGTGTTAAGCAAAGCGGCATCAAGTACTATTTTTGAGTCTTCGGTATAACTCGACCTGGGATTGAATCTCTGTCTATTGGCGAACTCTCCAATGGCCAGGTTAAATACAAACGATTTACAGTTATATATAAAGTATTCCTATCTAATATAAATAATCGCTCACTGTTGTATAGTTTCAAGTACTCTTATCATATTTACCAACCCCTCCGCTCGGGCAAGGTCAATTTTAAAGCGGAGTTTAACAGGTTTGAATTCAGAGTTTTCCTTCTGCTAGACCAGTTGCCTCATCAAGGCTGAAGAACCCAGTCTGCCTTACTATTTACCCATTGCTGGAGGGAGAATAATTGAATTCATACCTTTCCCAAGGGTATTAGTGCTATGTGAAATGCAATCAGTCTCGTCCAGGACTTGAACTCATGTCGCCGTGTCCATTTCCTACGACGGTAACCATTACACCACGGGTACCTCCTCCAAGTACTCTTATCTAATACTAGTAAATTATATGGTTTCAAGTAATTATTTCTATCTAGTTATAGTAATTTGTAGGTACGGGGTCATGTGGTTTCAAATAGCTGATAATAATTCTTAGCAAATAATTATAGCTTCAAGTAACTATGCTTGATACAAATAATTTACATTTTTATTATATCAAGCATTCTTATTTTATACAAATCATTTTTAAACAGATCTATCTGACCAGTAGATGAGACCATCACAATGACAACCAAAGAATGATAATAATAAAGGGGTAATCAACATTCTCCGAGCTCAGTCTGCTGGGGCTACAGAATACACCGACTGCATCTCTGCAGAGGGTTAAGACTCCTCCCCTCATACGAGTATCCTGAATATGACATTAAATAATCTGATGGTGAGGCCCCAGTAATGCTGGAGCTTTGGAGAATGCGGAGTACCCCTTCATTGCTATCGCTCCTAGTTCAACTCGGACCCGGAGCAGTAGCACTTGATAGTTTGGATACAAAGGTTGATATTCCATTAAACAAAGAAACCAATTGATAGTTTGGGAACTACTGATGTAATCGTTCGCATAATTTTATCAAAGTAATATTTATATAATACGATGTGCGATATCAGATTTAAGCATTTAAAATTAATTCAACTTTTTTTTTTCAGTCTTTTATTGTAGATCGGCAAATTCAGAGACATTGTATGCAGTTCCTTGCAGGGACGATTCGTGAAATTGGAATCCAAAAATTGTTATTCTTATCATTGTTGCGAACATCCTAGCCCTCACCATTATCATTCTAGTAGTCATCAACCAGGGCGGTATTAGCGTCCGGCCAAGTCGATTGTTCATATCATTTCTCGATCACTTCTTTTCCCTAACCTCTCTCTCTCTCTCTCTCTCTCTCTCTCTCACTCTCTCCTCACACACATTCCGGTCTATTCGCACCGCCACCCTTTCACTTGATCATCCTCTGATACAAGAACAGAGATTGGAACGCGGGAAAAACGTTCTTGCGAAGAGTTGAAGGATTCATGTCGTTGGTAATCGATAGACGTGATTGGAATCAGCTCACAAAAGATGACGTCTCTTCTCGCTTGGCTCAGCTGGGGGAGGAAAACGTGGTAGACATGCGGATTGAGCGTCGACGACTCTGAGAGGCTGTCATTTACTAAGTCGAGTCTGAGTCCGGCAAAAATCCAGTAATAAGGAACACCCAGAGAAATTCGAACTCACTGGCTATGGTCAGCAAACCTAGCTCGCTAATCATTGCATCCCGCAAGGCACTCAGTGATCTTGAATTTACGCTAGTATCCAGTGAGAATCAAACTCACTGTGGACTGTTACACTAATTAACCTTTACAGTACACGAGGTACCTAAAGGTCTCGACAAGACTCGTACCCTCGTTTGTTTTAGCTTTCTCTACCTAATTTTGTTTAATAACTTTGGTCCAAAAACAAAAGCAAAAAACCCATCATCAAAACTCATGCTCCCCCCTCTCTCTTTCTCTCTCTCTCTTTCTCTCTCTCTCTTTTTATCTATCTATCTATCTATCTTCCGCCGTCTTTCTTTACATCTGTCTATCTAGGTCTCTTCTTATCTATCTATCTATCTATCTATTGGCTTTCGAGTTCAGTCAAAAACATAAATTTCTACTCGAACAGACCCTCCCTAGTTTGTAGAGTAGCGCAAGACAATCTTCCTACTCTTATTTTGATTTTCATTTTGTGCCAAATAAATCAAAATGAAATTTGAAAAATCACTCGATGAAATATTAACATATTTGCAATGATGCTAGTGTTCAAGTTTTCGAAACTAAATAAATATCCAGGATTTCAAACATAGATTTTCAAAGCTGGCAAGCAAGCAATCTCTCTTCACATGGCTAATTGATGCTACACACTCTTTCTACTTCATACTTTGTGCTGGTAACACAATAAACGAAAAAATAACCCTGGAGTTTTCCCCAAGAAAAATGTTTTTATATTTCTTTCTGTCAGTTAAAACAATGAATTTCTCTCGTCCAATTTAATTTTCTTTATTAAGTTAATGAATCATTATTGTAAAAGTTGTAGAATCTTGAACTGCTAATTTCGAAAGGCTGTAAAACGCATGTCTATTCAGTAAGATGGCAAAACCCGAAAAGTGTTCACTTTTTTAGCGTAGAAAGTCCGTTTAACTTTTTATTATACAATTCTAATAATGTATTTTATTTTCATTTTTTTGTAGATCTAAATTCTATTAATTTATCAATCCGACAAGACAAGCTTCGTAGCGTTGTGGCTAGCGTGCTGGAATTGTGACATCATAGAAGCAGGTTCGAACTACAATCAAGTTATTACATTCACTTTCGGAATAAAACCATTGGGAAAAGTATAAAACCCCTTATAAACCCCAGTTCCTCAGTTAAAAGTAACATTACTATTCTCCTAGAAGGAAGGCTTTGGTATTAAATAACCTACAAAGGTTGATATGCCATTTAACAAAAAAAAACTTTAAATAGTGTGACGGCAAATTGACTAAAATCCCAAAACGGGACTTTATTTTGCACGTGTGAAGATGAGGAAGGTTGGCATTTGATCCCTTATAGAATAAGTCCTCGTTCAGAGTTTTTTCTCAGGCATATAAGAACTGGCATATTATGTAGGGGATCAATTTATGTCTAGACTGACCGCCGCTGGCAAGGGGTTCCAAATTTCACACTATACACACACCCACCAAGGCCACGAAACTTCCTCCCCTAGAACAACGGAAGATATGGACCTATAGGTTTAGTCGTAATAATATTATATTGTAGTAGTCGGCAATTCCGGTTTCCCGTGTGATATTTTAAAGGAATTTATAGGACCATTTTAAGCAAGATAACATAAGGCGAACAGAAGCTGAAAAGGAAGCATGAAGTAACAAATTCGTAGAAGACACGGCAAAGAACAACTTCGACCACATGGTAACATTAAAATACATGAATCTTTTACTACAATTATATACACTTTCAAAGTGTCAAAACATAATAATTGAACAGTCCATAAACATAGATGTCTTTCTTCTTTTCTGTTCTTTCGTGTTTCTTCAAATTGAGAGAGAGAGAGAGAGAGAGAGAGTGGTATATAAAATTTGGGTATAAGGAGAAATAGTCCCAAAGTTACTTATCTTATTTTTCGACGGGGTTCCACTGGAGAATCTTTCTTCTTTTACGGGCTAATAGACTTTAGACTATTTTTAATACTGGCTTGAAGAAAATGGCTTCTTCGTGTCTCGCTGATATTTTTTTGTCTTCTTCACCCGGAGTACTTGGCTTTTGGTTCTGTCTCCTACGAACCCTGCCCAACGACTAACTTTTTTCTTTTCTATTTCCGCTGACGGGAGGGAGTCCCCACTTCCGTTTTAGGGTCCCAGCCAATCGTTTGGCTTCTACCTTCCTCCCCCCCTGGTCAGGCGATTTTGTCAGGACTACTAGATGTCACTCAAGTCAGGTTACTGAGTACAGACAGTTCGCCCCAATTTACCATCATGCCCTAACGGTCATTCTCTGAGGGCTTGCTACTGTTAATTCAAACGAGAGGATAGCAGTCATCCCACTTCCATCGTCTCAGTGGGATATCACGTGACAATAGTACCACAAATCTTCTTCTACAAGATTGGCTTTGGTATTAAATAAACTACGAAGGTTGATATGCCATTAAATAAACAAACCTTAAATAGTACCGCTACAGTTCTACAAGAATGGATTTGGTATTAAATATCCCAAGAAGGTTGATATGCCATGTAACAAACCTTAAATAGTACCACAAGTTCTACAAGGATGGCTTTGACATTAAACAATCTATGAAGTTTGATATGCCATTAAACAAACAAACCTTAAATAGTACCACTAGTGTTAATTCTACAAGAATGGTTTTGGTTTCAAATAACCCACGATGGTTGATATGCCATTAAAAAAAAGAAACCTTAAATAGTACCACTACTGTCCTTCTACAAGAATGGCTTTGGTATTAAATAACCCACGAAGGTTGATATGCCACTGAACTAACAAACCTTGAATAGTACCACTACTGCCCTTCTACAAGAATGGCTTTGGTATTAAATAACCCACGAAGGTTGATATGCCACTAAACTAACCAACCTTAAATAGTACCACTACTGTTCTTCTATAAGAAATAATAATTACTAAATAACTCACGAAAAACGAGAAACTAATCAGACAATACAACTCTGCGAAAGAAATGACTTTTTAATTGAAATAATTTCTTTAAGCCATGTAATTCCTCCAGTCTTGCTATTACGTTCACTTTCGGGCTAATACTCTTGGGAAAGGCATAAATCCATCCCCCTCCATCCAGGTATGGGTGAAATAGAATCAGTACTGTTCTTCTAGAAAGATGGCTTTAGTATTAGATAATCCAAGAACGTTGATATGCTATTAAACGAAGAAACCAAACGAGGACAAGTCTGGGAAAATCTTCCGCCAAAAAAAAAAAAAAAATGAAAAAATAATTCTAACTGTTTGTTTTGGATTGTAATCAAATGATTTTCGCCGTGTGTGTAAATAGGATAAGGTAAAGTTGTAAGTAAAGTAGAATTCGGCATTTTGATTGTCGAAAAGATGACATAATTAGTGAAGATGACTTTAATTCGAGCTTCGATGGTATTAAAGTACACTGGATGACGTCATTATAGATCGAGCTCAGTCAGTAGGGGCTGTAGAATACACTAACTGCGTCATTGCAGAGGTGTAAGACCTCACTCAACAATTAGTGTCCAGGATATGATACTAAACAATCTGATGGTGAGGTTCCAGTAATGCTAGAGCTTTGAGGAATGTTGAGTCTCTTTTTATTACCATTGCTCCCTCGTCCACTCTGAACCGGAGTAGTAGCATCTGATAGGGTCCTTAGGTTTCGATCTATGGGTCAAATAGAACTGTTTGACCGTCTAAACTGAGTGCAAACAAATGACTTATGTTAAACTGAATTATTCAAAATAGAACTATGTGACCATCTAATTTTGTGTAAACAAATGACAACTGACTTATTGAATAGTTAGTCAATATATACCAACACTTGGAACCATTTAACGGTGTGCAAACGAATGAATAATGTTGAATAGAATTATTAGTGCCTATTAGCATTACATGAAACTCTCTCAAAGTGTGTCTAAATTGACTTATTGGCATTATATAGTAATGCTAGGAACCATTTAATCGTGTGCAAATAAATAAATAGAGTTGAAGAGAATAATACGTGAAACCACTTCACTGTGTAAAACAATTAATTAATATTGGATAGAAATGTTTGTGTTAAATCGCAGTAATTCAAAACATTTAACAATAGAAACATTGGTAACACTTGTGTGCAAACAAATTAGTTCTAACTCATTAAAAATACTATTCACTCACAAATAATATATGCATAAACATTTACTTACGTATAAACAAATGACTGATGTTAAATTGAATTGTTAGAAATAGAGCTGTTTAACATTTACCTACGTATAAACAAATGACTGATATTAAATTGAATTGTTAGAAATAGAGCTGTTTAACATTTACTTACGTATAAACAAATGACTGATGTTAAATTGAATTGTTAGAAATAGAGCTGTTTAACATTTACTTACGTATAAACAAATGACTGATGTTAAATTGAATTGTTAGAAATAGAGCTGTTTAACATTTACTTACGTATAAACAAATGACTGATGTTAAATTGAATTGTTAGAAATAGAGCTGTGTAACATTTACTTACGTATAAACAAATGACTGATGTTAAATTGAATTGTTAGAAATAGAGCTGTTTAACATTTACTTACGTATAAACAAATGACTGATGTTAAATTGAATTGTTAGAAATAGAGCTGTTTAACATTTACTTACGTATAAACAAATGACTGATGTTAAATTGAATTGTTAGAAATAGAGCTGTTTAACATTTACCTACGTATAAACAAATGACTGATGTTAAATTGAATTGTTAGAAATAGAGCTGTTTAACATTTACCTACGTATAAACAAATGACTGATGTTAAATTGAATTGTTAGAAATAGAGCTGTTTAACATTTACCTACGTATAAACAAATGACTGATGTTAAACTGAATTGTTAGAAATAGAGCTGTTTACATTTACTTACGTATAAACAAATGACTAATGTTTTATTGAATTGATAGTGACACATAACAATACTTGAAAGAATTTAACTATGTGCAAACAATGAATAATAGCAAATAGAAATATTTGCGTAAAAAAGATATTATTGAAACCATTCAAGTGTGTGCAAAAAATAATGAGCAAAGGGTCTTCTAAAAATCATATCAATGAAATATATTCACAAATAATATATTGTCACGCGATATCCCACTGGGAGGAGGGAGATAAAATTAATACTATCCTCCCGTTGAATTAGCAGTATCTAGCCGTCAAAAAAAAGTGACCGTTAAGGGAGAATGTGGGTCACAGAGGGGATAAACAGATGTTGGTACTTACCCAGGTCACCAGACACCAAGAGGAAGAAGAGAGAAGCCAAATGATTGGCCGGGACCCCAAAACGGAAGTGGGGACTCTCCCCCCCCCCGTCAGCGGAAATAGATAGTAAGAAAGCTAGTTTTTGAGCAGGGTTGGTAGCGGGCAGACGAACCATAGCCATTTTCCTCCGGGTGGAAGACAAAAGAATTACTGAGACACGAAGGACCCCAGGTTCTTCAAGCCAGTGTAAAAAAAAAATAGAACGAAGTCTAGTAGCCCGTGAAAGAAAAAAGATTCTCCAGTGCAACCCCGTCGAAAAATAAGATAAGTAACTTTGAGGCCATTTTCCTTTATACCCAAATTTTGTATACCACTCTCTCTCTCTCAATTTGAAGGAAAACAAAAGTCAAGAAAAGACATTTATATTCGTGGACTGTCCAATTATTATATGTTTTGACACTTTGAAAGTGTATATAACTGTAGTAAAGGAATTCATGTGTTTTTATGTTACCATGTGGTCTATGTTGTTCTTTGCCGTTCTACTACGAATTTGTTGTTGTCACATTTCCTTTTTAGCTTCTATTCGCCTTATGTTATCTTGCTTAGAATTGTCCTATTAATTCCTAAAATATCACACGGGAAACCGGAGTTGCCGACTACTACAATATAATATTATTACGACTAAAACCTATTGGCTCATTATCTTCCATTGTCGAGGGGAAGAAAGTTTAGCGGCCTGGTGGGTGTGTGATAGTGTGAAATTTGGAACCCCTTGCCAGCGGCGGTCAGTCTGGTCCTAAATTAATCCCTCACGTAATATGCCAGTTCTTATATGCCTGAGAGAAAAACTCTGAACGAGGACATATCCTATAGGGGATCAAGTGCCAACCTGCCCCGTCTTCACACGTGCGAAAATAAAGTCCCGTTTTGGGATTTTGGTCCATTTGCCGTCACAATATATATAAGTAAAAGTAAAGTTGGCGACCATAGTCGAGGGTGACCCGAAGGCTCCCTTTTCAATAGCTACTACACCAAGGTGTAGGAGAGGGCGCTACTCCTTTCCCTGGATTTCTCCACTTTACCCTTGATCCATATCTTATAATGCTGAGTGTTAAGCAAGGAGGCATCAAGTACCATTTTGAAAGTTTTGGTATGACTCGACCAGGGATTGAACCAGGTCTCCTGGGCCATTGGCGAACACTCTAACCATTATGCCAATGTCCGGTAAACATATATATATATATGTGTGTGTGTGTGTGTGTGTGTAAAAAGAGGATTTGGCATTGAATAACCTACAAGAGTTGATATGCCATAAAACCAAAGGAAACTAAATTAAACATTATAGATGACGTTTTTCCTTGGACCGAAAATCATCTGCTCCCAGTTGCGACGTTGGCTTTGTCCGGCCAATTAATCTCAACTGGATTAACTTGTTCGTGTTATCTTCAAAGACTGGTGTGTAATACACAATGAAAGATTAACAGTGCGCTTGACGGAAAGTGATAATCTCATTGGACTTTCAGATTAATCCAGAATGGCTTCGAGTTGATTAAGATGCATAGGTTGAACTCGGCGGACGGAAAACAATTTTTATTCGAAAAGGCCATCATAGGAAAATAGGAAGCGAACTCGGCTCTCTTGAATCAATTAAAATATAAAATCAGTGCTTTTTATTTGCATCAGTTTGTGTAAGGTTTTAACACCAGCGTTAGCAAGTGGCCTTTCCCAAAAGTCCGAGTGACAACAAGTCTCCTCGGGTCTCCAGGACGCTTCTCAGTATTTGGCTAATCTTACCAATGCTGTAGTCTGGATGGTTTCGATACTTCCTCTTATTTCCAGTCGTTCCAATCATCTTTGGGGACCGTTCCAAGCGTACCAGCTGCAATTGATATCACAGACACTCTCATGTTCCATAGTTCTTTCGATCTCCGGCAAGGTCCAAGTATTTGTGTACCTCTTCGCTTTCTTTTATTTTCACACCGTGGTTCGCTGGGATGGCAAAATCCACAAGACAATAAGTTCTCATTTGTTTTTTAATTATCACTAGTTTTCTTATATCAGTGCGAGCTGATCGTCTTTTACTGGAGTCCGAGTGACAACAACTCCCTGCAGGTCTCCAGTTCTTTTATCAGTATTCTAGCCGATCTTAACAATGCTGTAGTTTGGATGGTCTATTATTATTATTATTATTATTATTATTATTTCACTCCTTGCAAGTTTTTCACACCAGGTAATGCTGGTGGTCTTTCACTAAAGTCTAAGCGACAACAAGTCTCCTCCGGTCTCCAGGACTCTCCTCGGGATTCTCGCTGATATTAACGATGCTGTAGTCTAGATTGACTCGATTTATCCTCTGATTTCCAGTTTCTTCAGTCTCCTTTCTAAGCCCTTGAAAACTGTTCTAAGCGTACTAACTATAATAGGTATTATCATCCCACTCATATTCCACAGCATTTTATTTTAGTTCAAGTACTTGTCTATTTTTTCGCTTTTCTGTATTTTTATCTGTGGTCCGCAGGAATGTCAAAATTCACGAGATGACAAGATCTTTTTTCCTTATTAATCAAAACAAAGTCTAGACTTCTAATCGGGAATAAGTGATTTGTTCGTATTCTAATATTCCAGAGAATCTTATGCGTGTTATTCTCAAGAACGGGTTCTGATTTGAGCATATGCCATTTGCTAGTATGGTCACTTTTTAAAAAAAATCTCTAACTCAATTCTCCGTGAATCACCTTTCCCATACAGTCGTGTACTCCTTTTGTACAAGTTAGCTGCATTCGCTTATTATGCGACTGACCGTTTTATCCCTCTAGACAAAACATCTACTTGCTATTTTGTTGCGTTTTATCAATTTTCGCTTTAACATAATGGCGTTTTTCTCATGAAGTTTCCCTTTTGTTGTGGTCTTCAGATAAGACCGGTGGAAACAACGGGTGATAGGTAAACGTTATTGTATTAGCAGAAAAAGGAAGTCATACAAAGGAAGTACTAGCCGTGCTCGGCTTGCAGTCCGTCTGTCAAATGTCTCGTAAGGAACGAGAAGTTGTCCCCCGCCCCGAGCGAGCTAAACTCGGAGAATATTTTTAGGTTGGACGAGTCCATCTTTGGTGTATGGTAGGATATGTCCCCATACCACCTTTCTTTGCCACATCCACGTCTTCCTGTATGCAGTCTCTATAGTTTGTCGCTTGAAATATCCGTATAGATGTTTTTCTTCTCAGTTTTCTCTTTTTTTTTCTGTTTGTTCTTATGTGCCTTTTCTAGTTCTCGTGCATGGCCTCCATGTCAATGCAAACAAAACTGAATATATGTGTTACAACCAAACGGGCAACATTGCCACACTAGACGGAGCCTCTCTGAAACTAGTCGACAAATTCACCTACCTAGGAAGTAGCGTCTCATCAACCGAAAAAGACATCGACACACGACTGACGAAGGCATGGACAGCTATCGATAGGCTCTCGATCATATGGAAGTCGGACCTAACTGATAAAATGAAACGCAGTTTCTTCCAGGCAGCGGTTGTGTCGATACTGCTATATGGATGCACCACATGGACGCTTACGAAGCGGCTGGAGAGGAGGCTGGACGGAAATTACACAAGAATGTTGAGAGCAGTATTAAACAAGTCCTGGCGACAACACCCCACGAGACTCCAACTATACGGACACTTTCCCCCTCCCATAACGAAAACTATACAAGTTCGACGAACCAGACACGCAGGACACTGCTGGAGAAGCAAGGACGAGCTCATAAGCGATGTACTCCTGTGGACCCCCACATATGGATGTGCAAGAGTGGGACGACCAGCACGAACATACATACAGCAACTATGTGAGGACACAGGATGTAACCCTGAAGACCTGCCGGAGGCGATGAATGATAGGGAGAAATGGCGAGAGAGGGTCAAGGATATCCGCGCTGGCGGCGCGACATGATGATGATGATGATGTTCTTATGTTGTCATTAGTCTTTCTCTCTTCTTTTCAATGTTTCACGAGATCTTGGATTAATGCATCAACGCAATTCTCAATGCGAGCGTGTCCTCTTCCTCTTTTTTTTTTTTTTTTTTTTTGACGCATAAAATCTACGTCATCTCTTGTATGTAAGGCCTTGAGCAAAGTCATTATTATTATAATCATTATCATTATATTTCATTCTTTGAGAGTTTTTCACACCAGTATATGCCAGTGGACTTACATTGTAGTCTGAGTGACAGATGAATCTCCTCCGGTCCAGGATTTTTCTAGGTATTCCTGCCGATCTAAAAAATGCTAAAGTCTGGATTGACACGATTCTTCCACTATTTTTCTATTCTTATAATCTCCTTTCCAAGCTCTTGAAGACCGTTCCAAGCGCACCAACGACATTTGGTGTCAGCGTCACACTCATATTCCATAGTATCTTTAGTTCTCTGCCAAGCTCCAAGTATTTGTTTTCGCTTTCTTTTCGTTTCACTCTACGGTCCGCTGGAACGGCAAAATCCACTCGACAAGATCTTTTTTTCTTGTTAATTATCACGTGGTCGTGTCTTCTGATCAGGATTAGATGATTCGTTGTATCTCAAAATCCCAGATATCATTATTCGTCTCATTTTTCAGGATTGATTATGGTTTGTGCAAATACCATTTGGTAATATCATCATCATGATGTTATGCCGCTAGCACGGATATCCCTGACCTTCTCTCGCTACTTTTCGCTATCGTTCATCGCCTCAGGCAGGTCCTCAGGGCTACATCCCGTATCCTCACATAGCTGCTGTATGTATGTTCCTGCTAGTCGTCCTGTTTTTGCTCGGCCATATGTGGGAGTCCATAGGAGTACATCACTTGTGAGCTCGTCTCTGCTTCTCCAGCAGTGTCCTGCGTGTTTGGTTCGTCTAGCTTGGATAGTTTTCGTGATGGGAGGCAGGTGGTCGTATAGTTGTTTTTTTGTGGGGTGTTGTCGACAGGACTTATTCAATATTGCTCGCAACATTCTTGTGTAATTGCCGTCTAGCTTCTTCTCTAGCCGTTTTGTAAGCGTCCAAGTAGTGCATCCATACACCAGTATCGACACGACCGCTGCCTGGAAGAAACTGCCTTTCATTTTATCGGTCAGGTTTGATTTCCATATGATCGATAGCTTTTAATCTCTTGTACAATTCCGAGTAATTTTCTTTCCTACCCAGTCATATCTAGTCTTGCACACCTTTTGTACAAGTTTGCTGCGTTCGCATATTATGGGATTATCTGTTTCACTCTCTGCATAAACTACATTTGCTAATCTTTTGCATATTATCAATTTTCGCTTATATTATTATTATTATTTACTCATTAGAGTTTTTCACATCAGCTTTAGCTGATGGTCTTTTACTGGAGATTGAGTGACAACAAGTCTCCTCAAGTCTCCAGGACTCTTCTCAGTATTCTGGCCGTTTTTAATAATGCTGTGTTTGGATGGTCTCCACTCGGCCGCCAACTTTCAAATCCTCCAGGCCCTTTAATAATCCTTTAGTTACCGTGCCAAAAGCACCAATCACAATTGGTATAATTGTCACCTTCATTTTCCATAGTTTTTTTCAATTCTCTAGCAAGGTCGAAGTACTTATCACTCTTCTCATTTTTTGAGTTTTATTCTGTGGTCTGTTGGGACAACAAAGTCGACAATTTTGCAGATTTATAATTATTATTATTATACCATTTTGTAAATTTTTCTCTCCAGCGTTTGTTGATGATGTTTCACGGGAGTTTGAGTGACCGCTAGTCTCCTCAGGTCTCCAGGACTCTTCTCAGTATTCTGGTCGGTCTCATCAATGCTGTATTTTGGATGGTCTCCACTCGTCCTCTTATTTCCAAGTCTTTCAGTTCTTGTACCAATCCTATGATGATTGTACCGAACGCACCAATTACAATTAGTATCGCCGTTACTTTCATGATCTATAGTTTTTTCAGTTCTCTAGCAAGGTCTCAGTACTGATCTCTTTTTTCGCTTTCTTTCAGTTTTACACTGTGATCAGCTAGAACGGCAAAGCTTACAGTTCGGTAGGTTCTCATTTTATTATTATCAATATTATTTTCTCCTTGAGAGTTTTCACATCAGCGTTAGCTAGTGGTCTTTAACTGGAGTTTGAGCGACAGCAAGTCTCCTCAAGTTTTTAGGACTCTTCTCAGAATTCTGGCCGATTTCAACATTGCTGTAGTTTGGACAGTCTCTACTCGTCCCGTTATTTTCAAATCCTCGTGTCCTTGTACCTATCCTTTAGTGACTGTACCAAGAGCACCGCTTACAACTGGTATAATCGTCACTTTCCTGTTCCACAGCTTTTTTTTTCAATTTCCAAGCAGAGTCAAGGTACTTATTCCGCTTTTTGCATTCTTTTAATTTTACTCTGTAGTGTGCCGGGATAGCAAAATCCACAATTCTGCAAGTTCTCTCTTTTTAGTTGATTATTATAAGGTCTGGTCGTCTGGCCGAGATTAGGTGATCCGTTTGTATCTCGAAATCCCAGAGGAGTATGTGCGTCTCACTCTCCAGGACAGATTGAGACGCAAAAAACTCCTCAATCATATAACCGAGTGCAAATTATTTGTATTAGATTGGAATACTTGATATATATCCGTGTGATATCATATAACATAATACTTGATATCATATAACCGTGTGCAAAAAACTCTTAAGTAACAACTAGACAAAAATGTAAATATAAATGTACGATGAACGCGATTCCTTAACATCAATACATAAAATAACCCTACACCAGTTAACATGCCGTTAAAATTAATCAGTCAATCACTAAACTTACTATGACAACAGATTAATAGGGTCTTACTCTTCCGTAGGGAATAAAGTCAACGTTTCAAAACCCTATTGGCAGACCCCGATTGCGAAATGATTGATAATTTTAGTAAGAGGTGCCCGTGGTGTAATGGTTATCATCATAGGAAATGGACACGGTTACACGAGTTCAAATCCTGGACGAGACTGATTGCAGTTCACATAGCACTAATACCCTTGGGAAAGGTATGAATCCAATTATTCTCCCTCCAGCTATGGGTAAAATAGTAGGGCAGACTAGGTTCTTCAGCCTTGGTGTGGCAACTAGTCTAGGAGATGGAAAACTCCGAATTTAAACCTGTTAAAATCCGCTTAAAAATTGACCTTGTGTCATATCCTGCTCGAGCGGAGGGGTCGGTAAATATGGATAAGTTTAGTACGACACAAGGCTACAAATTTAGAGCCACCACCTAGAATTGAAATTCCAACAGTAATAATATTTTGTTGCAGATGACAGGTCATTATAAGCAGACTGCAGCGTAATGTGTTGACCAAGAGATGATTTCGAGATGTCTTCACTTGTAGAATGGATAGAAGTGCTAGAGTCAACGAAAGACTTCTGCAAAGTTGTAAAGTGGGCCCAGTATCTCGCACCTGTAACAGGTGCTATTATGCAGGCGAGACTGTGAGAGCATTTCCAGTGATTGAGATACGTGTGTCGAGATCTGATCGAAGGTTTGGGCAGAGAAGTTCTGTAAATCGAAACAAAATTGCTTCACAGTCGACTCGAAAACACTGAATAAAATTGGAAATAATCATTAAAATATTATTATGATATTATCCTCTTCAATTATATTATCATATTATAAATTTCCAATCGTAGAATATATTTTCAATTTGAATCTCAACTAAAAATCAAAGTTTTCAAGACCAGAAAAATTTTCAAGAAATATGCTTTAAAAATTCTTCAACAGGAAATATTTCTGTCTCGAATAATACCAACGGATTAAAAATCTATTTTTGAAGACAAATTACACTTAAAGAATCTTCATGAAAATTACAAAGTATCGGTTCTTTGGTGGAAGTTGTCCGTGTGGCGTAGTGGTTAACGTGCTGGACTGCGACATCGTAGTAAGCGAATTCGAGCTCCAGTCACGCTAATATGTTCACTTTTGGACTAATACCCTTGGCAAAGGTATGAACTCTCTTAATTCGCTAAGCTCTGGGTTAAATAGTTTTACTGTTGTCCTTCTACCAGGATGGCTTTGACATTAGATAATCCACGAAGGTCGATTTGCAATTTGAACAACAAAACCAAGCAACAAACTCCGCTTTGAACTGAATTTTCACTTGGCTGAGGTATTTACTTGATTTCATCCATCATAATCAAATCTTACTTGGCAAAAAATTAAAAGAAAAACAATTTTTGACAAAGCTCAGTCGGCTGGTTGCTGTAGAATACACCGACTTCATCTCTGCCGAGGGGTAAAACCCGCCCCCACAACGAGTGTCCTGGATATTACCACAACAGATTAGAGTGAACCTGAGAGTAACGGCAATAAAGGAGTACTCCACATACCCCCAATTAACCAGAACTGGAGTCTCATCATCAGTCACAGCTTAGTGTCATACACGGGACATCATTTTTTTTTTTTTTTGGTGGTGGGGAGCGTCTTACACCTCTGCCGAGGATAAATTTAGTGAATTTGCAGCCGTACTAACAGGACTACCAAGATCAATTGATACTCTCTTCATTGTTTCATTTGTTTGATAACTTTTAAAAACTCAGCCTAGTCGTCTGAAGCTGTAGAATACACCGATTGCATCTCTGCAGAGGGGTATGACACGCCCCACCAAGAGTGTCCTAGATAGGACACTAAATAATCTGATGGTGAGGCTCCAGTAATGCTGGAAATTTGGAGAAAGCAGAGTACTCCTTCAATGCCATTACTCCAGGGCCCACTCTGACCCGGAACGGTAGCACCTGATAGGGTCCTATCTCTGGGCTAAATACAACTGTTTGATATTTAAACTGTGTGCAAACACATGACTTATGCTTAACTGAATTGTTTGAAATAAAACTGTTTTTAAATTTAACTGTGTGAAAACAAATGACATGTTTAACTGATTTGTTATTGATACTTAGCAATACTTAAAATCATTCAACTTTGTTGACTTATACTAAATTGAATTGTTAGAAATAGAACTGCTTCATCATTTAACTTTATGTTTCTACAAAATGTTTACAAATCATATATCTAATATTCATGTAAAAACAGGACTTAGCATTAAATAACCAGCAATGGTTGATATGCCATAAAATCAAGCCAAACCATTTTTTGACAAATAAATGAAATATCTGAAAACAAAAAAAAATTGACAAGCCGAATCTCTGTTGTGTTGCCTGGAGCAGCCAGCAAGAGACATTGGATTGGTCTTTATTGGACCTCAGATAAAAACTAAGTTCACGTATTTTAATCAAGATGGGTCCATCTCCTCATTACATGACAAGCGTTTGAAATTAGTAGATTAGTTCCTATACCTCGGTAGCAATATCTCATCTACTGAAAGTGATGTCAAAATACGCATATTGACAGGTTAAAGACCCTATGAATATCTTATTCCTCTGTTAAATAAAACGGCGATTCTTCGAAGCTGTAGCTGTAGCTGTGTCAGTACTGTTGTATGGTTGTACCATTTAGAATGTAACGAAACGCCTGGAGAAAAAGCTTGGTGTGAACAACACAGGGATCGTACTTAAACAATCGTGTTGTATAGCCGTGATACGTATACAAATATACATGCGGAAACAAAATCAACAATAATGACGAACGAACACACTTCTTTAGAAAAATATACCTCTCACACTTTATTCGAAAGGGTTACGAAAGTGTTGTGCGTGAGAGGTGAGTTGGAGACTGAACAGACTGCAACATATTGACCACATTCTGCTGGGCAGCTCAACCGGGGGTCCTGAGGGCCCAAGCCCTCTGCTGGAAGCTGGTTCTCACTACCTCGAACTTCAGCTGCCTAACTCCAACTAACTCGAACTGTCTGTGGCACCGGGTTATATAATTGTTTGACACCTACCTGCTTCTTGTGGGCGTCGCATCCGCACTGAATATAACCCGTCTACATGTCAAGGTGATATCTTCGACCGGATACACCTGTTTCTCGATTGACGGCTAGGTCGAAGGTCAGTATGTTACAATCGCTAATCTAACCCAACATGGCAAGTTACCCAGTCGGGAATTACCATTTCATTCAGTAGACCAGTCAGAGAAGTCTCATTATTTTTGTGAAAGACAAATTGGCCGAATGAAATTAAGCGCACCTCATCTTACTATGAACTCGAAGTGTACTACCTTGCCGCCAACTAACCATTTGCAACTTGGTTTTCGAACAAGCTGTGACGAAGACAGGAACACAACACGTACAATAGGTTTTTATTTTCATGCATTATAAAAGAGGATTGTTTAATGGCATATCAATGTTCACTGGTTATTTAATGCTAAAGCCATCCTTCTAGAAGAACAGCAGTGATGCTATTTAATCCATTGCTGGGAGGGTAAGGGGGTTTAAATCTTTGCCTAAGGGTATTTGTCTGAAAGTGAATGTAATAGCGCGACTGGAGTTCGAACTCGCTTACTACAGTCCAGCGCTTAACCCATTACACCACGAGACAAACCTTTTTGAAAAAAAAAAAAGGAATATTTTGTCTAGATATTAATTGTTATGAGTCCAATATGCGGTAACCATAATCCTCGAATGTCTTCATGCGTAAAGAATCAAATATATTCTGAGAATCCAATCATTTTATCTTTGAGCTGTATCCATCAGAGAAATCTTGTCTATCTGTATTAAGAATCAGGGAGTATTAATTTCGTTAATGTCTGTTCAGCTAAAAGGTTATATTATTCAATTTGATACTTAATTATGCACTTTTTAATGGTGTGTCAACCCGTCTAGGGTTATTTTATGCAGAGAAGAAAGGCAATAGGATACATTGTAAGTTTATATTCACATTTGCTGTTGTTGCTGTTATTGTTTCTTAAAAGTTTTTTTCTTTTTTTCTTTTTGCACACAGTTATATCATCGCCCTGTTGGCTGTAACTTCTGCAGAAGGGTAATACCTACCGCCAAAAAAGGATGAGTGATATCCTGCGTATGACATTAAACAACATCTGATAATGAGGCTCCAACAGTGTAAGTCTGGACAATATTGAGAACCCCTTCATTACCCTTACTCCCATGTCCACTCTGACCCTTATTGGTAGTACCTGTTAGGGTCCTTTCTATGGGTCAAATAGATCTGTTTAAAAATTATTCGCATTTTCAAAGTTATCAGGATATTTTTATTTCAAGTGGAACATTTGACAATCACTGTTCATATTTCTTATAAGACTAAAGCTCTTGGGAAAGTTATGAATCAGACTATTTTCCTTTCAGCTACGGGTAAAAAATAGTACAGACTGGGCTCTTTAACCATAGTATGGCAACTCTTCAAGGAGAAGGAAAACCCTTGTTTTTACCCAGTTGTACTTCGCCTAAAAATTCGCATTAGGTCACACCCTACTTGTGGCTGAGGGGTTGGGTAAATAACATCTCTGAACTATTTATCCGGTTTGCTTGGAATTGAAATTGGCCAGATTTCTGGATTTGCCGGATTTCTGGGTACAGGCTAAATATACATTTAAAATATAAAATAAAAGTTTCTTTTGTATAATTTGATAGCTACAGAAAAAAAGATATCCAAGGCACTAAAATTGCTGGGATTTAAAATCACCATAAACACAAACCTAAAAACCGTAAACTTCTTAGATGTAACACAAAACTTAAAGAAACATACATTTGAACCTTATAAAAAAGAGAACGATACACCCATTTACAAACACACTTCTTCAAACCACCCACCCTCAATTATCAAGCAAATACCGAAATCGATTAACCGCAGACTATCTGATCATTCTTCTAACATCGACATTTTCAATAAAAACATACACATATACGAAAACGCACTAAAAAATAGTGTTTATAAACAAACACTCGAATACACACCGCCAAAAAAACAAACCAAAAGAGAAATTGAAATATAATTCGGTTCAACCCATCATACGACAAAAGCGCAACGTCAATTTTTGGTTGGGATTTCCGTAAATCTAATGAGCAAATACTTTCCCTGTTGTTGGGTATCACCAATCTTTTTCCACACAATGAACTAGTCCATCTGCCATATATAACAGTAGCTACTAATACCAGTGTAGACTAGAAGGTGAAGAGTAGCTTCTTATAGAAATAGTATTAGAGCGTTGGAGACTGGAGATCGCACGAGATCACCTTACTTGTTACTGTAATAACGGAAGCCAATACTATCGTTGGACTATATCTTTATTCTGTATTCACTAATCCTATGTTCTTGTCTACTAATAGTCTCTCTATTATATATACTTTTTCCTGAGAATATATCTCTATTTCCTCTCATATCGTGGTTTGTCCTTTATTTTATATTACAAGCGTTCACTAACCAGAACGCAACACCTATCATAGCTCCATTGCTAGAATTTTCAATAGAAATAATACAAAGGTCAGCTATAGTTGTACATGTAGCATATCCCATATCATAAAAGGCCACAAAAAAAATTGAATCCCTCCACAGCAATACACATCCCAACAAACAATGCTACTGTAGGGATAAAGAAACATGCCTCCTAAAAGGAAAATGCGTAAAAAGCCACTGTAAGAACTAACAACTCTGTTAAGCAGTACATAGGTGCAACGGAGGGAACCCTAAAAGAAAGAATATATGCCCACTAACTCTCCTTCTCCAACAGAAATTACACAACTAATACTTCTTTATCCACACACAGCTGGCACCTAAAGGACATGAACATCTCACCAACCATTACCTGGGAATACTAAAACTGGCAGCTGCCTGAAAAACTTGCAATTATCACTCATCCATTACAAAACACCCTGCCAAACAAAAAATCAGAAATATTATCTAAATGCTGACATGAAAACAAACGTCAACTTTCATATTTCGGCCCATGCGCATAATCTACCCCCACCACCACTATTCACCATACCAGTGCTACCTCAATCACTAAAAACCCACTCTCCTTCATGAATAATCTCATATCCGACGCACTGTAAGTACCATTTTCCTCGATTGAACCTTTATATCTCCAAACGCCTTCACCACCTGTTGATATTAGCCATGATTTCATAATTGTTTGAAATACGTCTTAATATAATATATTTACCGTATTCCTTATCTACAAACCATCATAGATTATAATAACATATACGTAATATAAAATTAGCGCATCATAGAAACTAATACGAATTATTATTGGAATTTAACACAGAACTTATTCCAACATACAAATATTAGTATCATAGAGTACTCCATAGTATATTACAATATACCATGTCTCTCTGTTAACACCACCTCACCTATTATTCTTATGGGGGTGTCCTCGTGGTGTAATGGTTAAAGTGGTGGACTGCGGAATCGTAGTACGCGAGTTCGTACTCCAGTCGCGCTATTACCTTCACTTTCGGGCAAATACCCTTGGGAAAGGTACGAACCCCCCTATCCTCCCAGCTATGGGTTAAATAGTACCACTACTGTTCTTCTAGGAGAATTGGTTTGGCATTAAATAACCGACAAAGGTTGATATGTCATTAAACCCAAAACCTATTATTCTTAAGTTTTAGATCCAGCATCCATTTTCGTCGATTATACATACACGTCTAATGAAAAATTCATTTTCTTCATAATACAATGATGATGATATATTTATTCCTTAGTTAAAATCATCACAACACACAATTTTTTTTTTTTTTTTTTTTTTTTTTCCAAATCCCCATCTGTCTCTCGATTTCCGCTACACATCGCTACCCATATATTCAGGACACAACCTCAAATTAGCCGCACGGCGATTGTATCATCATACATACACACATACGCAACTATACCACCACACACAATAATATGCAAATATAATCCACACACACACAAAGAGTTATACGCAATTCTAACGTAAACATTCTTTAGACTGTATTTTTCGAATTTTTAATTTTTCCAACATCTTTCTTTGCATGATGAGTGTCCTATAAAACGGTATGAAACCAGTGGTCGCATGATATTAAATATATATATATATATATATATAACTGGCCGGTAAAAAAAATTACCTATTTATAGGATTTTCCGGATTTCTGGATTTTGAATTTTTAGGATTTCTGCATTTCCTGGAATTTTCGGTCCTCTGGATTTTCTGGATTTTCAAAATTTCTGGTTGCCAGGTAAATGCTTCAGTAGCTATACAGTCAAAACGGATATTATTCGGTATTATTCATTGACAAATTTTACTGCATTGAAATTCTGTAACTAAAAAATTGAATATGTAGCAGTCCAAAAATGAACACATCCTTTATATATATTTATGCAATTTTATTTTTCGTTACCCAGTTTTCAATGCTGCATAGTTTTGTAATAAATAACACCTAATAATATCCGTTTTGATTGTATAATGTTCCACGAAGAATAATAAAATCCTAGCATCTTTGATTTAAAAGAAAATTAAATTTCTAAAAAAAAAAATGGGAGGGATGTATTTATTTATGTGATATAGTACCAAAAAACTTTATTAATGTAATGGCACGTCAACTCCTAGAGGGTAATTTAATTCTGGAATTTGGTTCTTTTCTGAATATTTGATTGTAATCCTAACTACTCATATTTTCAATATTCCGTTCGAATCATTTCTATCACACATTTTTCTTTGTCAATCATAATAATTTGTTTACACACAGTTATATAATTTCATGTATTCCTATGCAATACGGCAATGGGTGGGGCAATGGGTGAGGCAATGGGTGGGGCTGTAGAATACACCAACTGCATCTCTGCTGCGGGGTATGAACGCCCCTCTAACTAGTCTCTTGGATATGACATTAAAAAATCTGATGGTGAGACTCCAGTAATGCTGGAGCTTTGGGGAATGCGGAGTACCTTTTCATTACCATCACTCCCAGGTCTACTGTGGCCCGGAGTGGTAGCACCTGATAGGGTCCTATCTATTGTTCAAATAGAACTGTTTGACATTTAAACTGAGCACAAACAAATGACTTATGCTCACTTGAATTGTTACGTAGTAATACGTAGATGTCAACTCTACTACATAATCAAGTTATCTGAATTGATTTTTTCAATAAAAGTTTTAAAATAAAGCTGTAGTGTTGTTTTCTTTAGGATGACAATTTTATCGTTCCACCCTGTACTTGAAACCATCTAGTTATGTGAAAGAAAAATGTGCTCAGACTCGTTTAAAATTGTTATCAACAAAATGTGTTTATAAATCATATATATCTAACATATATGTCTTAAGAGGATTTGGCATTAAATGAATCACAACGATTGATCTGCTATGAACCCAACCAAACTAAACAAATACTAATAATCTTTAAACAGATCTATTTGACCAAAAGATTGGACTATATTGTTATTATTTACATAGATTTGCTAAAATTTTAGGGTGTTGATAGTAACTGTTATGATAGATAGATAGATAGATTAGTTGGTTTTTGGGGTTTTATGACATATCAACCTTTGTAGGTTATTTAATCCCAAATCCATTATGAAAATAGTTCTATTTCAAACAATTCAATTTAGCATGAGTACACAGTTTAACTATCAAAAACGTTTCTATTTCAAGCTACTCAGTTTATTCAAACAGTTCTCATTCAGCTAATTCAGTTTAGTATAAGTACAGAATTTGTTTACACACAGTTAAATCTCAAAACAGTTCTATATTAAACAATTCGGTTTAGTGTAAGTACAGTTTCAATGTCAAACACAGTTGCATTTCAAACAATTCAGTTTAGCATAAGCACGCAGTTTAAATGTAAGTACACAGTTTAATTGTCAAAAACGTTTCTATTTCAAGCTTTTTCAGTTTAGTCCAACAGTTCAAATTCAAACAATTCGGTTTAGCATAAGTATGCAGTTTAGTTCTATTTAACCCATGGATAGGGTCCTATCAGGTGCTACCATTCCGGGCCAGAGTGGACCTGGGAGCAATGGCACTGAAGGGGTGCTCCGCATTCCCCAAAGCTCCAGCATTGATTAGTGTCATACCAGGACACTCATTGGGGGAGGGTCTTACCCCTCTGCAGAGTTGCAGTTAGTGTATTCTACAGTCCCAGCCGACTCGACATAGATAGATAGATAGATAGATCTTTTCTTAGTCAGTGATTTGAAAATCATACTCTTTCTCTCTCTCCCTCTCTCTCAATATATATATATATATATATACATGAATATTTAACATCACTCTATAAGTCCTTGGCCTGTCATATAAATGGGGCCACAAATAAAAATCCATATGATTTTTATAAGTACTAACCTTCAAATCGCACGTGTCAAAATTTGAGCCCAATCGGATAATTAGTCTACAAATTACAGTTATTTAAGTGAAGCTACTGTTAAAAATTTTCAAAACAATGGAAAAATATGCAGCATTGCTTTCTGATGGGAAAAATACTGTTCACGCAAAGCAATGGTTTGATAAGTGTTATTCGGACTCTACTCCGTCGGAAACAATGGTTAAGAGGTGGTATGTTGACTTTAAACACAGTAGTATTGATACAAATGATGCTGAATGCTTAGTCGCCCAAATTCGGCAGTTGTTTTGGAAAAAAAACAAAAAAATCCACAGACTCGTTTTGGCCGGTCGTGAATTGAAGTTGCGGGTAGCAGGGTAGTTAAAGATATCAGAAAGTAGTGTATTCATCATTTTGCATGAAAATTTGTCAATGAGAAAGCTGTGTTCAAAGTGGGTACCGCGTTTGCTCACAGTCGATCAAAAACAACAATGCATCAACGATTCAGAGTGTTGTTTGCAACTGTTTCAACGCAACAAAAAAGAGCTTTTGCGTAAGTATATGAAAATGGATGAAACGTTGATCTCCCACGTCACTCCGCAGTCAAATCGACTGTCAGCTGAGTGGACAGCAGTAGGTGAAAGCCGTCCAAAGCGACCAAAGACGCAACCATAAGCAGGCAATGTTTTGGCCTCCGTATTTCGGGATGTGCAAGGTATTTTGTTCATCAATTACCTTAAGAAAGGAAGAATCATCATTAGTGAATATTATATAGCATTATTGGTGCATTTGAAGGAAGAAATCGGCCCCCCCCAAAAAAGGGCCACAAACGAAGAAAAAAATTATCTTTCACTAAGACAATGCACCGTGTCACAAGTCTATCGCAACGATAGCAAAACTACATGAATTGTACTTCGAATTGCTTCCGCCCTATTCTCTAGATCTGGCCCCCAGCGACTACTGGCTGTTTGCAGACCCCAAAAGAATGTTCCAGAAAAAGACATTTGGCTTCAATGAAGAAGTGATATCAGAAACTGAGGCGTATTTTGAGGCGAAAGACTAATCGTTCTATAAAAAAAGCATGGAATTGTTAGCGGAGCGTTCAAATCAGTGTATCACCCTAGAAGGAGACTATGTCGATGAATAAAGTCGAATTTTCCCCAAAAAATGTTGTTTTATTAGTTAGGCCCGGGACTTATTGAGTGATGTGTTATGTATTAATTCTTAAGTCAATTTTACGGTGAATGAGGCTTTAGTTCTTGAACAAATTTCTTTTCTTGACCTCTTCTCTCATCTAACCCTAAAAACTTTTATTTATATCGAGGATTCCCCTGGGAACAAACATTCCCGATTGGCTAACCAATCACAGATTATTTCGTATTCGTCAACTACTTTTTGACTTTCCAGCCAATCAAATGCACTGATCTATGTCTGTGTGAAGCATATCCCTTCCACGTGTCAGATTTTATTTGGTCATTCAATCAAACCACAATATAAGGGTTTGGTTAAAAAGGGTCCCAGCCCACGCTTTGTGGGGGAATATTTCTTTTCACATTTACCAAAACTAAAATCAAAGATCTGATTAATCTATCCAAGGAGTTGACCTTTTAACCTCAACAGGTGGGGAAGAGGTGTCATGTTTTAAAACGGATCAATGCACCGACAAAACCCCAAATATGATTACTTTTTATTTTGACAATTTGAAAGTTCGAGTAGTTCTAGTCCATCACAGACTTTTTTAATTGACTTTTGAATTTCTCTCAGAGTCAATAAATCTGTTTTATACTTTTTAAAAAATGAAAATTATATTTTTCCAAATAAAAAAATGAATCATACTCTCCATTAGTTTTTAGTACCAGTGAATTCATCATTTTGTCATATTTAACAATACGTTTGATCGAACTGTTTAAACATTTAATTGTGTGCAAACAAATTACGAATTTTAAGTTGAATTGTTCGTGTTAGCAATACTTAGAACCATTTAACTGTGTGCAAATAAAACAATTAGAGTCAGACTGAAGTTCTTGAAATCATTTGAGTACCAACGAATTCGCTATATGTATAAACATTACTTGGTATTAGATAACCATCAAAGATTGATATGCCATAAAACCAAGCAACCCTAATCATCAGTAGATAGATAGGTAGACTTATACTTATTATATACAGAGATATTTATGTGTGTGTGTGTGTGTGTGCGTGTGTGAGTGTATTTGTGTGTTCGCTAATCAGCTATTGTCTGTAAGCCTATCAGTCTTGAAGTGTAAACAGTCTTAAAATAAATATCATCTGATGATGGCCTAAAGCCAAAACCGGTTAGGATTAACAGATTTATGAAATTTATTTATAAACGTTTATCTGTCTATTCTTTCTTTCATACGAGATGGGTTGATAGATCGATAGATTGATAGATGGAGAAAACTGAGATAGATAGATAGATAGATAGATAAAGGTTGAGATTGATAGATAGGAGGTGGAGAAGCCCCCGTGGCGTAGTTGCTAATGTGCAAGACTGCGACATCGTACTAAGTAAGTTCGAACTCCAGTCGCGCTATTACATTCACTTTCGGACAAATACTTTTATGAAAGGTGTGAACCCACTTACGCCAGCAACTCTGGGTTAAATAGTACCAACACTGTCCTTCTACAAGAATAGCTTTGGCATTAGGTAGCCCACGAAGGTTGATATGCCATTAAAAACATAAAAAGCCACAAAACACTGAAATAGCGTGATTAGAATAAAAAATTTATCGCTGTCTCCCACCAGACAGAATTTGACACAAGGTCTCTTTTATAATGGGTATTTTAGGGAAGGGGATTTTAGGGTACGAGTCTTGCCTCGTGCCTTGTTGGACTATGTTGGTCATAGGTTCACTGTGTGCAGAGACTTGGACACAATAAGTGCAATGCGAGTCAGGGAAGTATGTCTACTTATAGCTTGAACAATACCCAAAGGTATATTGCTATGCTATGCTGTCAATGATTGTTCGCCCACCGGAAGGTGGCCTGGCTGAACCAGAGGACATTCGACCTCGTATCTACCATTGATCTTGAGCTTCATCTGGGACGAATGCCAGACGGCCCGGCTAAAAAGCCGATACAGTTAAAACGAATGCTCGTCGCAAATTCTTGCTTGATTAGAATAGTTTGACAGACGAATGACTGATAAAAAGTATCTTGGTACCTATCCTTCCGGACAACCACCTATATATATATATATATATTTACTAATCTAATATCTACCAGTATTCACGGTACCAGAAAAAAAAAACCTGGCCAGGAACAAGAGAAAAAAGTATCTCGAATCACCGCCCAGGGAAAAAAGAAACAAACTTTGGGTCAAAAAGAAAGAAAAGGCCAACCTCGTCCGACCCCTTGAAAAAAATCAAGGGATACGCAGTCAGTGGTCAAAAAAAAACCAAAAAACCCTCCGCGAATCCTGCAATGCTACAATTACTAAAGTGCTCAACACAATACAATGGAGCCAATTATAAAATTAACCTAAATCACGAGTCGAAAATCTTCTACTAAAGTTTCACCTTAACGGATCATCAGGAAGTCTAAATTCGAGTCGAATGTAGGCTTCCTGATGATCCGTTAAGGTGAAACTTTAGTAGAAGATTTTCGATTCGTGATTTAGGTTAATTTTATATATATATATAAATATATATATATATATATCTGTCTCTGTATACTAGACTGTTTTTATTTATTTGTGAATTCGTTCATCTATCTATCTATCTATCCGCAACTCCCTCCGCACAATCCGAAGGCGACACAAGTTCAATTTATAAGCGTTGTTTAAAAGGTTTCGATTCAGTTTTCTTTCTCCTAAACTGGTTGCCATACCAAAGTTAAAGAGTTCGGTCTGCCCTACTATTTACTCATACATGGAAGAAGAGTATTTGGATGCATACTTTTCCAAGATTATTAGTGCTATGGGAAATGCAAACATCCTTGTCCAAGACTTATTTATCTGTCTGTCAAACGTCTAGACACTCATCAGAGTGTGAAAGTCACTTGGCAAATTTTCCAAGCCATTGTTCGTGAGTCCATTCTTCGCCCAACGTTCCACCCCATCGTAAGGCATGCCAGACTGTGTGAACCGTTATTAAACACTTCTGATGCTATTTATGCGTAGAAACCAATCTATCTGACGTTATATTGATCAAAGTCTTTGTTAGACAGATAAGATACACACACTGACATATAAAGAAATGGCGCAGGAAGAGAGGGAGAGTGGAAAATCCATCCATCTGCATTCGCTCTCATTTCTCTCACTTTCTACCTTTCTTGTTCCCTCCTCTCTTTCTCTTCTCCGCCCCCCCTCTCTCTCTCTCTCTCTCTAACTCTCTCGCACACACACACACACACACGCAATCATCACCATTAAGCACAGAGTTTCCTGATTCTCTAACAATCCGCATAGCTCTTGATAGGTCTTCTTGAGTACATCCAGTGTCTGCACAGAGATGATGTAAATTCTTCCTGGTCGACTAACACTTATGGGTCCATGCGTAGGAGTCCATTAGAGGACTTTGCTTATGGTTTCACCATCACTTCTTATTCGTCTTAATTGGTTGGTTTGTGAAATAGGAGGCAGGTGGCCGTACAGCTGCTGTTTTACGGCATGCTGCTTCCAGTATTTATTCAAGACAGCATGTAGCATCCTTGTGTAGTTTCCATCTAGCTTTTATTCTAAGCGTTTCGCTTGCGTCCATGTGGTGCACACATAAAGTTGTACTGGGACAGCTACTGCTTGAAAGAAAATCCGTTTTATTTTATCGAAGAAATCAGATTTCTATATATTCGATAACCTGTCAATAGGAGGTGCCCGTGGTGTAATGGTTATCGTCGTAGGAAATGGACACGGCGACATGAGTTCAAATCCTGGACAAGACTGATTGCATTTCACATAGCACTAATACCCTTGGGAAAGGTAGGAATCCAAATTATTCTCCCTCCAGCTATGAGTAAATAGTATGACAGACTGTTCTTCAGCCTTGTTGAGGCAACTAGTTTAGGAGAAGGAATACTCTGAATTCAAACCTGTTAAACTCCACTTAAAAATTAACCTTGTGTCATATCCAGCCCGAGCGGAGGTGTTGGTAAATATGATAACCTGTCAACAGCGGTTCACGCCTTCATTTGGCATATGTTGACATGACTTTCAGAAGATGAGATATTGCTTCCAAGGTATGTGAACTGATCTTCTAATTTTGGAATCTTATAACTTAAAGTTTGGATAGCTTAGACATAGTCAACGGCTCTTGAAGACAATCAGTTTAGAACACCGAAGCGATCATCGGACCTTGTCTGTCCGTTTGTCTTGGTCTGATGATCACATAGGCGAGAAACTGACAATCACCAAGCATCGTTGACATTGTATCTACGCTATCCTAGCTTTGATATATATATCTTCTATCATTCTTTATTCATAAATATTCTGTAAATTCTTCCATACAAGATTGAAACAAGAATGGAATGGCAACATACACAATAAACTCTCCATGCCCAATCGGCAGGGCTTAGAATACGCTGACAATACCCCTTGCAGAAAAGTAAGACCCCCCCCGCTCTTCACAAAAAAGGGAGTTGTCCTGTGGAGTGTGGAGTACTCCTTTATTGGAATTACACCCAGATCAGCTCGGAACCGGAGTACTCGTCTAAGCATCAAATAGATATGTTTAAAGTCGGTAGGGCTTAGAATATGCTAATGGTATCCCCTGTAGGGGAGTAAGCCCCCTCTCCCCAAAACTACTAACTTTTTTTCATCATACAACGTGTAAAAGTTCGTGCGATACCCTGCCCTCATCAGCCAGGCAGGGTATCGCGTTGTATGATGAAAAAAAGTTAGTAGTATTGGGGAGAGGGAGGCTTACTCCTCGTCAGGGGATACAATTAGCATACTCTAAGCCCGACCGACTGGGTGATATTTAAGCTATGGAATTTGATTTGAAGATTGTTGTGTGTAAAGTAAAATATTGCTTATAATTTTAGGATATTCCCCCTCCCCGGATAAACTATATTTCTGTATGTCTCTTTGCATTCTTATGAAGCCATCTGAAGAGGCGGGCCGTTTTTTGCGACTTGTTGAAATAAATCTATAATGGCATAGTATGTATTCGTTGAGTTTTCGTTCTTTGATATTACACATAATACACATATTACTCTAGAGGGGTGTCCCCGTGGTGTAATGGTTAAAGCTCGGGTCTACGAAATCGTAGCACGCGAGTTCGAATTCCAGTCGCGCTATTACGTTCACTTTCGGACAAATACCCTTGGGAAAGGTGTGAACCCACTTATCCCCCCAGCTATGGGTTAAATAGCACCACCGCTGTTCTTCTAGGAGAATGGCTCAGGCATTAAATAACCCACGAAGGTTGATATTCCATTAAACAAAGAAACCAAACCAAACCAAACATATTACTCTGTAAGTGAGTATATATATATATATATATATATATATATATATATATATATATATATATATTCTTATATATCAATAGTCATACATCGAATACACCGTAAGAATTATATGAAACTTCTCATATATTCTATATACGAATACTTCCAAAAACAACATCTCTGATCATTTATATATATATATATATATATATATATATATATATATGCAAGTTATGTTGTCTACACTAGTAATTTCAAGAATTCGTTAAAAATATTGATACTCCCGATGCATAGTTTTGTACAGAAATTGTCGGCTCATCGCTGAAAAGTAGACACTCCATAAACCCATCTACATATTCACAATGCTCAACCTTTTCTGCTCGGAAATCGAGAAGGGGACTCCCCGAGGCGTAGGGGCTAACTTGCTGGTCTCTGACTGTACAGAAATTTGTGAGGATTCTTTAACAACTTGATCTGGTCGTTGTGGGGTTGAGTACTCTGCGTAGATAACTTGAATGAATACCCAACGAACACTATATATATATATTCAAATGTTGAAATGTTTAACCCAGCACTGATAACAGGTAAGAGAAATCCAATTATAATTAAAGAATAGAACAGGAATTCTTTCGTCATTCTTTTATATGGTGGACCAGAAGGGCATAAAAAGAACTAAAAAAGAGGTCCCCGTGGCGTAATGGCTAACTTTCAAGACTACAGTATCGTAGAAATCGAGTTTGATCTCCAAACATGCTGTTACATTCATTTTCATTCTTCGTTGAAAAGATGTTGTTCTGGATAGAAAATTCAAATCATAGCAGCATCAATTTCCTGACCGAGACAAGCATCATTCCGATGTAACAAAAAATGAGCACGAAAAGCTCTCTAAGTAGCAATTCATGTATCTTAAAATATGTTTCGATAATAAACGCCTAATGTTCACCGGTCCAAGCCATGATAATATATGATCCTATCTGAAAAAAGATTGTAAGACAAAAGCAGAATGTGTAAAATAATTAGGGATTTTAATAAATTATCTAAGTCAATTATTTTATTTTAGGGATGAATTGTGTGCGAGCTAAAAATTTGAGTTCGTAGGTGCAGGTTTTCGATTTCTAAAAGTCAGGACTTGCGTTGACCTTACTTTGCTTTACGCGTGTCAGTTGATGTTAAAATTCTTTAGAATTGAAAGGTTTATTTTGAAATCAGTTGTAAGCAAAATAGTAAAATAAATATTTAGATACACATCAGCTGATATTTTAGCTATGACTTGGCGCTAAAAAGTTTTAGTGATTACATGTAATTTAACGATTGCATAAAGAATAATTTTATGACAAAATATAGTAAAAGTAAAGTTGGCGACCTTAGTCGAGGGTGACCCGAAGGCTCCCTTTTCAATAACTACTACACCGAGGTGTAGGGGAGGGCTCTACTCCATTCTCTAGATTGCTCCACTTTACCCTTGATCCTTACCTTATAGAGCTAAGCAAGGTGGAATCATTTTTTAGTCTTTGGTATAACTCGACCTAGGATTGAACCCCGGTCTCCTGAACAATTGGCGAACACTCTACTCATTAGGCCAATCGCCCGGTAAGACCATATATAAGAAGATCTAAAAGACGCAGACTCAGTTGAAGTCGGCCAGCTGAGTCAGGCAGTCGGTTGGAGATGACGAAAAAGCCCTGTTGGAGTGTGACTGGGTTTATGAAGAACAAATGTCTTAGTCTGTGGTTGTCCGTTTCGTCTCCCACTCTTTACACTTTCTGTCTATCTAATGGGCTCAAGTAAACTTTACTGCCTATCTTTCTCGTCTCTCGGCTACTATAAAAAAAGATTTAGTAAAAATAATCTTGTGTTGCGTGCGTGACGACTTTCGACATGACTGGTAACACTACAGATGGAGTTACCATAAACAATTGCACTACATTGGGGACAGTTTAAAATGCAGGAGGTATTTCTGTTGAACCCTATATATATATATATATATATACGAGTTCTAACACGTTACCACGTTATTCTTTCGAGTAAATGCCGCGCACAATAACGATATATCACGTGATTAAACCTCACGCTCTACTGACGCTCGACTAACCACTTTTACTGCACGACAGTCTGAAGATTTTTTGGAAAACACATAAAACTTAAATAACGCACTCATTGTGTTCATAATAGATTTATTCGTGCCCTGCTGTTTTAGCATCGAGCTGTATTTGTGCAACTTTTCTAATTTATTGATCTCCCCTCACTATATATGCTCCCCACAACGGGGGTTGAGCACTCTAGCGAGGAATTACCGGTTACCACTCATGCGTAAATGCAAAGCTCTTATCATGAACTGAGGACTCCGCTAGAGAATTGCGTATAGGTAAATATATATATATATACGTAAAAATCCCTTCGGTTACGTTGAGATTGACGATGTTTCTGTGGTAACATATCCGACTGGCGTAGAGTCAGCTGGGTTTCGATCCCAACTTGAAGTATTTCGAGTGTGTAGCCACACTGAAGAGTTGAGATACAATGAAACAGTCTGTATGTAGATGACAATATATATATATATATATATAAGTAAAGTTGGCGACCGTAATCGAGGGCGACCCGACGGCTCCCATTTCATATTATATATATATATATATATATATTGTCAAATTCCCGCACAGAATTGTATATATTTTCATAATAATGTAAAAGTAAAATTGGCGACCGTAGTCGAGGGCGACCAGAAGGCTCCCTTTTCAATAGCTACTACTACTGTAGGGGAGGGCGCTACTCCTTTCCCTGGATTGCTCTAATTTACTTTTGATACCTACCTTATATTGCCGAGTGTTAAGCAAGGAGGTATCAAATACCATTTTTAAAATCTTTGGTATGACGTGACCTGGGATTGAACCAGGATCTCCCGGACCATTAGCAAACACTCTTCCCACTAGACCAATGAGCCAAGTAGTAGTTCGATTAAATAATCAAGTATTCAGAAATGAAGCCTATTTTCTTTTTTATGTTGATTGTTTTTTGATAACGAAAGCATTTGCATTCTAATGACACCAGATCTCTGGCTAAATAAATCGTTTTTTTTTTTTTATTGCCTTTTTGTTTTTCGTACCCATTTAATATATATATATATATATATATATATATAGAGAGAGAGAGAGAGAGAGAGAGAGAGGACAGATGAACGTAGATAGATACATACGCACATACATGAACATCGGAACTGGCTGAGATCCATAGATATCAGCAGATCTCGTCAGGCTTAAATAGATAGATAGATAGATAGATATTATAAATGATTACATTTACAATGGAGCATAAGGCCTTGAGTGTGTGTGTGTGTGAGTGATAGATAGATAGATAGATAGATAGATAGATAGATATTACAAATGATTACATTTACAATGGAGCATAAGGCCTTGAGTGTGTGTCATAAGGCCTTGAATGTGTATGTGATAGATAGATAGATAGATAGATAGATAGATAGATAGATCCTTTTTTTAAAGCTGTCCGTTTACTTTTTCTTCCTATATTTCTCTTTCTACAATTCTAATTCATGTTCACCCTCACGGCTGCATTCCTTTGATATAAATGCATTTACATTAGATTTCTCAAGCCGTACACAAAAGTTGGCTCCCTATATAACACAAACATATATTCGCATAGATTTCCACATCAGCTGCACCCAAATGCCACCCAGTTGTTTTCAAATACCACACGACTCTGGCATCTGCATATGCATTACTTAATGCAAAGAGATCGGCGAATGTAATATAACACCCGCACCGATCCCATTTTTCTGCAACTCTGCCTCGCCCCCAATAATCAGCCCGGTGTGCTCGCAATCACTGCAAGCATTTTTTTTTTTAATTGCTTCTCTTATGCACTCTCTAACTCTTCACTAGGAGGCGCTGTGATTCACCAAAGAAAAATAAAAAAAAATTAAAGAATCTATAGGCCCCTAATGGAAAAGGTCAAAAAAGTCAATTTCAATCTAAACGTGATTAATTTGGTATTTAATTTCAAAATTCCTAACCTCTTCGTTTTTTTCTGGGCGTTTATTGATAGCTGAAAAGCTTAGTACAGTACAAGAATAAATCAGTGAATTACAGAAGATTGTGCAGCACCAATATTTCTTGTCGAGAAAGCCATGAATACATCTGTTTTCCATCCACAAGAGAAACAGTAGGGTAGACAAGGTTTTTCAGCATTGGTAAGACAACCAGTCTAGGAGAAGGAAAACATTTCAAATCAGATATCTATTTACGAGTCCTTTAGTAGAATACGCCGACTACACCTCAGCAGAGGGGTAAGACCCCAACCCAATCGAGTGTCCTGGTTATGATACTAAACTACATCTGATGGTGAGGTTCAAGTTCTGGAGCTTTGGGGAAATGTGAAATACCCCTTAATTACTCCAAGGTCCACTCTGACCCGGAATGGTAGTACCTGTTAGGGTCTCATTTTTTGGTTAAATTGAATTATTTATTCATTTACTATACTTGAAACTATTTGACTGCATTCTGAGAAATGAGCTCTCGCTTGTTTAAAATTACAAATAGTAAATTATTCATTTACAAGTCATATATATAAATTATATAAGTGTAGAAGCAAGTATTGGCATTGATTAGCCCACAGGAGTTGATATGCTATAAAACCAAACCAAACCAAACTAGACCAGTAACCGGATTTTGTAGAGGGAGCGTGGATCATGTTGGGTGTCTTTGGCAGGAATAGCTTCACCGAACCCATCCCTCTCCAGGTCTAGGAGGGGTTTGAATTTAGAATCTTCCTTCTAGACTGATTGCAATACCAAGATTAAAGAAACCAGTCTGCTCTACTATTTAATCACAGCCCCGTTCAGGATTTGAACTCAGGTTGCCTCCAGCTACACTCCACTCGTGGTGAAAGAGTTAGATAATTATATACTTCAATTGGAGCAGGGTTTCATTTGTTGAAAATCATAATTCCATGTCCAGTTTATCTCTTGAAACTGAATTATACATTTGACTGGGTTTGAACACTGACATTATGGCATAGATTTGAATATATAAACTAACTTAACCTTTGTACGTGCCTCAGTTTATTTATTTATTAAGAAGATTTTTACGTGTCCAGGAACGTTGAAATAAACACAATCTTAACAAACACTTAACGTGTACATTCTCAACCTATTTATTTATCTTTTTATGTATCTATTTCTCTCTGTCTCTGTTTCTTTTTCTCTGTCTCTGTCTCTGTCTATTTCTATCAATCTATTTATCTATCTATGTGTCACTATTTCTTGCTCTCAATCTTTTTCTCCATCTATCGATCTATCTATCTATCTATCTATCTATGGAGGTTGACCTCGTGGTGTAATGGTTACACCACTGATCTGCTGTAATCGTTGTTAGCGAGTTCGAGCTCCAATCGCGTTATTACTTGCACATTCCGACAAATACCCTTGGAAAAGGTATGACCCCATCCTTATCCTCCCAGCTATGGCTTAAATAGTACCCCTACCGTTCTTCTTGAAGCATGGTTTTAGTATCAAATAATCCAAGAAGGTTGATATGCCATTAAAAAAAAACAACCAACCAAAAACCTATCCATCTATCTTCCTTTATCTCTCTATTTCACTCGCACTCTTTTTTTTCTAGCAATCTAGCTGTCCCTCTCTTTCTATTTCTCTAGTTCTCTGTCTCTCTTTCTATCTTTCTGTCTATCTATTGCTCTTTTTCTATGTATCTCTCTCTATCTCTCTATCTCTTTCTTTCATACACTCGCGTGCATAGACTTACATTCGTCGGTACTTTCGAACGCGATTGTTTATTTTGTATAAGAGCAAAAGTCAAAATGTGTGTAGAGGGTTGAGTGCAAAATCATATACAGCATGATCTCTCTCCTTCTTTTTCTCTCTCTCCCTCTTTCCCTCTCATTCTACCAGTCTCTCTCTTTCTTCTTCTTCTTCTTCTTCTTCTTCTTCTTCTTCTTCTTCTTCTTCTTCTCTCATTTATTCCCACTAATTCATTTTCTTTTCTTTCGCATTCAATCTTCCTATTTTCGTTTTTTTTATCTTTCTTTCATTCTTTCTTTTTCATACCTCTTTATCTCCTCCTCTCCTTTTTTTCTCTCATTTATTCTCTCTCTCTCTCTCTCTCTCTCTTTCTTTCTTTCTCTCTCTCTCTGTCTCTGTCTGTCTGTCTCTCTCTCTCTCTGTCATTTTCATTCTTTTTTCAGTCTGCTTTCTTTCTATTTTTCTTTCTTTCTTTCTTTCTTTCTTTCTTTCTTTTCTTTTTCTCTCACTTTCTCTCTTTCATTCTTTCTCTTTCCGTCTCACAATTTCATTCTTTCTTTGTAATTTTTTCTCTCTGTCATTCTTTCTCGTTCATTATCTCTTTCATTTTCTCTCATTTATTCTCTTTTCCATCCTTTTTCTTTCCTTTCTCTCTCTTTCATTCTTTTATCTTCCTTTTTTCTTTTTCTTTTCCTTTTCCATTTCATCTTTTTTTCATTCTCTCTCTCTCTCTCTCTCTCTCTCTCTCTCTCTCTCTCTCTCTCTCTGTTCATGCTGATTATTCTAAAAAATTACTCTGGAGTTCTTTTTTCAAAGTTTAGTTTATGCCAGGTACAAGGCCACAGGCAGTGAGCTTCTGTGAGACCAGCTTGTTAACAACGTGGTGAAAGAGCCTTACTGCGTAAATGTTATTCATTTAATCAATAACCTCAAAAAGAAAATGGAGATCAAAGGAAGAATCGAGACTCTCAAGACCACAACACCGTTTAGATCAGCTAGAATACGAAGAAGAGTCCTGGAGACTATAGGAGACTTGATGACACTCAGACAAAAAAAAATAGCTAAACTGATGTGAAAAACTCATATGGAGTAAAATAAGCACAGAAGGAGTATAAGACGAGACCCAGCTGGGTGGGCAAGGTGATCCACTGGGAAATGTGCTAGAAATTCCAATTCGACCATACAAACAAATAATATATACACAACACAACACCGGTCCTAGAAAATGACTCGCATAAACTCCTATGGGACTTTAACATACAAACAGATCAACTAATCCCGACCAGAAGACCAGACCTTATAATAATCAACAAAAAAAAAAAAAAAAAAAATTAACAAAATTGTCGACTTTGCCGTCCCGGCGGACCACAGAATAAATCTGAAGGAATGTGAAAAGAGGGATAAGTACCTCGACCTTGCTAGAGAATTGAAACAGGAAAGTAACGATTGTGCCAATTGTGATGGGTGCTTTTGGCACAATAACTAAAGGATTATTAAAAGGCTTGGAGGACTTGGAAGTTGACGGACGGGTAGAGACTATCCAAATGACAGCGTTGCTGAGAACGGCCAGAATCATGAGACGAGTCCTGGAGACATGGGGAGACTTGCTGTCACTCAGACTCCAATGAAAAACCATCAGCTAACACTGATGTGAAAAACTCTAAAGAAGTAAATAATGATAATGATAATAATAATAATAATCTTGACGATAGCTTTGAAATGAAATTAAAAAATATGAAAAACATTATGTTACTTAGTTCCTATGTAGACATACATGTATTTACCAACCCTTCCACACAGGAAGGATGTGACACAAGGTCAACAGGTTTGAATTTAGAGTTTTCCTTCTGCTAGACTGGTTACCTCACCAAGGCTGAAGAACCAAGTCTGCCCTAATACTTACCGATAGCTGGAGGAAGAATAATTGGATTCATACTTTTCCCAATGGTATTAGTGCTATGTGAAATGCAATCAGCCTCGTCCAGGATTTGAACTCGTGTCACCGTGTCCATTTCCTACGACGATTACCTTTACACCACAGACACCTCCCCAAAATATGTATATATGTGTTTCTGAACATTTTTGGTAAAGATTGAAGTAAAATCAGTCTTTCTAAAATCTAAATTGTTATCGTTAAGAATAGAGAGGAGGGGAAGAAAGTCAAAAAAGACCCCACGCACCTCCTGACATCAACGTAGTCAAACATTTAAGTAAAACTAATTAGCCCGTCCCTAAATATAAGTAAGTAAAGTTGGCGACCGTAGTCGATGGCAACCAGAAGGCTCCCTTTTCAACAGCTACAACGTTTCCCAGGATTGCTCCACTTTACCTTTGATACGTACCTTATATTGCTAAGTGTTAAGCAAGGAGGTATCAAGTACCATTTTTAAAGTATTTGGTTTGACGCGACCTGGGATTGAACCCAAGTCTCCCGGTCCATTGGCGAACACTGTACCCATTAGGCCAATGAGTAAAATCTTTGATTTAGAAACTAAAAAGACTCAGAGCCAAACTACGAAGCATTAGAATCACCGACGATCGGATCCAAATCGAAAAGAACCAACTCTGCTGTAAAGTACACCAACTGCATCTCTTCAACAAGTGTCCTGGACATGACACTAAACAATCTTGTGGTGAGGCTCCAGCAAAGCTCTGGGGAATGCAGGGTACTCCTTTATTGCCATCGCTCCCAGATCCACTCAGGCCCTGAGTGGTAGCACCTGATAGGGTCCTATCTATAGTTCAAATAGAACCGTCTGACCTTTAAACTGTTTGCAAACAAATACCTTATGCTAAATAGATGTATTTGAAATAGAACTGTTTGAGTATTTAATTGTGTGTAAACAAATGACTGATGTTTAATTGAATTGTTTTTTTTTTATACATAGCAATACTTGGAACCACATAACTCTGTTGACTTATGTTTATTAATTATATATATATATATATATATAAACTGGATTTGGCATTAAATAACCATGACAGTAAATCAAAGCAAACCAAACCAAATCGAAAAGCAATTGGTGTGGGAAGTGCTTGAACATTGATATCAGTAAAGAAAAAATTTCAGCCGATCCACAAACTCAGATAAAATCAAAAAGTGGATAGTTGGACTAATTATTTTGGCATTAATTAAAACTCAGAAAATTTAAAGTTGTAATTATACATTTATTTATTTATTTTTGTGACTCACTCAAGGTTCTTCTTTCTTGGAAGAATACCAGGTTATGTCAATGACAGGGGCACAGATAATAATTAACCCGAAAGTCTGGTATAACTACAATATATTACAAATGAATGATGACAAATCCAAATCCAAATCCAACTTAAAGTGTGACTGAGATGATTGGTCTGAGTGTCATGATCAGCAGGTGCTCCCTTAATCGCCTACATAGGAGTACGAGTTGGCAAATGTTGTGAATGTTGGTTGTTTTTATTTCAGGTTTACAAGAACCAAAGCAACAATGAATCAGAGAGACACTAAAGGAAGAAATGGACAACAGAAAGCAATAAAAATGTAATCCACAGTTATTTTAAAAACAATCCAACAAAAAAGAGATGATAAGAAATAGATGATGGAAATTAGATAAAAATTTGCTAAATTTAACATAACAAGTCGACCAAACGAAGTTGATTTTAAAGAAAGGATGGTTTTCTGACCTCGAGATGATAGAAATATATGAACATTAAAGTCATAAAGAATATGCTCAAAAAAGTCCCCCTAGACGAGTTGAAACACAAAAGACTGAAAACAAAATTATCACGGAACCCAGCACCACAACAAGGATGAAAAAAAAACTATGTAGAGTTGGTAAATTTAAAAAAAAAATCATGACCGAATAGTAGACAAATTCACTTACCTAGGAAGCAGCGTCGCATCAACCGAAAAGGACATCAACATGAGGTTAACGAAGGCATGGACAGCTATCAATAGGCTATCGATTATATGGAAATCAGACCTAACCGATAAAATGAAACGCAGTTTCTTCCAGGCAGCGGTCACATCGATACTGCTATATGGTTGCACTACATGGACTCTAACAAAACGGCTGGAGAAGAAGCTAGACGGCAATTACACAAGAATGCTGCGAGTAATCTTGAACAAGTCCTGGCGGCAACACCCCACAAGACACCAACTGTACGGTCACCTGCCTCCTATCACGAAAACTAGAGAGGGTCAGGGATATCCGTGCTACCAGCACGACATGATGATGATGATGATGATGCCAAAGGAACGAGGACTGGAAAAAAGGTCAAGTTAGAAACCGAAAAGCAAAATAAGTAATAAAAGAATCTCTCAACGGACATCACGGAACTAAACGATCTAATTCATGCAGAAGGAAAATTAATCAGTGATAAAAGAAATCCAATCAAGAAGTACAAATAAAGAAACTACAAGAATAAACGAAAATACTTAGGATGAAAAAATACCGAAGAACACAATGAAATGAAAGACTGAAAAAAAAACAACAGCTGACAAGATTGGCAATTGAACTGGAAAAAATGGATAAAAAGATACTAGCGAAAGAAAGAAGACTCAAACAATACCGGGAAAGAGCCAAACAATACAAGCAAAAGAGGACCCTCCTAAAAGAAAAAAACCCGAAGGAATATTTTATCTCTAACTCGCGAAGAATGTTCAAGGAGAAATTAACAACCGAATGCAAAGGAAACAAAACAGTTTTGGAGTAAGATATGGGCATAGAAAAAGAAAGGCTAAATGGATTAATAGCGTCAAAATAAAATTGCAAGAACTTGAAAAAGGCACCAAGGTAAACATCCATCTGGACTCATTAAGAGCAAAATTCAAGAAAGTGCCATGTTGAAAAATACCAGACCATAATGACATACATAGATTATTGTTTTAAAAATTCAAGGCCATTCACGATAGATTTGCTAAGCAAGTGTGTAAATACCCAGAAGGAGCAAGCATGCACGAATGGATGACGATGGGGAAAACCACCCTGATCCAGGAAAATAGCTAAAAAGGAACCATCTCCAACAACTATAGACCAAAAACGTGTCTACTTATTATGGTGGGGGGAATCCTAACCGCACAGAGAAAAGAAGAAACATAATTCTCGCTTGTATACCGTGGGCTATTTCCGGTGGAACAGAAAGGATGCCGCAAAGCACATTTTCAAGGCTGTAAAAACAAAGCGAAATCATATAACCATGGCATGGATAGATAAGAAAAAGACTTATGATATGGTCCTGCAAATTTGTATGAGATAATATCTGAAAATGTATTAGATATCCGAAAAAGTTATAGACTTTATCACAAAAGCCAAGAAAAGTTGAATAAACAGGAGGAGTACAAACCCTAGCAGTGGTTAAACTCCAAAGAGGTATCTTCCAGGGAAACTGACACCCACTATTACTATCTCTTATAGCAATGATGACCCTCTGTTAAATATCTAGGAAATGCAAAGACACTAACAAATTTACAAAATCACAAGAAAAGATAAAACATCTAATGTACATGGATAATAGAAAAATATTTGCTGAGAATGAAAAAGAACTGAAAAGCCTGTTACAAACAATAAGATATGGATACTTCAAGAGACAAACTGGCGAAATTGCATACGAGAAGACATGGACAAGACAAACCTCAACAGAGAAACTGAAAAAAAAACCTGTTAAGTGAAAGTAGCAAACTAGCACAAAAAGAGATCAAGACTAGGCACGACTGGGTAGGAAAAGTGATCAACTGGAAATTGTGCAAGAGACTGGAATTTCACCAACTACCAAATGGCATATGAACAAACCAGAATCTGTCCGAAAGAATGAAATGCATAAAATTCTCAAGAATCTTGCGATACAAATGGATCATCGAATCCCAACCAGAAGACCATACGTAGTATTGATAAACAAGAAAATAGAATTTGCAATTTCGTAGATTTTGTCTTCTTACTGGGTGAGGATCAGAACTTTTTGGACGACCCTAGTATATATATATATATATATACTTTAAGAAAAACAACAAAACCGGTCACATAGGATTATAAATTTATTTCCATCCTGTTACGAAAAAAAAATTAACTGGACTTCTTCAGATCTTTTAGATAAAAAAAACTAGAATAGACTCAGAAAAAGGTGGGTGGAGATAGAAGAGGGGTGAAGAGTTATCTCCTCATTTAGCCCACTTCCGTTTTTAATTTTAATTTCGGTTAGAAATGTTGTAAACTTATTTTAAAATTTTTTTTATTTTTTAATTACATTTAGACCTAAATTACAGATTTTATATTAAATTAGATTTAAACTTTAATCAATAACTTTACGTAATGATACAGTAATAGATATATTAACCTAAACAAAGATTTAATTTATTTTAAATTATTTTAAAATTTCAACACTGATGGTGATTTTAAGTTATTAGTGGAAGCGTTCAGAAGTGCTGCGCGTTTTCGTATGAAAACAAAGAACCTTTTCTCAATTCATTCAGCTCCTTTAGCCATTACTACAAGGAAGATTACCTATCGCTTTTAGTAAATGAGCCTCACGAAAACGAGGCTTGGCAAATGACAGTCAGGAAAGGGTAAATAAATATTTCAGGAACGTGTTTGAGATAGGAACTTTAAAGTCAAAATCAATAAACCTCGATTTGGAGCTTGAACCCACGAACACATTGACTGCATTCACGATTAAGTGCTTAACTTATTGCATTTCGTTCACGATTATCCAATGTCATTTAAATAACCCAAATATTCACTACGCATGCGCGTATATCTCACCTAGAGACAAGAGGTCAAGTTGTGATAAGGCCTTATGCAATCCGAGAGATTTAATACTTTTGTTTTGGATGGTGATAATGCAAATTCCATGGCAGGTAAATATCATTGATCAAAATGTATTTAAAAATTACTCAGCAAAAATCCTGGGCTGATCGTATATCTGTAATTCATTTTATACTGGACACAGAAAGGCTATGACAGCAGGGCTTAGAATATGCTTGCTTTATCCCCTAAAGAGGATTAAGACTCTCCCCAAAAATGGGTGTCGTGGATGTAAACCTAAATGTCATCTGATGATGAGGTTTGGTTGGGTTTTATGGCATATCATAGGTTATTCATATTTACCAACCCCTCTGCGCGGGCAGGATAAGACACAAGGTCAATTTTTAAGCAAAGTTTAACAGGTTTGAATTCAGAGTTTTCCTTCTCCAAGACTAGTTACCTCATCAAGGCTTAAGAACCTAGTCTGCCCTACTACTTACACATAGCTGGAGGGAGAATAATTAGATTCATACCTTTCCTAAGGATATTAGTGCTATGTGAAATGCAATCAGTCTCGTCCTGGATTTGAACCCGTGTGGCTGTGTCCATTTCCTACGACGATAACCATTACACCACAGGTACCTCCATTGTAGGTTATTTAATGACAAATCCTGTTTATAAATATGCAAACAAGTAAGGCTCCTTTTTCAATAGTTACTACATCTAATTGTTGGGGAAGGTGTCACTCCTTTAACTGGATTGATTCACTTTACCCTTAATACATACCTTATAATACTAAGTGTTAAGCAAGGAGTTATCAATTTTTTGAGTCTTTGGCATGAGTCGACTTGGGATTGAACTTAGGTCTCCCGGGCCATTGGCGAACACTCTACTCGCTAGACCTATCAGCAGGTTACATATGATTTTTAAACTTATTTTCTCGAAGACATTTTTAAACGAGTCCGAGTTCATTTCTAGCTCTCAGTTAAATGGTTTCGCGTATTGCTATATAGTAATCACAATTTAGCATCAGTCATTTGTTTACACTAATTTTTAAAGTAGTTAGAACTAATTTGTTTGCACATTAGTATCGCTATTTTTTCTACATAGTTATATGGTTTCAGTCGTTGCTCTTTAACACTAATAATTCAATTCAATATCAATTATTTGCTTGCAGAAAATCAAATGCTTACAAGTACTACTATTTACCACGAATTATTCTGTTCAAAACTATTCATTAATTTGTACACAGTCAAATGATTCCAAGTATTGCTATGTTATACCAATAATTCAATTTAGGCACATAGTTAAAGAGTTCCAAGTATTGCTATGTTATACCAATAATTCAATTTAGGCACATAGTTAAAGAGTTTCAAGTATTGCTATGTTATACCAATAATTCAATTTAGGCACATAGTTAAAGAGTTTCAAGTATTGCTATGTTATACCAATAATTCAATTTAGGCACATAGTTAAAGAGTTCCAAGTATTGCTATGTTATACCAATAATTCAATTTAGGCACATAGTTAAAGAGTTTCAAGTATTGCTATGTTATACCAATAATTCAATTTAGGCACATAGTTAAAGAGTTCCAAGTATTGCTATGTTATACCAATAATTCAATTTAGGCACATAGTTAAAGAGTTTCAAGTATTGCTATGTTATACCAATAATTCAATTTAGGCACATAGTTAAAGAGTTTCAAGTATTGCTATGTTATACCAATAATTCAATTTAGGCACATAGTTAAAGAGTTTCAAGTATTGCTATGTTATACCAATAATTCAATTTAGGCACATAGTTAAAGAGTTTCAAGTATTGCTATGTTATACCAATAATTCAATTTAGGCACATAGTTAAAGAGTTCCAAGTATTGCTATGTTATACCAATAATTCAATTTAGGCACATAGTTAAAGAGTTTCAAGTATTGCTATGTTATACCAATAATTCAATTTAGGCACATAGTTAAAGAGTTCCAAGTATTGCTATGTTATACCAATAATTCAATTTAGGCACATAGTTAAAGAGTTTCAAGTATTGCTATGTTATACCAATAATTCAATTTAGGCACATAGTTAAAGAGTTTCAAGTATTGCTATGTTATACCAATAATTCAATTTAGGCACATAGTTAAAGAGTTCCAAGTATTGCTATGTTATACCAATAATTCAATTTAGGCACATAGTTAAAGAGTTCCAAGTATTGCTATGTTATACCAATAATTCAATTTAGGCACATAGTTAAAGAGTTCCAAGTATTACTATGTTATACCAATAATTTAATTTAGGCACATAGTTAAAGAGTTTCAAGTAATGCTATGTTATACCAATAATTCAATTTAGGCACATAGTTAAAGAGTTCCAAGTATTGATATTTAACACTAATAATTCTATTCAATATCATTCTTTTGTTTACACACAATGAAATGTCTCAAAGTATTGCTAGATATAACTAATAATTCTATTCAATATTACTCTATTTCAAATACTTCTATTTAGCATAAGGCATTTGTTTGCACGCAGTTTAAAGATCAGACAATTCTATTTGAACTATTGATTGGACCCTATCAGATGCTACCACTCCGGGCCCGAGTGGACTTGGGAGCGATGGCAATAAAGGGGTACTCTGCATTCCCTAAAGCTCCTGCGTTACTGGAGCCTCACCACTAGATTGTTTAAGTCATGTTCATGACACTTGTTGAAGAGATGCAGTTGATGTACTTTACAGCCGAGTTGGTTCTTTTCGATTTGGATTCGATCGCCGGTGATTCTAAAGCTTGATAGTTGGTAGTGGAGATTCACCCGAATGTTTAGTGTCATAGCCATGACACTCATTGGGGGGGGGGGAGTCTTATCCCTCTGCAGAAATGCAAAAAATAATAATATAGAAATGTAATATTTAGATTCACCATCAATATAAAAATACGTTTCAATCGTTATCTTCAATTTTTACTGAACATTTATATGTAAAACGAGGTCTTCAACTCGCTACAATTTATTCACCCTAAATAATTCTTTCGTCTTTCCGACCATTAAAAAATGACAACTTCCGACTGATTGTCATAATATAATTTTGGGAACTAAAGTATACCTCTTCAGAAAGAAGTAAATTAGTGAATCTTATGTTTATCTGTATGGTGTTTATAAATACAAACACACACACACACACACACTTATATATATATATATATATATATATATATATATATATAAAAGTAAAGTTGGTGACCGTAGTCGAGGGCGACCCGAAGGCTCCCATTTTAATAGCTACTACACCGAGGTTTAGGGGAGGGCATTACTTCTTTCCCTGGATTGCTCCACTTTACCCTTGATACGTACCTTACAATACCAAGTGTTAAGCAAGAATGTATCAAGTGCCATTTTTGAGTCTTTGTTATGAGTCGACCTGTGATTGAACCCAGATCTCCCAGGCCATTAGCGAACACTCTAGCCACTAGGTCAATCTATATATATAGTCGTTCAAAAAGTTCTAAGTTTCACCAAGATTTAAGATTTTTCACGCACCTCTCACCTTTGTATGGGTTTCAGCAGCACAGAAATTAGGACAAAACTCTAAATTAGTTTTTCTAGTTTTATAAAACGTGGTAGTCTGTTGCCAAAACAAAAATGCTCATCTATGGCTCTTCTTACTGGGTGAGGATCAGAACTTTTTGGACGACCCTAATATATAAATATATATATATATCTCATCATCATCATCATCATCAAGTCGTGCAGATAGCACGGATTTCCTTAACTCTCTCTCTCTCTCTCTCTCTCTCTCTCTCTCTTTCTCCATCGGTCCCTATCATTCCGGCAGGTCTTCCAAACTATATCCTGTGTCCGCACTGTCGGTAAGTTCTCTACGGTCAGCCAACACTGGCACGACCAAGTGAAGGAGTCTATAAGAGAACGTCGTTTATGAGTTCGTATTGCTTCTCCGGCAGTGTTCCGTATGTCTTGTTTGTCTTAATTGGATTGTTTTTGAGATGGGAGGTAAGTGGCTATACAGCTGTTGTTTCGTAGGATTTTTTTTTCAGGATTTGTTCAGTATAGCACGTAGCATTAAAACAAACATAGTACAATAATTTCTATTCGGTTGTTCAGAAAATAACGCTCGATTTTAGAATTAACTTTTATTCCAAAATCATTAATCAATTTAATCAGTGTTTTAATTAGTCAAAATATGATCACTAAACATCTATGCATTTCTGCAGATTAACAAGATCATTCATTCTTGTAAGATAGAACTCTAAAGGTTTTGATGCTTAGAAATCTTTTAATGTAGTTTCTACTTTTGCTTTGGAATAGAATTTTGGGGCGTAAAAGTGACCAGATGGATGAGAGATCAGTAGAATATGGTGGATAGAGGAAAGTCTTACATCCCAAGTCGGTGAGCTTTTGCAATGTCATTTTGGTAACATGAAAGCCGAGCATTTAACAAAGTTATGCCTAAGATTGAACTCATCACTTCTTTTTTCATTTAAAACCATATAAAGTTCAAAATCGAATTCTCAAACAAATGATGGGAAATTACCAAAATGGACGCTTTAATCGTTAGGAATATGATTTTTTTATGCAGAAACTATTAAAATGATATATTAGAACAGAATTTAAACAGTGTATACTAAAATCGTACTGTATTTTGCAAACAAGTGAATAGACGCATATGGGACATCAAAAAATCAAATCAGACACATCATCAGTAACCTAGAATGTGAGAAAGCTCTAACTCGTAACAACACTTCAAAATAATGTTACTTTTTCGGAGAAGAAAGCTCTAATTCGTAACAACACTTCAAAATAATGTAACTTTCACGGAGAAGAAAGCTCTAACTCGTAACGACACTTCAAAATAATGTAACTTTCCCGGAGAAAAAACTGACGTTAATCATCCAGAACAAAAGCAAATTCTCAGTAAACAATCAGAACTTGTATCCCAATATAGGCATAAAAACACATTCCGCCTAAGCTACTTGAAAACTAAAAATTCCACAGATTAATTAAAGTAAATGACAACAATAATAATAATAATAATAATAATAATAATAATAATAGTACGGATCGCTTTATCTCAGCCAGACGATCTGACCTATTGGAAGTCAAAAAAAAAAAAAAAAAAAAGATTCTGCCAAATTGTGGCCTTTGCCGTTCCGGCTGAACACAGGGTAAAACTAAAAGAAAGAAAAAAGAGAAATAAGTAATCAGACCTGGCTAGAGAACTGAAAAAAACTATAGAACATGAAACTGATGGTGATATCAGTCGTAATTGGTCTGCTCTATTCGGTCACCAAAGGATTCATAAAGGGACCGAGGACTTGAAAATAAGAGGACGAGTAGAAACCATTCTAATTACAGCTTTATTAAGATCGGTCAGAATACTGAGAAGAGTCCTGGAGCCTTGAGGAAACTTCCTGTCACTAAAACTCCAGGGAGAAGCCATCAGCTTACGCTGGTGTAAAAAAACTCCCAAAAGAGTAAATTAATAATAATTATAATAATAATAATAATAATAACTGAAGATTTTGCCGTTCCGACGGACCACAGAGTGATAATATAAGAAAGCGAAAAGATAGACAAATACTGGGACCTTGCTAGAGGACTAAAAAACTATTGAAAGGTCATACAAATTGTAGTTAGTGTGCTTGGAACGGTCCTCAAAGGTTCAGAAAGGGAACTTGAAGAATTGGAAAATAAAGGAAGAATCGAGACCATCCAAACTACAATATTATTGAGCTCAGCAAGAATACCAAGGAGAGTCCTGGAGACCTAAGGAGACTTCCTGTCAATCAGATTTATGTGAAATACCATCAGCTTACGCTGGTGTGGAAAAATCGCAAGGACAGATATAATGATAATAATTATATCGTATAAGTGAAAATAGATAAGACGCAACGGAATTGCATGTGCATATCATGTGGTGATGGAGATGAAACGATTAATCAAATAATAAGCGAATGCAGCAAACTAGCTCAAAAATAGTACAAGACTAGACATGATTGGGTGGGAAAGGCGACCCACTCAGAATCGTGCAAGAGACTAAAATTTCACCATACAACCAAATGCTATATGAACAAACCAGAAGCCCTTCTATAGAATAAGAGACATAAAATTCTCAGGGATTTTGAGATACAAACAGGTCACCTAATCTTGACCAGAAGACCAGACCAAGTGATGATCAACAACAAAAAAAACCTACAGAACTGAAGACTTTGCCGGACTATAGAGTGAAAATCAAAGAAAACGAAAAGAGAGACAAGTACTAGGACCTTGCTGGAGAACTAAAACAGGTGTGGAATATGAGAGTAACGGTGATACTAACTGTAACTGACGCGCATGAAACGGTCCTTAAAGGTGTAGTTAGAAAGTAGGAAAAGTAGGAAATCGGAGGACATATCGAGACCATCCACACTACAGCATCATCAAGATCGGCCAGAATACTAAGAAGAGTACTGGAGACCTGAGGAGACTTTCTATCACTCAGACTCCAGTAAAAGACCACCAACTAACGCTGCCGTGAAAAACTCACAAGAAGTAAAATAATAAATAAATGAATAAAAACTTTGGAAAATAATAAATTAAACATAATAGAATAAACAAATTACCAATCACAAAACTAATCGAATATAACCTCGTAAAGAATAATAATCCCGAGGAAAAAAAAATATCTATCCCTGTAGATATGAATAAAAATCAGATTTCTTTTACCAGAATGTCCCACAAACAAGATTATCCTTCTTATCATGCTCGACGCAACAATATATAAAAAGATACCCACCACATAGGAGCCTCTTGGTTCCATGATCGCATAGGCGAGAAACTGGTAGTCACAAAGCGCCGTTATTTACGCTACTCAAACTTATATTCATACACCCACACACACATATATACAAATATATATATATATATATATAGAGAGAGAGAGAGATTACCGCAGATATTACCTCAGCGAGATACCTGAATGCTCTGGACAAGTGCCTATTAATCTGATATGTAATATATAGCACAGTATTGAACGGAAAAGCTTGAATATTAACGCAAAGCCGGAAATCACATACGAATTCTTTATTTCGTGTACTCAGCGACACCGAAAAGATTATTCTAGCACAATTTCTCCAATAACTTATTCGAAGAATGAAGAAAGATAATTCCCTTAATTCCCTGTATATTTACGTTTGACAAAGTTCGAGAATCTGGTTACCGCATATTTGACTCATGCCGATTGATATCTAGACTCAATATTCCTTTTCTAAATGCATAAAAAATGAAAATGTATTATGCGTGGGGGGGCTGAAAAGTTCATTGGCTAAAAAGATCATATAAAGGCGGCGTCATATCTGCTGCTGATGACTTTTTTACCAATTGTAGTTTTTGGGGTGGATAATCCCCCTGTGTGTTGGACTCGGGATTGAACCAGCGACCTTTAGATTTCAGTCTAAAGCGCTTATTACACCACTAGGACACCCCTCTTTGCGTTCCTCCTCCACTTTCCTCCTCTCTTTCTCTCTCTCTCCTGTCCACTCTCTCTGTGCTTCTCCCTTCGTTTCTCTTCCTTCTGCTTCTGCTTCTCGCCGAGAAAAATGACGCCGAAAAGAAAAACGAGTCGGCTTTTATTCACGCCACCTTACCCATAATCCATTTCCTTAGCCTATAAAGATTCCGGTCGGGCGCCTCCTCTCTTTTTTCCTTTAATGGGCCGAAGGTGGATTATTGAAACAGCGGTGAGTATTTTTCTTTTCTTTTCATTGAGTCAAATCACTGACCTGCACGCCAGACACAAACGAACCCTCTTCTGTTGGGAGCTGCCGTTAGTCCCACTTTCATGTCCACACTCCCCCCTGGTCTCAAGATCACACATGTGGCATGGCGGACGTGGTCGTTTGTTGCGGGCACTCCTACGAAGGGGGATTGTCTGGACTTCTTCATCTGAGCTCTCTGAAGTGCCATCGGAACTATCGGTATCAGCGTCGGTGTTTGCAGCCGGATCATCAGGCACGCGGGGCATAGGTCGGATCCACAGTTCGTCATTGGATGATTCACCACTGCTGCTACTTGCCAACGGATTCGTGTTTAAGGCGGGCCGGATGTCCCTCACATGGCATGGAGTGCCATCAACCAGTACGGCCTGCTCACTGACGATGCCGGTGATTTTTCCCCTTCGAAAACGGGTGGTGCACCGGCTATTGGGAGGCTTCACCCAGACGGTGTCCCCTAACTCATACGGTCCTCTTGTTCCCTGCCGATCAGGCAGACGCGCGTCAATGCCCTTGATGCGCACTCGGTATCGATGGATTGCATTGGCGGGTGCGCTTGCAGCAGTCACAGTATCCTTTGGCGTTGCATTATACCTATAGACCGCTTCCGCGATCGTACATGCTTTCCTAGCCGCGATCCTCTTCACGCTTCGGTGGCACCGCTCTGCAATGCCGTTGCCACTCGGCCTATACGCACATCAGTGTCTGAGCCTGATCCCCCACTCGTCTACGAAATGCCTAAACTCCATGCTGCAGAAGGCTGTGTCATTGTCCGTGAGGATCTCTTCAGGTGGCCCCCTTTCGTAAAATATGGACTCCAATTCAAGGATGACACTGGAGGAGTCCTGTCTTACTAACGGGCGCCAAATCGCGAACCTCGTCGGTCCGCAATCTATTAGTGTGAGGAAGTGCTGGCTGCCATAATGGGTTACATCCATGCCCAGTCGGCTCCAAGTCGTGTCTGTTCCCAGCCGACCCTTCCGCCATCTAGCCGGGGCGGGGTCGATTGACTGGCATGTTTGGCATTCCTTGACCACCGCTCTCACTGCACTTTTTGACACTGACGGATTGGTCAATCGCACAAAATAGTATGTCCGTCTCACTCCGGGGTGCCCACTGTCGTGGTGTATCTCTCTGATCTTGTCCGCCGCCTCAACAGAGGCAGCACATAGTAACGGTACTGGCCCAGCTTCTTTCTTCATGGCGTCATACCATCTCTGTGGCACTCGAGTCAGCCTATCAGCGAGGTTACAGTTTGAGGTGACAAGTACCACATCCACAGACAGATTGTATTCCGTCACCAGCTTTTTTATGGTCTCCAGCCTCCGTCTGATCAGCATCTCGCTGGCCGCCTTGGTGCGCACCCTGGCCTTGCCTGTCAGCGTGTCCGATATCCAGTGGTATACGCATAGCGAATCAGTGTGTATGCGTAATTTCCTGACTTTCCACTGGAGTGCCAGGTTGACGCCTTTCATCACCGCATCGAGCTCTGCCAGGTTGATGTGAGCAGCGTCATTCGTCGGTCGCAACCAGCAGGCGTCCTCAACCGCAGCTCCATCCTTCTCCAACAGCACACCAATCGCCAAAGAGCTCGCATCCACCCACACATTCAGTTCGTCTCCCTGTACGCACCACTCTCCTTTTGCGGGGTCATCCTGCTTTACCCTTGCGATGGTCTCCTTCACCATGCGAACCAACAGATCGTCCGTTGTTTCGTCGTCCCAGCCTTTGGTGACTGCGCTTGCTCTCCTTTTTATGGTGCCTGTTGCCGCACGAGTCCATCCACACAGGGAGAAGACAACTCGTCTCGTGAAGATATCGGGTACTACGGGAACTGCAGTTCCGCGCCCCCACTTCAAGGTCCCCCGCTCCTGTCGAACGTTCAGGCCCAAGACACGGGTGCCATCCTCCAAACGTTCTGGGTTCTTGCAGATCAGACCAAACTTGGCCAGCTGGGACCTTACGCGTGATGACGATACAACGTCTTCGTTCACGTATATGTCATCAAGGTACGCCGATGTCCCCTCTTTTATTGTTTCCTGCTGTGACAACACCGCGTTGATGATGGTCTTCATTATTTGGGGTGCCACGTTCAGCCCGAAGCCCAGTCTGGTAAGGCAGTACCTTCTGCCGGCAAATACCACCGTTTGAAACGGCCACATCGTCTCGCTGACCCGGACCTGCAGGTATGCTTTTCTTAGATCCAGTAGGCACACATTGGAACCCAGCTGACGCCATTCTCGTAGCTTGTTGGCGCAGACGTCAGCATTTGCCGTAAATGCATCAACGTGCGCGTTTAGTTCGCGGTAGTCCATCACCGGCCTCACTTTTGCTTTGTTGTGCTGAGCAACTGCCATCAGCGGGATCAAACCTTTGGGTGGTCCAAGTTTCTTATAAGGGTAAGGAATTAACCAGCCATCCTTAATCCATTCGCGGAGCTCCTCTTCGTATGCAGGCCTTATTTGGTCGGGCACATGGTACTCGGCTACTCCGTTCCGCAGTTTAACTGGTTCCTGATTTCCTGACCACCTCCATGAGGCGGTCCAAGCCTTCTGGTGCGGGTCAAATTCGACACTAAAGTCAGGCTGGTCAATCCTCAGTGCTGCGCACACCGGGGTTTTCTGAAACTGTACTGCCCCCGCCTGCGTTATGTGGACACCACCTAGGGCTCTGATGGCATCATAGCCTAGAAGCAGGTCAAAGCTCAGTGGTTTTTTGAGCGCTACCAGCGCCTCGACGTTGGCCGAGTTTCCAGTTCTTGTGCGGATATTTACCGCGCCCACCCCGCAACACGTCCGCGTTTCTCCACTGATCGTGGTCACCCTGACACCTTTCTCCTTCCAAGTACGGCAGAGGCCCGCGAACACTATGGTGCGGGAGCAACCAGAATCGAGGAGTGCTGAGCACAATGTCTCGTTAACATAGACTTGAATAATCGGTAGCGCCTCATTTAATTTTTGCTCTGGGGAAAGGTTGACGCCGGCACCTTGCCCCCGGTCCCGTTTCCCGCACAATCCCGGGCCATGTGTCCGGTCTCATTACACCGGAAGCAGCGAACAGCTGTCAGTCGCCGCCAGCAGTTCCGCGCAATGTGGCCCTGGCCACCGCACCTATAACACCGGGCCCCACCACGCGGGTTAGACCCCTGAGACAGTCTGTCATCACTCGGTGTGGATTGCGCAGCGGCGATTACCGGATCCCTCAGCTCGGAATTGTCCTTCATCACGGTCCTGGCCCGGTCTACCAGGTCTTTAAGGGACAACGAGTCTACGTTTGAGCATGCTCGCAGGAGCTGCTTTGCTCCGGTCGGGAGCCCCGCCAGAAATTTGTACGCCAAGGCCCGCTCGGGCAGCCCGCCGAACAACACCGTCAGCTTCGTCAGCTCGGCCAAATATACATCCACAGTCACGCCTGGATGTAATGCTCTTGCCTCAAATTGCTCCCAGGCAGTGGCAGGGTCGATAGCAAACGCTTTGTATAGTGCTGCCTTGATCCTCTCATAACTCTGTTTTTCCTCAGCACTGAGCTGTTGATACACAGCGAAAGCCCCACCAGACAGACGTAGAGGAATCACATGTTCGATGCTCTTTACACCAGATAAGAGACAATGTAGTTCCACTTTTTCCACCCAGTCAAGTACTGGGGTCGAACCATTGAATTCAGGAATTAATTTAAGGTCGAACCTGTCCCCCATTATGCCGAAATAGCTTGTAGTTTTTGGGGTGGATAATCCCCCTGTGTGTTGGACTCGGGATTGAACCAGCGACCTTTAGATTTCAGTCTAAAGCGCTTATTACACCACTAGGACACCCCTCTTTGCGTTCCTCCTCCACTTTCCTCCTCTCTTTCTCTCTCTCTCCTATCCACTCTCTCTGTGCTTCTCCCTTCGTTTCTCTTCCTTCTGCTTCTGCTTCTCGCCGAGAAAAATGACGCCGAAAAGAAAAACGAGTCGGCTTTTATTCACGCCACCTTACCCATAATCCATTTCCTTAGCCTATAAAGATTCCGGTCGGGCGCCTCCTCTCTTTTTTCCTTTAATGGGCCGAAGGTGGATTATTGAAACAGCGGTGAGTATTTTTCTTTTCTTTTCATTGAGTCAAATCACTGACCTGCACGCCAGACACAAACGAACCCTCTTCTGTTGGGAGCTGCCGTTAGTCCCACTTTCATGTCCACACCAATGGGGTTCAAACACAGCAACATCGATGAAATTAGCTAGTGAACTGCAAGGGGAAATATGTTGAAAAATAAACCTGATTTGGTTCTGTTCCATGAGAGCGTCTTGGTCGGCCGATGAACTTTTTAGACGACCCTTGTAAATGTTGTACTCCTCTTTTGATTAGGTGATCTGTTTGTATCTCAAAATCCCTGAGAATTTTATGTCTCTTATTCTATAGAAGGGCTTCTGGTTTGTTCATATATCATTTGGTTGTATGGTGAAATTTTAGTCTCTTGCACGATTCCGAGTGGATCACCTTTCCCACCCAATCATGACTAGTCTTGTACTATTTTTGAGCTAGTTTGCTGCATTCGCTTATTATTTGATTAATCGTTTCATCTCCATCACCACATGATATGCACATGCAATTCCGTTGCGTCTAATCTATTTTCACTTATACGATATAATTATTATTATTATCATTATTATTGCTTGCATGTCAACCAAACAGTAAATGGTTAGTTTATAACAACTTAGCACACAGGAAGTTTTATAGTTAGACTAGCTGCGCTGAGCTTCACTCGACCAATTCGTCTCATACTAAAATCTCTTTCTTTTTTAGTAAGTCTTCAAAATATCACCTTCCAGGCTGGTTTATTGAGTAAAGGGGATACCCAACAGCATACCCTTGTTTTTATGGCACTTCTCTAACATCTACAGTGTCCTGAGTATGACACTAAATCGCAAATAGTGGTGAGGCTCCAGTTTTGGAACTTTTGGGGGTATGGAGTTACCCCCTTTGTTGTCATTACTCCATAGTTAACTCTGACCCGGAGTGGTAGTTCCATCAATCGGTCAAATAGATCTGCTTGAGATATTTGGAATAATTTTGAACCACATTAATATCTTGACTCTTAAAACATTGACAGACATCGGAACTAAGTATGAAGTATTCATCTGTTTCAAACGGTTGTGAACTACTTTTAATTGCTTGAAAATTATTATTTGATAGTAATACTTTAAATTGTAATTGTGTGCATTTAATTAGTATTAGAAAGGAATAATTTCGATAGCTATATAAATTACTATAGCCATATAATCACTATATATCCATATAAGGTTTGTAAATTATTAGTATTAGGGATAATTTCCATAGCCATATAAATTACTATAGCTATATAATCACTATATGGCCATGTAAGGCTTGTAAAATTTTAGTATTAGATAGGAATAATTACCATGACTATATAAATTACTATAGCTATATAATTGCTATATATATAAGGTTTGTAAATTATTAGGATTGGATTGGAATTGTTAATTTAGTATATATAATTGTAAGAAAATCATTATTATATTCCCCTTATTCCCTTATTGTCTATTTACTCTGATATATTCTATATCGCTGCCCATAATGAGTTTCCATTTTATTCTTCATCTCTCCCTTCTTTCCCTTATTGGCCCGAATCGCTTGACAGTTTCGTCTTCCCATCGTTGTGGGATTCTTCCAAGTTGTCGTTTCTGGTCTTTTGGATACCACTCGACAATTTTACGGGTTCACCTATGATCTGTGAACCTTGCGACGCGTCTGATCCAAGGTAACTTCAGTTTTCGCTAGTTCGCGATCACGTCTTTCACTCCGCTTCGCTCCCGTGTAACCTTACTTCGGATGTGCTCAGTCAAAGATATTCCCAGCATGGGTATTTATATAGCCCTCTGCTTCGTGACCAGTCGCTGTTCTTCCTTCTTCGTTGTGGCCCACATTTCGCTTGCATATAACATCTCTGGTAAAACACTTCAATTGAAGAGATTGGCAAGTTGGCTCTTGTACATCTTTGCTTTGAACACATCTTTTATCGTAGTAAATGCTTTTGACCCTGATCTCATTCTCCACGAGATTTCCGCATACATGTTTAGGTATATATTCAACATCCGTCCTAAGTAGACGTACTCTTTCACCTTCTCGATTTCATCGCTTCCCACCGCCACCCGAAGAAAGATAATAAATAAAAAGAATTTCTAAAGAAAAAAAAAGTGGGAAAGAATAAACCTGATTGAACAAATAGTTCCCTGGGAATGTCGTGCGTCTTTTTTTTTTTTTTTTTTTTTTTCCTTTTTAAATTTCTTGAAAAACACTGCTCTTCTCACATGTTTATTGTCGTTGAAAATATATTCTCCCACGTCCTCCATTTTTATTTTTGTGATAGTCGCATCTTCAAATAAATCCTTTCAAAATGTCAATCCCACAATTCAGTGTGATTTTGTAAACTCTACTTGTTCCATACTCTCACACACTTTTGCATCAAATTTCTTTTCATTGTGCATTTTATATAAGTTAGGCCTTATACACACGCACACACTCTCATATACACTCATATACACACTCACTCACACTCACACGTAGACACTTACACATGCACACTCACATATATACACACACACGTACACACATACATTCACTCACATCCTCACACACACTCACTCACATACATTCATACTCAAACACACATAAATGTATGTATCCATCCTGTCGGCTGGCACAATAAAATATACCGACTGCGCCTCTGTAAGCGATTGAGACTCCACTCCAACGAGTTTCTTAGGTATGACACTAAATGGTTTAGTGTCATACTCAAGACACTTATTGGTGTGGAGTCTCACTCTTCTGCAGAGGTGCAGTCAGTATATTCTAAGAGTGAGGCTCAGATCAAGGAGCTTTGGGGAAAGTGGAGATCCCCTTCATTGCCATTACTCCCAAGTCCACTTTGACTCGAAGTGGCATTACCTGTTAGAGCCCCATCTACCCGTCTCATAGAACTATTTAATCATTCACTCTACATGGAACCATCTAACTGTGTGCAACCGAATGGATGATGTTAATTAGAATTATTAATATTTGATCGCAATACTTGAAACCATTATGAGAGATATGCTCAATTCAATAAATGTGTTAGGTTTTAAGTCTTAAATTACAACAACCAACTTGAGAAAAGTTAACAAAATTATCCGAATGTTAGTCGTCACAAAGTACAATTTTACCTAAATTAAGTAAACTTTATCTCTGCCCAGCCCAAGAAATTTTCTAGTAGTAACTGTCAGGCTAGGCGAAGAGGGAGAGAAACGTATAAAAATAAAGGAGATAAAAAGGGGATGGGAATGCTAACTTTTGCTACCTAAAAGAGAAGTATGTCTATATTTCTTAAAAACAAAAACAACCAGTTCCCACGAAGTTATTTATTTCAAGAGAAATAAACTTTACAAAATTCGGCTTTGCGTATTTTTCCCTATGTTTATCGAAAACATTGAAGATAACAAAAATAACATACATTCAAGTAACGACACTATCATAACCAAAAAAAAAAAAAAAAGAACGGTACAAAAAATATAACAATTGACTTGCTCGAAGCAATGCCGTCAACCACCTATTGTCAGTTTAACTTTTGTTAATGATAAAATACCATTCTTTGGTATTTAATGTCAAAGTTCTTTTTGAAGCCAATTTTTAGGGTTTATTCTTTTTCTCGGCGTCTCCTTCGTTTGTAGAATCAATCTGGACAACCGTGTTCTTTTAGTTTCCTATGTAGACTTGTTGAAAACGAAGTTTACTATTTCTTTAACGGAACTTTGAGTAGACCACCGTTTCCTCCTCTTAGAGATGAATATCTTTCTATTCCAACTCGAATTTTCTTCTGTTAAGTCTACGGAGGCATTTACCTAATCTACTGACTCGGCCAACGGCTTCTCTTGTTGGCAAAATCATTTAATAATTTCGCCTCCAGACCTTAGACAACTTTCTTTTCAAGGGGACAGCATACCAAAACCACAAATAGCCTGCAGTAGGCTTATTGTTTCAACAAGTTACAATAAAAACCCTCCAAGGCAAAGAGCCTTAGCACAAGTGAGTAAATTGGCCTATTTGCTCAAGCCACCTTGCTTAAGAAAAAAACTGCCTAAAGTCGAAGGCAATTAAACAAGAGCCCACAAAGCAAAAAAGAACGAACCGGGTAGAACCTACTGCTTGTTCTGAACAAAACAAAAGAAGAGGGAGATCCCTTGGCGGGTCTCACTTAAATAACAGTAGGGGCAGGTGATAACGGCACAACTTCAAAACAGCCAATCAAATTTTAGCAGATATAAACAGCGGATTTTACAAATTCCAACACAATTTAGTTTTCTGGGTATGATATTAAACTGATGGTAAGACTCTAGTCTTGCAATTTAAGGAATGTTGAGTAATGCTTCAATACCATTACTCTCAGGTCCACTTTGACCCAAAGTTGTTGTATCTGTAAGTCAAATAGAACTGTTCAATCTTTTACTAAGAATTATTACTATTAATTATTCGAAACCATACAACTGTGAGTAAATTATTTATACACTTGATACATAGAATTACTTATGTTAAATAGTAATACTTGAAATCATTTAAGTGTGTGCAAACAAATGATTAATATTAGAATCATTAGTGATAGTAATGCTTGAAGCTATTTAACTGTGTACAAACAAATAAGCTCTAACTAATCTAAAAGTAAAGTAACATATAAACTATTTCCTAATAAATTATATATGCAATATATGTATGAATAAACAGGGGTTGGCCATAAATAAGCCACAAGCGTTGATATGCAATAAAACACCATCAAACTAGATCAAACACACACACACACACACATATATATATATATATATATGTATATATATATATGGAAAATCAAGTGATTTCCATACTAAAAAAAGGGTTAATTTTTGTATAAAGATTCGAGAAGCTGTAATTTTTGTATCTGTAATTTTGCATTTATTGACCAATCGGCGCATTCGAGCAAGTTTTTAAATTTCTTTGAAATTCGCCGACGTCAGTATTTGACTTGCCGCGCAGAATTCGAACGATCAAACCCCCCAAAAATTCAAGAAATCTTTTCCCTCCCAGATGTTAGGAAAACATGTTTTAACCAATTAGAATGATAAATCATTCACGTTTTTTTTAAATAAGTTATAAAATAGATACATAATTAGATTCATGGATCCATTCCGTAAATCTATTCAAAACTTTCGATTTTATTTCTTTTGAAGAAAATCTAACATTCTGTTCCTTCAAGATGTATTTGATACAAACATCACTTCATTATTCAAAGTTGGATAAAAATATTGTTTATGGAGATTTACTTCACATTTGTCTAATTTTTAGATGAAGTTTCATAATTTTTATCATTTAGAGTATTCGGTTTTTGTATTCATCTTTATCGCTATAATCACAACCTTTCGGCCAATGCATCCTCCGACCTTCTTCAGGTGTTTCTTGTCGAACTCGGAAGCCAATACAAAACTTTGAACCGAACCCTTTATTTAATCCACGGGGTAGATTGTTCCAATTTCATTATCTATAACCGGGTACAAGAGTTAAGCTACTGTAAATATTCCTAGCTATTTTTTTTTTTACCTGTAGTCAGGATTGAATCTGCAACCTCCAGATGATTTGACTTCTTTACCTAAACGCCTATATCTGTTATGCTACATGTCCTGCTGCATATGAACTGGTCTACTATTTGCAGATGATACATACATACATACGAACGGAAGATAGATAGATAGATAGATAAACTCAACGTGGAAAAATGGTGAGCAAGCTCATTACGCTGGCGATATCAAGTATTATGACTTCATGAGAATTGATTTTTATTTATTGCGGACTTTTTGTCCTCATCTTGGTAGTTTTTGTGTTGTTTCTTCTTTCACTACGTTTCGGCCAAATTTCACCTCTGGCCTTCTTCAGGTGATTTACCGCAACTTCGGATAGGAATGCTGAGTCTTGTAACCGTATCCCCAGTAATTAGTGCCTTCCATAGTTGTTGTCTATCGCACCACGTTTTTGACCAAGTAAACCTCTGGCCGGCTTGAGTAGGATTTGAAACCGCTATCTTCTGACAATGCTCACTTGGAACCGTAGAGACTCAACGCCTCTCTCCGCTGCGCCGAAGGGGGATCAAGGATGGATTTTTTGGTCTTATAAATCCTTATCTTTTTGGTCTTATAAATCCTTATCTTTTTGGTCTTATAAATCCTTATTATGACTTCGTATTCTATAAGTTTGATATCGTAAGACATGAATGCGTATCAAAAGTATGTTTGTGCTTTTTGACCTTTACCCCCAAATCTTATGACTCTTCTATATTAATAATAGTTACTGGTCCATTGGCATAATGGTTAGAGTGTTCGCCAATGGTCCAGGAGACCAGGGTTCAATCCCAGGTCGAGTCATATGAAAGACTCAAAAATTGTACTTGATGCCTCCTTACTTAACACTCAGCATTATAAGGTATGGATCAAGGGTAATTGGAGTAATCCAGGGAAAGGGATAGTGCCCTCCTGCACCACGGTGTAGTAGCTAATGAAAAAGTGAGCCTTCGGGTCGCCCTCGACTACGGTCGGCTAACTTACTCCTTATATACTAGTATGCATCAAAATACTATCATCTTTTACAGGTTTTTATTTCAAATATTTGTGTGTGTGTGCGTGCGCGCACTCATCATCAAAGGTCAATTGAATACTCTACATATAGGATAGTATCAGGCTATATATTTGGCGGTATCAAAATATTTTTATCTTTTACTGGACTTTATTCCGAAAAAATGTGAATTCAAACCACTTTTACTCCGCTTAAAAATTGACCTTATATCGTAGCATGCCCAAGGCAGAGGAGTTGGGTGAATATATACTTCGCAGTAAAACAGTAGATTCTTGAGTGCCAACCTTTTTTACTGTGCGCTTCCTTAAGCATGTATTCATTTAACCAACCAACGGGCAGGATGCAACCTAACGTAAAGTTTTCCTTCTTCTTGACTGGTTACCTCATCAAGGTTTAGAAAAGAGTCTCTCCGACAATTTAACCAAATCCGGAAATAGAAATAGATACTTAACTTTCCTAAGAGCATTTACACGAAATAAAACACAATTTTTAATTGAACTCAGGGTTTAATATAATGGCAGAGGGATTTCGGTTTATGCCTTTGGGTTTAGTTAGGCTGAGAAACTTTCGGCTCAGCACATGGGTTAGTTAGGTGCAACATTAACACAGGTGTTCGCGCACGCGCGTGCGCAGAGCAAACGTGTCACTCAAAGATGTCACAATAGCCCGAGATGGAAAATGGGGTTACAGAGTGCGGGTGACGTCACACACCGGAAGCGTGCGGAGGATTTGGGGAGATTTTGAAAAAGTCAGTAGAGTTGAGACTAGACACCAAACGAGACGGTTGACTTTCGCTAGCTCGCGAGGCCTTGAGCAGGTGTCGCACGAGATGGGGGTGGGGCAGATGAAAAAGCCAGAATAGAAAGATTGTGCCTCTCTCTCCTCATGTCGAAGAACCTTTAAAGTCAAAGGTAATAAAAAGTTTCGTACCTGAACAAAGAAGTAGGGACGAGCTCGTAAGTGATGTACTCCTGTGGACCCCTTCACACGCACGAGCAAAGGCAGGACGTCTAGCGCGAACATACATACAGCAGTTCTGTGCAAATACTGGAGGTAACCCGGAAGACCTGCCAAAAGCAATGGACGATAGGAAGGGGTGGCGAGAGAGGGTTAGAAATATCCGTGTGGATTGTGCGACATGATGATGATGATGATGAAGCATCAGCAGAGGCTAACCCCCCCTGCCAACGAGGCTACCTGTTGGCCGTGAGTGGCAACCCGTAATGTTTGAGGATGGGATCCTGGTGGCTGAACAGTTCTTGATCTGGCAACCGAACAGGTCAAATGAATTATAACACTCCACTTGAGCCCTTACAGGGCGAGACGAGCAGTCGGAGAGTTCCGATCCGAGTAATCAGCTAACCATGCCAAGTCCTTGCACCAATATGATTGTCTCGGACGTATTCTTCAAATTGCTCTTGTGGCAAAGTACCCAACCCTTTCCTATCTTAAAGGTGTAGAAAGCAGTGGCTGAAAGTCAAATGTGCTGAGATAGCAACACTTGAAATCATTTAAACTGTCTGCAAAAAAATGATTAATATCAAATAGAATTATTTGTGTAAAATAGCAGTACTTGAAACTATTCAGTATTCTGGCTTTGATATCAAACTACATTTGATGATGATTGGTTGGTTGGTTGGTTGGTTGGTTTCTTTGTTTAATGGCATATCAACCTTTGTAGATTATTTAATGCCAAAGCCATTCTCCAAGAAGAACAGTAGTGGTACTATTTAAGACATAGGTGGGAGGATAAGGGGATTCATACCTTTCCCAAGGGTATTTTTCCGAAAGTGAACGTAATAGCGCGATTGGAGTACGAACTCGCGTACTACGATTCCGCAGTCCATCGCTTTAACCATTGCACCACGAGGACACCCCCATTTGATGATGAAGCTCCAGTTTTGGAGTTTAAGGAATGTAGAGTAACACTTCATTTAAAACACTTGAAATCATTTAACTGTGTGCAAACAAATGATTAATATTCAATTAGATAGAAATACTTAATAAATAGAATTATCAATGTTTAATAGCAATAATTGAAATCATTGTATTTCGTCCTAACAAATGAGCAATATAATATATATTTTAGGATGCATTGAAATATTTTCATACTTTACCAGCCATCACTCTAAATCTTATTTCTCGTACACATCTTAAAACTTTCGATGTATATCTGGAGTTATCAAAATATCTTAATCTTTTCCAGGTCTTTACTCTGAATCTTATTTCATATTCACGTCTAAAATCTATCGATGACTATGCTATATAAATAATAGTATAAGAATATATATTAGAATATATCAAAATTTTAATATTAATATATATATATATATATATATATATATATATAATATCTGACTGACGTAAATTCAGCCGCGTTTCGATTCCAGCTTGAAGCATCTCGCGTGTATACAACGAAATGGTCTGTCTATGGATGACACTATATATATATATATACGTGGTGCATTCAATACGTTTCCTGACTTTTTTTTCACGGGCATTTAAAATTGTTGTAGACTCTTGAAAATTCAGTATGTTATTGCTATACATCTTATGAGATGACTGACCAATTTTCATAATTTCACGTTTAAATGAACAGCTACAGCAGGAATTCGAATACACCCTACTAAAGCCTGATTGTCACAGCTGGTGAATTTCAAAAATCCAATCTAGACGTGAGGACATTTTAGAAGAACGATATGCAATAAAATTGTGTTTTAAACTTGGAAAAAATGCCGGAGAAACGTATGGAATGCTTCAGACTGCTTTTGGGGCATCTTGCATGAATCGAGCATCAGTTTTTGAGTGGCATAAGAGATTCAAGGAAGGCAGGGAGACTGTGAGGGATGAGAAGTATAGGAGGAGTAAGGAAGTCAGAAAACCAGAGTTGATTGGCCAAATAAAGAATTTCGTGGATAGGGACCGTCGTGTGTCTATAGAAACAATGAGTGCACAGTTTGATGTTAGTATGGGAACTATACACACAATTCGCGAGGAACTGAAGATGCGGAACATTTGCGCGAAGTCTGTCCCAAGGGTGCTCAGAGAAGATCAGAAAGAAAGACGTTGTCATGACAGCAGAGAGATGGTCGAGCTGATCAATTCAGATCCCGCAGTTCTTGATGCTCTGGTGGCCTGCGATGAAGGCTGGATCTACTGCTATGACCCAGAGAGGCAGAGTTCCCAGTGGAATCATGCTGGCTCTCCCAGACCCAAGAAGGCCAGACAGAGCAAATCCACCCACAAACTTTTGATGATCCCTTTTTTGACAGCACCGGCATGATCTACATGCACTGGGTTCCCACTGGACAGACAGTCAACAGGGAATACTATGTTGAGGTTTTAAGGGAGTTCAGAAAGAGATTCCGTCGGAAGAGGATATCACTCTTCAAATTGGGTCAATGGCATTTCCACCAGGACAATGCACCAGTCCACAACTCCATCTTTGTCACAAACTATTTGACCAAGATGGGCATCAAGACAGTTCCTCACCCTCTCTATAGTTTAGATCTTGCTCCCTGTGATTTTTGGTTATTTCCTAAACTCAAGGAAAAAATTAGAGGCTGTCGTTATGAGACAATTGAGGAGATGAGAGAGGCTGTGACGAAGGTCATTGACACGCTCCCACAAGAGGATTTCCATGGGGCCTTCCAGAAGTTGTTGGAACGGTACAACAAGTGCATTGCAGCCGGAGGAGATTACCTCGAAAGGGACTAGAGTTTCATGTGTGTACTATCAATAAAAGTGCCCATACGAAAAAAGTCTGGAATATATTAGGATGTATTAAAAAGTTTTGTTGACCTTTATTCCATATTTCATTTAATGTTTACATATGAAGTTTGTCGATGACTCCTCTAGATCATTATTGTTCATATCATATCGTTGTTATTTCTATTTGACAATTCATTTTGTTCAGATAATATAACGTATTGAAAATCTGGAAATTTTTAGACATTATTTTAAACAAGGCCTTAAACTACTTTAGATACTCGTAGATTTCGGTTAGTGGATGGAAATGAAGTAACAGCTGACAGTACTACCGAAAACTCTTTTTAGCATATCACGAGGTCGTGTATTGACTTTTCCATTCGACAATTCGTGTCTGCGACGATGACATTACACGAGTCCTTGTCTTATTGAACATTGAAAGAAAAAATGACAAAGGCTGGAATGAGAAATATAATCTTACAATGAGTGCCGTACATTTGTGAGAGCCGTAAAATTAGTATGTCGCCAACAGTAATCTTGAAATTTATAAGCGGAAGTTAATCGACCATTTTTAATGACTACGACTGCACCCAGACTATAAAAAGCAACCCGGAAGTGATATTGACTCACAGTTAGAACAGCTGTGGATGATGGTGCACTTCTGTGCAGTACAGACATCAAATCTGTCTGGAGACTATTGGCTGAAAAAAAAAACCAGATATGTCTACTTGGATATTGGAATTAAACTAATAGTCCTATGATTTACAACTTATTTCAAATGCAATTAACGGAATATTGTTCCATTCAACAAGAAGTCCAAGAGACAATTCTAATAACAACTTTATTGATGTGCAACCAAACAGAAAAGAAGATACGAAAAAGATGCATGTGAATTGATTGATTTAAACAGCATGTCAACCTCCTAGAAGCATAATAGTTATCGTCATAGAATGTGGACACGGTGATTCGAGTTCAAGTCCTGAATGAGGCTATTTACATTTTCACATAGCACTAATACCTTTAAAAGATGTATGAATACACCCATTCTCCCTCTAGCTATAGGTAAATTGTCGGGCAGGTTGGGTTTTTAACCTTGGTATGGCATCCGGTCTCGAAGAAAGAGGTGAATTCAAACCAGACCGAGAGAGGGATGGGCTTTTTCAGGTCATTCCTGCTCAAGATATGCTACATGAATAGCACTTCTGTGATCAAACCAGGTATGAACCAGGAACAAGTCAACCCATCTGGGGTTATTTCATGCACTGAAGTTAGGGAATTGCGTACATTCTACGTTTTCAATTACGTTTTTTTGTGTAGCTTCATGTCTAGCGGTTAGAGTGTTCGCCAATGGCCCGGGAGACCAGGTCGAGTCATACCAAAGACTCAAAAATGGTACTAGATGCCTCCTTGCTTAACACTCAGCATTATAAGGTATGGATCATGGGTAAAGTGGAGCAATCCAGAAAAAGGAGTAGCGTCCTCTCCTACACCTTGGTGTAGTAGCTATCGAAAAGGGAGCCTTCGGGTCACCCTCGACTATGGTCGCCAACTTTACTTTACTTACTATATGATATCAAGTATTCCTATCTAATATAAATAACTTGCAAACAGATCTATTTGATCCATAGGTATGACCCTAACAGATATTACCACTCCAGGCCAGAGTGAAGCTGGGAGTAATGGCAAGGAAGACGTACTCCATAATCCCCAGCGTTTCAGAGTTGCAACCTCAACACCAGATGCAATCTAGTGTCAAACCCAGGATAACTCTGTTAGTGGTGGTATTGGTGAGGGTCTTATCCTCAGTCGGAGATAAGGTATCTTCTAAACCCTGTTGACAAGACAAAGATTTATATGAGGATCTATATGCGTACAATATGAGTAAAAATACCATTCTTTGACCTACTTGGTTATTTTGTTAATTACCAGTTATTTACAGCCATATCCGTAATTTATGAAGATTCGTGTCTCACGAACTAGATATTTTTGGATGTGTTCGCCATTTGCCTATGTGCCAAAAACGCAAAATGACAGGCGTCTGAATAAGTCATCACCAGACAACATTAATCGACGACTTCATTTTACTGAATTATCTTCACACTTTTTTCCCTTGTCGCTATGATAACTATTTGTGTCAGCTCCTAGTGATCATCGGAAAATTAATCCTGCCCACAAGAACGAGTAATCCCAATTACTTATCTTTTATTTCTTGCCAATTAGCTTTAATCTCTGTAATCTTCAGCAAATTTATATAAATATGTGTGTGTGTGTGTGTGTGCGTGCGCGCGCGTGCGCGCGCGTGTGTGTGTCCTCTTAGTACATATATATTAAATATATAAGATTTGGTTTGGTTGGGTTTAATGGCATATCAAACATTGAAGGTTATTTAATGCTAACATTCCCCCTCCCTCTCTCAATATATATATATATATATATATATATAATACATAAATATATATATATGTATATATATATGATACATATATATATATATATATATATATATATATATATATATGTAACATTTAATAAATAAGTTGAATTTATATTTAATAAATAAGTTGAATTATATTAAATATATAAGATTTGGTTTGGTTGGGTTTAATGGCATATCAAACATTGAAGGTTATTTAATGCAAACATTCCCCCTTCCTCTCTCAATATATATATATATAATACATAAATATATATATATGTGTATATGTATATATATATATATAATACATATATATATATATATATATATATATATATATATATATATATATCTAACATTTAATAAATAAGTTGAATTTTGGCAACGGCTTTGGCTATAGGAAACACTACTTATAGTTGCAATTTTCAGGGAAATCAATTGTGATGGCTCCCTTCATATCTCATTACCCAGTCACTCTGTCCTGCTTTACTGACGTTTGTATCTCAAAGTCACAAAGAATTTTATGCGTCCTCATTTTCTCGAACAGATTATTATTATCTAAGAAAGGAAAACCCGTATGTTTTATAATCAGCGAGAGTATTTAATGTGCAGAGATCATTGTGTAAATAAGACGTTGCCGGACTGAATTTTCGCGGCTAACATGAGACGAGATGCTTAAGCATAATCTAAACCTTATTCCTATTTACCTCCTCTCTCATATTCGTTCAATCTATCTTTCTTTTTCGTTGCTTTTCTCACTTCAATCTCTCCTCTCTCTCTTTTTTTTTTCTATTTTTCCTTTTTCAATATCATTTTTTTAACCTTTTCTTCCAGCTGTTTTCTTTCTTTCTTTCTTTCTTTCTTTCTTTCTTTCTTTCTTTCTTTCTCTCTTTCTTTCTGTCTTTCTTTCTCGTCGCGCTGCGCGTAAGGACACGGCGCTAATTATACGGACTATTCACAACTTTTTTTTAGGAGGGTGGAAATTAACAATGCCTCTATTTTTATGAATGAATATAATCCGCTATATGTTATCTTTAACATGCCGAAAAGACGTTTTTATCTGCTGATAAAGATGCTACTATGTAGAGAAATGGCAGTAGGCTGCAATTATCATGTTTCACTGAATGGACGATCAAAGCCCTATTAACGTTTATGTGTGTGTGTGTGTGTGTGCAAGGTCTTCGAGAGAAATTTTGTATAGCAGTACAAGACTATTTTCAGGATCCCTGATTAAAAAATCGAGATTTTCTGTTCCGATAGTTTCACGGGATAGCCCTGGAAATAGATGAAGTACTATTGTTATTACGAGGATAGATTAAAGGTTTTCCTCTATTTTGGTAATGTATGTGTTTGCCTTGGTCGTATAAGTGACAACCATACTAAACTGTGAGATGCCGAGCTCGCCTGATACTCTCCGAGCGCTACTCGCCAGATTTGTCTTTATGACTTGGTACACGACCTCGGAATCCCCGTTTTTAGGCCTGACTGACCTTGCCTGACTGACCTTCATGTAACCTGAGCAAAATTTCTTCAACCATCTGGTTGCTGGATTGTGATCATCTGTGCTATCACCTTTCGCGCAACAAATGCTCTTAGTTGCTTCTGCGGTGTTATGGACCGGTTCGAACTCATAAAGCATCAGTTCCTGAATTATACTACTTTTAACGTTTATTTTTCCAGCTTTAAATCACACACGTAGTGAAGCAATGCACAGTGTGTCAGCGCACCGACTTCCACGGAACTACTAAATACTGGGGGTAACTCGTATGGCTTGAACTACTTCGGTCACGTGACATAAAGTAAAGTAAAGTTGGTGACCGTAGTCGAGGGTGACCCGAAGGTTCCCTTTTCACTAACTACAACACCGAACTGTAGGGAAGGGCGCCTAATCCTTCCGTTGGATTGCTCCACTTTACTCTTGATCCTTACCTTATAATGCTGAGTGTTAAGCAAGGCGAGATCAAGTACCATTTTTTTGTGTCTTTGGTATGACTCGACCTAGGATTGAACCCCAGTCTCTCAGACCATTGACTCTAACAATTATGTCAATTGCCTATGATATACACGCCGTAAACATTGCAAAACTTTCGACTCGCCGTTGTTAATCTGGGACACAAGGCTCATCTTGCTTAAAGAATCTGCTGTTACTAAGTGGTTACCCATCTTAGTAGGGAGCTGGATCATCGCTGCTTAACTTTGGAAAACTGGCGGGAACTGGTGACTATGCCATAAGGCAAGTGTACGGATTGGTTTTGCTGATGCATATAAATCAATTTAAAAACTAATACTTATTATTGTTAGGCTTAACCTAGTTTGGTACAAGGCCGATAATATAGAGCACCCCCTGAAATTCAAACTCACTAATAATTGGCTGTATTTTTGTATCTGCATTTATAAACAAATCGCTACTTACGGGCTCGTTTTAAAATGACTTTGAAATTGGTTGACGACAATATTTGATTCGCCACGAAAAATTTTAAACGATGAAAACCTATAATAATTTAAGAAATCTTTTCCTTCCTGAATTGTTGAAAATACACTTTTTTTAGTATATTAGAATAATGGATAAATCATTAACTTTTAAATCTAATTTTGAGCCTACCTCGGTTTTATAAATAGCGAAAAAATAAATATTCTCTTTTGTAGGTATGGATTTATTCTATGTCTATTCAACTACATTAACGCTTCTTTCTTTTGACTGAAAATCTATATTCTTTTCTTTCAAGAAATGCATTTAATTTTGACATCACTTAACTAAATTTAACGAATACGCAATCATATTTACCAACCCCTCCGCTCGGGCAGGATATGACACAAGGTCAATTTTTAAGCGGAGTTTAACAGGTTTGAATTCAGAGTATTCCTTCTCCTAGACTAGTTGCCTCACCAAGGCTGGAGAACCCAGTCTGTCCTACTATTTACCCATAGCTGGAGGGAGAATAATTGGATTCATACTTTTCCCAAGGGTATTGAAATTAACGAATACGTTATAGTTTCTATAGATTTATTTATACTGCTACTTCAGCCTTAGCTTGCCGATGAAAATTTCAGTAGCAGCTGCATATACCTTTAACGCATAAAAGTATTTTCTTGTTCACATTGTGACAAACTTATACCTTGAACTTTTGCATTTACATGATATACCCCTGTAGCAGAAAGAAACTTGAATTTTTGTTTGGCGCGTAATTTAATTTGACCGTTAGAGTCGCCGAACATTTTCACCCAGTCAGGATGACTTGTCCGATTCAGCCCGAACCATATTTCCTTGCAGCACCAAAAATTGAAGAAAGACCGCGAATCTCTCTCTCGCTCAGAAATCCCCAAAGGGAACGGACGTCTTAACGTCTGTTCCTGAATAGAGTAACCGCATCAACCATTATGAGGAGAGCCATCTAGATTATGGATCCCTTGGGTCGATTCTTCTAGACCAAGGGATTCTAGTTTAAAACAAATTAGATGATACACTCTGACAACTTCCTACCTTCTTTCTTTACAACGAGGTTCGCAGCATACCAGCGTAAACACCTTTACTTCATGCTGCCATTAAACCCTTGATACAAAAACCTAACGACGTCTTCGTTCTTCTCCACCACCTTTATTTTCCATCAATATTTAGCGAGGGGATAACTACCAACGAAATACCAACGCAACCAAAGTAATACCAACAAAACCAACTTAAACCTTAAACCAAAAACCCAATAATAATAAGAATGATATTAATTATGTTATCCCCATTGCTATAAATGGCGAACTTCCGACTTGTGAGAACACGGCAACCACATATAAAAACAAATTAAATATACCACTACAAAAATGGAAATTAAATATCAAAACACAATATCTCCTCCTACACCCCTTTAGATAACAGTTACATTTCATGCATAAATTTTCACTTTTCTCTTGTAGTGTAATCTTTATTCAAATTTTATCTACCCTCTAAAAATTTAACGATAAAAGAATCGAAGGATTCATGTATTACTATATTCTTTTTAGGTTTTATTTTTCTTTACATTTAAAATATTATTTTAACCACCCCCTAAAGTTATCCGTGGTTTGAAACATTATAATTGTTTTAATTTTCTAAAGACTTCATTTTTAAAATTGACAAAAATTCAAATTTTGTTCTTAATTATCGATTGAGTTCCAGAGATAAAAATGTATTCGTTTAGATTTATTTTCTTATTTTTTTTCCAATAAAAATGTAACAATAAAATGAAACCCAGAATCAAGAATGTATCTTTATTTTTAGGTGGAAAAACTTCGTGTATTACAGTGTAACCCGGATATAAGAGAGTAGCCGGGACCCGATAATAAGTCTCTTATAACCGGGTTTGTGACCAGAGACAATCTATCTTATATCCTGTTTCTCTTATATCAGGGTCTCTTATATCAGGGTTACACTGTAATTCAAATGAAAAGCATTCGTTTATTTTATAAGTCGTTTCCTTCTTTTATTCTTTTTTTTTTTTTTTTTTTTTTCAAGTTACACAGATTAAAAAATTAATATATTTTCTTTTGATATGAAAATTATTTGTTTTTGAGTTATGGAAAAACGATGCTTTTCAATTTTTTTCTTTTTTACCTTCTAAAAAATGTAACATGATAGGTGGGAGGTACAGTAAAAAGAATGCAAATATGTTCAAACAATTAAAAGGAGCAAAGAATTTACAAATGTAAAATTTTTAGTACAACAATTTCTTTTACTTTTTGCCTTTTTTTTTTTTACATTTAGAATTGTATTTTAAAAAAGGTAACTTGATTTGAAACATTTTCATGATTTTTGCTTCTCTAAAAAGTTTTTTTGTTAATTTTACAATGAGTACTAAATTGCAAAACAAAAATTTACGAAAAAGCATTAAATTCAAACTTTGCCTTTGGAATCTGCGAGATATTTAAACATAGAAGGTTATTAAAAGAGTTAGACATGCTTTTTGTACTTATGAAAAACTGTGAAGAGTTATACAAAACGATAAATTTCTAATTATTGAGTTATATCATTTTATCTGTAAAAATAAAAAAAATGAATTTTGTGCTTTTCCTTCTTATGAAAATATTTAAGTGAAAACACAATTTTAATGCTCAATGACATCTCTTTTTTGAGTTATAAGTCGACGCGTACATACCAAAAGAGACGTGATTCCTTTATATATATATATATATATATATATATAAAATTAACCTAAATCGCGAGTCGAAAATCTTCTACTAAAGTTTCACCTTATCGGATCATCAGGAAGCCTAAGTTCGACTGGTAGATATTAGATTAGTAATATATATATATATATATATATATATACCCGTGTTAAACCCTTTTTAATCTCGAATTAAAACAGACGATAAAAACGAATTCAAAAAGATTGTTACATAAACAATTTCAATGCGTTTCGGTATTTTCAGTTTTTAACCAACCTAATATTCAGTGTTTGAGCCAAAGTAAAGGCAGAAATAAATTAAATAAAGAAAAGATAGATTTTTAAGGCAGACAGTCCTCGCCATTTTGGAAGATTGACGTGACTCAGTTTTCTTTCTCCCATATCGCCCCTTTTCACCTTGAACAAAACGAAGCAAAATTACATATCCTCAAGCGAGAAAATTAACAAAGTTAAATTTTTCTCCAAAAGTTTTTCCTACTCTTCAACTTGATGACCCATAAATCAGCCGTCCATGATGATATTAATGCTTCTATTTTGGAAAAATTGTAGAATTCTAATTAGCATTTCATAGTTATCTGCATAACATTGAAAATTTTGACAATTAAAAAATGTTTATCGAAAAATCGACAAATGAGTTGAATTGTTAATTATATATATATATATATATAAAAATTAGCTGACTGCTATCGAGGGTGACCCGAAGGCTCCCTTTTCGATAGCTACTATACTGAGGTGTAGGGGGGTGCTACTCCTTTCCATGGATTGCTTCACTTACTCTTGATCCGTACCTTATAATGCTAAATGTTGCGCAAGACAGCATCAAGCATGTTGTAATTAGAAAAAAGATAGAAATAAAAATAAAATGAAATAAATCCAAAGTGTAGTAGTTCCAAGAAGCCTCTTACAGGGGGCGAAATCCATGAATGCTTGAAAACAGACTTACTGGCACGAGAAAGAAGTTCTTCCTTATTTGGCAGTGACCAATTGGACTGGAAAGATCTACTTCTCTCCTGCTGATATGGAAAACCACGTGTCCGCTTTGCGACACGCTGGCTCACCCTTCCACCAGTAGCAGCTGTCTCTGCTAACAGCTGCCTATATTAAAAACTCCCACTGGACATGAACATACCGAATTTAGACATATTCACCACTGAAAACGACTAATATATTTTAGCACCTTGTCTTGAAGACCATTTGCATTGGCTTCAGGAAAAATTTCCTACCCACAGAATGTTTGTTGAACCCAGATATAAAGTTGACATTTGAAAGGTATCTTCGTCTTTCTTTTCTTCCTTTCTTCAGTAATTCCTTTGCAGCCTTCTACAGACGAAGAAGCCAACGAATTAAATGGGTTGGTTGGTTGGTTGGTTAGTTGAGTTTTATGGTATATCAACCTTTGTAGGTATTTAAATACCAAATCCATTCTTATACAAACAATCAGTTCTATTTCAAACAATTCAGTTTAGTATGAGTACATAGTTTAATTGTCAAAAACATTTCTATTTCAAGATATTCAGTTTAGTCGAACAGTTCTAATTCAAACAACTCAGTTTAGATGTGAAAACAGTTCTATATCAAGTAATTCAGTTTAGCATAAGTACGCAGTTCAGTGCTAATTGACCCATGGATAGGACCCTATCAAATGCTATCACTCCGGGCCAGAGTGGACCTGGGATCGATGGCAATGAAGGGGTACTTCGCATTGCCCAAAGCTCCAGCATTATTGGAACCTCACTATCAGATTGTTTTGTGTCATATACAGGACACTCGCTGCGGGGGGGGGGGTCCTCACCTCCCTGTAGAGAAGCAGTCAGTGTATTCTACAGCTCCAGGCGACTGGGCAAGAATTAAATGGAGTAAAGAAAACATATGGAGTCAGACATAAAAAAAAATCCCAAAACGACTACTACCAACCAAAATGAAACAAATAACATCCAACAATTCTTCTTAGCCCCATCAGTACCATTTTTAAACACACACACACACACACACACACACACACACACACACACACACACACACACATATATATATATATATATATATATATATATATATATATATATATTTGAAAAAAAATTATGCACGTTTAGGCATCCGTACTTATACACCCTTAAACAAATATGTATCTGGTCTTATACAGATTGATTTTAATATGATTTTTTTTTTTTACTTGTGTTGCGATTAATTTTCACCCCTGAATTATGTACGGGAACAAAAAGAGGGAGATTATTTTGAAAAATTAGCGTTTATGAATATTTGCTTATCATTTGTTAATTTTGTTTTCGTGTCTTTTGTTTGTTTGTTTCATCATTAGGCTATGGACTTATGGATTTTATTCATGTGTAAACATCCATTCAGTCAATCACATTCCCCAAAATAAACATGTATTCAAATTAACATCCACGCTCAGTGCCATGTAAATTGCTTTTTTCCTCTTTTTCTTGTCACCAGAAAACTTGCCATTCTCTCTGATGGAGAAAGAAAAATCTAAGATCCCAGTTAATAAAGGGAGAAAAGCAGCAGCAGCAGCATACAGCAGCAGCAGCAGTAGTAGTAGTTGTAGTAGTAAGTAAAAACCAGGAAGCTGTAGCAGCAGCAGCAGCAGCAGCAGCGATAATGAGAAAGCGTTTGTAATACGAATTTTTTCCTCGAAAGAAAAAAATGCCATAAATTCTCGTCCGTCTAAAGTTTACATTAACATATCGACATAAATACACTGTAAATCTTTATGTCACTCCCTCTTCCTTTCTTCTCTCCTTCTCCTCTCCCTCTAGTTTCTTTTCCTGCCTCTACTTCCCTTTAATCTTCTTCTGCTACTTCTCTTTCTCTTTCTTCTCTTTACCTCTTTCTCCTCCTCTTAATTCTTCTTTTTCTTCTTTTTTTCCCTTCCTTTTCCTTTTTTACTCCTTCTTCTCTTATTTCTACTTAAATATCTCTCTCTTTATTCTTCTCTTTCTCCTCCTCTTTATCTCTGTAATTTTCACTTTTTTCTTCTCTTTTTCTTCCTTTTCCTCCTTTTCTTCTTCTCCAATTCTAAACTTTTTCTTTTCTTTTTTCCACCCTTTTGTCCTCCTTTTTCCTCTTTTTCTCTTCCTCCCCCATCTTCATTTTCTATTCCTTTGTATTCTTCTTCCCTTTCTCCTCATTCTTTTCTCTACTCTTTTTCTCCTCTTTCTTCTCTTTTCCCACTTCTCATCCTTTTCTATCCTTTGTTTCTTTTATTAGTTCATTCATTCATTCATTCTTCTTCTTCTTCTTCTTCTTCTTCTTCTTCTTCTTCTTCTCAACCGATTTATCTTCTCTCCCCTTTCTTTCCCCACATTTTCACACACACACACACACACACACACACGTGCGTGCTCGCGCACTTTTTCCATTCGTCCTTTCAAATCTGACTTTTTCTCCTTTTTGCATGTTTCATCTTTTCCTATTTCTAATCCTCTCACTTTTTTTTTCGATTTTTTTAATCGTTTTTTTGTTATGTTTGTTGTTTTATTTTTGCTATTTTTTGTTTGTTTGTTCGTTTGTTTGTTTTTGTTTTTTACTTACCAGATTTCCATTTTTTTATCATTTTTCTATGAAAATTTTTAGTTATATTTCCAGATCTCTTTTAACTTTCTTTTCGCTTTTTATTTATTTTTCGTTTTGTTTTTTTCTTTCTGACTCGTAATACACACACACACACACACATTTATACACATACACACACGCATACGCATATATATGTATATATATTAAAAGAGAGACAGAGACAGAGGTAGAGACAGAGGTAGACAGACAAACAGAAAAAGAAGTCAGATGCAATGTGCAGTTGAGCGTAACGGTTAACGGTGCGGAAAATGGAATCGGTGAACCGAATTCAAGTTTAGATCAAGACTATTTAGGTTCACTTCGTACTAACATGCCTTAAGAAGGGCATGATTCCATATCTATCCTCTACCCAGTTATGAACAAATAGCAAGACAGATTAAGTCCTAACCTTAGTTGGATCCAACCGAGGAGATTGACATTTTAAAAACGTGATCGAGGAATGCGGTAACATTAATTTCTCAACATTTAATTTAGAGTTGTCAAATTCCACTATGAGTTTATCAGATCTTTATCAGAGTCTCAGTTTTGTCGGTGGTTTTGCAATACGTTGACGGTATCCCTTGCAGAGGAGTAAAAAAACCTTCTGATTGGTTTTTATGGCATATCAACCCTTGTTAGCTATTAAATGCCAAATCCTATTTATACATATATATTAAATAGAGAGAAAAATCGAAAAACAAGGTTATACGAGGAAAAAAATTTAATGTAAAAGAAAGTCGTTATAACGTTTCGGTTCTTAGGAACCATCATCAGGACTTAGAAAGGATGATGTCGAATGACATTGAATTCAACGTTGACTTTCTTTTACATTAAATTTTTCTCTTTGGATTACCTTGTTTTGCAATTTTTCTCTATAGTGTCGTATTCATTTCTGCTATATATTTCCATATTAAACATGTGATTTGTAAATAAATTTTTTTGATAATATTTTTAAACGAACTTGAGCTCTTTTTTTTTTTTTGTACGCAGTTAAATGGTTTCAAGCATTTCTAACACGAATAATTCTATTTACTATTAATCATTTATTTGTACAAAGTTAAATGGTTTCAAGTATTGCGATGCAATAGTAACAATCCAACATCACTCATTTGTCTGCACAGATTTAAATGGATATAAATATGATTTGAAAGTGAATAGTTAGTTGGTAATTTCTTTTTTAAATAGATTAGAACTAGTTTGTTTGATTACTAGAATGGCTATTGTTTTTCACAGTTAAATGGTTTTAATTATTGCAATCAAACCCAAATAATTGTTTTCAATATTAATCATTAGTTTGCAGATAGCGATGTGATCACAAGTATTACTATTTAAGACGTATTTTATTCAACAGCATTCATTCATTTGCACAGTCGAATTTCGAGACACTTTAGCAGAAACGTTTAACAAGTTATCACAGGCTTTTATATATATATATATATATATATATATATATATATATATATATATCTTTGGGAAAGGTATGAATCCAATTATTCTTCCTCCAGCTATGGTTAAGTAGAAGGGCAGACTAGGTTTTTCAACCTTGGTATGGCAACTGGTCAAGGAGAAGGGAAACCCTAAATTCAAACTTGTACAAACTCCGCTTAAACTTGGCCTTGTATCGCATCCTGGCCTTGCAGAGAGGTATATATATATATATATATATATATATATATATATATATATATATATATATATATATCGGTCCCATTCTTTTCTAGACACATTTGTTGTGAACAACTTATTTTTAGTGGAGGCTAAAAGGAATATTACGCATATACAACACTCGGTATTTACCCATTTGTGGAGCAAGGGGGTGAGGAGATGCTTGCCAAAATTCAACATAAATCTATAGAAACTACACTGTGACTGGTATACACTGCTCTCCTAAATACATTAACTATTTTGCAATTCCCTAAATAGACTTACTCCTCCATGAGGATTCCTCTAATATGTTATTCTTGAATACTCCAATAAGTAAGCTAAATGCACAAATGAATGCAAAATGGAAACCTGAAAAATAGACATGAAAGTTTCTAAATTCTACACACCATAAAAATGTTCTAAGAGGCAGTATGTATTTATTCGTGCAGGATGTGACACAAGGTCAGTTCTCAAGCGGAGTACAGCTGGTTTGAATTCAGAATTTTCCTTCTCCCATAATGGTTGCCAAACCAAAGCTTAGGAACAATTCTGCCTTACTATTTAATCATAGCAGAGCGAGAACAGATATATTCATACATTTTCCAAAGGGCATTTGCACAAAGTGAAATGTAAACAACTTCTTCTAGGATTTGAACTCATGTCGCGAATTCTATTTCTTACGACGATAATTGTAACACTAAGCACACCTCCTTCGAGACAGTAGTTGAATAAAGATGAAGATGTTGTCATCTAATAAGTTCGCTTGGTCTGGTACAAGGCCAGAAATAATGGGGTTATTGCTATTATATAATGTTAACTTGTGTAAATTAGTCCCCAATTGAATTTAGTTGGGTTTTTTTTAACTGGTAAGATTTACACTGGTAAGTTTTACAAATACTTCCATTCATGAAAGGGTTAAGAAATGAAGCTGTATCAAATAATTCCTTCACTCCATTGAACATTTCATAATTAGATATTTATATTTACCCAACTCATCTGCCATGGGCAGGATGTGATATATAGGATGTGATATATAGTCAATTCTTAAGCAGAGTACAACTGCTTTATATACAAGGTTTTCCTTCTCTTAGTCTGGTTGCCTTACCATGAGTAAATAGCTCAGTCTGTTCTACTATTTACTCATGAGAGGAAAAAGATATGGATTCATGCCTTCTCTAAAACGCGTTAACCCGAAATGAAAAAGCAAACAGCTTCCTGTAGATTTTGAATTCGGATCGGCGATTCTGTTTCCTACGATAATAATCGTTACGCAAAGTGTGCCTCATTTGTCTGTTGCCTATGCAGCAAGTATCCCCCCTCTCTCTCTCTCTCTCTCTCTATCTATCTATCTCTCTACAATACCGACGTTGTCCAAGGAAAGATACATCACTCTTTAAATGTTTAAAATAGTTTTTTGGTAAATAAATTCAGGCATTGATTTATTTCCGCCAAGATTCTAACTGAACTCGTCGGTGATTCCAATTTCCTCAACCATAACCGTTCCGCCATATGAGCTTCCTTTATCAAAAAAATCTTTTATAGTGTCTTGTCATAAAAGCAGCGTGTGGCGTAACGGTTATTATCGTGGGCAATGGAGTTGACGAACTGCGTTCAAAACCTAGACAAGGCTGTTTGTGTTTCACTTCGCTCTAATGCCCTCAAAAAAGACATGAAACCCTTTCTTCTGCCTCGCCCACCCAGTGACGACTAAATTGTGAGAGAGAAAAGTCTATTTAGCCTTGGTAAGGCAGCCAGTCTAGGAAAAGGAAAAACGCCTGAAAAACCTAAAGAATTTTGTTCCGAGAATGTGCGACACTCTAATGTCCCGTTCTTTTGTTATCAGCTCATCCAAAAAGTTTGGCTGGTCCTACAAATCCTCTTCACTATAAACAAATCACTTGTGTAGTATAGCGAGGATACCATTCTTTTGTTATCAGTTCCTCATAAAAGTGTGGTTGGTTCTGCACAAACCTTCACCACAATAAACAAATCAACTGTCGGAGCAGTCAAGTGAGTACGCTATTCTGTTATCATCTCATCCAAAAAGTGTAGCTAGTTCAACACAAATCTTCACCACTATAAACAAATCTCCCATGTAAGCAATCTAGCCGTTCAAATCTTTCACTGAATTGTTGTGGCTGCGGATTCATTTAAATAAAAATAACGGCGATTTGTGACAAAAAACCTGTTTGCTTGGTGACATTGTTGACACAGTTTTAGTTTTCTTACTTACCTAATTTACCAAACAGGTTTTTAGGTTAATTACAATACGTGGTATTACTAACTAGTTACCAATCTAAGTATTGAACAGGTTCGTCGATGCTTAACTTCAGATATTTGAAAATATCATTGTTAATTACAGGGTGTTTCACAATTGTTGAAAGAAAGCAACGGCCTTTTAGAGCTTCTCTGTTGACTTTATTCCATTTCTCTTTTCAGATGTTGGGAAATAATTAATATTTTAACCTAGGGTGTCCTCGTGGTGTAATGTTTAAAGCACTGGACTGTGGAATCGTAGTAAGCGAGTTCGAACACCAGTCGCTCTATTACGTTCACTTTCGGACAAATACCCTTGGGAAAGGTATGAGCCCCCTTATCCTCCCAGTTATGGGTTAAATAGCATCACTGCTGTTATTCTTGACGGATTGCTTTGGCATTAAATAACCTGCGAAGGTTGATATGCCATAAAACAAATATAGCAAAATCAAGCCTTGGATGATGAAGCAGACGATTTTTTTAGGAAACTAAGTTTTTCAAGATTGTTCAAGCAAGATACAGAAGAAAGTTCAATTTCAACACATTTCCGAAAAGGAGTTAAATTTTCAGTGTTGGCCGGATTTTCTGGTCTTGGTAATTCAATTCACAATATAATTCCTCTACTTAAAAAAAGAAAATGTTCGTCAAATTTTCAACTTTATCAAGAACTTTGAAGTTCATAACACTCGTGAAGATCGTATGGCAACGGGTACCTTACCATCTGGGCCTCTGATCCACTCAGGAGGAATGTGTACGCGTTATCAACAACTTTGCACGTCGCTTTTAACAGAGCCTTTATTGAACTGCGGACATATGGAGCATGCTCCTCTTGACATTTTTAGTTCATGGTGGAGACTAACTGATCCTAAAATGTTATCTTTTTACCTTTCAATAAATGTAATTTTCATTACTCTATCATTTGTCATGGAGGTGTCCTCGTGGTGTAATGGTTAAAGCGATGGACTGCGGAATCGTAGTACGCGAGTTCGTACTCCAGTCGCTCTATTACGTTCACTTTCGGACAAATACCCTTGGGAAAGGTATGAACCCCCTTATTCTCCCAGCTATGGGTTAAATAATACAACGACTGTTCTACTTGGAGAATGTCTTTGGCATTAAATAACCTACAAAAGTTGATATGCCATTAAACAAAGAAACCAAATCAAACCATCAATTATCATTCTTGATTTGTATCTCATCATTTTATTTCAAAAATTGGGAAACACCCTTGTTCTCGGCTTTTCTTAAAGCAGCACAGAGTATAGGTTGCTGACGGTATCTGCTGTTACTAAATGGCCACCCATCTAAGTCTTAAACTGATCTATCGCAGCTTAACTTTGATGATCTGACGCGAACAGGTACTGTGGCTCACATAATGTAAATGTTATTTACTAAACTTTGCTTAGTTCGCACTCAGTGAGGATCGAACTCACTCCTCAGCAGAAATTGGTTTAGCTCGGTTTTGTTTCTTTGTTTAATGGAATATCAACCATCGTGGGTTATTCGGTTCAAAATCCATCGTTGTAGAACCGTGGTACTAATTAAAACATAGCTGATCGGTGATAAGGAGGTTCCTGCCTTTCCCTGGAGTATTAGCCCGAAAGTGAACGTAGTAGCGTGACAGGAGTTCGAACTTACTTCCTGCGGAATCGCAGTTCAGCATGTTAGCCACTACACCACGGGTAAACTTTCCAGTATCGATTACTCTTCTCGACAAATTTGTTAACCATTCCATCAGAAAAAGTTTCCAAAATTTTTCTCTTTTTCTCACGCACCGACCGAATGTGATTTACATCACCTGATGTTACTAAGTCGTCGCTCATCTCAACACTGAGCAAGCAAATCTTTGCTTAACTCGCGTGATGTAGCAGAAACCGGTTGTTGCATAGCGATTCAGTGTATATGTGTTTTTTTATAGTGCTTAATTCTCGAGTGATCAGTCATTGCCCATCTTTTTAATTCACTTTATTCGTTGATCATCTTGTCTGTTGCCTCGTATCTTTCTTTCGTGTCGCTATCTGTGTCCTTGCTTGTTGTCTTCTCTCGTCATCTTCCGTTGTTCAAAGTTCATCTCTGCTGAGATGAGTAATAACAACGCGGCCATATTTTCATGTGCACATATTACTTTTATTGCTCGGCGATTTTTCAAATTCCCATCACCCGTCTGACTCAATGGGGAGTCAATGATAAGAGAAGAGATAGAACATTTCAATAGCTCGGGTCGAGCGTTTCTCATTCACTGACTCTCTCTCTCTCTCTCTCTCTCTCTCTCTCTCTCTCTCTCTCTCTCTCTCTCTCTCTCTCTCTCTCTCTTGCCATCCTTCCCTATCTTCCATAGCTTCTGGTAGGTATTCTAGACTGCTTCCAGTGTCTGCACAGAGCTGATGTACATAAGTCTTTGGTGGTCACCCAATGCTGACGCCTCCATGAGTAGTAATCCGTCAGAGACACATCCCAATGACTATTTCTTTGTAGCGGTATAAAACAGAAGTATTTGTAACAAATTAATTATTTTGAATCATAGATATAACTTACACTAGAAGAAACAAAATTATAAACAAACACACGTCACAATGACTATTTCTTTGTAGCGGTATAAAATAGAGGTGTTTGTAACAAATCAATTATTTTGGATCATAGATATAACTTACTCTAGAAGAAACAAAATTATAAACAAACACACATCCCAATGACTATTTCTTTGTTGTGGCATAAAATAGAAATATTTGTAACGAATTAATTATTTTGGATCATAGATATAACTTACATGTGCTCTCATCATCCTTAATATGGTGATGCATGCAGCCGGATAAAATGTTGATATTCAGTTCTCATTTACAGGATGTCTCAAAATAGATGCAACCTATTAATATGATAAGGATTTATTACTGAGACAAGTGTAATGACGGTCATTTGGATTACGTCCTTGTAAAAAATGCATCCTTTAAGATAAAGACATCAAATCAATGTTTTTTAATTGTTCTTATCTCAGCTTCCAGGACATGCGATCTTTTTTGAGTTTATTGTCTCAGTAATAAATCATTATCATATTAATGGGTTGCATCTATTTTGAGACAGTTTTGAATGATTTTGTCTCCAAATAAGTAGTGATGCAAAATATTTTTCTTCACCAGCCCAAGGCATTGTGATCAAGGATTTATAGTTGTTAAAGTATACTATTTTCAAATCTGAAACAAAAAAGAACACAACATTATTAGTAGTAGAGTTATGAGCAGTCACATGGGTCCCATGTATATTGATATACCCGATATAATACGCACCTCTATCTTTTAGGCTAAAAATGTGCGTGTGTGTATGTGTGTGTGGGAGAGAGAGAGAGAGAGAGAGAGGGGAAGAGGATGAGGTGCGTGTTTTACCCCAATAATTGAGGTCCTTCTAATAGTACATAAGAGTGCTTGAAGCTCAAATGCGGAGGACTTCTACAAAAAGAAATTAAACAAAAGACGAATAGAAATTGTCACCAGGTGCGTTTTCACCTCGGGGATTATTGGAGAAAAAAAATAATCTTCACTATGTGATAATCAGATTTAATATTATTCTTGAATTAATCCTAAAGTGAAAAATTCTAAATAATTCAGATTGATGAAACTGATCTTTCAATTTCCAGATTTGTACAGGAAGAGGCTTTCGATCAGATTAATTCTTCTAGATAGCCATTGTGTGTGTGTGTGTGTGTGTGTGTGTGTGTGTGTGTGTGTGTGTGTGTGTGAATATATAAGTGTATATATGTATATATGCGTATGTGTATATATGTATGCTTTTTTTTTTACTAATCGTAAATAAAATTGTCTTATGTACAAAGTTAATCTCATGATTTCTTTAATTTATAACAAATTTTAAAAGAATTTGATAGAAGAATATCTTTCTTCGGTTAGATAAAGTCCCTTCTTTTCAGTGTAAAATTTGTATTGCTTCCTTTATCAAATAAAGACTTCTTCTTCTTCTTCTTCTTCTTCTTCTTCTTCTTCTTCTTCACCCTTCACCCGCCTCTTCTTCTTCTTCTCCTTCCTTCCTACCTTCCTTCCTTCCTCCGCCTCTTTTTTTTTCATCCTACATCCGCCTCTTCTTCTTCTTGATCCTTCCTCCACCTCTTCTTTTTTACACCTTCTTCCGCCTCTTCTTCTTCATCCTACATCCACCTCTTCTTCTTCTTCTTGATCTTTCCTCCACCTCTTCTTTTTTTCACCTTCCTCCGCCTCTTCTTCTTCTTCATCCTACATCCCCCTGTTCTTCTTCTTCTTCCGCCTCTTTTTCTTTACCCTTCCTCCGCCTCTTCTTCTTCTTCTTCCGCCTCCGCGTATTTTAAAAGAAGGAATCCTGTAGTGTAGTGGCTAATATGCTGGGCTAAAACACAGTAATAAACAAACTCCAGTCGCGCTATTACGTTCACTTTCGAAGTAATACTCTCGGGAAAGGCATGAACCCTCTTATCCTTCCCACTAGTTATGGGCTGAAAGTACCACTACTGTTCTTCTGCGAGGATGGATTTAATATTAAATAACCCATGAAGGTTGATATTGGATTTAAAAAAACAAAGAAACCTATTCTAAGTTCGCAGACGGAGCTAAATTCTGGTACCTGTCAGCGCGATGATTTGCAAATCTGTTTCGCCAGATTTTTCTGGTTACTTTGTTCAATGGTATATCAAATTTCGTGGATTATTTAATGCCAAACCTATCCTTGTTGAGGAACAGCAGTGATACTATTAAACCCATAGATGACAGGGATAAGAGGTTTCTTGCCTTTCCCAAGAGATCTAGTCCGAAAATAAACGAAATAGCAGCTTGATCAAGTTTGCTTTTGTGGAAGTCAGTCAATGCTTATCGGGCTCCCTAACACTTGCAGTTTTGCACCTGACTTTAGGACAATCATGCATTATACTATTCCTTTAGCAAGTTTTACTCTCGTGTGGTACTCTGGGCATTTTACTTTTTGTTGTAATCATGGAAAACGACAATAATATCTCGCATCTTTTGGCGATACACAGGGTTTGACGACTAACCAGTCAGGCTAAATGGATTAAGCATTTCCAAACAGTGACCCCCAAATGGCTTTAACATCAACCTTAACCATCGCTTTGAAATAGGATGGACAGATAAGGGCTGACACAGAAATGCTTTAAAAAAACAAATGGCTAATCAAAGCAAGACACAGCTAATTTGAAACACACCAATCCATGCTTAACTCTCAGGGGACAAAGATAGCAGAAATCATAGAATGGTCAGTTGAAGACACGTGGATACCAGAAAATAATTTTCCTTTTACCAATGGTTATGCGACTTCACCAGTTACTTTTTTGTCCTTTCTTTTATAGCATATCAACTCTTTTGGCAAATATTTTAAAAACTTTCTAAAACCTTTTTTTTACCGATAACTTTTCTCCTGATCGTAACTAGTTGAGAACTATTGAAAAATTATACAGGAATATTTCTATTTGTGTTACCACTTTTGTTCATCGTTATATATATATATATATATATATATATATATATATATATATATTGAGTTTGTTTGTGTGATGGGTAAATTGACGTGTAAATTACGCAAAAATACAAATACCACTGACATTTCACTTTATTATTGAACAAAACTACATGAATTTATCTGGAAATACTAGAGATTAAATTCATTCAAAATAATCTCTCGGATATTTTTTCTTTTTTGAGGTAATCTTTGTTTTTGTTTAGCTTAAGTAGGATATTTAATTTGTTAGAAGAGTTTATCAATGGTGGCTTTAGTTTAGTTGGCATGTTAGTTGTTGAAGATGTTTAGTATATTAGTGCCGGGGTTGTATTATATTATATTTATATTTGATTGTTTATTACTAATACTGATGCTTTTGAAGATTGGTAACCGTTTGCTGTTATTATTTTTATATATGATTTTGATGTTATTGATGAGGAATATATATATATATATACGTGTATTTGTCTGTGTGCATGCGCGTGTAAATGTATATTTACCTGTATGTGTGTGCGTGTGTGTGTGTGTGTGTGCGTGTGTGTGATAGTTTTATCTGATGATTGCGTCATCTATTCCATTGTTGATACATTTTCGTTTTTCATTTTCATTTGGTTTCGTGGCATATCAACCCGTGTGTGTTATTTAGTGCCAAATTCTATCAATACATATATCAAATATGGTTTTCTTTTATGGCATGTCAATTTTTATTGGCTTTTTATGCCAAATCCTGTTTTTACATGTTTTGAATATTTGATTTGTAACGTTATTTTGTAGATACACTGTTAAATGACTAAACGGTTTTATTTCTAATATGGCCCAGTTGACTGGGTCTGCAGAATTCACCGACTTCATCTCTGCAGAGAGGTAAGATTCTCCTAATGAGTGTCCTGGATATGACACTAAACAATCTGATGGTACTATTTACCAACCCCTCCGCTCGGGCAGGATATGACACAAGGTCAATTTTTTTAAGCGGAGTTTAACAGGTTTTGAATTCAGAGTTTTCCTTCTCCTAGACTAGTTGCCTCACCAAGGCTGAAGAACCTAGTCCGTCCTACTATTTACCCATAGCTGGAGGGAGAATAAGGGGGTTCATACCTTTCCCAAGGGTATTTACCCGAAAGTGAACGTAATAGCGCGACTGGAGTACGAACGATTCCGCAGTTCATCGCTTTAACCATTACACCACGAGGACACCCTAAACAATCTGATGGTGAGGCTCCAGTAATGCTTCAGGTTTGCGGAATGCGGAGTTTGGTTGCCCTCGCTCCCAGGTCCACTCTGGCCTGGAGTAGTAGTACCTGATAGGGTCCTATCTATGGATCAAATAGAACTGTTTGACGTTTAAACTATGTACTTATGGTAAACTGAATTGTTTAAAACAGAACTATTTTTACATTTTAACAGTGTATAAACAAAAAACTGTGCACTTATGCTAAACTAAAACTGTATTTAAACAAATGACTGCGTAGAAACAAAACAAAAAAAACTATGTACTTATGCGAAACTGAATTGTCTGAAATCAAGTGAAACTATTAAAAAGAATGAGCTCAAGCTTGTTCAGAAATTTTGCAACAAAATGTTTAGAAAACATGTATAAAAAGGATTTGGCATTAAATGACCAACAATGGTGGGTATGCCATAAAACTGAACCAAACCAAACCACAATAACTATTTCTAATTACTCAATTTAACTTAAGGCAACAAATTCAAATGGTTCTAAGTATTACTATGAATTACTAACAATTCAATTAAACATCACTCGTTTGTTTACACACAGTTAAATTATTAAACATTTCTATTTCAAACAATTCAATTAAGAGTAAGACATTTATTTGCACGCAATTTAAATGTTAAACAGTTCTACTTGACCAATAAATTGGACCCTATCAAGTGCTACCACTTCATAGTGAACCTGGGAGCTATAGCAATGAAGGAGTACTCCACATTTCCCAAAGCTCCAGCATTACCGGAAGCGCACCATCAGATTGTTTAGTGTCATATCCAGGACACTCGTTTGAGGGATCTTACCCCTCTGCAGAGGTGCACTCGGTGTATTCTACATCCCCAGCCAAGTGGGCTATTGTTGACACATGAAACTTTTAGTGAACAAAAAGATATTAAAGGCAGATCTCGTTATGATTTATAACTCTTCATCGTGGTAAAGAAAAAAGGTCGTTCATGGCCACAATGTGACTTGCTGGTCGACCAACACTGGTTTGGGGGGGTTGTATATTGACCTTCGACCCGGCCAAACATGCCATTCCAAAGTGATGCACCGGAAGGAAGTGACACATTCCGATGACAGTTATGAGAAGAAATCGCGTAGGCGAGCTTAGCTGACAATATGGGACAAGGTAAAATCCCATGGTACACTCATAGACTGATGCACCCGAAGAGAGTGACCTGTGAACTGCATGACAGTTATTTCCGTTTGATGACGATCAAACATGCCATTCCAAAGATTGAGTGGGCGATTGAACTATTATATAACTCGGTGAGACAGGAAGTCAGTGAGTTGGAGAGAAGATGAGTTAGAGACAAGATGTGGTAGTGAGAACAGCACTCATCAGAAAGCTGGGCCCCCGGGCCTCCGGTTGAGCAGCCCTGGAGAACGAGAAAGACTCAACGCTGATGGCCATAAGAGTTGGGGTCAATATATTGCAGTTCTGTTCGGTCTCCAACTCCCTCTCACACACAAACCTTTCAAATAAAGTGAGAGGTATATTTTTCTAAAAAAAGACTGTGTCGCTTGTCTTTATTATAGCGTCAATATGTATTCCGCATATATGTGTATATATGCATATTTATGATGGTGACTATACATCATTTTGTATTATTGTGTTGAGTATACAACAGGTGTCCTCGTGTAGTAATGGTTAAAGCGATGGACTACGGAATCGTAGTACGCGAGTTCGTACTCCAGTCGCGCTATTACGTTCACTTTCGTGCAAATACCCTTGGGAAAGGTATGAACCCCCTTATCCTCCCAATTAGGGGTTAAATAGTGCCACTACTGTTCTTCTAGGAGAATGTCTTTGGCATTAAATAACCTGCAAAGATTGATATGCCATTAAACAAAAAAAAAAAACAAACAAACAAGGGAGTGTCCTCGTGGTGTAATGGTTAAAGCGATGGACTACAAAGGTTGATATGCCATTAAACGAAGAAATCAAACCAACCCAACACTGGTTTGTCCATGTGTAGGAATCCATTGAAAAATGTAGCTAGAAGTTCGTCCTTACATTCCCAGTACTGCCCAATATTTCAGCCTTGTTTTACTTGGATGGTTTGGGAGATTTCTCCAAGGCATCTGATTCCATACTGAAAGAAAAGATGGAGAAAATACTTCCAGCATATGATTTTCCCAAAGAAACTGTTACCATTATAATGACAATCTTCAAAGACACTAAAGTAATGATTCTCTCACTCGATGGTGACCCTGGTTTCTTTGATATTTTCACTGGAACCTTTCAAAGAGATACATTGGCACTATTTCTATTAATAATCTGCCTAGCTTATCAACTACGAACATCAATATATTTATTGAAAGTCGAATCTCTGCTGTAATAGACTGGAGCGGGAAGCATGAGTTGTTTGGTTGTTTGGGTTTTATGGCATATCAACCTTTGTAGGTTATTTAATGCCAACTCCGTCTTTATGTAAATAGTCAGTTCTATTTGAAACAGTTTAATTGTCAAAAACATTTCTATTTCAAGCTATTCACCTTCGTCAAACAGTTCTAATTCAGCTAATTCAGTTTAGCATAAGTACAGATTTTGTTTACACACCGTTAAATGTCAAAACAGTTCTATAATAAACAAATTAGTTTAGTGTAAGTACAGTTTTAATGTCAAAAACAGTTCCATTTCAAATAATTCAGTTTAGATATGCCATAAAACCCAATCAACCAACCAATCAACCACTGAAATTAATAGATTAGTTCATATACCACGGTAACTATTTCTCATCTACTGAAAGTGATGTCCGCATACTCATGGGTAAAACATGAGCTGCTATTGATAGGATATCGATCACATGGAAATCTGATCTGTCTGATAAAATAAAGCGCTAATGCCTCCAAGCAATGTTTCGTTCACCTGATAGTGCCCGTGGTGTAATGGCTATCGTCGTAGGAAATGGACACGGCGAGTTCAAATCCTGGACGAGACTGATTACATTTTACATAGCACTAATACCCTTGGGAAAGGTATAAATCCAATTATTCTCCCTCCAGCTATGGGTAAATAGTAGGGCAGACTAGGTTCTTCAGCCTTGATGTGGCAACTAGTCTAGGAGAAGGAATACTCTGAATTCAAACCTGTTAAACTCCACTTTAAAATTGACCTTGTGCCATATCCTGCCCGAGCGGAGGGGTTAGTGAATATGGATAGTGAGATATAATGTCACCATCTCTATTCATAATCTGCCTTGATTATGAACATCAATGGATCTAATGAAAGAAAATGGCTTCACACTAAAAAGGAAAGAAACGATAGAAACTATTATTGATGCAGACGACGCAGATGATCTAACGCTTCTGGCAAATACCTCTGTTTTAGCCGAATTGGGGGGGTCCCCGTGGTGTAGTGACTAAAGTGCTGGATTGTAACATTATGAGAAGCGAGTTCGAATTTCAGTCACGCTATTGCGCTCATTTTTGGACTAATACTTTTCGGAAAGGCATGAACCTCCTTATTTCTCCAACGATGCGTTAAATAGTACCAATAGTTCTTCTACAAGGATGGCTTTTGCAGTGTTGTTATATCTTAATATAATTAAAGATACACGTTAGATAATCGGAACCTATTTTTGGAATTAATATACTTGTAAGGAAATAGGGTATCCAGTACGTATCCAGATGATTTTCCAGCAGGACATATAGCATAAAGTTTATAGGTGTTGGGTTCCTAACCTTCTAAGAGTTCCTAACCTTCTAAGTAACAATCATCTGGAGGTTGCAGGTTCAATCTTGACTGCAACCAATAACAATACAGGAATACTTAACACTTGTACCCGGTTATGGCGAACGAAATCAAAGCAAGCGACGCCCCCACCCTGTGGATTAAATAAAGAACGTGGTTCAAAGTTCCGTGTAGGCTCCCGAATTCCATAAGAAACACCCGAAAAAGGCCGGAGGACGCATCGGCTGAAATGTTGGGAATATAACAATAAAGATGAAGACAATACTCTGAAAATCGTTAATGATAAAAACATTGGATTGTTATTGTATTTTTTGTATTATTTATTGCAAAGGCTACAAAATATCTATATGTAATAAAATATCTATATGTAATAAAAAAATATCTAAATACAGACCTAAATAAATATCTATATGTAATAGATATATATATCTATATGTAATAAATAAATATCTAAATACAGACCTAAATAAATATCTATATGTAATAAATATATATCTATATGTAATAAAAAATATCTAAATACAGACCTAAATAAATATTTATATGTAATAAATATATATATATATCTATATGTCATAAATAAATATCTAAATACAGACCTAAATAAATATCTATATGTAATAAATATATATATCTATATGTAATAAATAAATATCTAAATACAGACCTAAATAAATATTTATATGTAATAAATATATATATATCTATATGTCATAAATAAATATCTAAATACAGACCTAAATAAATATCTGTATGTAATAAAATCGGAAATCATTCTTTCTTGCTTTAATAGCTCTTCTTGAATTTTCTTCTTTTTTTTTTTTTTTTTTCGTTCCGTGGAATTTCCACGGGTTCTGCAATGGATAATAATTACCGTATATACTCGAGTATTGAACGACTTGATGTGATAAACAACCCCAAATTTCTAGCCAATAAAAAAGCTGTTTTTATGGGTAAATATATGTCTAGAAAGAAAGTAAACATCAAAGTTTAAGAATATCCTATCCTAAATGAATGAAGGGGCGGATGAAAGAATACCCCACTTGGCTACCGAGAGAAAATGTTGAAGAATGTATCACTTGGTAGTATAACTGTTGTTTTGTGGAGTGTACAGCCACTTACCTCCCATCTCAAAAAACTATCCAAGTAAGACGAACAAGATACGCAGGACACTGCTAGAGAAGCAAGGACGAACTCATGAGTGACGTTCTTCTGTACATGGACGTGCCAGTGTTGGCCGACCTGCAAGAACTTACTTACATCAGCTCTGTGCGGATACAGGATGTAGTTTGGAAGACCTACCGAAGAGCGATGAATGATAGGAACAGAGAGAGAGAGAGAGAGTGGGGGGGAGTATCGGGAAGTCCATGCTGTCCGCGCGATTTGATGATAGTGATGATATCTCTTGTTTTAGGGAGAGGGTGCAAGAATATCCCACTTGGCTGCGGGAAGGATATATGGTGAAGGGTAACGTGCGAATAAACAAACAGGATTATAATATAGATTATAAATTAATCTAATGAGTTAATCTTAGGAAAAATCCATATGAGGATAATCACGATTATGTCAGTGACTATAATTGTGTTGGTCATGGCATTAAGATTAAAGAGATGATCAGTTTATGTCTCGCTTATCCCACGAGGCACAAGCTGTTTCTCAGGGGTTACCCATCGAATCTATCAAAAAATAAGTGCACCTTAGATTTGATAAAAGTATGTGTCACAAGCAGCACATTCCAAAAGAGCAGCTGTACGGCCACTTTCTTCCCATCTCACAAAGCATCCTAGTAAAATGAACAAGATATGCTGCAGAGCACTGCTGTTCGGACAGAGGGAAGAATATCTGCCAAGAGCGATGGACGATAGAGACTGAGGATGAGAGAGAGAGAGAGAGAGTTAAGAAACTCTGTGCAATCAGCTTGCATTGATGATGATGAGTGAGGCTCGAGCTCATTGCTCAGAAATAATTGATTTGCAAGACTAATAATTTACTAGGCTTTTGCTGAGATGTGGCATAAAGCCATATGAATGGGGCACCTATTGAGACTCGAACTCACTCGTGTAGGTTTGCATGTCTAGCTTGCTAACTATTACACCACCCGAGGCACCCAATTAATAAGCAAGACTAGCTTAAAAACTATTACACCTGGAAATGAGGGACTTTAAAAAAGACTGTAGCTTAAATTGATACAAGCCCGGAAGTATGGAATACCAAGAAAACACTAAAATTGATCTACAAGCCTTTTAACGATATCAAAAAGGAAAAATATAATATCCCCTATGATATCCCCTATAATTAAGTACACCTCTGTGAATTTTAAAAATAAAAAATTAATTTTTTCTAGACTAAAAATGCCCGGAATTTATCATTTGTAGGGTAATATTATACAGTGAAAACGGATATTATTTGGTATTATCTATTACCAAACTATACTGTAATGAAAATCTGTAACCAAAAATAAGTAAGTAGCCGTCCAAAAATTAATGCAAAACTTTCTATGGTAAGTATATTTTCCAGACAATTTTTTTTTCTTTCTTACAGGGTCTCTTTGCGGTAGAGATTGGTCACAAATAATGACTAACAATATCCATACATTTGTTCGTACACATTATTACCCACAAATAAGTACACAACTGATATTTTTTTTAATAAAGTTAATTTTCTTATAAACTGTAGATACAAGGATTTTATCATATCTTGCAGAATATTATACAATCAATACGGATATTATTAGTTATCATTTTTTACCAAACTCTACAGCACTGTGAACCAGAGTAGTAGTATCCTATCTATGTTAAATAAAACTGTTCGAGATAGTGTTTAAAATTACTGCGAACTACATTAATTCATCGTCTCTTAAAACATTGTTATTGCAACTTAGAAGGAAGTGTTGACTTCTTTCTAATAATTGTAAAGACACATTTTGGGCGCGTGTGTAATTCGAGAATTTAGTTGTTAAATTGTCCCCGGTATGAAATAACCCAACAAGGGTTGACTTGCCGATAAAAAAAACAACCTATGAAAAGCCTTATAGACACAACTCGACAATAATCAGATAAATTACTTGTAATTTAGAAACAATAAAATGTGAATGTATGAGATAGAATATGATGAACGTATGAGACAAAAACTAATAAGACTTCATTTATAAGGCAAAGGATATCAACTGGCAACTCCAGTATGAATTTACCCAACCCCTCAGCGATGGATAAAATGGGACACAAGGTCAAATTGTTGGGGGAGTATGACTGGTTTTAATTTAGAGCTTCCCTTCGCTTACATTGGTTGTCTTATCAAAGTTAAGGAAAAAATCGGTCTAATCTACTATTTATTCATTGATAGGAGGAACATATCGGTTCATTGTTGTATTGCCATAATCATAATGATATCAATAACAAAAGTACATATACTAATGCAAATACAGGGAAATACAAATCACAATAAGGTAGACTCAAATACACACGCGACTCCGTTGTTCAGTTACGAACGTTTATTAACTTTTGGACTTTCTTCGACACGAGGAGAGAGAGAGACAATTCTTAAAAGTCTTTCATGATTATACTATGCAAACAAAACTCCCAACTGCCTAGTTAGACCCCAACTTCTCACCATCATGGTCGGACCCCAACTTCAACTGTTTGCCTCAATGGCAGATAACCCAACTGTCTGTCAACTCCCAACTGACCCTTTTTCAAAATCTTCAAATTCTCAGGACCATCGCTTCCGGGCATGACGTAATTCACTCCAGCCGCATTTCCTATCTGGGGTTTATTATGACAACTGTGATTGTCATATCCTTTGCGCGCGAGCGTAAAACTGTACCCAATCTCTATGCACCTGAACTGAGAGCCGAATAGTTCAAAACCCAACCAAACTGAATGATAAAATAAAATTAACGAAAAATAAAAAATATCATTCCGTAATTATATAACATCATGATTCTTTCCAGGTGCTTTAGCGCGAAGTGAAATGTAAACAGCCTCGTCCAGAATTTGAACTCGGGTCTCTGATTCCATTTCCTGCGACGTTGCGCTATGCATGCTTCCAGTTTGGTTTGGTTTATTTAATACCGAAAGCATCCTTTAAGAAAAACAGCATTGGTACTATTTAGATCACAGCAGGGGTGAATAGAAGGTTTCATGCCTTTCTCAAATGTATTAGTCTGAAAGTGAATGTAACTGCTATAGATGCACCAGATATCGGATATAATTCTGGAATTCCACATAAGGTGTATAATTCTATCGAAAAAATAAGAAACTCGGCAAGTATGAAATCAGGGGGACGCGGAGAGTGGAGAATCTGTTTTCTGTTATTTGAAAAAATTGCATAGTCTATTTTTATTCCTTAACATCAGCATTCGAGCCCAAATGATCAGCTTACGACCCTATCACGTTTATTATTAACCCGCAGGCATATATCGACCTCATTGATAGTTTCATCTATCCCCAGGGGTCGTTATCGACCATTTTCGCAATCCCTGGTCTATAAAATTCCGTTAAAAAATCAGATTGTGATAAAGAAGACTTATCGATTTTATCGCATGGTTTCTTTATGGAAAAAAAGAAAGAAAGAAAGAAAGAGTCAGAAAACAAAATAATTAGCATAAGTTTAAAAGAAAGAAAGAAAGAAAGAAAGAAAGAAAGAAAGAAAGAAAGAAAGAAAGAAAGAAAGAAAAAGACTACTAAAACGAAAGAAAGAAACTGGAACAGAAAGAAAGAAAGAAAGAAAAAGACTACTAAAACGAAAGAAAGAAACTGGAACAGAAAGAAAGAAAGAAAGAAAGAAAGAAAGAAAGAAAGAAAGAAAGAGTAAGAAAACAAAATAATTAGCGTAAGTTTAAAAGAAAGAAAGAAAGAAAGAAAGAAAGAAAGAAAGAAAGAAAGAAAGAAAAAGACTATTAAAACGAAAGAAAGAAACTGGAACAGAAAAAAAGAAAGAAAAAGACTACTAAAACGAAAGAAAGAAAGAAAGAAAGAAAGAAAGAAAGAAAGAAAGAAAACTACTGAAACGAAATAAACAAATACAGAAAGAAAGAAAGAAAGAAGAGGGACATTAAAATGAAACAACCTGCTTCAAGAAAGAAAGAAAGAAAGAAAGAAAGAAAAAAAGAAAGAAAAAAAGAAAGAAAGAAAAAGGCAAAAATTCAATTAAAATGGTGGATACATTCCTCTTTTCAAAGAAGCCTCAGGCTTTTCTATTGGGGGAACAAGTGTGCTAGGTTATCAGCTTCAAGAGAAATAATATGAGATGCACTTTTTGTCCCCGAAAGAAAAGAAATGGTTAATCAGATATATGCATGTACAAGGCTTAACAAAAACCGTCTGAGAAAAAAAAGGTATTGAACCTTTGAAACATCCCACCATATCATCTTCATATGTCTCAGTGAACCGTATCTTCTGCCATATAAAACAAATATAAGATTTGTTCGACCTTCAATAATGATTTCACATTGAGATATTCGTAAGGAAGAACCACTCTTCAAATTTTCTCGAGTTTTGCCCATTGGCCTAGTGGGTAGAGTATTCGCCAAAGGCCCGGGAGACCAGGATTCAATCTCTGGTCGAGTCACTCCAAAGACTCAAAGACTTGACGTCCCCTCTCTTAACAATCAGCATTATAAAGTACGTATCAAGGGTAAGGTGGAGCAATTCAGGGAATGAAGTAGCACCCTCCCTTACAGCTTGGTGTTGTAGCTAATGAAAAGGGAGCCTTCGGGTCGCCTTCGACTGCAGTTACCAACTTTACTTACTTACTGCATAGATGTGGATGTTGCTAACGGCACCTACAGTTCTGAAGTGGTCATCCAGCTTATTTCTGAGAAAGTTTATCGCCGCTTTACTCTAGTGATCTCAAGAAAACCAGTGATTGTAAGTGATGGTTGGTTTGGTTGTTTGGTTTTATGGCATATCAACCATTGTAGGTTATTTAATATCCAGTCGATTTTTATACAATAAACAGTTCTATTACAAACAATTCAGTTCAAATGTCAAAAACAGTTCTTTTTCAAACTATTCAGTTTAGTACACAAAGTTAAACGGTTCCAAGTATTGTTATATATCACTAACAATTCAATTAAACACCAGTCGTTTATTTACACACAATCAAATGTAAAAACTGTTTTATTTCAAGCAATTCGGTTTGCCATAAGCACACAGTTTAGTTCTATTTGGCCCATAGATAGGAACCTATCAGGTGCTACCACTCAGGGCCTGAGCAGACATGAATATGATGGCAATGAAGGGGTACTCCGCATTCCCCAAAGCTTTGCATTACTGGAGCCTCACCATCAGATTGTTTAGTATCATAAACAGGACACTCGTTGGGGGAATCTTACCCCTCTGCAGAGATGCATTCGGTGTATTCTACAACCCCAGCCGACTGCGCCACTGAACACGCGTTGGAAGAATCTTACCCGTCTGCAGAGATGCTTTCGGTGTATTCAACAGCCCCAGCTGACTAGGCCCGACTGTAAATGAAGAAGAAAAGTGTTTTGTTTACTTTTACTCTTTTTTTACGTGATATCTTGTCGATTATTAACATTATTTGACTCTTTTGATATTTTTTCATACCAGCGTTAGCTAAGAGTTTTCCACTAGATTTTAAGTGACAACATGTCTCCTGAAGTTTCCAGGACTCTTCTCAGTATTTTGGCATATCTTAATGATGCTGTAGTCGCCACTTGTCCTCTTATTTTCCAGTCTTCCAGTCCCTTTACCAATCTTTCTGGTGTTGTCCTAAGTGCACCAATTACAATTGGTATTACCGTTACTTTCATGTTCCATAGTTTTTTTAGTTCTCTAGCAAGGTCTAGATCTCTCTCTTTGCTTTTTTAAAATTTTACTCTGCGGTCTACCGGTTCGCCAAAGTCCACTATTCAATAGGTTTTTTTTGGGGGGGGGATTCTGATTATCTGGTCGTCTGGTCGAGATTAGGAGATCCGTTAGTATCTCCAAATCCCAGAGAACTTTGTTCGCCTCATTCTCCCGAACGGATTCTTGGCTGTGCATGTACCACTTGTTCGTATGGTCAAACTTAAATTTCTTGCAAAATTCCCAGTGGATCACCTTCCCCGCCCAGTCGTGTCTAGTCTTGTACTTTCTTTTCGCTAATTTGCATTATTATTATTATTATGAGTTTTTCGCAGATGGTCTTTCACTGGAGTCCGATTGACAGCAAAAATCCTCAGGTCTCCAGGACTATTCTCAGTATTCTAGCTGATTTTGAAAGTACCGTGATCCCCAGTTCCGTTAGTCTCTTTTCCAAGCTTTTGGTGACCTTCCAAGTGCACTTGCTACAATTGGTACCACCGTCAGGTTTGTGTTCCACAGCTTTTTCAGCCCTCTGGTAAGATCCAAGAATTGTTATTCGTGTCGTTGTCATATTTTCACTCTGTAGTTCGCTCGAACAGAAAAACCGGTAAAGTTATTTTCTTCTTCTTCTTCTTCTTCTTCTTCTTCTTCTTCTTCTTCTTCTTCTTCTTCTTCTTCTTCTTCTTCTTCTTCTATTATTATTATTATTATTAATAATTAGTTTTTTCTTTGACCGTTAATATTAATGGATTTTTATATGGTTCACGGTTACAGTAGTTATTGAAAGTCTTAAGTTTATCTGGCACAAGGCCAGAAGTATAGAATACGCCATGAAATTCGAACTTATTACAACACAATGCAAGCAATATTCTTTTCAAATGAATTCTTTTATATTATTATTGCTAGTAGTCTGGATAATCTGTTCATATATCTGGGACAAATTGCAACAGAAATTAAACAACTTTATGCAGTACGTGATGGCCAAATAAAGACGCTTTGTTTCATTTCTGTTGCAAATTTGACCAGGCTCAACGGTATACTATTGACCCCCAAGTTCCTCTGTCTTTAGCAGCACTTCTTTCTCATCCAGCTGGGCTGCTCAACCGGGGGTCATGAGGGCCCAAGCCCTCTGCTGGAAGCTGGTTCTCACTGCCTCGAACTGCAACTCGAACTTCAACTGCCTGACTCCAACTAACTCGAACTGTCTGTGGCACCGGGTTATATAATTGTTTGACGTACACCTGCTTCTTGTGGGCGTCGCATCTGCACCGAATTAAACAGATCAAAACTATATCTTGATGTCTTCGATCGGATGCACCTGTTCCTTGATTGACGGCTGGGTCGAAGGTCAATATGTTACACTCTGTGAGAATCGAACAATTGACAATTGTCTGCTAATCTAGCTTTCTAAGCATTACACTATGCGAGGTTCCTGCAACTTTTATGCGTTACCTGTATGTATTTACTCAACACCTCCGCCACGGTTAGCATGTAGCACGAACTGCTGCTATTTTGAAATAAGACTTTTCCTTCTCCAAGACAGTTTGTCTAACCAATGCTAGTGAACTCAGTCTACCCAACTATCTAAGCTATTGTTGAGAAAGAAGAAATTGATTCATGCCCTTCCCAATGGCATTTGCGTCAACGTGAAATACAAACAGCTCTGTCCAGAGTTTTGAACTCGAGTTGCAGATTCCGTTTCCAAAGACGATAACCGTTACGCTAGGCAGGTCTCGATGACTGGTTCGTGTATTGCGCTAGCAGAAAAGTAACAAACTTCTTACGTCGAATCAGAAGTATAAGTCACACAGCGACAATCGAACTCCCTAACAATCGTCTGCAAGTCTAGCTCGCTGAACGTTACACTACGCGAGGCGCCAGGAACTTTTACCAGAATTGCATTGACCACAATGAAACTTTCTTCTGGCGTGGAATCAGAATTTTTCTTTCCCTCGTGAATTCGGTGTGACGACACCGAGTAACCTTGCATTTGATATATGAATTCGTGCCCTCAGACCGTCACTCTAATTCTTTTACAACTTGAGTCATAGCAGTAAGATAAATTGGCAGAGGCGATGTGTGGCATCAGCATGAATTAATAAACCCTCGAGTCCTGTCTTTAGCCGACGCGGTGTTAGTGTAAGTTCTATTATCTATGAAGGCAATGTGACAACTCAGCTGTTACGATGCAAGCCTCTTATGGTTTCTGAGTTAAACAGGTTGGTTGATTAGTTGGGGTTTTTATGGCATATCCAGCCTTATGGGTTATCCAATGCCAAATCAAATATTTATATATCATTTGTAAACGAATAGTTTGTAAAAAAAACTTTTTTAAACGAGTTTGTTGGGCTCATTTGTTTGCACACAGTTAAAAGGTTTCAAGTACTGCTACCTACTTATTTGTATCAGCCCTGTGCGGACATTGGATGTAGTTTAGAAGACCCGCTGCTAGCAATAGATGATAGGGACTGATGAAAAGAGAGAGTCAGAAAAATCCGTGCTGTCAGCGCACCTTGATTGTAATTGCTAACTCCAACACTCAATTCTATTCAATATTAATCCTTTGTTCGCACACATTTAAAAGGTTTCAAGTATTATCTAACACTGATAATTCTATTTAATTTTAATCATGTGATCGCACACAGTTAAAAGGTTTCATGTATTATCTAACACTGATAAATCTATTTAATTTTAATCATAGGTTCGCACACAGTTAAAAAGCTTCAAGTATTATCTAACACTGATAATTATATTTAATTTTAATCCTTTGTTCGCACACATTAAAAAGGTTTAAAGTAATATCTAACACTGATAATTCTATTTAATTTTAATCGTGTGTTCACACACAGTTAAAAGGTTTCATGTATTTTCTAACATTAATAATTCTATTTAATTCTAATCTTGTTTGCACACAGTTAAAAAGTTTAAAGCATTACCTAACACTGATAATTCTATTTAATTTTAATCATCTGTTTGCACACATTAAAAGGTTTAAAGTATTACCTAACACTGATAATTCTATTTAATCTTAATCATCTGTTTGCACAAATTAAAAAGGTTTAAAGTATTACCTTACACTGATAATTCTATTTAATTTTAATCATTTGTTTGCACACAGTTAAAAGGTTTCAAGTATTATCTAACACTGATAATTCTATTTAATTTTAATCATTTGTTTGCACACAGTTAAAAGGTTTCAAGTATTATCTAACACTGATAATTCTATTTAATTTTAATCATGTCTTTGCACACAGTTAAAAGGTTTCAAGTATTGTTATACAACGCTTATAATTCTATTTAATATCAATTTTTTGTACACAGTTAGATGGTTATAAGTATTACGATCAAACAGTAATAATTCTATTTAATATTAATCATTTATTTACTCACAGTAAAATGATTTCATGTAATGCTATTTAACATCAATAATTCTATTTATCAAGTATTTCTATGTAATGCAAATAATTTGCACACAGCTATATTCTTTCAAATAACTAATAATCCTTAGTCAATAATGGAACAGTTCTTTGGAACCCATAGATGGAAACATAACAGTCTCTAGCATTCTGGATCAGAGTGGACCAGGGAGTAATGGGAATGAATTGGGTACTCCACATTCAGCAAAGCTCCAGGACTAGTGCCTCATCATCATATGCAGTGTCATACCTAGAACACTAATGACAATGAAGGAGTACTCTAAGATTAGAACCTCATATCATATGCAGATTAGTGTCATACCCAGGGTACTCAATGTGGCGAAGAGGTGTCTTACCTCTCTGTAGAGATGCAGTCAGCGTATTCTAAAGCCCTAGGCGACAGGATCACACCTAGAATAATACAATATTTAAAATATAAGACATTGATTAATTTTAACGGCATGTTAATCTGTCCAGGGTTATTTTATGCCTAGAAGTTAGGGAATCGTCTTCATTGTACGTTTTCATTTACATTTGTTATCTAGTCGTTCTAAACAGATTTTTTGCAGACGTTTCGATGGAATACGAATAATCTTTAAACAGATCTATTTTACCCAAAGGATGGACCCTAACAGGTAGTATCACTCCGAATCAGAGTGGACCTACATTTAATAGCAATGGTGGGGTACTCCACATTCCCCAGATCTCCAAACCCTTACTATCATACTCAATTTGTTTTCACACTCAGGATACCAGATTTTGGGGGCGTATGGGGAGGTCTCGTCCCACTGCAGGAGATACGGTCAATGTAACTTAAGACATGTAGACTGTGTGTACCGAATAAGAGAGTGGCCCACTCTGTCAGTATACCGCCCAATACACCGACTGCATCCCTGTCTGAGAGGTAATCCAGACGGTATCTGTTAGGGAGGCTCTATTTCCGGTGTTCTGGAGAGCGTGGGGCACCCCTGACTCGGAGTGGTCGTCTCTTTTTGAGTTCAATCTATAGATCAAATAGATTTATTTGAAAACCATTAAGTATTAAGTAGAAACACTTGAAACAATATAACTATATGCAAATATTTTTTTATTTAATAGGAATACTTGAAACTATTTGTGAGCAAACAAATGATTATTATTTTAAAGGAATAGTTACTTGAAGCTATGATTGATTAGGAATAATTCAAATCATTAGAATGTTTACAAATTCATATAATTACCAAAAAAACAGACTTCTGCATGAAATAACTGTACGGATTAAATCAGAAATGGAAAAAACAATAACATGAGAAAAATAAAATAAATGAATGCAAAAGTAACAGTTTCCCCGGAGGCCTCAGACAGAAAGCAAAATCGGTGCATGCCTAACAAGAGGAGTTTCCTGGTGCCAAATAGAAACGCTTTCTCTGAAGCCTTTATATCCTCGATAGAGACGGACGCATCTTTTTCTCTCAGCTGCCTGGGGGAACGCACGAGCTTGTTTAGGTCCGAGGCCTTAGCAACGCGTTGTGTTTCATGAAAGTAGCAGCCTCTGCTGAATGACTTAGAGACTCATGGTGGACCCTCTCAACGTACAATTTGCCAAAAATAATTCCATGATATTCTTCAAACACTTTGACTGGGTAGCGCAGTTATTTCTGCCGGTTCAGAAAAACATTCGTCTTCATAAAGTAGTCGAAAATAAAAATCGTAGAGGTGTAGGTGTTACTGAAAGTATTTATGCTATTTATGGTCCCCCGACTATTTTGATGTTGATTTTGATATTTAAAATAAGGGTTTAGTTTAGAATTAAGGTAGAATAGGGCATAATATAAGCACATGGAAAAAATGGTAAATGAAGGAAGCCGGTGAAATAAATGAGTGAAGATATGAAACAAATAAAAGTTGTAAAACGGCGCGGACAAAATGAACATTTAAAACAAGGCGACGAACAAAAACAAATTTATATTCTACTACAATAAAACTTACTTTGATACATAAAAGAAATTACTAACTCTACTAACAAAATAATAGTGTGTGTATATGTGTGAGCTCGTGTGTGTGTGTGTAACACAACTAAGCTATGAAAGAATTACATGTCCTTTTTTTATGCTTAGAAACGGGCAGTTTCTCAGAGACTGGAAAGCGTCTCATAGTCATTGTATATGAATGTCTGCGAGGCCCAGGCATGGTGTTGCTTTTCTCTCCTGTATTCACGCTGAAGGGAGTGTGTTGCTGCTGCGGAGAAATTTGGTCAAAGAGAACAAGGGTGTTTGAAGACGACGTATTTATAGAAAATACGCGTCTTGTAGGTGGCTCAAAAACGCAGGACTTGAATTTACGCGCGGACCTAGTTTTAAACATGTCACGTGGTCCTCCTGGTCAATGGTTTCCCGAGACTGAATATTGAGCGTCCGCCATCTTTGTGGGAACAAGTGGCATACCGCCTAAAATAATTTATAGGAGTGTAAAGTCCTATAAAGGTATCCCTGTGTTTTTCATTTTACCGTCCGTAATTTTACTTACAGCTTCAATAAACGAATAAGATAACAAGTGAATGGGGTAAGAAGAAAAAGGAGTCAGATACAAACCTACGAATTTTTCAACAACAATATACACATACCAAGAAAAAACTTTCTGTGTCCCATAAAGGCTGACCAGCTGTAAAACCAATCAACCACTGTCAAGTGTATGGCACTCACTAGATAAGGTAAACATATTTTGCACAACATGTTAAAACTTTACCAAAGATATTAAGTGGAACAAGTTCAAATAGCCGAGTGAACATTCATACTTGATGCTCATCATGAGATTTTTCTTCCAACATTTCGGTCGCGTACCGGACTGTCAATGCTCAATAGGAATAAGGCCGATATGCTCCCGGTTTCGGCTGGGCCGAGCCAACTTCGGGTGGGCAAGTTGAATTATTGACATCTTTGATACCTTTGTATAGCACTGGACCTCACTGTCCAGTTTAAGCTATAATCAGGCATCCGTGGCTGGACCCATGTTTTGGTCTATGTCCTGCTAGGCTCATCAGGCCCATATTGCACTAAGTGGGCTGATGATCAGCATAGTCCAGCAGGGCTCGAACCTCGGCTAGTGTCCAAACTTCCCCTCCCCTAACCCCCTCTATAATTGACTTTCGGGTCATTGGCTTTGTGTCAAGTCCTGACTGGTGAGAGGCAGAGACAAATATAAATTCTTCTTCCAACAAATTCTTGGTAGTTGTTCAATGGACTTGTGGACCTGATTGAAATATTGCACCAATGGTCTACGCATTCACACATGACGTCACCTGCATCTACTACTCAAGTATTCATATCCAATAAAAATACTTTGCACCCTTTTTTGTTTTCAAGAATTCCTGGTTGGTTGGATGGATTTATTGCATATCTAACCTTGTAGGTTATCTAATGCCTAAGGCTATTTATACAGATATATATCAAATATATTATTTGTAAACGAATAGTTTGAAAGCAACATCTTAAACAAGCCAGAGCTCATTTGTTTGCACACAGTTAAATGGTTTAAAGTATTGTTATCAAACCCTAATATTTCTATCTAATATTAATCATTTGTTTGCACACAGTTAAACGGTTTCAAGTATTCCTATTTAACACAACTTATTCTATTCAGTATTTATCATTTGTTAAATGGTTTCAAGTATTGCTAGCTAACCGTAACAATTCAATTTAACATCACTCATTTGTTTGCTGTTAAATGACTAAATATTTGTTTGCTGTTAAATGGCTAAACGGTTCTATTTGACCCAGAGATGAGACCCTATCAGGAACTTCTACTCCAGGTTAGAGTGTATATGGCAGTAATAGCAATGAAGGGGTGCTCTACATTCACCCATACTTTATGACTGAAGCCTCACCAACAGATTGTTTTGAGTCATATATAGAACAATCTGTATAGAGTGGGGGGGGGTCTTACTCCTCTGCAGAGAAGCTTTCGGTGAATTCTACTACTGGTTTGCTGGGTATTTGAAAGGAATACTTGAAAACAGGAAAATGTGTACAAAGTAATTTTATTAGATAGGAATACTTGAGTAGTAGGCGTGTTCATCACGTGCAGATGACGTCATGTGTGAATACGTAGACCATTGGGGCTAGTTTGAAAGTGCAGGCATAGCATTTACGAGTAAACGTGACTGTGCATCCACCGAGGTTGTAGTACTTTGCACCTGTGTCAGATGCATTTTAGAGCACTTGTTCCCAAGCTGAAAAAGATTTGGTTTAGTGTGGAGTGTCTATACTTTATTAAATATCGCTTCTATGTTGTTTCGAACGTGAAAAACCTTTTTATTTGATATTGGGATGAAACCTCTAACATTGGTTCTGCTTCACCAGTGAGCTGTCAAAAAAAAAAAAAAAAAAAAGAAAAAAAAAAATGAAAATAAAAGCGTGGTCATCTTTTTCGTTCTGTGGTAAATTGAGTAGCTGGGTGAAAACAAAGCAGGAATCCAGTTGAGACTTTGTGAGGTTGAAAGTGTGCGTGTGTGCGTGCGTGCGTGTGCGTGTGTATGTGTTTGGGGGTCGGGAGGTTTTTGTCAGTGGAGGCGGCAGTTATCAAGATATAATATTTTATTCATTCTATGAAATGTGGCAATAAACAAAAGAACCCAGTCATGATCAGCGATCATCTGACGTGTTTATAGGAGTGGCTGAGTCAACATCCTCGGCCGTACACTCTCAAATCCCCTACCCCTTGTTCTGACTACTGCTTTTAGGTGCCTCCCAATAAGGGTGTGGGGTTATACTTAGTTGAGCTAAGTAAATATCTATAGAACTAGACTTGTCCCACCTGCGAGTCACACTTCTTTTTCTTCTGACTCACTGCTCAAATTCGAATCAATGGTCACACACACACACACACACACACACACACACACACACACACACGTATATTTATATATATATATATATATATATATATATATATATATATATATATATATATATATATATATATATATATATATGAAAGTGTCCCCGTGGCGTTGTTGCTAAAGTACTAAACTGTGAATCTGTAGAAACCGTGTTCGAACACTATTCGTGCTGTTACGTCCACTTTTGGACTAATTACACTGGCTCATTGTCCTAGTGGGTAGAGTGTTCGCCAATGGTCCCGGAGACCTAGGGTCAATCCCAGGTCGCGTCATACCAAAGACTTTAAAAATGGCACTTGATACCTCTTTGCTTAATAATCAGCGATATAAGTACGTATTGAGGATAAAGTGGAGCAATCCAGGAAAAGGAGTAGCGCCCTCCTCTACACCTCAGTGTAGTAGCTATTGAAAAGGGAGCCTTTAGGTCGCCCTCGACTATGGTCGCTAACTTTACTTTTTACTTACTTTCGGGAAAGGTATGAACACTCTCATCCATACCAGGTATTGGATAAACAGTACTAGTATTATTCTTCTGTAAGGATGGCTTTGGCATTGAATAACCCAAGGATGTTGATATGCAATTAAGCAAAGAAACCAAACCAAACTGTACTGGGTTTTTGGCCTGAGTTTTTTGTTGTTAGCGAGAGGGAAGTGTTGTTTGTGTTTAGCGAGGAAGATGGTTGTAACGTGCGTGTGTTTACGTTGTGTTGTTTCCTCGCTTAGTGTTGTTAGTCCCCTTGCTAAGTTTGTGAGAAATAAAAGGAGGAGGAAAAAGCAAGATGGCGATAGTGGAAAGGTGTTTTTAGAAATAGGTTTTTATTTGCAGCATGGAATATTAGGTTTGCTTTTGGTGCTGCAAGACTCGTGAAAGGTTGTGAGTATTTAGACGAAATTGAGTTATGAGATGTTGAGAAGGTTGAGATGGCAGCGTATGTCGTCGGACGTGTGAGGGATTGTGTTTTAGAGTCACCATGGGTTTTTGTCCGTCTGGTGGAGAGGCGTGCGTTGGTCTCCATTAAAGTGGCCCAGAAGTGAATTGAAAGCAAGCGTGTCGAGAGCGGGATTACGCGTCAGATCGACATAGCAAATTTTGGGGTGACATAAAGTTGTGCCAGTGCGAGGCATGTTGAATGTATCTAATTTATATTCAACTGGGATTCCTTGTAAGGAATCCATAAATTAGATGGATTCCCTGGTGTGTCCATGCTGCTGCTGCAGCTGCTATTCTGGAGCCGCAGTGAGATGTCTTCACTGGGCGGCATTGTCTAGCTAAAAAGCATCGCTATTGAAGAACGGCCAATGTGACGTCTGCACTGGTCGGCGTCCTGCAGCCAAAGAGAGCTTACCGGATTTGGTGGTCGGTAATGAAGGTCCGGGCTGAATAGGATAAGTCATCCTGATTGGGTGAAATTAAGTGTCGAGTTATATTGTGCACCAAACCAAAATACCAAATTTTTCCTTTCTCTACACAAACCATGAATAAAATTCTGCAACAAATACGAATATTTTTTTGCGTTGCTTATTTTATTCTCAATTATTTGACGCACCTTATATATATATATATATATATATATATATATATATATATATATATATATAGCGAAAGTACCTGGTCCAAGATCAGACTAAAAGAATTTTATGAACATCAGTGAGTGAGATGGAAAGAAAAAAGAGTGAAGTAACATTGGAATTAAAAGATTTCGACAATTCATTCAAATGATGAAAATTCTTTTATTTTTTGAAGTGATTTTTTTTTTTTTAGTTTACATTTAAAATAATATATGAATATATGTAACCGCCCACCATTTTTTACAATAATTAAGTTAAAATTAAATTGTAAATTAAATTTTGATTTTTAAATCTTAAAATCTAAATACATTTCAACATAAATCTGCAGATTTAACAATAATTTAGGGACCTACAACAATTCTTATTAACGTTACGCAAAGATAACAGTAATACTTAAATTAAATTCAAAATTTAAGATTAAAATTTTAAAATCAAAATTTATATTCGTGCCCATTTATTCAGTTACCTTTCAACTGAAACGTACGTACGTTCACCTCACATGGTGGATTCCTTTTTTATTTTATTTTATTTTATTTTATTCATTTCACCTCAAATCTCAATTTAATCCTATTGTTATAGTTAATTAAACTTTATCTAATATTGCTCTGTGATGTCAGTTTACATTGAGCTCTTTACCAGGAAAATTTAAATGTTCGTAGTTGAATGATTTTATTGTTCTGATGGAATTATGGCCATATTGACTAGGTTCTTCAGCCTTGATGAGGCAACTAGTCCAGGAGAAGGACAACTCTGAATTCAAACCTGTTAAACTCCGCTTAAAAATTGACCTTGTGTCATATCCTGCCCGAGCGGAGGGGTTGGGTAAATATGGTAATGATAAAAGAATCTAAGAATGCACATATTACAATATCCTTTAATTTCAGGATATTCCTTAATCTTGAAAATATTATAGCCCTATTATAATGTTTTTTTTTTAAATATGACAAAAATTTAAATTTAGTTCTTTGTAGTCGGTTGAGTCATAAAAATGTTTTCGTTTAATTTTCATTTTCTTTTTTTTTTTCCATCTAAAAATGTAATTAAGAAGAAGCTAAAATTAAAAATGTTTCCTTATTTTTAGGAAGGAAATTTCGCATTTAAATTTAAATAAAAAGAATTCGTTTATTTTATAAATAGTTTCTTTCTTTAAAAACTATTTTTGAATTACTCTGATTAAAAATCAATATATTTTGTTCAAAGAAATATGAAAAGTATTAGTGTAAAAAATTAGTTTTTCAATTATAAGTAAACAATGTTTTTTGGGGGGGGTCTTGTTTTTGTTTTTTGTTTTTTCTATTTTACATTTTAAATATGTAAGATTATAGGTACGATAAAAAGAAAAAAAGAATTAGAAATACAAATATTTTCGTATCACAATTTCTTTAATTAGTTTACATTTCAAATTGTATTTTAAAAAAAAGGTGACTCTTGGTTTGAAACATTTTCATGAATTTGTTTTTTAGTTTTCCAAAAAATAAATACTTTTTATTTTATGATTATGTTAAATTACAAGACAATAAATAAATACTTTCTTTTTTTAGAATTAGTTGTAAATTGCAAGATGATATATTTCCAAAAAGAATTAAATTTCAAACTTTGCCGACGAAATCTGTGATATTTAAACATGGTAGGTTTTAAGAACTTTTTGTACTAACTTATGAAGAACTATGAAGAGTCCCACCAATCAAATGATTTTTAATAATTGAATTATATCATTTTATTAAAGTAATATACATTTTTTTTTACATTTAAATAGAGGAATTATATATCATAAATTGAAGTACCATGAGCAGAAAATCCGACAAGCGCTGCGTGCGACATACGGAACTACTGGACAGCTTTTTCGACCTTATTAGGTCTCATCAGCAGTGTATACCATGATCTCCCCCTCTGGATATCGAACCAGTGACCATAGCATGCAGAGCCGAAACTCTACCCCTGAGCTACAAATCCACATCGCAGACAAAATTAACTCGCTGTTTTAATGCTCAATGACATCAGTTTTTTCTGAGTTATAAGTAAATATATATATACCAAAACAGGAGCGACATATATATATATATATATATATATATATGTGTGTGTGTGTGTGTGTGTGTGTGTGTGTGTGTGTGTGTGTGTGTGTGTGTGTGTGTGTGTCAGAGCCGAAGGGTCCTTGTATGTAATATATGCACTGCAAGCCTTACATGTTTTCCAGGATAAATAATTTTGTGTAATATAAAATCTGTTACTGATTATTTTACTAATTTCTTTGCACTTATATCTTCTTTATATTTCACAATTCTTCAGTTTTTTTTTGTTTTTGTTTTTTTTTTTTTTTTTGGATAATTGTTACAAGCAATTTTATTAAGAGAGTTTACGTAGAGAAAATTACAGCTGGTCGAGCGAGAAAAGACGCCAGTAAAAGCAACGAATTTAGTAGCTTCCCTATTGCCTTCAAGCGAGGAGCATGAGAGACAGAACATAAGACCTGATGGGTGAAAGAGAAGCAGTTACAGAAAATCAAAACATCATTTTTGCTTGCTCTCTCGCCATTGTCAAAAAAAGCCCATGGCTTTTATCTCCCCATTTTTATTATTCCTTTCGAACTGTGTGCATGAAAAAGACAGACAGAACATAATAGTGAGTGGATGAAAGAGAGACTGTCACAGAAAAGCAAAAATATTTTTGCTCGCGTTCTAAGCTGTGGCTTTAGTCTTCCCTGTTTTATGATTCCCTTCAAGTAGGATAGATATAAGAAAAAAAAAAAAAAAAAAGAAAAAGAAAAAAGAGAGCAGTAATGAAATGGGAGTTGCAGAGAGAAAACTCCTCAAAAACAGAAATTCTTTTGCTTGCTTTCCAGTCGTATTAAGTCAAAAGGCACTCTCCACTGAAGTGAAAATGTTTTTATTGCTTCGCACGACTGAAATCAAAGACTTGCCCACTTAAAAATCTTATTCAGGAGAAAAAATTGTATTATTCGGTTCTGAACATTTTGGATGAAGTTATTGTTTAAATTGAGCAAAGATTTAAAACAATGGGAAAGCTCAGATTTGTTGAATTGTTAAGTCCGAAACTTTTTCACGCTTACGAAAAAATTTTTTTCGATGGAAGCATCTTCAAGTTTGGATGTTTATAAAAACATATTGAATTTGGATGGACTGAAATGGGAATTGAAATTAGTTTATGCTGCAGATTTTGCAAAACAAGCATCAAGCCTCTAAGAAATCACAGAAATAATACGGAAATTTGAACTAATGCCAAGCTTTGGCAGAAATAACCAAATTACGTCTAATTCTGATCATAGTAGTCACATCTGCTTCCTGTGAGAGATTGTTTTCTTCACTAAAGCGAGTAAATAATTATATGAGGTGTTTCCAACGTGAAGAGCGATTAAGTAATTTGGTTTTTATTTCCATGAATAAAGAACTTTTGAAGAAAATGAAAGTAGATCGTGGTGCTGATACTTTTACAACAAAGTGATCGATGAATTTGACAAAATGAAAAGAAGAATTGATTTACATATAAATTTTAATAACTCATTATTTGTAGGTTTTATTACTTTCTCTCGTAATGATTAGCGCTCATCGTCATCGCCAGGGTATGACTAATTGAGAAACAAGTCCAGGGAGAGTGATATTAAGTCTGGTAGAAGAGTATTTTCACACATTAAAATTAGCTCATATGACATTCACAGATGAGGAGAGGCAAATAATTTCCCGGGGCGCAGAGTAAGGATCTTTTCCCTCTCCGACTGTGTGATTTGCCTGCATAATAGACTGCGACCTTGGCTCCCAAGTCACCCTTCGCAACTGATATATATATATATATATATATATATATATATATATATATATATATATATATATATATATATATATATATATATCTAAAGAGCCAGAAGTAATCTACCAATTTTTCACGTACCGGATCATCAGGATAATTCTGACTAAAGAAGATTGGCCCAAACGACATTTCATAGATACAGTGGCCACCAGAAAGAATGAAAAATTAACACATATATATATATATATATATATATATATATAGAGAGAGAGAGAGAGAGAGAGAGAGATGCTAGCTCACCTGAAAATCAAAATATTCATTTTGTTTAGCCTTGTTATGCACACCAAATTTTTTATTGTTTAAAATCTCTTTTAGAGCGTTAATCCTTATATATATATATATATATATATATATATATATATATATATATATATATATATATATATATATATATCTTTAAGAAAAACAAAAACCGGTCACATTAGGATTATAAATTTATTTCCATCCTATTATGGGTATTGATATGAATCAATAACACCAAAAATAACAGGACTTCTTCAGATCCAATGGATATAATTAATACAGCCAGAATGGACACAGGAGGGAAGGGTGGGCGTCGGTAGAAAAGGGGTGAAGAGATTCCACCCCATATCGCCCACTTCCGGTTTTTCTTTTATTACCGGTCGGAATCACAATATAGTAACTAGACGTATGTTCAAACTCACTTTCTACTGTAAATCAAATTTTAATTTTTAAATCTTAAATTCTAAATACATTTCAACATAAATCTACAGATTTAACAATAATTTAGGGACCTACAACAATTCTTATTAACGTTACGCAAAGATAACAGTAATACTTAAATTAAATTCAAAATTTAAGATTAAAATTTTAAAATCAAAATTTATATTCGTGCCCATTTATTCAGTTACCTTTCAACTGAAACGTACGTACGTTCACCTCACATGGTGGATTCCTATTTTATTTTATTTTATTTTATTTTATTCATTTCACCTCAAATCTCAATTTAATCCTATTATTATAGTTAATTAAACATTATCTAATATTGCTCTGTGATGTCAGTTTACATTGAGCTCTTTACCAGGAAAATTTAAATGTTCGTAGTTGAATGATTTTATTGTCCTGACGGAATTATTCCCGACTCCAGTTTAACTGGACTGAATAACACACACACACACACACACACAAATATATATATATATATATATATATATATATCATCATCATATCGCGCTGGTAGCACGGATATCCCTGACCCTCTCTCGCCACTCCTCCCTATCGTTCATCGCCCTAGGTAGGTCTTCAGGACATATATATATATTCAATAAAATAAATTATGTATGTCTGAAGTCTATGAATACCAAAACCACTGGACTTAAAAAGCTGAAATTTGCTCGGAAAGAAACTTTTTTTATCCATATTATTTATTTTCGTATCCTATTTTTATAGAGAAACCATTTACTTCCGCTTCCCCGTTTTTCAAAACCAGCATATATTTACATCCGCTTCCTTTTCAGGAAGTGACTTCAGCAAAGAATTGTTCATTGCGTTTTCCTGACAGTTTATTCAATTTAATTTTTAATAAAACTATCTCGAATTTAACTTAATCTTAATATTTAGCATTACATTTCTGCGTAATGATTATAACATTTTTGAAAATTTAATTTTCATTCAAAAAATGTCTGGTCTTTATAAGTATCGCTTCTAAAATTTGAAATTTTTTTTTTTAATTTGTGCAATTTCGGATTTTTATGCTATCACGATAAATACATACCCTCCCACCAGTGGATTGAACACATATGCGTAAATACAAAAGCTCTTCTTATGAACTGAGCACTCCGGTAGCCGATAGCGTACTTATGGATATATACCAAAAAATCCCTTCGATTACATTGAGATTGACGATAATCAGGGGTAATATATCCGACTGAAGTAAAATTTTATTCCAGCCTGAAGCATCTTGTCTGTCTAGCCACTTCTGAAACTTTTCACTTTATAAGATGTGCAGCTGTGGCACAAAGCACCAACTATACGGCCACCTGCCTCCCATCACAAAAACTATTCAAGTTAGACGAACCAGACACGCAGGACACTGCTGGAGAAGCAGAGACGAGCTCATAAATGATATACTCCTATGGACCCCCACATATGGCCGAGCAAAAGCAGGACGTCCAGCGAGAACATACATACAGCAGTCATGTGAGGATACGGGATGTAGCCCTGAAGACCTGCCAGAGGCGATGAACGATAGGGAAAAGTGGCGAAAGAGGGTCGGGGATATCCGTGCTAGCGGCACAACATGATGATGATGATGATGAGCTGTGGCATTCTTTTTTCTGTCAGTCTATTCCACATCCTCAAATATCGCACCTGTAATGTTGTTTTTTTAATTTAGGAAAGAAGATCGATATGCATGGAATTAGGGGTCAAGTGAGCAAAGAAGGTGTTGCACTTGTGCAATCAAGTGCTTCTCTCCCAAACTGCCGATCAATAAGTATTGATTCTGCACGAACAAGAGAACCGATTGATTGAAGAATTGATTTTCACGGCAGGTCAAACCATCTAGGGTTATAAATGCCTTGAGGTTATGGAATAGCGCTCATATTTATATTTTTGTGTAGTTGTTTAAGTTGTTTTTTTTTTTTAAACTTATCTATCTGACACAAAGCCCGGACTTTAATAGCTACTCCCACTCGGAGTTTGAGTGGACCAAGGAATAATGGTAATAAAGGGGTACTACACACTCCCCAGACTTTCAGAGCCTCATCATCCGATGTAGTTTAGTGGTATAACTTAGATATCCGCTCTTTTGCAGTCAGTTGATGTACGTTACTCTGCGCTGGGTTATACTCGGCTTATTATAAAGCCCACTGACAAGGTGGAAGAAAACCGACACTTAATGCTGTCTCGTCTTCGTCTCAGTACCTAGACAGCATCATTCTACTACAAAAGACCACTGACAAACCAAAAGAGAACTGACACATTACTGACTTGTCCCAGTGCGTAGACAGCATCATTCTATTATAAAGTTCACTGACAAGGCAGAAGAGAACCGACACTTAATACTGACTCGTCTCAGTGCTTAGATAGCATCCTTCTATTGCAAAAGCCCACGACAAGGCGAAAGTGAACCGATACATTTACTGACTCGTCTAAGTGCTTAGAGAGCATCCTTCTATTACAAAAGACCACTGACAAGGCGGAAGAGGACTGACACTTAATATTGACTCGTCTCTGCGCCAAGACGGCATCTTTCTATTACAAAAGCCCACTGAAAAAAGCAAGAGAACCGACACTTAATACTGACTCGTCTCAGTGCTTAGACAGCATCCTTTTGTTATAAAGCCCACGACAAGGCGAAAGAGAACCGATACTTAATACTGACTCGTCTCAATGCCTAGACAGCATCATTCTATTATACAGACTGATTCCCTGTACATATGACTTTATTTAAATTTTGAAATTTTGAATATTTAAAACTTCAGCCTCGATTCTTTTTTATCTCATCTCGTCTAGACATGGTTTGATTTGGTTTGTTGGGTTTATGGCATATCAACCTTTGTAGGTTATTTAACGCCAAATCCATTTTTATGTAAATAATCAGTTCTATTTAAAACAATTCAATTTAGCATAAGTACATAGTTTAATTGTCAAAAGCATTTCTATTTCAAACTATTCAAGCAGTTATATATAACAATTCAGTTTAGTGTAAGTACAGTTTCAATGTAAAAAACAGTTCAATTTCAAATAATTCAGTTTACCATAAGCACGCAGTTTAACTGTAAGTACGGTTTAATTGTGGAAAACATTTCTATTTCGAGCTATTCAGTTTAGTCAAGCAGTTCTAATTCAGCTAATTCAGTTTAGTGTAAATACAGATTTTGCTTACTCACAGTTATATGTCAAAATAGTTCTATGTTAAACAATTCAGTTTAGTGTAAATACAGTTTCAATGTCAAATACAGTTCTATTTGAAAAAAAATCAGTTTATCATAAGCACGCAGTTTAAATGCAAGTACGGTTTAATTGTCAAAAATATTTCTATTTCAAGCTATTCAGTTTAATCAAACAATTCCGTTTAGCATAAGTATGCAGATTAGTTCTATTTAACCCAGAGATAGGGTCCTATCAGGTGCTGCCACGCCGGGCCAGAGTGGACCTGGGAGCAATGGCAATGAAGGGGTGCTCCGTATTCCCCAAGGCCCCAGCATTACTGGGACCTCACCATCAGACTGTTTAGTGTCATATCCAGGCCACTCGTTGGAGAGGGTCCTTCCCCTCTGCAGAGGTGCAGTCGGTGTATTCTACAGCCCCAGCCGATTGGGCAATACACAGATTTAAATGTCAAACAGTTTTATTTCAGATAATTCAGTTCAGCATAAGTACATAGTTTAAATGTCAAAACAGTTCTATTTCAAGCAATTCAGTTTAGCATTAGTACGCAGTTTCAATGTAAAAACAGTTCTATTTTAAACAATTCAGTTCAGCATGAATACGCATTTTGAATGTATAAAAACAGTAAACGCCAACCAATGTTTAGTTCTATTTAACCCATATCAGGTGCTACCACTCTGGGCCACAGTCGACCAGGGAGTGATGGCAATAAAGGGGTATTTCGCATTCCCCAAAGCTCCAGCATTGCTGGAACCTCACCATCAGATTGTTTAGTGTCATATCCAGGACACTCGTTGGGGGGGTCTTACCCTTCTGCAGAGAAGCAGTCGGTGTATTCTAGAGCCCCAACCAACTGGACAACCTATATATGGTCAGGTTTGGTTATTTGGTTAAAATGTATATCAATTCTCGATGGTTATTCAATACCAAATCCTGTTTACACACACACACACACACACACACACACATATATATATATATATATATGCCCGTGGTTATCGTCGTAGGAAATGGACACGGCGACACGAGTTCAAATCCGGGACCTGACTGATTGCATTTCACATAGCACTAATACCCTTGGGAAAGGTATGAATCAAATTATTCTCCCTCCAGCTATGGGTAAACAGTAGGGCAGACTGGGTTCTTCTGCCTTGGTAAGGCAACTAGTCTAGTAGAAGTAAAACTCTGAATTCAAACCTGTTAAACTCCGCTTAAAAATTGACCTTGTGTCATATCCTGCTCGAGCGGAGGTGTTGGTAAATATGATATATATATATATATATATATATATATATGTGTGTGTGTGTGTGTGTGTGTATGGGACACTGGTGGATGCTGGAGAAGCTCATAATTGACCTTCTTCAAATAACCCTTACAAATGGAAGTGCTAGTTTTGATCGACCAGCAAGAACTTTTTGTACATCAGCTCTGTGCGGACATGAGATGTAATTTGGAAGACCTGCCTGAAGCAATGGACGATATAGATGGATGGAGAGAGAGAATCATGAAAATACACGCTGTCAACGTGACTTGACGATGATATATATATATATATATATATATATATATATATATATATATATATATATATATATACGTGATGCATTCAATAGGTTTCCGGACTTTTTTGTACAGGCATTTAAAATTGTCGTAGACTCTTGAAAATTCAGTGTCTTATCGCAATACATCTTATGAGATGACAGACCAATTTTTATGATTTCAGGTTTAAATGAACAGCTACAACAGGAATTCGAATACACCCTACTAAAACCTGATTATCACAGCTGGTGAATGATGATCCCTTTTTTGACGGCACTGGCATGATCTATATGCACTGGGTTCCCACTGGACAGACTGTCAACAAGGAATACTATGTTGAGGTTTTAAGGGAGTTCAGAAAGAGATTCCGTCGGAAAAGGCCAGCACTCTTCAAATTGGGTCAGTGACATTTCCACCAGGACAATATACCAGTCCACAACTCCATCCTTGTTGCAGACTATTTGACCAAGATGGGCATCAAGACAGTTGCTCACCCTCCCTACAGTCCAGACGTTGCTCCCTGTGACTTTTGGTACTATTTACCAACCCCTCCGCTCGGGCAGGATATGACACAAGGTCAATTTTTAAGCGGAGTTTAACAGGTTTGAATTCAGAGTTTTCCTTCTCCTAGACTAGTTGCCTCACCAAGGCTGAAGAACCTAGTCCGTCCTACTATTTATCCATAGCTGGAGGGAGAATAAGGGGGTTCATACCTTTCCCAAGGGTATTTGCCCGAAAGTGAACGTAATAGCGCGGCTGGAGTACGAACTCGCGTACTACGATTCCGCAGTTCATCGCTTTAACCATTACACCACGAGGACACCCCCCTGTGACTTTTGGTTGTTACCTAAGCTCAGAGGCTGTTCTTATGAGACAATTGAGGAGATGAAAGAGGCTGTGACCATGGTCATTGACACGCTCACACAAGAGGGCTTCCATGGGGCCTTCCAAAAGTTGTTGGAACAGTACAACAAGTATATTGCAGCCGGAGGAGGTTAATTCGAAGGGGACTAGAGTTTCATGTGTCTACTGTCAATAAAAGTGCCCATACGAAAAAAAGTCTGGAAACTTATTTAATGATCCTCGTATATATATATATATATATATATATATATATATATATATCATCAAGTGTATAGTTTGTGGGTATCGTTATTTTTAGTTAAAGCTCACTTATTTGCACACAGTTAAATCGTTTCAAGTATTATTACTTGAGAGTAATAATTCTTTTTAATATTAATTATTTGTCTAGATAGTTGCAAGTATTGCTATATAACACTAACAATAATATTTGCCTACAGTTAAAGTAATTTGTTTAACGCTGATAATACTATTTAATAATCATTCAATAAAATATCGGTAATGTTTGGTTGAGAATTGTGGCTAGAATTTGTTTATGAACGCTATTCAAATGGAGGCTTATGACAGCTAAAATAGCTCCGTTGGGACAGCGTTAGATTTAAGATCTAAAAGCTCACTCTACAATCCTGGATTTCAGTATTCGACACTTGTCAACTACAATTTTTTTTAAACAAAATAACGCTTGGAAGTTTCTAATTTTAAATCAAAATAATTCTCTCGTGTATCTCAGTTTCCAATAATAATTTTTTTTTGTTCAAGTGATAAAAATAATAGATAGTTAAGAAATAATTATGACTTTATGGTGATTGCTGATTTCCTCGTTGCTAGAAGCTTATTCAGTGACTTGTCAACTGTTGGAATCAGAATTAAGTTTTTACAACTGAAATGTAAACTTTTAAATTTGTTCTTTCTATTTGGCTTCATTGTTGAAATTTTTTAACCACTCATTCAAGATTGAAATGGCTATGGCTTGAAATGTGAGATGATGTTTAGGAATAGTTCTGAACGAACAATGTGATAGAACACCTCAATCAAGAAATATTGGACGCTTTCTCATAAGTTATTTTTGCCCAGTCGGCTGAGGCTGTAGAATACAGACCCCCCTCCCCTAACGAGTGTCCTGGATATGACACTAAACAATCTGATGGTGAGGTTCCAGCAGTGCTGCAGCTTTGGGGAAAGCAGAGTACCCCTTCATTGCAAAGAGGTATCAAGTACCATTTTTTTAGTCTTTGGTGTGACTCGACCTGGGAGTGAACCCAGCTCTCCCGGGCCATTGGTGAACACTCTAACCATTATGCCAATATCACTCAAGTAAAAGAGTTTATATGTTGGTTGGTTGGTCGTTTGGGTTTTATGGCATATAAACTTTTGTAAGTTATTTAAACCTAAATCCATTTTTATACAAATAATCAGTTCTATTTCAAACAATTCAGTTTAGCAGGAGTACACAGTTTAATTGTCAAAAACATTTCTATTTCAAGCGATTCAGTTTTGTCAAACAGTTCTAATTAAAGAAAATTCAGTTTATCGTAAGTACAGTTTCAATGTCAAAAACAGTTCTATTTCAAGCAATTCAGTTTTGCATAAGTGTGCAGTTTCTATTTGAATTAATTTTTCTAGTACTGGACATTGGCATGATGGTTAGAGTATTCGCCAATGGCTCGGGAGACCTAGGTTCAATCCCAGGCCGAGTCATACCAAAGACTCAAAAAATGGCACTTGATGCCTCTTTGCTTAACACTCAGTATTATAAGGTATGGATCAAGGGTAAAGTGGGTCAATCCGGGAAAAGGAGTAGCGCCCTCTCCTAAACCTTGGTGTAGTAGCTATCGAAAAAGAAGCCTTCGGGTCACCCTCGCCAACTTTAGTTACCCTATCTGTTCATAATAAACAGAATTGTTTACTCGCCGGATTTACCTCCATAGATTGGAGCCACGGCCACGAAATCTAGGCATTTAAACCTGCACAATCTCGCATGATCGTCGAGGTTCTTGCAGTCCATCTGGTTATTGTACTCAGGTCAACTGCGCCTTCATCTTTCGTGCAACAAATGCTTTTCTTAGTTGCTTGCACGGCGTCATAGCCCAGTTCGAAGTCGTAGAGCAGAAGTTCCCGAACTTAACTAATCTGCACATTCATCTGCGCATCTTTCGAATCACGCATGGAGTGAAGCAATGCACAACGAGTCAGCGCACCAACTACCGCGATGTGACCAACTGCAGAGGATACCTACTATTGCCTGAACTGCATCAATCACATGATATACACGCTGCAAACTAGCACGTACCAAAATATTGCAAAAGTTTTGACTCACTGTAAAATTTCAGTCATTTTTCACCTAATTTCGGCCATATTGAATTTACCCTGATGCATGT
>OY757925.1:68150114-68282618 GCA_963585895.1 Sepioteuthis lessoniana | reverse complement strand
CATACAGCAGCCATGTGAGGATACGGGATGTAGCCCTGAAGACCTGCCAGAGGCGAGGAACGATAGGGAAAAGTGGCGAAAGAGGGTCGGGGATATCCGTGCTAGCGGCACAACATGATGATGATGGTGATGAGCTGTGGCATTCTTTTTTCTTTCAGTCTATTCCACATCCTCAAATATCGCACCTGTAATGTTGTTTTTTTAATTTAGGAAAGAAGATCGATATGTATGGAATTAGGGGTCAAGTGAGCATAGAAGGTGTTGCACTCGTGCAATCAAGTGCTTCTCTCCCAAACTGCCGATCAATAAGTATTGATTCTGCACGAACAAGAGAACCGATTGATTGAAGAATTGATTTTCACGGCAGGTCAAACCATCTAGGGTTATTAATGCCTTGAGGTTATGGAATAGCGCTCATATTTATATTTTTGTGTAGTTGTTTAAGTTTGTTTTTTTTAAACTTATCTATCTGACACAAAGCTCGGACTTTAATAGCTACTCCCACTCGGAGTTTGAGTGGACCAAGGAATAATGGTAATAAAGGGGTACTACACACTCCCCAGACTTTCAGAGCCTCATCATCCGATGTAGTTTAGTGGTATAACTTAGATATCCGCTCTTTTGCAGTCAGTTGATGTACGTTACTCTGCGCTGGGTTATACTCGGCTTATTATAAAGCCCACTGACAAGGTGGAAGAAAACCGACACTTAATGCTGTCTCGTCTTCGTCTCAGTACCTAGACAGCATCATTCTACTACAAAAGACCACTGACAAACCAAAAGAGAACTGACACATTACTGACTTGTCCCAGTGCGTAGACAGCATCATTCTATTATAAAGTTCACTGACAAGGCAGAAGAGAACCGACACTTAATACTGACTCGTCTCAGTGCTTAGATAGCATCCTTCTATTGCAAAAGCCCACGACAAGGCGAAAGTGAACCGACACATTTACTGACTCGTCTAAGTGCTTAGAGAGCATCCTTCTATTACAAAAGACCACTGACAAGGCGGAAGAGGACTGACACTTAATATTGACTCGTCTCTGCGCACAGACGGCATCTTTCTATTACAAAAGCCCACTGAAAAAAGCAAGAGAACCGACACTTAATACTGACTCGTCTCAGTGCTTAGACAGCATCCTTTTGTTATAAAGCCCACGACAAGGCGAAAGAGAACCGATACTTAATACTGACTCGTCTCAATGCCTAGACAGCATCATTCTATTATACAGACTGATTCCCTGTACATATGACTTTATTTAAATTTTGAAATTTTGAATATTTAAAACTTCAGCCTCGATTCTTTTTTATCTCATCTCGTCTAGACATGGTTTGATTTGGTTTGTTGGGTTTATGGCATATCAACCTTTGTAGGTTATTTAACGCCGAATCCATTTTTATGTAAATAATCAGTTCTATTTAAAACAATTCAATGTAGCATAAGTACATATTTTAATTGTCAAAAGCATTTCTATTTCAAACTATTCAAGCAGTTATATATAACAATTCAGTTTAGTGTAAGTACAGTTTCAATGTAAAAAACAGTTCAATTTCAAATAATTCAGTTTACCATAAGCACGCAGTTTAACTGTAAGTACGGTTTAATTGTGGAAAACATTTCTATTTCGAGCTATTCAGTTTAGTCAAGCAGTTCTATTTCAGCTAATTCAGTTAGTGTAAATACAGATTTTGCTTACTCACAGTTATATGTCAAAATAGTTCTATGTTAAACAATTCAGTTTAGTGTAAATACAGTTTCAATGTCAAATACAGTTCTATTTGAAAAAAATTCAGTTTATCATAAGCACGCAGTTTAAATGCAAGTACGGTTTAATTGTCAAAAATATTTCTATTTCAAGCTATTCAGTTTAATCAAACAATTCCGTTTAGCATAAGTATGCAGATTAGTTCTATTTAACCCAGAGATAGGATCCTATCAGGTGCTGCCACGCCGGGCCAGAGTGGACCTGGGAGCAATGGCAATGAAGGGGTGCTCCGTATTCCCCAAGGCCCCAGCATTACTGGGACCTCACCATCAGACTGTTTAGTGTCATATCCAGGCCACTCGTTGGAGAGGGTCCTTCCCCTCTGCAGAGGTGCAGTCGGTGTATTCTACAGCCCCAGCCGACTGGGCAATACACAGATTTAAATGTCAAACAGTTTTATTTCAGATAATTCAGTTCAGGATTAGTACATAGTTTAAATGTCAAAACAGTTCTATTTCAAGCAATTCAGTTTAGCATTAGTATGCAGTTTCAATGTAAAAACAGTTCTATTTTAAACAATTCAGTTCAGCATGAATACGCATTTTAAATGTATAAAAACAGTAAACGCCAACCAACGTTTAGTTCTATTTAACCCATATCAGGTGCTACCACTCTGGGCCACAGTGGACCAGGGAGTGATGGCAATAAAGGGGTATTTCGCATTCCCCAAAGCTCCAGCATTGCTGGAACCTCACCATCAGATTGTTTAGTGTCATATCCAGGACACTCGTTGGATGGGGTCTTACCCCCCTGCAGAGAAGCAGTCGGTGTATTCTAGAGCCCCAACCAACTGGACAACCTATATATGGTCAGGTTTGGTTATTTGGTTAAAATGTATATCAATTCTCGATGGTTATTCAATACCAAATCCTGTTTACACACACACACACACACACACACACACACACACACATATATATATATATATATATATATATATATATGCCCGTGGTTATCGTCGTAGGAAATGGACACGGCGACACGAGTTCAAATCCTTGACCTGACTGATTGCATTTCACATAGCACTAATAGCCTTGGGAAAGGTATGAATCCAATTATTCTCCCTCCAGCTATGGGTAAACAGTAGGGCAGACTGGGTTCTTCTGCCTTGGTAAGGCAACTAGTCTAGTAGAAGTAAAACTCTGAATTCAAACCTGTTAAACTCCGCTTAAAAATTGACCTTGTGTCATATCCTGCCCGAGCGGAGGTGTTGGTAAATATGATATATATATATATATATATATATGTGTGTGTGTGTGTGTGTGTTTGTTTGTGTGTATGGGACACTGGTGGATGCTGGAGAAGCTCATAATTGACCTTCTTCAAATAACCCTTACAAATGGAAGTGCTAGTTTTGATCGACCAACAAGAACTTTTTGTACATCAGCTCTGTGCGGACATGAGATGTAATTTGGAGAGAGAGAATCATGAAAATACACGCTGTCAACGTGACTTGACGATGATATATATATATATATATATATATATATATATATATATATATATATATATATATATACGTGGTGCATTCAATAAGTTTCCGGACTTTTTTGTACAGGCATTTAAAATTGTCGTAGACTCTTGAAAATTCAGTGTCTTATCGCTATACATCTTATGAGATGACAGACTAATTTTTATGATTTCAGGTTTAAATGAACAGCTACAACAGGAATTCGAATACACCCTACTAAAACCTGATTATCACAGCTGATGATCCCTTTTTTGACGGCACTGGCATGATCTACATGCACTGGGTTCCCACTGGACAGATAGTCAACGAGGAATACTATGTTGAGGTTTTAAGGTAGTTCAGAAAGAGATTCCGTCGGAAAAGGCCAGCACTCTTCATTCGGGTCAGTGACATTTCCACCAGGACAATATACCAGTCCACAACTCCATCCTTGTTGCAGACTATTTGACCAAGATGGGCATCAAGACAGTTGCTCACCCTCCCTACAGTCCAGACGTTGCTCCCTGTGACTTTTGGTTATTACCTAAGCTCAGAGGCTGTTCTTATGAGACAATTGAGGAGATGAAAGAGGCTGTGACCATGGTCATTGACACGCTCACACAAGAGGGCTTCCATGGGGCCTTCCAAAAGTTGTTGGAACAGTACAAGTGTATTGCAGCCGGAGGAGGTTATTTCGAAGGGGACTAGAGTTTCATGTGTCTACTATCAATAAAAGTGCCCATACGAAAAAAAGTCTGGAGACTTATTTAATGATCCTTGTATATATATATATATATATATATATATATATATATATATATATATATATCATCAAGTGTATAGTTTGTGGGTATCGTTATTTTTAGTTAAAGCTCACTTATTTGCACACAGTTAAATCGTTTCAAGTATTATTACTTGAGAGTAATAATTTTTTTTAATATTAATTATTTGTTTAGATTGTTGCAAGTATTGCTATATAACACTAACAATAATATTTGCCTACAGTTAAAGTAATTTGTTTAACGCTGATAATACTATTTAATAATCATTCAATAAAATATCGGTAATGTTTGGTTGAGAATTGTGGCTAGAATTTGTTTATGAACGCTATTCAAATGGAGGCTTATGACAGCTAAAATAGCTCCGTTGGGACAGCGTTAGATTTAAGATCTAAAAGCTCACTCTACAATCCTGGATTTCAGTATTCGACACTTGTCAACTACAATTTTTTTTAAACAAAATAACGCTTGGAAGTTTCTAATTTTAAATCAAAATAATTCTCTCGTGTATCTCAGTTTCCAATAATAATTTTTTTTTGTTCAAGTGATAAAAATAATAGATAGTTAAGAAATAATTATGACTTTATGGTGATTGCTGATTTCCTCGTTGCTAGAAGCTTATTCAGTGACTTGTCAACTGTTGGAATCAGAATTAAGTTTTTACAACTGAAATGTAAACTTTTAAATTTGTTCTTTCTATTTGGCTTCATTGTTGAAATTTTTTAACCACTCATTCAAGATTGAAATGGCTATGGCTTGAAATGTGAGATGATGTTTAGGAATAGTTCTGAACGAACAATGTGATAGAACTTCTCAATCAAGAAATATTGGACGCTTTCTCATTAGTTATTTTTGCCCAGTCGGCTGAGGCTGTAGAATACAGACCCCCCTCCCCTAACGAGTGTCCTGGATATGACACTAAACAATCTGATGGTGAGGTTCCAGCAGTGCTGCAGCTTTGGGGAAAGCAGAGTACCCCTTCATTGCAAAGAGGTATCAAGTACCATTTTTTTAGTCTTTGGTGTGACTCGACCTGGGAGTGAACCCAGCTCTCCCGGGCCATTGGTGAACACTCTAACCATTATGCCAATATCACTCAAGTAAAAGAGTTTATATGTTGGTTGGTTGGTCGTTTGGGTTTTATGGCATATAAACTTTTGTAAGTTATTTAAACCTAAATCCATTTTTATACAAATAATCAGTTCTATTTCAAACAATTCAGTTTAGCAGGAGTACACAGTTTAATTGTCAAAAACATTTCTATTTCAAGCGATTCAGTTTTGTCAAACAGTTCTAATTAAAGAAAATTCAGTTTATCGTAAGTACAGTTTCAATGTCAAAAACAGTTCTATTTCAAGCAATTCAGTTTTGCATAAGTGTGCAGTTTCTATTTGAATTAATTTTTCTAGTACTGGACATTGGCATGATGGTTAGAGTATTCGCCAATGGCTCGGGAGACCTAGGTTCAATCCCAGGCCGAGTCATACCAAAGACTCAAAAAATGGCACTTGATGCCTCTTTGCTTAACACTCAGTATTATAAGGTATGGATCAAGGGTAAAGTGGGTCAATCCGGGAAAAGGAGTAGCGCCCTCCCCTAAACCTTGGTGTAGTAGCTATCGAAAAAGAAGCCTTCGGGTCACCCTCGCCAACTTTAGTTACCCTATCTGTTCATAATAAACAGAATTGTTTACTCGCCGGATTTACCTCCATAGATTGGAGCCACGGCCACGAAATCTAGGCATTTAAACCTGCACAATCTCGCATGATCGTCGAGGTTCTTGCAGTCCATCTGGTTATTGTACTCAGGTCAACTGCGCCTTCATCTTTCGTGCAACAAATGCTTTTCTTAGTTGCTTGCACGGCGTCATAGCCCAGTTCGAAGTCGTAGAGCAGAAGTTCCCGAACTTAACTAATCTGCACATTCATCTGCGCATCTTTCGAATCACGCATGGAGTGAAGCAATGCACAACGAGTCAGCGCACCAACTACCGCGATGTACCAACTGCAGAGGATACCTACTATTGCCTGAACTGCATCAATCACATGATATACACGCTGCAAACTAGCACGTACCAAAATATTGCAAAAGTTTTGACTCACTGTAAAATTTCAGTCATTTTTCACCTAATTTCGGCCATATTGAATTTACCCTGATGCATGTGGGATTGAATAAGAAATAAGATAAATTAATAAAATTAAATAAGTTCAAAAAGTGTAGCAGTTTCCAGAAGACCTCTGACTATTTGTCGCTGCCTCCCAGCAGACAGGACTTGACACAAGGTCAAAAGCCCGAAGGCCTCTGACAAGAAGCAAGAACGGTGCATGCCTTAAGAAAGGACCATCTGGACACTAAAGAGAAATTCTGCCTCACTTCAGTTTTCCCCTTGATACTGGACGGGCCTTCTTTCCCTCGATTGCAAGCAGGTAGCGCACGTATTCACCAGGTCTCGGACTGAGGTGGGCAGCTTGACTCTTCTCTTGCAGCGACCTCTTTTGAAGACACCTACTGAACATATGAAATACTTCAACTTCATAAACCCACCGAAAAGGACTCTTAACATATTCTAAAACCTCATCTGGGAAACGCGACCATTTCCATTGGTTTCAGGGAGAATTTTCGCCCACCGAATGGTCGTTAAACCCTGAAATAAAGTTTTGAGTTAAAATTTATCTCCGTTTCCTTTCTTCCTTCCGTAATTCTCTTGCAGCTTTCCACGGACGCCAACAAGTTAGATGGGGTAAGAAAAACAAATGGATTCAAATACGCGAAACCCGAAATCACCGACGAAAAACAAGCGAAAATGATAACCAAACAAAACCTTTTATCCGCCATGCTTATAATGATATATTTAGATTAAATATTTCAAAATAAGAATATATCAAATAACTGTATCATAGATTTCCTGGACTAGGATGCCGTACCCAGTTGAAATTTCTAATCAAGATAATCTTCCGTGGGATCTCAGTTTCTCCAAGTCGGGTACAAATGAACGTCTGTTAATTTTTATGAGAGAGAAAATAGATGAAACTATAATTCTGCAAATTTTGAAATATTCCTTCAACTGACTTTTTGTTCAAAGAATGCCAGAAATTCGAGTTTTTGGGGGGTTTTTTTCAGTATAGTTATTCTTGATTTTGATCAACCAAGAATTACTTAATTTTTTTTTAACACAATATTTTAATGTTTTACACAAGTCAATATATCAAATTAATAAAATCAAGGAGTACTTTTACATTATTCCTCTGGGTTTAGTTTCTCTGGGTGGTAAAATGTCTTCCAAAACAACAAAAAAACAAAACAAAACAAAACAAAATGACCATTTGGCCTATTTTAAAGGGCCTATTACTCTAAAAGTACATAAAATAAACGTAAACTGAAATGTCTTCTTGGTGTATCTGTCTACTTTTACCCAAGAACGCTGCAAGCAATATTGAACAAGTCCTGGAGACAGCACCCAACAAAGCAGCAGCTGTACGGCCACCTCCCACCCATCACGAAAACTATCAAAATTAGACGAACCAGACATACGGGACACTGCTAGAGAAGGGGGACGAGCTCATAATTGATGTACTCCTGTGGACCCCTTCACATGGCCGAGCAAAGGTAGGACGGCCAGCTCGAATCTACATACTGCAGCTCTGTGCTGATACGGGATGTAACCCTGAAGACCTCCCGGAAGCAATGGACGATTGGGAGGGGCGGTGAGAGAGATTCTGGGATATCCGTGCTGAGAGTGCAATATGATGATCTGTCTACTGGGATATTAAAGTCCAGCCAGATATCTTCTCAAGATGCAAAGTTAGGCAGAGTCAAATTCGGCAAATCAGGCAACTGATTCTAGTCGCAAAAAAACATGAAAATATCAAGAAGCCGTAACTCCTGAACTGTCATTATATATATATATATATATATATATATATATATTACTATTATTATTCACTCAGAGCTTTTCACATCAGCGTTAGCCGATGGTTTTTCACTGGAGTCTGAGTGACAGCAAGTCTCCTCAAGTCTCCAGGACTCTTCTTAGTATTCTGGCCGTTCTCAATAATGCTGTCGTTTGGATGGTCTCCACTCGTCCGCCAACTTCCAAGTCCTCTTGTCCCTTTAGCAATCCTTTAGTTACTGTTCCAAACGCACCAATTACAATTGGTATAATTGTCTCCTGCATGTTCCACAGTTTTTTCAATTCCCTTGCAAGGTCGAGGCACTTATCCTTTTCACATTCTTTCAGTTTTATTCTGTGGTCAGCCGGGACAGCAAAGTCGACTATTTTGCAAGTTCTCTTTTTTTTCTTTTTTTTTATTTTTGTTGTTGATTATTATTAAGTCTGGTCTTCTGGCCGGGATTAGGTGATCCGTTTGTATGTTAAAGTCCCATAGGAGTTTATACGTGGCATTTTCTAGGACAGGTGCTGGGTTGTGCCTATACCATTTGTTAGTATCGTCGAATTTAAATTTCTTACACATTTCCCAGTGAATCACCTTACCGACCCAGTCGTGTCTCGCCTTATACTCCCGCTGTGCTAATTTGCTGCATTCGCTTATTATATGATTGATGGTTTCATCTCTGTCACCACATAGCCTGCATTTGCTATTATTATTATTATTATTATTTATAAGATGAATTCAGATCATTCCCAGCAACGTGCTGAAAAGAATCTTCCTTTCCTACGACGATAACCATGGCACTACGGTCCGTCTATCCGGGTCTGCGAATTTACTATCCAAGCGTCGAAGCCCATGGAAAAAATGATAAATAAATAAATACAAAGAGATGGAAAAAAAAGGGTGGAGTTTAGGCTTGGTTTAGTTTCTTTGTTTTATGGCATATCAATCTTCGTGGGTTATTTAATGCCAAAGCTTATAAAAGAATAGCGGTGGTACTATTTAGCCCATAGCGGAAAAGGATAAGGGAGTTCATACCTTTTTCAAGGGTATTTGTCTGAAAGTGAACGTTATCGCTTGACCGGAGTTCGAACTCGATCTCTGTGGTGACTCTTTCCAGCACATTAGCCACGACACCAGAGCTTAATTTACATAACGTTTATTTATACATCCAGTAATAATTACATAATGATAATTGAAATAAATTGTTCCTTTGTGTCTTCAAGAAGAGTCTTGTTTTGATTTCGGTTGTGAAGAAAAGGTTCTTCGTTTGAATGTAAAAGCAGCGTTACTTTTCGTTGATATTAAAGTTTTGTGTGTGAGCGATGTTTGTCTCTGCCTCCCACCAGACAGAACTTAACACTATGTCTTTTTTTTATAGTGGGGGTTTAGAGAGAGGGAGTTCGGGCACGAGCCGAGGCTCGAGCCCCGCTGGAGTTTTGTATATGAGCGTCTACATAGCAGTTTCTGTGACTGCTCATAATATGATCACGTTGTATGCGTGCGAGTGACGTTGGTTTGTCAGGTCGGAAAGTGAAAGTGAAAGTGAACTCTATCGTGGCCTCCGCGATAAATGTATATTAGCGACGGCCACGACTCTATCCGCTGTTTTTGCTTGGGCTGCTAGGACGTAGAAGATCCTGACTTACAAGTAGAGTTTCTTCTTAGAAATCAGTTCCCAGTGGGATGTAATTTTTTTTCTTTGTGAGGGGGATAGGTTCACGTGGGTTGCTTACTACTACGTCTGAACGATGTTTTTTTTTTTCGGAAATTCTCTAAAAATGAACACAATTTCTGATTTTGTTTTAAATGTTCTGGTATCTAATTGGTGCGTGAATTGGTGTGAGAATTTCTTTGTTTGTTATTCGATCATAATTATTTTGTAGGCGTGTTTTAGTGCTTGTTTGACCAGCCTATTGGCTTAGTGGTAGAGTGTTTACCAGTGGCCCGGGAGACCGGGGTTCAATCTCAGGTCGAGTCAAACCAAAGACTCAAAAAGTGGTACTTGATACCTCCTTGCTTAACACTCAGCATTATAAAGTACGTTTCAAGGGTAAAATGGAGCAATCTAGGGAAAGGAGTAGAACCCTGCCCTACACCTCGGTGTAGTAGCTAGTGAAAAGAGAGCTTTCGGGTCGCCCTCAACTACGGTCGCCAACATAACTTACTATACTTATATCTACAATAATCGAAAAATATAGGATTTAATCCCATTGACTCAAATGAAGTTTCAATTTTTCAGGTTTGCCTTTTCTCAAGGGTGGGTATCACAAAGAGAATTTTCGTCAAAATATTGACTATTGGACCAATGGAATGACACACTCACAAACACATATTTATATATATAGAGAGAGAGAGAGATAGTGAAAGAGAAAGGGAGAGAGAGAGAGAGAGAGACTGAGAGAGAGTGAGACTGGATGTTCTTGTGGTATAATAGTTATTGTCAAAGGAGATGGACTCGGGTCACCGAGTCCAAATCCTGGACGAAGCTGCTTCATACCTTGGGAAAGGTATGAATCCAATTATTTTCTCTCCAGCTATGGGTAAATAATAAGGCTGGTTGGTTTCTTTAACCTTGGTATGACAACTGGTCTAGAAGGGGGAAAACGCTTAAAAAATTGACCTTATATCACAGCCTGTTCGTGCAGGGGGGGGGTCGAATAGATAGATAGACAGATAGATAGGGTAGACAAAGAGTCAACGGCGTTTGATGACTGTCATTATATATATACATATATATTCATATACATATATATATATATATATATATATATATATATATATATATATTATTAGTGTATATATATATATATATATATATTATGAGGGTGTTGGTCGTCAGTAAATCACTATGTAGTTATGTGTCGAACCAAGTGCAATATTGATATGGAGAGTGCTCAATATCTAGGATAGAGCTATTATAATAATAATTATAATGATAATAAATATATATTATATATATATTTAATCGATGGAAAATATTATTCTGCAAACCTTAGGTTGCAGAATAATATTTTCTATGGATTAAATATATATAAATAATATATATTTATTATCATTATATATATATATATATATATATATATATATATATATATATATATATATATATATAAGATGAATTCAGATCATTTTCAGCAATGTGATGAAAAGAATGTCGATATCCTACAACGATAACTATTGCACTACGGTCACCTCCATACTTAATTTGTAGTTAGCCTTTCTGTTTCCCTTCTATATACTGCTTGTTCAAGGGACAATATGTGAATGATTCTAACACGGAACATATTTTTGCATTTTTTTCCTTATAATGCCACCTACATGGATATTAGGTACAAGGTGCATACGATAAGTTTCCAGACTTTTTTCATGTGGGTACCTTTATTGATAGTACACACATGAAACTCTAGTTCCCTTCGAAATAACCTCCTCCGGCTGCAATGCACTTGTTCTACCGTTCCAACAGCTTCTGGAAGGCCCCATAGACGTCCCCTTGTGTGAGCGTGTCAATGACCTTCGTCACAGCCTCTTTCATCTCCTCAGTTGTCATACAACAACAGCCTCTGAGCTTAGGTAATAACCAAAAGTCACAGGGAGCAACGTCTGGACTGTAGGGAGGGTGAGCAACTGTCTTGATGCCCATCTTGGTCAAATAGTCTGTGACAAGGATGGAGTTGTGGACTGGTGTATTGTTCTGGTGGAAATGTCACTGACCCGATTTGAAGAGTGCTGGCCTTTTCCGACGGAATCTCTTTCTGAACTCCCTTAAAACCTCAACATAGTAACCCTAACCTTAACCCTTTGTCCGATCAACTCTGGTCTATTGACTTCCTTACTCCTGCCACAGCTCTCATCATCCCTCACAGACTCCCTGCCTTCCTTGAATCTCTTATGCCACTCAAAAACTGATGCTCGATTCATGCAAGATGGCCGAAAAGCAGTCTGAAGCATTCCATACGTTTCTGTGGCATTTCTTTCCAAGTTTAAAACAGAATTTTATTGCATATCGTTCTTCTAAAGTGTCAGATTGCATTTTTGAAATTCACCAGCTGTGACAATCAGGCTTTAGTAGCGTGTATTCCAATTGCTGCTGTAGCTGTTCATTTGAAGCTGAAATCATAAAAACTGGTCAGTCATCTCATAAGATGCATAGCAATAACATACTGAATTTTCAAGAGTCTACGACAATTTTAAATGCTTGTACAAAAAAAGTCTGGAAACTTATCGTATGCCCTTCGTCTATAAAAGATTTTGCATGTATAAACTTTCCTTGTCTTTTCTTCCGTTGAGTATAGTATTTGTATATCACAGCTATACTAATGCTAATATGGGTCTTTGGAGAGTGAAAAGTAAACCATATATTTTCCCTACCACCGAATATCCTAATACAGATAAAGAAAAGGTTAATTAATTCTTTACTGAAAATAATACATGATTATCTCCTGTTCATAATATGGCAAAATTCGTTTTTCACTGTATAAAAGAAATTGTGCTAGCCTCCGGATGCCGAAACCCGGGATTGAACCAGGGACCTTTAGATCTTCAGTCTAACGCTCTCCCAACTGAGCTATTTCGGCTGGCGATAATAAGACGGGAGATAACTGTATAAGAAGGCGGCGTTCGACAAGTGCGTTCGTTAAGTGTTGTTTTTTTCATAGCCTGTGGGATGATGTTATTTGTATACGCTTGAATTATGAACAGTAGCATCAGCTCTCCTCTTGGATCTCTTTTTTGAATAATCCTGTGATCGTTTTTTTGATTCTATTCAATGAATAAATTACTTTCTGTCTTTGTTGTCATATAACAGAATAACATTTTTTTAATTTCATCATCGGCAAAGAGAAAAGAGAATGAAGTGTGTTTATTTGTTGTGGCCGCAACTAACTTAAATAAGTATACAAACATTAAAGAATTTTGTTGAAATTTATACTAAGCTAATTTATGATGAAACTAATTCATTCATTATTTAATAAGATTAACCTAGTCAGGCCCAAGGCCACAATTGCGGAGTATCATTTCAGAACTAAACCCAATAAATACACCAACGAAATTATCTACGAAAGAAGCTTGCAGCTAACACTACTACTGTCATTGTCTTTCGCTTTGAATTTCTAATTCTAATTTAGTCTGGCACAAGGCTTTGATCGTAGGATGACTTGTTGGAATCGAACTCATTACACTAACGAAATAATCTGCGAGAGCTACCACTACTGCTATAGTCGTCTTCCGCTTTTAATTTATAAGATTCGTTTTGTCAGGCACAAGGCCACGTTATGACGGTAAGGTGTTCTTAGTGGGAATGGAAATCACTTCACTAAAGAAATAATCTGTCATAAAAGTTTGCTAGCTAACGCTGGTACTGGTGACGTTTTTCGTTTTTAAATTTCTAAGCCTTATTTAGTCGGGCACAAGGCTACAGTAATGGAGCACTTTGTAAGAAACGAAATCACTTTAATGACGAAATAATCTTCAAGGGAAGCTTTTCTAACCAACACTGTTGCTGTCGTCATCTTTCTCTTTTAATTTCTAAGATTCGTTTAGTCAGACACAAGGCTACAGTATTGGAGCTCTTAGTGGGAAACGAAATCACTTTTATGACGAAATAATCCTCAAAAGAAGCTTTTCTAGCCAATACTGCTGCTGTTTTCGTCTTTTACTTTTAATTTCTAAGATTTATCAAGTCGGGCGCAAGGCAACGGTTGTGGAGGACAAAGTGGGAAACGAAATCACATCCCAAACGAAATAATCTGCAAGAGAAGCTTTTTTGCCAATATTGCTGCTGTCGTCATTTTTCTCTTTTCGTTTCTACGATTTATTATGTCGGGCACAAGGCTACATTAGTGGAGCACTTAGTGGGAAATGAAATCCCTTTAATGATGAAACAATCTTCAAGAGAAGCTTTTCTAGCCAACACTGCTACTGTCATCATCTTTCTATTTTAATTTCTAAGATTTATTAAGTCGATCACAAAGACCCAGTTGTGGAGCACTTAGTGTGAAACGAAATCACTTTAATGACGAAATAATCTCCTGGGGAAGTTTTTCTGGCCAACACTGCTACTGTTGTTGTCTTTTACATTTAATTTCTTAGTTTCTTTTATTCACGCACAAGTCTAGACTAGTCAGGACACCCAGTGAAAACTCGAAATCACTACAATAATGATCTGATCCGTTAGAGAAACTGCTAAACATTTTTAGCCTTTTATTATTAAACTTGTCTTTCGTCAGGCACAAGGCTACAATAGTGTGAATTAACAGTTCTTGTTAACCACCTAGTCATGGAATATACCCCATCCCGAAAAAATACACACACTCACACACACACACACACATTAAAGTTATTATTGGAGTCTCTGAATCAAAAATAAAATCTTTCCCCATCCCAAAAAAAATGTATTTTTCTTAAATTCTATGCACTGTACACATATTTATCCAACTTCTGTGCCATAGCAAGATGTGGCTGAGGGTTAATTATTCCTTTTAAATTGCTTACCCAACCAATGCTCGAAAACCCGATTTCCCCACAAGTTACTCATAGCTGAGAGAAAAGAAGAGATATATTCCAGCTTTTCCCAAGTGCACGAAAGTAAAATTCAAAGAGTCTATACCAAAATTTGAACTCTGATCGCTGTGTCCATTTTCAACGATGATAACCATGAGGATAAGTGGACTGGAAGAATCAGGACAGGCTACAATGGTCTGTTTTAATGTTCTGGTTCTTAAAGAGGTTTTCTATTAAGATTCGAGATTTGAAATTTGCTAAATTGAATCTTTATATTCACCTTTCACAAATTAATGATGATTTTAGCAAGATGAATTATCCTCTTGGATTTGTTTCTATCAGTTGTCCATGACTCTTTTTTATTACTTAGTTCACTTAAACAGATAGAAAATTTAATATCCCCTAGAACTATAAAAAAAACTAATGTCCCCACTTTACTATAAAAAAAAACTAATATCACTCTCTTACCATTAAAAATTTAATATCCCCACCTTACTATGAAAATCTAATATCTTCACTTTACTATTAAAAAACCTAATATCACTCTCTTACCATAAGAAATTTAATATCCCCTCTTATTATAAAAAATCTAATATCACCACCTTACTATAAAAAATCTTATATCACCATAAAAAATTTAATATCACCTCTTATCATAAAAATCTAATATCCCCACCTTATTATAAAAAATCTTATATCCCCACCTTAAGATAAGAAAATCTAATATCACTCACTTATCATAAAAAATTTAATATCACCTCTTACTATAAAAAATCTAATATCACCACCTTTCTATAAAAAATCTGATATCACTCTCAATATCCCCTTTTATAATAAAAAATCTAATATCACCACCTTACTATAAAAAATCTTATATCACCATAAAAAATTTAATATCACCTCTTAACATAAAAATCTAATATCCCCACCTTACTATAAAAAATCTTATATGACCACCTTACAATAAAAAATCTAATATCACCATAAAAATGTTTATATCTCCTTTTACTATAAAAAATCTAATATCTCCACCTTACGATAAAAGATCTATTATCCCTCTCTTATAATAAAAAAAAATTAATATCCCCTCTTACCATTAAAATCTAATATCCCCACCTTACTATAAAAAAATCTTATATCCCCACCTTACAATAAGAAAATCAAATATCACTCACTTACCATAAAAAATTTAATATCACCTCTTACTATAAAAAAATCTAATATCACCACCTTTCTATAAAAAATCTAATATCACTCTCTTACCATATAGAATTTAATATCCCTTCTCACTATGAAAAATTTAATATCTCCACCTTTCTATAAAAAATCTAATATCACCACCTTATAATAAAAAAACCTGATATCACTCTCTTACAATAAAAAATTCAATATCCCCACTTACTATAAAAAAAATCTAATATCTGTCACTTGCTAAAATATTCAACATCTCCCTTTCCAAAAAAAATCTAATATCCCTGGCTAACAATGAAAAAATCTAATATCACTCTCTTACCATAAAAAAAAATTAATATCCCCACCTTACTATAAAAAATCTAATATCACTCTCTTAGAATAAAAAATTTAATATTTCTTCTTACCATAAAAAATTTGATACCTCTTTTTACTATAAAAAAATATAATATCCCCCTCTTGCAAAAAAAATGTAATATCTCCCCTACTAAAATAATTTTATAATCCCCCAACAAAAAAGCAATTACCCTCCAAGTATAAAAAATCAAATATCCCCCTCTTGCAAAAAAAATTTAATATCTCCCTTACTAAAATAATTTTATATCCCTCCAACAATAAAAAAAATCTAATATCTCTCTCTTACTATGAAAAATTCCGTCTTACTAAAAACAATTTGAGTATCCCTCTCTCACCATAAAAAGAATTTAATGTCTCCTTTACTATAAAAAATCAATACCCCTCCAAGTATAAAAAAAATCTAATATCCCTCTCTACCAAAAATTTAATGTCTCATTTATGAAAAAAATTTAATATCCCCACTTACAATTTGAAAAAATCTAATATTCCTCTCTTACAATAAAAAAAAATCCAATATCTCCCTATTAAAGAAAATCTAATATATCCCCTCAATAGAAAATCTAATATCTACTATAAAAATAAGTTTAATATTTCCCTTACCATAAAAAATCTAATATCACTACTAACTACAAAATAACAAAAGTAAGTTGGCGACCGTAATCGAGGGAAACCAGAAGGCTCCTTTTTCGATAGCTACTACACTGAGATTTCGAGGAGGGAACTACCCCTTTCCGTGGATTGCTCCATTTTACCCTTGATACGTACCTTATATCATTGAGTGTTAAGCAAGGAGGTATCAAGTACCATTTTTAAAGTCTTTAGTATGACATGACCTGGAATTGAACCATGGTCTCCCAGACCATTGGCAAACACTCTACTTGCTAGGCCAATGAGTAATTATCTCTAATTATGAAAAAGTTAATGTCTATCTTACAATAAAAAAAATCTAACCTTAATATAAAAGAATCTAATACCCCCTCTAAGCACAAAACAATCTAATATCCATCTCTTACTATAAAAAAATTTAATATCTTGCTTATTATTAAAAAATCTAAAATCTCTCTCTTATAATAAAAAATTTAATATTTCCCTAACAATAAAAAATTTAATATCCTCCCCTGACTATAAAAATCTAACATCCCTCTCTTACTATAAAAGATGTAATATTCCACTTACTATTAAAAAAATTAATATCCTTCCCTAACTATAGAAACCCATCTCTTACCATAGAAAATTTAATATCTCCCGAACCATAAAAAAAAAATTAATATCCCATCTTACTATAAAAAGTGCTTTAATCTTAAAATTCACAAAATGTCCATCTGTCCATCCGTCAATCTAAGACGCCGCTATTTTTGCCCCTATTTCCAACAATATTTCAGGAATTATTAGAGGCATGCCTGCAAAGATTTTCAGTCGATTATCAGGATCCTGCAAATTTTTTTGTGGAATCTGTCTCTCACAGTCTGTTTCTTATTTCTCTCTCGCTGTAGAAAGATGTAGGTTTCACGACGCTAACCCACTCACTTGGTAATCTTTACGAAAAACAAATGGCTGCCTCCTTCCCAACATAAACTTAGACCCTCTTTGTTGTAGTTAGGTATCAGGTCGTTAAGAAGACAATTAATTTAATCACAATGCTCGCTCTGCAGAAAAAGTTCTTTGAAACTCTTTTTTTTCTATATATAGGCTGGTTGGTTGGTTGGTTGGTTTTATGGCATCTCTACCCTTGTAGGTTTTTTTTATATCAAATCCTGTTATATATATATATATATATATATATATGATTTTTAGATGAACAGTTTGTTGGTAACATTATTTTGAAACATGCCGGAGCTCATTTGTTTGCACACAGTTAAACGGTTTCACCTATTGCTATTCAACATTAATGATTTAATCCGACATTATTCATTTGTTTGCACATAGTTAAATGGTTTCAAGTATAGTCAATAATTTAATAGTTCTATTTGACCCATAACAGGAACTATAACTCCAGGTCAAAGTGGAACTGGGAGTAATGGTAAAGAAGAGGCATTCTACATTCACCCAAAACTCCAGAATTAGAGTCTCACTGTCAGACGATTTAGTGTCGTATATTGGACATTCGCTGGGGGAGAAAGGCGCCTCTAGTAGTGTAATGGTTAGCAAGCTCGACTAGCAAACCTACACGAGTGAGTTCAAGTCTCATTGGGTGCCCCTTTCATATGGCCTTGTGCCACATCTAAGCAAAAAGCTTAGTAAATTTCCATTCGTTGGGGGAGGGTCTTACTCCTTTGTAGAGATACAGTCAGCGTATTCTACTGTCCCAGCCGACTGGACTGCATGATTTAATTTACAACAGACCCTCGAAGATTGTAAAATAATACAAACAAAAAGCACTTTAATTATCCTAACCTTTAATAAAAGGGAATATATAAGGACCATCGTACAGCTCTAATGTAAGATGGATCAGTTCTGCTAATTATTTATAAGGTGTCAGAAAGAACAGATTTCCAATGCTTTCATATATGTATAAGATTTTTTCCCAACAAGACTATTTTGAAGAAAATTAATATTTCATTCATTGTTCATTTCCTTATTGGTAAATGCAGCTTTAATCTGAATACTTTTTGAACACACTTCGTTTTTAAAAACTTAGGTCTACTTTATCTCTTAGAAATTCAAATAGATTCGTGAATTTTTCTAGAAAAGTAATAATAATAATAACAACAATAATAATAATAATAATAGATTAGACGCAACAAAATAGCAAACGTAGGTTATGTGGTAATAAGGACGAAACGATGAATCACATAATAAGCAGATGCAGCAAATTAGCGCAAAAAAGAGTATAAGTCAAGACACGATTGGGTGGGGATGATCCACTGGGAATTATGCAAGAAAATGAAATTTGACCATACGAACAACCCATAATCCGTTCAGGATAATGTGATGCACAAACGTCTCGGGGGTTTTGAGATATAAACGGATCACCTAATCTTGAGATACAAACGGATCAACTAATCTTGGCCGGACGAACAGACCGAGTGATAGTCAACAAAACAAAGAAAATGAAAGAGGGAACCTGCCGGATAGTGGACTTTGCCGTCCCGGCACACCACAGAGTAAAATTAAAAGAAAGCGAAAAAAGAGATAAATACCTAGACCTTGCAAGAGAACTAAAAAAAAAACTATGTTACATAAAGGTGACGGTGATACCGATTGTACTTAGTGCACTCGGATTGGTAGAAGGACTGGAGAAGTTGGAAATATGAGGTCAAGTGGAGATCATCTAGATTACAGCCTTATTAAGATCGGCCAGAATACAGAGAAGAGTCCTGGAGACTTGATGTTTCTTAAACTCCTGTGAAATATCATCAGCTAACGCTGGTGTGGAAAACTCTCAAGAGGTGACATCCTAATAATCGGTTAGAATACTGAGAAGAGCCCTGGAGAACTGAAGACACTTGTTGTCACTCAGACTCCAGGAAAAGACTACCAGCAAACACTGGTAAGAAAAACTTGCAAGGAATGAAATAACAACAACAATAATAATAATAATAAAGTAAAGTTGGCGACCGTTGTCGAGGGCGACCAGAAGGCTCCCTTTTCAATAGCTACTACACCGAGGTGTAGAGAAGGGCGCTACTCCTCTACCTAGATTGCTCCACTTTACCCTTGATACGTATCTTATATTGCTGAATGTTAAGCAAGGCGAATTGTAGACTTTATTGACCCAGTGGATCACAGATTGAAAATAAAAGAAAGTGAAAAGAGAAATAAGTACTTTGAACTTGCCAGAGAACTGAAAAAAACTATGGAACATGAAGGTGACGGTGATACCAATTGTAATTGGTGCACTCGGGACAATCCCCAAAGGCTTGATAAAGGGACTGGAAACTTAGAAATTAGAAGACAAGCGGAAACCATTAAGATTACGGCATCAACTAGAATACTGAGAAGAGTCCTGGAAACTTCAGGAGACTTACTGTCATTCAAATTCCAATTAAAGACCATCAGCTAACGTCGCTTTGAAAAACTCTCAAAGGGTAACAAAAACAAAACAAATGAATAATAATAATGATAATAACAATAATATGCTGTCCCGGCGGACCATAGAATAAATCTGAAGGAAAGTGAAAAGAAGGATAAGTACCTCGACCTTGCTAGAGAATTGAAAAACTGTGGAACATGAAAGTAACGATTGTGCCAATTGTGATTGGTGCGTTAGGCACAGTAACTAAAGGATTATTAAAGGGCCTGGAGGACTTGGAAGTTAGCGGACGGGTGGAGACTATCAAAACGACAGCATTGCTGTGGACGGCCAGAATACTGAGACGAGTCCTGGAGACTTGAGGAGACTTGCTGTCACTCAAACTCCATCAGCTAATACTGATGTGAAAAACTCTAGAGGAGTAAATAATCATGGGATATTTGCAAAGATATTTTGGAGAGAAAACTATAAATCAGCGTTGAAACAGGAGAGAAAACTATAAATCAGCGTTGAAACTATCAAAACAACATTACTGAGATACATTAGAATACCGAAGCAAGTTCTGAAATAGCGAGGAGACTTGCTGTCACTTGATCTCCAGTAGAAGCCACCATCTACTGCTGGTGTGAAAACTCAATGAATACAATAAAAAATTTTAGATGAAAAGACCATTCCAGAAGAAATTGCGAGTAGAGAGAGTCGAGAGAAAAAATAGAGAGGGGTAGAGAAAGCAGAGAGAGAGAGAGAGAAAGAAAGAAAGAAAGAGAGAGAGAGAGAGAGTGTGTGTGTGTGTGTGTGTGTGTGTGTGTGTGTGTGTGTGTGTGTGTGTGTGTGTGTGTGTACGGTAGCCAGAATAGAGAGTAGTAGAGATTAGAGAGTGGGAGGAGAGTACGTACAGAGTAGAGAGAGGAGAGAGAAAGCTGAGAAAGGAGGAGAGAGATAGTTGAGCAAGTCGAGAAAGAGGGTAAAGAATAAGAGAAAAAGAGGGTAAAGTGGGTAGAGAGGGTAGAAAGAGAGACAGGGTCAAGAGAAAGTGTGAGACTAGAAAGAGTAAAATAGAGATTAAAGAAAGTTAAAAAAAAAGAAAAAAAAGAAAGTAGAGTGAGGAAATAACGACAAAGGTGAGAGAGAAAGAGAGTTGAGAGGGAAGAGGAAGTATGCAGAGAGAGTAAAAAAGAAATTGAGTAAAGAGAAAAGTAGAAAGAGAGTGAGACTAGATGTAGAAAGAGAGAGTAAAGAGAAGGTAAAGTCAGAGAGAGAGAGAGAGAGAGAGAGAGACCAGAGACGCTATAGAGATAGATTGAGAGATAGAGGGGGAAGTTGAGAAAGATGGAAAGAGTAGAGAGAAGGTAGAGAGGGTAGAGTGGGCAGAGTGAGTGGAAAGTGAAAATTGGGAGTAGTGTGAGTTGAAAAAGTGAGAAGAGGAGAAGGTAAAGAAAGGGTAGAGAGAGGGTAGAGAGAGCAAAGCAGAGAGAGAGAGGGGGAGTGCAAGTGGTAATTTACTAAGCTTTTTGCTTAGATGTGGCACAAGGCCATATGAAAGGGGCACCCAATGAGACTCGAACTCACTCGTGTAGGTTTGCTATCACTCGTGTAGGTTTAAGGGGGAGTGCAAGTGTGCTTTGAAGGTAGAGTGATACGAGTGTCGTTCAAAAAGTTCTAAGCCTTAACCAGATTTTAACATTGTTGCACCCCTCTCAAAGGGGCCTGTCGGCTGGAGCTGCAGAATACACCGATTGCATCTCTGCGGAGGAGTAATACTCCCCCGTGACGAGTGTCCTGATTATAACACTGAACAATCTGATGGTGAGGCAACAGTAAAGCTGGAGCTTTGGGAATGCGGAGTAATGCTTTATTGCCATCGCTCCCACTTCCACTTTCATCCGGAGTGGTAGCACCTGATAGGGTCCTATCTATGGGTCAAATAGAAGTAAACTTTATACTTATGCTAAACTAAATTGTTTGAAATAGAACTGTTTATATGTACAAAAATGGATTTGGCATTAAATAACCTACAATGGTTGATATGCTATAAAACTAAACCAAACCAAACTAAACTAAACCTCCTACTTTTTTCTCAATTTTTGAGCCAGCCCAAACAGAAATCTGAAATAATTCTTTTAGTCTTTTTTTAAGAAGTAGTAGTACGTTGCCACAAGAAAAATGTTCAACTATGGCGCTTCTTTCTGAATTGGACATGAAACTTTTTTGAACAAACATCGGAGATTGAGTAGAGAGAGTAAAGAAGGCAGCGAGAGAGGGAGGGGGGAGAAGAAGAGAAGAAAGAGAGAAGAGGTAGATAGAGTAGAAAGAAAGAGAAAAAGATAGAGAGAAATGAAGAGAGGACAGCTAGAGGAGATAGACAGAGTAGAGACTGGTAGAAAGAGAGAGAGAGAGAGAGAGAGAGAGACCGGAGAGAGAAGGTAGATAGAGTAGAGAGGGGAAGAAAGAGAGAGAGGGAAGACAGAAAATATAGAGTAGAGAAAGAGAAAGAGAGAGAGAGAGAGGGAAAAGAGAAGAAGTAGATAGAGTGACGAAGAGGAATATATATATATATATATATATATATAGAGAGAGAGAGAGAGAGAAAGGAAAAAGAAGAGAGAGAGAGAGGAGGTAGATAGGGTAGCAAGGGAGAGAAAGACCGTGAGGGGGGAAGAGAGAATGTAGACAGTATATAGGGAGAGAAAGAGAGAGGGAGGGAAAAGAGGAAAAAGAGATGAGGTAGATTTAGTAGAGAGAGGGAGAAATATATACAGAGAGAGAGAGAGAAAGGAAAGAGAGGAAAGAGAAAAGAAGTAGATAGAGTAGTGAGGAGGAGAAAGATAGAGAGAGAAAAGAGAAATATGGTAGATTGAGCAGTGGGAGGAAAATGATAGAGAGTGAGAGGAAAGAGAGAGGATGTAGAGCAAAGAGAGAGAGAGAGAGAGAGAGAGAGAGAGAGTGATGTGAGACGTTGCGATGAAAGAAAAAAGAAAAATGACGACAAACCACTGATAACTCTCGAATATGTTAAATATTAATGACAGATATTTGCATATCGTTGGAATAAATCCCACAATTTCGCATCGCTGAAGTGGATAATAAACAGGCAGTAATAAAACAAAGAAACAGTACCTTACATAAGATATTGGTTTGCGAACAGAGCTCGCAGACTATTGTTAGTGAGTTCAATTCTCAACTTGGCTCACCCATATTTCGTGTCATATGCTACATTAAGCTAAGCTTAATAAATAAATAAATAACTGCTGGACATGGGAATAAATACCAAAATAAATATGAAATGAATACGTGTTAAACTCTCCGGGAATTCCACCCGAGATACATTCGGGTGGTTCGAAAAGGTCAAGGTTGTCATTTGATACCGAAATGAACGCAAAAACAGTCGATCATCGTTTTTAGGTTTGGGTGATGAAAAGATGTTAAAAAATACGTTTTATGTTTTAGATTCTGATGCTAATATCGGTGTAGATTAAAAAGAAGCCAGATTTTTTTCATTCGTAGGTAAAGTTCTCAACCGTCATTTGAGAAGGAGAAACTTTACAAGCCGTAATATGTATGTATTTACCCAACCCCTCCGGCACGCACAGGATATGACACAAGATCAATTTCTAAGCCGAGTAGACCTGCTTTGACGGATGAAATAACACTGGCTTCCAAAAAACCAGGCTAAATTATCTACCATGGCACAGCGTCTGGAAAGCTTATCTTACACATTGAATAGTGTAAGGAATTTAGTTCTATGGCCTTGTGTCAGCTTAAGCTAAATAATATTTTAGAATTTATGCTTATGATCAAATTCCATTAAAAGCACAGGTTTTTGCCTAATCACAGAAGTTGAGCCTCTGTTTACCCAACTCCTCAGCTAAGAGCAGGATATGACACAAGATCAATTCTATGAGAAGTTCAGTTAATTTGAATTTGACTTTCCTTCGCCTAGATCGGTTGCCTTACCAAGTCTAAATATCTCAATCTACTTGCTATTTACTCATAGCTCGGTAAGAACATACCTACCTTTCCTGATGTCATTCGGTGGAAGTAAAAACTCAAGCAGCTCAGTTCAGGATTTGAACTTGGGTCTCCAATTTTAATTCGTCTGACGATGGATAGGAATACTTGAAACCAGACAAATGTCTGCTAATCATTTGTGTTAGAAAGGAGCTCTTGGTATCAATAATAATTTGAGCTCGGCTTGTAAGGATAATCGTTACGCCACACGCATCTATCTCCTTATTAAGACCCTAATTATAGGTTGAAAATAAATGGTTTTTTATAAAAATGAATATAACTCGAGTGTATACGGTACATTATCAATGCTTTTATATAGAAAGATAAGATGAAAGAACAAAAGATTTCCCCTTGTCATATGGCGTCGTTTATATCGTATTGATTCACCATTACTATTTCCAAAACTATGTAATATGGCAAAAAAAAAAAGCATCAGTTTTGTCCGAAATCATTATCTGCGTCCATTGTCCTGTTAGACGTTCACTATTTGGGGTTGGTCATTATCTTCGAATATCGCTAAACTAGACTGACTTTATCAGCGACCATGAGGATAAAAATTACCATGCTGAATTGTTCCGTTATATACTCAAATCGTTCGTTGCCCGAGTCATTCGGTTAGCGAGGCCATCGCTGCTGAAAAAAACTGAAGTTACTAGAGGACTTTATTCTTTGGATCAGGATTTGTTTTTACTGGCCTACATCTGATATTGATGGTTTGGATTGGTTTGGTTTGGTTTTACGGCATATCAAACATTGTATGTTATTTAATGCCAAATCCTGTTCGTACATATATATGGAATATATGATTTCTAAACACATTTTATAGATAATACTCTTAAACGAGTTTGAGCTCTTTTTTGCACACAGTTAAATGGTTTCAAGTATTGCTATATAACACAATTTAACTTTAGTCATTTGTTTGTACACAGTTTGTTCTATTTGACCCACAGATAGGACCGTACCAGTTGCTACCACTCCGGTTCAGAGTGGACCTGGGAGAAATTTCAATGAAGATTACTTCACATTCCACACATCTATGATTTAATGTCATATCTAGGACACTCGATAGGAAGGGTCTTACCCCTCTGCAGAGATACAGGCGGCGTATTTTACAGCCCCAGCTGACTGGGCTGTCTGATATTGAGGTGTGTTGCTTATGGGATTGAGTTACGTTGTCAAATACATTCACGTGTAGGAAAGAGAAATACGAAGAGGGGGTTAAAAAGGGTGTCACGTCTTCCTTTTTTAATGATGTAACGGTTCGTAACGTGTGTCACCAAATAGAAAAAGACCTTTGTGTGTCATGGTTTTCATAAATAACTTTTCCGTTTCATCACAAAAAACTAGTGAGTATATATAGACCAAATCTCCAGTACTCGTCAGTAACAGTCTAGCAGTCTAAAAGGATAGATGAAACAAAAATATCAGCCACAAATTTTATGAAAATGAGTAAGCCTTATTCTCGAAGGAATTTCAAGAGTGACACGCAAGTGAGCATTTAAAAGAATATTAAAACATAGAAGTAAACTGTACACAGAAAATTTTATATTCTTGTCATTACCAAAAATAACTACACAGAAAGACAACATCTGTTTCAGCTCTCCTGCAATTATTTGCTTTCGTATTTACTAGTTTTATTTTAAATTCATTTCAGCATTAACCTGTCTAAAGGTATTCCATGCTTAGACATTAGGGAATGACGTTGTGTTGTTGTTTATTAAGAACTTTTTGGTTTGGTTTGGTTTGGTTTGGTTTCATAGCATATCAAAAATTGTAGGTGGTTTAATACCAAATCCTTTTTATATATAAATATTAAATATAAAAGATTTGGTTTGGTTGAGTTTTATGGCATATAAACCATTGTAGGTTATTTAATAGCAAATCCTTTTTATACATACACATATATATATACTAAATATGCATCCATTTGGTTGGGTTTCATGATATATCAACCGTTCTTGGTTTATTTAATGCTAATTCATATTTATTCGTATATAACAAATATATAAAATTTGATTTGATTTGATTTGATTTGCTTTTATGGCATATCAGTTATTGTAAGTTATTTATTGCAAAATCCTCTTTATACATATATATAATAAATATGGTTTGGTTGGATTTTGTGGTATATCAACAATTGTCGGTTATTCGATGCCAGAACTGGTTTATACATATACATTAGATGTACATGATTCGTAAACATAAGTCAACATGGTTTCAAGTATTGTATGTATCACTAACAATTCAATTCAACATCAGTTTTATTTGACCCTTAGATAGGACCCTTTTCAGGTGCTACCACTCCGGGTCAGAGTGGACCTGGTAGCAATGACAATGAAGAAGTACTCCGCATTCCACAAAACTTCACCATCAGATTGTTTAATGTCACACACTGGACACGCTTGCCCAGTCAATTGGGGCTGTAGAATACACTGACTGCACCTGGATATGACACTAAAGAATCTGATGGTGAGGTTTCAGCAGTGCCAGAGCTTTGGGGAATGCAGAGTACCCCTTCATTGCCATCGCTTCCAGGTCCACTCTGACCCGGAGTGGTAGCACCTGATAGGGCCCTATCTATGAGTTAAATAGAACTACCAGCATACTTATCCTAAACTGAATTGTTTGATTAAACTGAATAGCTTGAAATAGAAATGTTTTTGACAATTAAACCGTACTTACATTTAAACTGCGTGCTTATGCTTAACTGAATTATTTCAAATAGAACTGTTTTTCGACATTAAAACTGTATTTAACTGAATTGTTACATATATCTGCTTGAATAGTTTGAAATAGAAATGTTTTTGACAATTAAACTGGGTACTTATGCTAAACTGAATTGTTTTAAATAGAACAGATTATTTACATAAAAATGGATTTGGCGTTAAATAACCTACAAAGGTTGATATGCCATAAAACGCAATAAACCAAACCAAACCAAACCTGAACACTCGTTGGGCGGCGGGGGTACCCTTCCGTAAAAATACAGTTGGTGTATTCTACAGCCCAAGCTGATTGGGCCGAATCTTTTCGACTGGATGATACGATATCAAGTATTTCTATCTTATACGAATGACTTGCACACCATTTTATGGTTTCCCGTATTTCTATCAAATACTGAGGATTATACGATTTCAAGTTATTATTTCTGTATTATAATTACAGACATTTATTTGCACACAGTCATATGGTTTCACTTATTCCGATCTAATAATGATGACTATGTGATTTCAATTAATTCTTTCTCTATTATCATTACAGACATTTGCTTGCACACAGCCATATGGATTCCAGTATTCCTATCTAATACTGAGGGTTATATGATTTCAAATAATTCTTTCTACATTATAATTACAGACATTTGTTTGCACACAGTTATATGGTTTCACGTAACTAATAATAATCCTTAGAAAAAAAATTATAACAGGAAGGCGGAATAGGTTGCCTCCTGTTATGTTGAAAGAAAGAAAATAAATGATGAAGGCGAAAATATTGATAAGTTTCAACAATGCTTTAATGGCAGCCAGAATGGAAGAACGCTTGTGCACCGGAAGAAGAAAGCAGTTGTAAATAGTTGGATGTGGAATCTAGCGTTCAGCCAGAAGTTCATGGTCCTGTTGATTAAGGAGAATGGAGTAAAAAGTGAAAGAATGGTCTTCTAAAGAAACAGTGGTCAAAAGTTGAATGAGCTCTCTCATGCTAAAATAGTCTGTGTGCTTTGGATTCCGACGAGAAAAAAGAGGACGAATGAATGTTACCTTGCCTTTTATACTGACTGAGTAAACCACCCGGGCAGAATGGCATCACTCATTCTCATTGGACGAAATATATAAATTGAACTTCAACGGCCAACAAATTCCTGCGCCAGACAATGAATTTGAAAATATAAATCACCTCATGATTTAATGGTGGTCTGACAACTGAAAATTAGTTCTTTCTGCTACACAATAAGACATTCAAGTAACACTTAAGACAAAGTAAATTCTTTATAGAAATAATGTACAGGGATATATGGTTTCAATTAATCTTACTGAATACGAATAATTTTCAAATAGATCTATTCAGCCCATAGATAGAACCCTAACAAGTACTACCACTCCGAGACAAAGTGGACCTGGGAGTAATAACAATGAAAGGGTACTCCAGACTCTCCAGAACTCCAGAATTGGAGCCTCATCATCAAATGCTATTTAATTTCATACCCAGGGTATTCCTTTTTTTAGTGGATGGGGGTTATACTCCTCTGTATTCATTATATTCTAGGTCCTTGAGAGTAGAGTATATAGCAAATTAGGGTAACGAATTACTGCAACAAAATTTAGCTTAACATTGTATCAGAGGAATCTTTCTGGTAACTGTGGTAAAAGGTTAATGCAGAAATGAATTATGAATAAATGAAGCAAACAGTAAGACAAATAATAGGAGGTTGAAGTGAACAAACGTAGTGTCTTTGTGTATTCATATATTTTAGGTAAAATGTAATTGTTTACAATTAAGTTCTCGTCTCATCAACCGAAAAAGACATCGACACGCGGCTAACGAAGGCATGGACAGCTATCAATAAGCTATCAATTATATGGAAATCAGACCTGACCGATAAAATGAAACGCAGTTTCTTCCACGCAGCGGTCGTGTCGATATTGCCATATGGATGCACTACTTGGACGCTAACTAAACGGCTGGAGAAGAAGCTAGACGGCAAATACACAAGAATGTTGCGAGCAATATTGAACAAGTCCGGGCGGCAACCCCCCACAAGGCACCAACTATACGGCCTTCAACCTCCCATCACGAAAACTATCCAAGTTATACGAACCAGACATGCAGGACTCTGCTGGAGAAGCAGGGACAAGCTCATAAGTGATGTACTCCCATGGACCCTCACATATGGCCGAGCAAAAGCAGGACGAACTGCTAGAACATACATACAGCAGCTATGTGAGGATACGGGATGTAGCCCTGAAGACCTGCCAGAGGTGATGAACGATAGGGAGAAGTGGCAAGAGAGGGTCAGGGATATCCGTGCTAGCGGCACGACATGATGATGATGATGATGCATATTAATCTTTGCATGTGTACATGTACAGTATACATGAATATTTTTAACAATTCTAACTTTTTTTATTGTCAGCCCTGAATTCATTTGGGGCTGTAGAATACACCGACTGCACCTCTGCAGAGGGGTAAAGCCCCCCCCCCCAACGAGTGTCCAGGATATGACACTAAAGAATCTGATGGTGAGGTTCCAGCAGTGCTAGAGCTTTGGGGAATGCGGAGTACTCCCTCATTGCCATTGCTCCCAGGTCCACTCTAACCCGGAATGGTAACACCTGATAGAGCCCTATCTATGGGTTAAATGGAACTAATGGCATACTTATGCTAAACTGAATTGCTTGATTAAATTGAATAGCTTGAAATAAAAATGTTTTTGACAATTAAACCGTACTTACATTTAAACTGCGTGCTTATGCTTAGCTGAATTATTTCAAATAGAACTGTTTTTTGACATTAAAACTGTATTTACACTTAACTGAATTGTTACATATATCTGCTTGAATAGTTTGAAATGGAAATGTTTTTGACAATTAAACTGGGTACTTATGCTTAACTGAATTGTTTTAAATAGAACTGATTATTTACATAAAAATGGATTTGGCGTTAAATAACCTACAAAGGTTGATATGCCATAAAACCCAACAAACCAAACCAAACCAAAACTGAATTCATTTGTAATGCCAACTGAATATTTTCAAGTAGTTGTATATTTACCTTCGAGTGTAACTTTGTAGGATTACCTTCCCTTAGTTTCGATTTTTACTGCTTGGAGGAGTATGTAAATGAAAGCCCGCGAAAACTATTTCTTTTCGCTTGGCATCACTCCAAGAGACACATGTTTTGACGACGTGTCAGGTTTCACTGCTTTTAGGACACAAATAAGAAGAATTTAATTTAACAAACACACACACACACACACACACACACACACACACGAGATGACTTTCACCTAAGAACTTTTCCCGTTTTATTGCGCACACACATTTTCTTGTTTTCCACAGGTACAATGGAATACATTACTAAAAGACTTTTTCCCTTTATATTGTATTTACACATGTTTGCTCTCTCTATCTCTCTCTCTCTCTCTCTCTCTCTCTCTCTCTCTCTCTCTCTCTATCTCTCTCTCGTGGTCCATATTTCTCAAAAATAAATCCTAATAAGTCTTTCAATTGTGTTTAATATCACCCACTGTCAAAGCGACGACCGCTTCACAACAACTTCTAAAACAACATTTAACAGATTCAAAAACATCTATACCACTGAATTATACTTACCTGCCTTCGTTAGGGCTAAATTGGCGTTTGTGCCGGGTAGGTGATATTGAGCTGATCACTTGCTCCTGGTCGGTTGGGGGAGTCCTCCAGGCATTACCTGCTTATCATGGCTAAGTTCATCCCCCGACGCCTATGGCATCACAAAAAAGGAATGCCAAGAGGATCAACCGTTTTTTTTTTTTTTTTTTTTTTTTTTTTTTTATTTTTTACAACGGCCACACGTGTCTCAAGTTGACTTCAAATCAAGTCTAGCCTGGTGTGAGGTTGGATAAATTCATACCACTGATTTATTTTTTCTCTTTGCATTATAAAATTATTTAGATTAATGTAATCTTCTAAGAACTATGATTAATAAGTAATAAAATCAACTAAAATATTTTTAATTAGATATTTACTGGTAGCAAAAAGTCCTGTAACCGCTTAGCGTTCAACAGTCAGTAGTTATTTACCTTGTTCCGGAGGTTTCCACACATAAGCTACGGCTGATTCTAGATAGTCTGCATACTTGTCTATGTAGTCTCAACCCAAATTCCCTCCAGATTTCGTCTTGAAGTGTCATGTTGTTTTATTGCAGAAAGAGATAAAATAATAATGATAATGATAATAATAAAAACGATTTAAAAAATCTAACAGTTCCCAAAAGCCTCGGACAGAAAGCGAAATCCGTGCATACTTGAAAGATAGACTTACTGGCACCAAAAGGAATCTGTTCCCGCTTAAGCTTTCACCGCTAGCATTGAAAGGACCCTTTTTCCTACGTTGCTAGTAGCTAACGCATGGACTGATTGGGTCTCGTGGCCTGATACTTAGCCATGTCTGCTGCTAGCAAGCCGCCACTGCTGAACAACATAACAACAGTAACACTTTACCCTTGATACATACTTTATATTGCTGAGTGTTAAGCAAGTAGGTATCAAGTACCATTTTTAAAGTATTTGGTATGACGCGACCTGGGATTGAACCTCGGTCTCCCGGATCATTGGCGAACACTCTTCCCACAAGGCCAATGTCTATTTAGTACCGTTTTGTCACAACGGTTTAGTGTTCAGACAAAACGCAATTTGTTGCTGACGACTTCCCTGTTACTTGAGAGGAAAAGTTTATATTATACCAAACACTGCTTTTGAATTGACGACCTCCGATTTCAGTTTTCATAGTAACAAAGGTCCTTTAGAGAATTTTGCTTCAAGCACTGGCAACCAAAATTTCTCTAATAATAATAGAGCTTATGTCAGTCTGAAATTGAAACTACGTCACAACTGATGTGATAATTTACTCAGTTATTTTCGTAATATTGCCAATGATTATTATTGACTTAATGAGTAGAGTGTTCACCAAAGATCCGGGAGACCGGGGTTCAAAACCAGGTCGAGTCATACCAAAGACTCAAAAAATGATACTTGATGCCGCCTTGCTTAGCACTCAGCGCTATAAGGTGAGGAACAAGAGTAAAGTGGAGCAATCCAGGGAATGGAGTAGCACCCTTCCCTACACTTCGCTGTAGTAGCTATTGAAAAGGGAGCATTTGAGTCACGCTTGACTGAGGTCACCAATTTTAATTTTTATTCAGTAAGTAAGTAAAGTTGGCGATTATTGTCGAGGGCGACTAGAAGGCTCCCTTTTCAATAGCTACTACATTGAGGTGTGGGGGAGGCTGCTACTCCTTTCCCTGGCTTATTCCACTTTACCCATGATACGTACCTTATATTGCTGAGAGTTAAGCAAGGAGGTATCAAGTACCATTTTTAAAGTCTTTGGTATGACGCGACTGGGTATTGAACACTTTACGCACTAGGCCAATGAGCCGGGGTTGTTTTTTTTTTACTTTAGTTACTTTTTTTATTAAGTAATCATAATTTAATCTAAATTAGCATCTTTTTTTTATTCTTTTTTTATTATCAATATCTCTATTAAAGTCTGACTGAAGAAGATTTGCCACAAAAGAGGCTGTGTTATTAATTGGATTAAATCAACTTCCCACTAATCCGACAGATGACACAAGGTCGTTTTATATTGGGGGAATGTCCCCTGGGACTAGGCGATTCAGCTAAATAGCACCCACCTGGCGCGAACACCAGGCAAGCACCCAGAAAATCACGATCGGGACAAGCCCGTGTTATTTATAGGATTAAATCAATCCGATATATGACACAAGGTCGTTTTATGGACGGAAGCCACACACAAATCGAAACTCATGCGTGGGGGTGTCCTCGTGGTGTAATGGTTAAACCGATGGACTGTGGAATCGTAGAACGCGAATTCGTACTCCAGTCACGCTATTTCGTTCACTTTCGGCCAAATACCCTTGGGAAAGGTATGAACCCCCTTATCCTCCCTGCTATGGGTTAAATAGTACAACTACTGTTCGTCTATGAGAATAGCTTTGGCATTAAATAACCTACAAAGGTTGATATGCCATTAAACAAAGAAACCAAACCAAACCAAACTCATGCGTGCTTATTTCAAAAACTGCATGGTCCTCTCAGCATTCTCTATATTGGGGCACCTCAGGCGTCAAGCTATGCACTCGTTCCTGCAAAGTAGGTATTGCCCGGGGGACGAACCCTGGGACCAGATGATTCCAATTAATAACACCTACCCTACGCGAACGCTAGACTGGCCCGTGTAATTGGTATTTATCCAACTTCCCACCGAGTGGGATTTGAGACGAAGTCATTTTATAGTGTGGGTCCACGCACGAATCGAGACTCATGTGCGACCGTCACAAAAAATGCTTGACCTCGTCGGCATTCCCTATCTTTGGATCGCCTCACATACCAAGCTCTGACCTCAGCCTTGGAAAGCAGGAATTTCCTGGGAAGACCTAACCCTGGGACCAGGTGATTCAAATTAATACCACCCACCCGACACGAATGTCAGACAGGCCCATTTATTAAAGCGTCTCAAATCCTGCCATATATTTTTTATATATCACTAAGAAATAAAAGTTTACATAGTATGCTAATTTGCATACTGGTTTTAATAAAACAATGTTGAATGAATAATTACTTGGTGTTATTGAGTTCTAATATTGTTTTATTGTCAAACGTTTAAAAAGCAGTCCTATGTATAACTTTATAAAAATTCAATCAAAATAAACAAAAATAATGGAAATCTTTTTATATGTGTTCTTATTCAGTTTCGTTAGTCTTTCTGATTTATTATATATTATTACATTAAAACTAATTTATTATATTTTAGTACATTAAAACTTCGCCGGAAGGAAGCATATTCTTGTTAATAATAATAATAATAATAATAATAATAATAATAATAATAATGTGAAAAGAAGGATAAGTACCTCGACCTTGCTAGGGAATTGAAAAAACTGTGGAACATGCAGGTGACAATTATACCAATTGTAATTGGTGCGTTTGGAACAGTAACTAAAGGGTTGCTAAAGGGACTAGAGGACTTGGAAGTTGGCGGACGAGTGGAGACCATCCAAACGACATCATTGTTGAGAACGGCCAGAATACTAAGAAGAGTCCCGGAGACTTGAGGAGACTTGCTGTCACTCAGACTCCAGTGAAAAACTATCGGCTAACGCTGATGTGAAAAGCTCTAATGAGTGAGTAATAATAATAATAATAACTACATTAAACAGGGCAATGAAAAACGAATTACAGCGACCACTAATACTATTAACAACATAAGGACAAACAAAAAAAAAACGCCAAAAACTTGTGGGGATTTAGGAATTAACAATAAAACTCCTAACCGGATATTGACTCGTCGGCTGCCAAAATGTATAAACGCGTCGCCACGCATAAGGCTCCACGCATCCATCCGGTTAAAATCAGAAAAAAGAAAAATAATAAAATGTAAAGTAGCCAATGGGAAGCGGTCGCGCCAAAATTAGAATGATTTTGGAGTGGCGAATTTGGAGCCGATGAAGAGAGATAAATACTCAGGTTTTCTGTGAACCGCCCTCTTTTCGGGTAGTGACGTCGAACCGACAACACCGATTTTACTATCTGGTGTTTTTGGGCACCACGCTGCGTCTTGGGACGTAGCGTTGGTTCGTCCATTCACCAAGTAAATAAAGGAAAGTATGGAAGAAATGTTTTTGTCTCTTATCTGTTTTTATCTTTTCCTTTTGTATATTTCTTTTGGACTTTCTTTGGGCAATGCATTGCGCCAGCCAATCAACGTGGGGTAAAATAATATAACCAAAATATGGAGTCAGATATCTTACGGCAACACAGCCTTGCCCTTAGCCACTGACTACCTAAAAACCTTTAAACTCCACAAACTAAGAAACAGAAGTGGGAAGAAAAACAACTGTATGGATATTTCAAGCGACGAATTGGCGAAATCTCACATATGAAGACCAGAATATAGCTACGAAAAGGAAAACTTAGGAGAGAAATTGAATTTCTTCTTATAACAAGCATAAGAGCCAGATATATCAAAGTCCAAATCGACAATGTACAACATGATAGTAAATGTAGATCATGTGATGACAAAAACGAAAGGATTAATTGTATAGAAGGCAAATGTAGCAAACAGCTACAAAAGAAGAATCAACACGACTGGGTTGGTCAAATGGGCAGAGTGTTCGCCAATGGTCCGGGCGACCGGTGTTCAATCCTAGGTCGAGTTATATTAAAGACTCAAAAAATGGTACGCCATGCTTAGCACTCAGCACTATAAGGTTAGGATCAAGGGTAAAGTGAAGCAATCCTGGGAATGGAGCAGCACCCTCCTCGGTGTAGTAGCTATTGAAAAGGGAGTCTTCGGGTCACCCTTGACTAAGGTCACCAACAACTTACCAAATGGTATATGCACGCACTAGAATCCGCCCTGGAGAATTAAATGTATAAAATTCTCAGGGATTTTGAGATAGAAACGAATCACCTGATTAAAGAACTGGACTGTGGAATCGTTGTAAACGAGTTCGAACTCCAGTCGCGCTATTGCGTTTACTTAGGGAAAAATATCCATAGGAAAGGTATGAACCCCCACCTTATCCTCCCAGCAATCGGTTAAATAGTGCCATTACTGTTATTCTAGAAGGATGGATTTTGGCATTAAATAACCCAAGAAGGTTGATATGCCATTGAACAACAAAATAAACAAGAACCACCTGATCTCGGCCAGAAGACCAGACCAACAAACAATTAACAAAAAACGGAACACTGCAAACCAAGTAACAATTAACAAAGAAAAAAAATTGCCATATAACGGAACACTGCAGACCATAAAGAGAATTACAGGAATTCATTACTTTACGACCTCCCTGTCCAGTTGTTGGGTTGCATTCAGCAGGCCGTTTCACCACTGGGCGGTTCTTCCGGGTGTGTCTCGGCATTGGAGTGTTCCTCCAGCCTCAGGGGGCCATCTCCCCAGGTTTTACCCCCTTTTACCCTGAGGCGCCCCTAATAAGAGGAATACCGACGAGACCGAAGGTATTTTCTGCAATGCCGGACGCGTGTGGGCTTTTCCCTGCGACCGGACCCACCTTAAAACGGCCTTGCGCCACATTTGTCCGGTGGTGGGACGGATAATAAATACCGTAGAGAGAAAATCAAAGAAAGCGAAAAAAGAGACAAGCACTTAGACCTTGCCAGAGAACTAAAAATGCTATGGAACATGAAGGTGACATTGATACTAGTTGAGATTAGCGCACATAAAACGATTCCCAAATGCATGAAAAGAGGACTGGAAGAGATGGATATTGGAGGACGAATAGAGACTATTCAGTATACAGAATTGTTAAGATCGGTTAGAATGCTGAGAGGAGTTCAGGTGGCCTGTGGAGATTTGCTGTCACTCACACTCCTGGGAAAACCACCTTGATTTGCTGGTGTGTAATACTCACAAGGAAAGAAATAATAATATAATAATAATAAGGATTACTTGCGTTTGGAACAGTAACTAAAGGATTACTAAAGGGACTGGAGGACTTGGAAGTTGGCGGACAGGTGGAGACCATCCAAACGACAGCATTATTGAGAACGGCCAGAATACTGAGAAGGGTCCTGGAGACTTGAGGAGACTTGCTGTCACTCAGACTCCAGTGAAAAACCATCGGCTAACGCTGATGTGAAAAGCTCTAATGAGTGAATAATAATAATAATAATAGAGATGAAACGGTTAATCACATAATAGGTGAATACAGCAAACTTGCACGAAAGGAATGCAAAAGTAGGCATGACAAGGTGGAAAAAGTGATCCACTGGGAATTGTGTAAGATCTTGTCTGAAATCAAAAGAAATAATATGCTGTGGATCATGAAGATGATGGTGATTCAAATTTACTTGGCGCGTTCGAAACACTTCCTTGGAAAAAAAAATCAAGGAGCTGAAAATCAGAGGAAGAATTGAGACCATATAAACCACAGCAGTGAAAAACCACCAGCTAAAGCTGGCGTTAGAAATTCATAAGAAGTGAAATAATAATAATAATAACAATAACTCGCCAGAGAACTAAAAAAGATATGGAACATGAAGGTAACGGTGATACCAATTATAATTGGTGCACTAGGAACGATCCGCAAAGGTTTTTTACAAAGCTGGAAGAGTTGGAAATCTGAAGACGGGTAAAGACCATTCAAACTTCAACATTGTCGAAGATCGGCCTGAATACTGAGAAGAGTCCTGGAAACTTGTGGAGATTTGCTGTCACTCAGACTCCAGTGAAAGACCATCAGCTAAAACTGGTATGAAAAACTCACAAGGAATAAAAATAATGGAGGTGTAGATAGTTTTTAGATGTGTATATGGATTATGTTTTATGTTGGAATGGCTAAATACGCAAGATGAAATGTTCATTTCTGCTTATTAACCATAACATGGAGGTGCCATTGGTGTAATGGTTATCGTCGCAGGATATGGACACGGCGACACGAGTTCAAATCCTGGACCTGAATGATTGCATTTCACATAGCACTAATACCCTTGGGAAAGGTATGAATCCAAATATTCTCCCTCCAGCTATGGGTAAATAGTAGGGCAGACTAGGTTCTTCAGCCTTGGTGAGGCAACTAGTCTAGGAGAAGGAAAACTCTGAATTGAAACCTGTTAAACTCCGCTTAAAAATTGACCTTGTGTCATATCCTGCCCGAGCGGAGAGGTTGGGTAAATATATAGCATTTCGGAAAATTGTTAATTTCTCTAACACTATATTTTTTTGGCAACACAAATGAATGACGAAACTTTTCTTTAACAACACAACAAGGAAAGTCTTTTATTTGCAGCATTGAATATGGTTTGCTTTTGGTGCTGCAAGACTCGTGGAGTTTAGGCTTGTTAGTGTTGGAGACGAAATGGCGTAGCGGGATGTTGATATGGCAGCGTGTGTTGCGGGACGTGTGAGGGATTGTGTTTAGATTCACCATGTAGTTTTGTATCTGGTATTTGGGGGAGAGTCTGCGTTGTCTCCATGTGGTCCAGCGGTGAAATGGGAGCTTTTGGGATGACACAAAGTTGGGCCTGTGCGAGGCATGTTGTATGTTTCCAATTTATGTTCAACTGGGATTCCTCGTAGGAAATCCATAAATTAGATGGTTCCCTCGTTGAGTGTCCATGTTGTTGCTGCTGCTGTTGCTATGTTAAAAAGCATCGCTAAGCAGGGACGGCCAGAGGAACGTCTGTTCTGGTCGCCGTCTAAAGCCAAAGAGACTGTGTTCGGCCGCTCACCCGTTTTGCAAGCCGGAAATGAAGGTCCGGGCTGAATAGGATAAGTCATCCTGATTGGGTGAAATTAAGTGTTGAAATAAATTGAGCGCCAAAGCAAAATACGAGATTTTCCTCTTCTCCACAAATATGATATGATTAACCATAACATGGTTTGGTCTTCTGGTTGGGATTGGATGAAATGATTATTTTTTTTGTTATGTCTTGTTTTGTTTTTTTATATCAGTGTTCGAGAGAATTTTGTATTTTTCCTTCCTCGAGTTAATACCATTTGTCTGAGAGTTCAACACTAAGTCGCATGCATGTTTCTCAGTGGATTACCTTTCCCTCCCAGTCGTCCCAGATTTTGTACTGCTGTAGCAGTCACAGATTTATTTTCTCTCGCGAATCAATGCCCCCGCCAAGCGATTCGGCCACACACTGACCAACCAGCGGGCAGAGCGCATTGATTCCATCTTCCTCTAAAGAACTATTTTTATAGCCTTTTTTGGAAGTCGACCACGGACAGAGAGCATAAGACCAGCAAAGAAGAAAGACCCCTCTCCAGTAGCCTGCAACGGGAACCCAGTATTGACGATCTTCACTGAAAATAACCTGGCCACAGATACCCACTAAAGAACTAACAGCGGCTATCAGCTACACATACAAAAGAACTAAGGCTGTTATCTGCAACACACTAAAGAACTGGCGTATTACCTGCGACACTGCTACCTGATACCTAAAAAGAACCTTTTCTCACTCTGACACAAGTCTACTTCTGTCATAAAAATAAACCATTCATTGTTGTTCTTCAAAGAAGTTTTGCTATTTTGTTCAACGCTACATAAATTAACTTATAGTGTACGTGAACCACACATATACTAAACTGCTACCGTGCCATTCGCTTATTATTTAGTCTCGTGTTTCATCACTATCTCCACAGAGCTGAAAGTCATTATTATCTTGAGTCTTATCTCTTTTAGCTTTTGTTGTATTTGGTAAGGAAGAGATACACAGTGAAATAGAGTTAATCATTTATTGACTGAAGTGATCCAGTCTAACAAATATTAAATGTCTCGCGCTGTGGGTGTTATGTCCGAAGTTCGTCTTACAACTGACTGAGATCTTTCAGTAGCCACGTGCTCACGAAACACCTCCGAGATACCGGAAGTCACGTGGGACGAACCACTATACAACAGCTTTTACATAATTCGTTTTCATAGTGTTACTTTCTGCTGCTGTTTATTATTACTTTATCATTTGAGAGTTTTCCCACCAGCGTTTGCTGATAGTTTCTCACTGGAGCTTGAATGACAGCAAGTCTCCTTTACTCATCCAGAACTCTTCTCAGTATTCTGGCTGATCTTAATAATGCTGTAGTCTGGTTGATATCTACATGTCCTATGATGCCTAAGTTTTCAAGTGCCTACATCGATCCTTTGGTGATTGTTTCAAGTGCACCAAATATAAGTTGTATCACCGTCACCTTCATGCTCCATAGTTTTTTTGTTTTTTTTAGTAAGATCTAGATATTTATCACTCTTTCCGCTTTCTTTTAATTTTACTCAGTAGTCCGCCGGAACAGCAAAGTCCACTATTCGGCAAGTTGTCATTTTTTTTCTTGTTGACTATCACTAGGTCTGGTCGTCGAGCCGAGAATAAGTGATCTGTTTGTATCTCAAAATCCTAAGAAGTTTGTGCGTCTCATTCTCCTGGAGGGATCCTGGGTTGAGCATATACCACTTGTTCGTATGGTCAAATTTCAATTTCTTGCTCAATTCCCAGTTCATGACCATCCCTACCCAGTCGTATCTAGTCTTATACTCCTTTTGCGCCAATTTGCTACATTCGCTTATAATATGATAGATTGTTTCGTCTCTATCATCTCATAACCTACATTTGGTATTTTGTTGTGTCCTATCTAATTTTGCATTAACATAGTCAGTCCTTATGGTATCGTTTTATGCAGAAATTAGAAGTGATTCAGCTTCTCTCTTTAGGTTTCCTTTTCTTAGCCATGTCCAAGTCTTCTCGCTTGTAATATCCATAGTAAGTAAAGTTGGCGACCGTTGTCGAGGGCTACCCGAAGGCTTCCTTTCCGAGGTGTCGGGAAGGGCGCTACTCCTTTCCCTGGATTGCTCCAATTTACCCTTGAAACGTACCTTATAATGCTGAGAGTTAGTATGACTCGACCTGAGAATGAACCCCGGTCTCCTGGGCCATTGGCAAACATTTTACCACCAAGCCAATGGCCGGTCCATACAATTGCTTTTCTTCCCACTTTTGTTTTCTAGTTATTGTTGTTCTATTGATCCTTGTGTTGTTTTGTTGTTTCTTGTTGCTGTGATTAGTCTTTCTTTGCTCTTTTTATGTGGTCTTCGAGTCGATGTATCGACGCTATGTTCAACACTGGTGAGTCCTCTTCCTCCTTCTTTTCTTGACACACATAGTCTGTCTATGTCAACTCTGGACTGTAAGGCCTTATGCATCGTCAATAGTTTTCTTGTCCTCTGGTCCATTTGTTGAAGTTCTTCACTCATCCACTTTAAGAATGGTCCTGAGTATCTTACAAGGAGGACAGGTGTCTATTCCTTTGATGAGGTTTCAGTTATATAGTTTGGTTTTCTCGTTCTCCTGGGATACTCTTTTTTAATTTCTTCTTTCAGTTCCACTTGTTTGATGGTGTCTGCTTCCCAGATTCCCAAGTACATGTAAGTTTCCTTTTCTCCGAGCCTTCTGATTTTTTTCTTGATTCGGTAGTTCTGCTCCTTCCGTCATTTCTCGTTTTCTGCTTCACATTATTAGCATGGCACATTTTTCTATGCCAAATTCCATTCGTATATTCTAACTTTGGTCATCCATTCCAATATGTCTTTTTCTTCTAAGCATCTATTCATTTCAATAGCTAGTCTGTCATTGATGGAAGTGAATTTTTAAAACCAATATTCGTGTATGCCATCATGGCCTGGTGTTTTGCAATATGGGACTTTTTTGAATATTGCTTTGAGTGAATCGAGGTATATTTTCGCCATAGGACATTCTTCGAGTCCTTGTAACTTTTCTTCATGTTCTTTATATGATTATTATTTTATTCATTTGAGAGTTTTTTTTACGTCAGTCAGCGTTAGCTGATGGTCTTTCATTGGTGCTTGTGTGACAGCAAGTTTCCTCAAGTCTCCAGGACTCTTCTCGGTATTCTGGCCGATCTCAACAATGCTGTAGTTTGGATGGTCTCCACTCGTCCAATTATTTCCAAGTTCTTCAGTCTCTGTACTAATCCTTTATTGACTGTACCGAGCCCTCCAATTACTATTGGTATCACTGTCACTTTCATGCTCCATTTGTATTGTTATTATTATCTTACTCCTTTGACAGTTTTCCACATCAGCGTTAGTTGATGGTTTTCCACCGAAGTTTGAGAGACAGCATTTCTCTTCATGTCTCCCGGACTCTCCTCAGTATTCTGGCCGATCTCAACAATTCTGTAGTTTGGATGATGATCTCTTATTTCCACTTCCTCTTATTTCTAACACCACCAAGACACCAATTACATTTGGTATCACCGTCAATTTCATGTTCCATAGTTTTTTTCAGTTCTCTAGCAAGGTATAGGTACTTACCTCTTACTTTCTGTTATTATTATCATAAGTAAGAAATGAGTAGAGTGTTCGCTAATAGTCTGGGAGACCGGTTTTCAATCCCAGGTCGAGTCACACCAAAGACTCAAAAAATGATACTTGATGCCGCCTTGCTTAACGCTCAGCATTATAAGGTAATGATTAAGGGTAAAGTGGAGCAATCCAGGGAATGGATTAGCGAACTCCCTTACACCTCGGTGTAGTCCTATTTACCAACCCCTCCGCTCGGGCAGGATATGACACGAGGTCAATTTTTAAGCGAAGTTTAACAGGTTTCAATTCAGAGTTTTCCTTTTCCTAGACTAGTCGCCTCACCAAGGCTGAAGAACCTAGTCTGTCCTACTATTTACCCATAGCTGGAGGGAGAATAATTGGATTCATACCTTTCCCAAGGGTATTAGTGCTATGTGAAATGCAATCAGTCTCGTCCAGGATTTGAACTCGTGTCGCCGTGTCCATATCCTGCGACGATAACCATTACACCACGGGCACCTCGGTGTAGTAGCTATTGAAAAGGGAGCCTTAGAACCGAACTCAGAAATCAAGAAGTTCGTACCTGAACGACAGTGGGTTCGCCTGTTAATGTGTTGTGTATTTCCCTGTATTTGAGTCCGTCTGTGTTTTTACATTTGTATAACGTTTGTGATTGATATGGCTATACAAAAACGACGTGGAGGTCAACCCATGAGCAATTTCCTTAGTGTTGTGATGCTAACCAAAGAAAGACACAGGGAACATATAAGGTTTGATAAAAAAAAACATATATATTCAAATAACAGAAACAAGATACAAGTGAACCTGGTTAAACAGTAGTTAATTGGTAGAAAGCTGAGAGTCTAGTGTGGCAGTGACTATCCGTCCACTACGCAAGAGGCATCACACGTGATTATGTCACGTTGATTGGTGCACTCTGTCTGACGCTCTCGTTGACGTGTATTTATGGAGGAGGGCGAGTCAATTATGTAGGGAGTACAACACTTAGTTTGTCGCTTGAAATATCTATACAGTTGTTTTTTCTTCCCATTTTTGTTTTGCAGATTTTGTTGTTTTCCTGCTCGTCCTTCATCATTCTGTTGATACTGCTGTTATTATTGTTATTACAAGGGTGCGATATTTTGGTACGTGCTAGATAATGCTGCATGTGTAACGTGACCGAAGCAGTTTAAGCCGTAGTGGTTGCCAGTGTCGTGTTAGTTGGTGCGCTGACACGTTGTGCATTGCTTCTCTTCGTATGTGATTTGAAAGCCGCTCAGAAAAAAAATGTGCAACGAACTCTTCTTCGGGAAATTATGCTTTACGTGTTCAAACTGGATCATTAACCCGCGGAAACAACCAAAAACATTTGTTGAGCGAAAGGTGAAGGTGCAGTCGATCATGATAAAGTATTCAGATAGTTCAAGAAATTTAGTTCGGGTTGCAAGAACGTCGACAATAAAGCAAGGTCAGGTAAGTCTAAAAGCGTGGATTCCGATGCCGTGCATCAAGTCATAGAGACAAATCCAGCGAGTAGCACTTGGAGAGTATCAGTTGAACTGGCATCTCACAGTCCAGGGTGGTTCGAAGCATTAAGAACGTCGATAATAAAGCAAGGTCAGGTAAGTCTAAAAGCGTGGATTTCGAGGCCGTGCATCAAGTCATAGAGACAAATCCAGCGAGTAGCACTTGGAGAGTATCAGTTGAACTGGCATCTCACAGTCCAGGGTGGTTCGAAACATTAACAACCTCAGCAAAATCATCCGGAACAGCTGAATTGTGTCGCATTTTACCAAAATTATTGCAACATTTTTTACTCACTCCTGTTGTTGGTATTATTATTATTATTATTATTCTTTTGGGAGTTCTCACACTGGTGTTAGCTGATGGTTTCTCCCAGGAGTTTGAGTGACAGCTAGTCTCCTCAAGTCTCCAGGACCTTTCTCAGTATTCTGGGCGATCTTAAGAATACTGTAGTTTGGATGGTCTCAACTCGTCCTCTTACCTCCAAGTCCTCCAGTCTCTGTAACGATCTTTTGGTGCCTGTACTGAGAGCACCAATTACCATTGGTATCACCGTCGTTGTTATTATTATTATTATTATTATTTGTGTTCTTTTATATTTTATTTTCATTTATCTTTTTATTTATTTTTTCCTAAAATTACATTCATGGTTGTTTGATTAAAGTCAATGAGGAATTAAATCATAATTCCCCACAAACATTATGCTTTACGAATAAACTCATAAATAAAAATTGGTTTAATGAATTGACACACTAAGTCGATTGTTTCCATGGTTACCAGTCATATGAGAATTGCTGCGTTTCCTCTCTCTCTCTCTCTCAAACACACACACACACTTCTCTCTCTCTCTCTCCCTCTTCCTCACTTCTCTCTCTCTCTCTCTCGTTTTTTTTTTCTTCGTCTCTTTCTCCGTTTTTTCTCTTCTTTTGCTTTAATTGTTGTAAGTTCCCAGCATGCATTCCTCCCACCATTACACCAATTCGTATGAGCCTATTAATATGCATTTTATCACAGTGCATACCAAATTATTATGCAAATAGGCCCATCCCCACCACCTCGTTGCCGCCTCATAATTCTGTTACATTGGAAGAATCTAAATAACTTTTTTTTACACAGACATTCGCTTTGTATTATTATGTAACGCCAGCAATATTGAACTTAAAGAGGTGATGAAAAATATCATTTTATCTATTTATCTATTTATTTATTAATTTATTCTTACAGTTCCTCCATTTTCCTTTCGTGCAAATTATTAAACCTTAGTAGAAAAAGAAAAAGAAATAGAATTTGACCAAATACGATATTAATTACTTACTGATTAAATCGATAAATGACACACAAAATTTCAAACAACCAATACATTCTCACAGAGGCACTCGTGATGGAATAGTTACGGTCGTAGGAAATGGATACGGCGAACCAAGTTCAAATTCTTGACTAGGCCGTTTGCAATTTATATAGCGCTAATACCTTTCGAAAAGGTATGAATCCTATAATTCTCCCGCTGGAAGGGCCGACTGAGCTCTTCAACATTGCTATAGCAATCGACCATAAAAGAAAAATTTGAATTCAACCCAGTTGTAGACCTGGAGGGGGAAGGGTACCACCAGGCTATTCCTATGAGAGGCACTCCACCTCATTAATAAACCAGGTTACAGGACAAGTGAGAGATACCTACTAACATACGAGTGTGTTCAAAAAGGTATTGAGACTTATAATGTATGTACTGAGACAACTAGGAACAATGAAGGAAACGTTAATTTAAATCAATAAAAGTCACTTTAGTATTTAAAACACTTATTCCAGAGAGTTCAACATTGGTCAAAGCACCTATGATATTCCTCTTTTCATATGATGTGAAAACACACTGTTATATTTCTTTCAATGTCCCCTAATTGCTTTACCCTTAGAATCCTGAGCCTCTTACAAAAGTAGGGTTCATGTCTTGAAAAATACCTTAAAATGTAAAATGATGTAATCTATTATTTAACTGTTTACAGGTTGTGGAATAACAGGTTACAACAATCTATAGACAATTTGAAATATATAATGATAAAATTATAAATAACATATGAAATTATAACATTTTATGGGCAATAGCGATGTAGATGTAGGGATTCCAAGGCCGAAATTGCGAACGTTCGCATTTATTTACTTCAAATTAGCCGTGTAAATACCGGCCGCTCGGCTTTATTTACTAATATTTACCCGTGCAAATACCGACCGCTCACCTTTATTTATACCAAATTAGCCGTGCAAATACCGACCGTCCGGCTTTATTTACTTTTAATCAGCCGAGCAAATACTGGCCGCTCGGTTTCATTGACTTCAAATTAACCGTACCAATACCGGCGGTCCAGTTTTATTTACTTCCAATTAGCCGTGCAAATACCGGCCGCTCGGCTTTATTTACTTCAAATTAGCCGAGCAAATACCGGCCATTCGGCTTCATTTACATCAAATTAGCCGTGCAAATACCGCAGACCCAGGCTAATATACTCCTAATTAGGTACAAAAATACCGGCTGTAAGGGTTAATTTACTTGCAATTAATCGTACAAATACCGGCCGCCTGTATTGAAAGGGTTAAATCCTACCCTTGAGATGAATTTTCTGTTTACGAAAGAAAAAATGTCTATAAGTATGGAGGGTGTTGCACTGACACAACTCGATGTTTCACAAAAAGAAAAACTACTGCCCAGTAATTTGGTTTCAAAAATCCATTGATTCATCTCGACTAAGTGTAGACTTATCTCGACATCATTTCTTCATCATTTACAAGAGGGGACTGTAAAGTTCCTTTGATGACGTCATATCTGTAGTTGATGACGTTCTCTTTTTTACTATGGGCTGCAAACTCAATCGGCTGCAAACTCAATCGGCTGGAGCAGTAGAATTAACTGACAGCATCTCTGCAGAGGGTAAAGACCTTCACTCCTTCAACGAGTCTCCTGGATATAACATTAAACTGTACTAGATGGTGAGGCTCCAGACCTGGAGCTTTGAGGAATGTGGATTACACCTTCATTGCCATTGCTCTCAGATTCACTCTGACCTTGAGTGGTAGTAACTGTTAGGGTCTCATCTATGAGTCAAACAGAACTATTCAATCCTTTGCTATACTTGAAACCTCTTAACTGTGTGCAAACAAATGACTTAAATTGAATTATTACAACTTGTAGAGGAAATATTGAAGCCTTACATGCAATTTTTTTTTAAATAGAAACTTTTTTAAAAGAAATTATTGCTTTAAAACTGATGTACACGAATCACAGATAATATTCGATCATCCATTGTCTTTATTAAATTTTGAATTTCTTCAGCTCCCATAACTTTTACAACTATCACAATGGGTCTTTTATTTTTTCGGTTTCTTTGTTTAATGACATATCAGCCTTAGTGGGTTATTTAATGCCAAATGCATCCTTGAAGAACAGTTGTGGTTAATAGTTGTTTGTTAATTTTTATTTTAACTCATGAAATATGGTTTGGTTTGTTTTTTGTTTTATGGCATGTCAATCTTCGAGGGGTATTTAATGCAAAAACCGTCCTTATAGTAGAACAGCAGTAGTACTATTTTACACAAAGCTGAGAAGATAAGGGAGTAAGTGTATTCGCTCGAAAATGATGGTAACACCGCGAAAAGAGTTCGAACTTGCTTACCTTAAGGCCACAGTCAAGCATTTTAACCATTATGCCACGGAACTACCTCTCCAGATAAATACAGAATTTTACCAATTGAGTTGAGATCTGGAGTAAATGCTGTTATTTAGTTTACCGTTTCTGAAACCCATTTTAGTCCGGGAAATCTCAACGTGAATCCTCAGGTACCTAAGTAGACCCTTAAGCACACAAATAGGCCTGAGAAATTTCTAAAACAGACTTAGAGTTGGCCCAAAGTGAAAGGAAAGGGTTAATTGGAGAGCTGAATGTAAATTCCTCTCATCTCTTGCTCTTTGAACAGATTGTTTCATTCTTATTTAATTTTCCCATCACCAGGTTATTTAAACAGGATTTTCTACAACAAATGATGTAGTCACAAAGAAATGTAATTTAATGCAGTTGAAAAGAGAATAAACTTTCACTCGTTGCCGAATCAACGTTTGCAAGTTCAACTTGATTAACCGTTGTTGGTTATCTAAAGCCAAAGCTATCCATTTAAAAGAAGAGTAAAGATGCTATTTAACCCATGGCTGGGGGTGGAATAAAGGGTTTCACCAAGACACCAAGAACATTTTATTTCATTTTTTAGGTTTAAAGGCACATCAACTCTCCAGGGTTATCTAATCCCAAAGCTATAATTGGAGAAGAACAGTAGTGGCGCTATTTAACAGAGGAGTCTACAACTTTCCCAAAAGTATTAATCCGAAAGTGAATCTAATATCTTTCTTTGTATTTAATGACATATTAACCGTTGTTGGTTATCTAAAGCCAAAGCTATCCAAAGAAGAGCAACGATGCTATTTAACCCATAGCTGGGGATGTAATAAAGGATTTCATGCTTTTCCTTAGCGTATTAGTCCAAAAGTAAACGTAATAGCCCGGCAAGAGTTCGATCTCGCTTACAACAATATTGTATTCAAGCACGCTAACCATTATACCACAGGGATTCTCCTCATTTGTTTTCCACTCCATTTTGCTTTTGTAAATAAAAGGTATTTTCTATCACATGGGATTTCTAATTTTGTTTATGTAAACTTGATATTTTTTGACACCAAAAATATACCACAAGGAAGAAAAGGTTGAGAAACACTTGTGATCAACTCTTGCGTGTGCACTGCACAAAAGCCTTGCATAAAGAAAAGTATACGATTGCCTATCTTACCTGCCACAAAACTTTTACTGGTTGCGACATCTTAGCAGCAGACCCTAGAATAAAATAAAATGGCGTGAGCACTTCATACTCTTTTTTCACCGCGTAACCTAGAAGCAAGAACTCGTTCTCGCTCCTCAGAATCCGGCGATCACAGTTCAAATCCGAGACGAGGCTGTTTACATTTTACACAGCACTAGTAATGTTAGGAAAGCATGAATCAATCTTACCCCAAAATTAAGGGTAAGTAGTTAGGCAGAATGGGCTATTTAACTTTGTAATGGCAACCAGTCTAGGAGAAAGAAAACACAAACCAGTTGTATTCTGCTTTTAAAAAAATTAATATTGTATCACATCCTACTCATGGTGGAGGGGTTGGTTAAATACAACTTCCTGGAATATAATCAGTTTTGTTTTCTGACGATACGCTTAATTCTAGACATTGTGTTATTATCCTTGGACTTGTTCTTATCTGATCTTGCATGAGATGCAATTGGCCTTCAACGTATTTCTGCAGTGGTCGATGATCCCTATTAAGCATATATTTGTTATATTGTGTACTCATAAAGAAAGAATACACAAGATGGAAGAATGACTATAACGCTTTCTTTTTATAGAAATATAACTCTCACACTTTATTCTCGAAAGAGGTCAAAGCTTCTATAGGTGTATGAGAGACAGACAGACGGAGACCGGCAGGTGAAAACAGACTGCTATACTGCCCCATAACTTCTTCTTGGTCGCTCTGCTTAATCTTCCAGGCCTTTAGTCTTCTCTTCCGACGAGTCGTACTCAATCGGTCCTCGCCAGGGGATCCGCTTAGCCCCCTGCGGCCATTGTTCTCTATCTGCAGACTCGACTAACCGCTGCAAGCGGAGACTGATTCCAGACTGAGACTCCCGATTGAGAATGCCCCTATCTCACGTGGACATCTGCATATATCATTTCATAACACCCACACATTTCCTTTCAACCACGTGACTGCTTCTGCCTATTTTCACATGTTCGTCCTGCGCAGAGAGTCTCTGATTGACGGCTATGTCAGGTAGGATTTGACACAAGGTCATCTTGATATGGGGACCTACACACAAATTGAAAATCAGGCGTGGACGTTATCAAAATGCTTGATCCAGGCGGCATTGTTCATGTTGGGGGCGCCTCAGTCGCTAAATAATGAACTAAGCCCTGCAAAGATTGTTTTGGGAGCGGCCCCTTGGGACCAGGCGTTAAATCACCCACCTGACGCGAGTGACAAGCAGGCCTCTGCGCAAAGCTCCGATCCCTGTTAAGCCGAACCTGAACTTCATCTTTTTCAGGCCGTATTTTTTCGACGCAGGTATCATTGAGGAACAAGAAAGTGTAGGTAAACGGGTCAAAGTTTGGCCCGTTCATCAAAACTAAAAGGGTTATACTGCCTTTTCCAAGCAGTGTAAGGACAAAATTCTTTTTACCCGAAGATAAATCTCTTCTACGACTCATAATCTAATAATTTTGGAGTGGTTATCTAATAATTTGGAACTCTTACAAGCATGGTGATAACAAAAATGGCTTCTGTTTGCTTGCTAGTGCGCAGAATGTCTTCGTCTTTGTTACGTTGGCGCAGAACCGTATTGCCAAAGTTTGTTTTAAATTATTTCTCACCCTATTTCGTAAACAATAATATAAGCCTTTTGCATAATGATATAAACGCTTTGTATTATTATTAGAGCTTTTCACATCAGCGTTAGCCGATGGTTTTTCACTGGAGTCTGAGTGACATCAAGTCTCCTCAAGTTTCCAGGACTCTTCTTAGTATTCTGGCCGTTCTCAATAATGCTGTCGTTTGGATTGTCTCCACTCGTCTGCCAACTTCCAAGTTATTATTATTATTATTATTTCCCTCTTGGCGAGTTTTTCACACCAATTTTAACTCGTGGTCTTTTACAGGAGACTAAATGATAGCAAGTCTCCACAGGTCTCCGAGAGTTTTCTAAGTATTCCCGCTGATCTTAACATTGCTTTGGTCTAATCTCCAATTCCTCCAGTCTTCTTTCCAAACCCTCGAGGAACATTCCAAGTGCATCAACTACAATTAATATCACCACCAGTTAAAACTGGCGTTTTTCTCTAAAAACTGAGTGACAGCGAGTCTCCTCAGGTCAGCAGGACTGTTCTAAGTATTTAAGCTGATCTTAAGTACTGTGGTCTAGATGATCTCGATTCTTCCTCTGTTTTTCCAGTTCCCACGTTTCATTTCATGCCTTTTATTATTATTATTATCATTTTATTCTTTTGAGAGTTTTTCTTTCCAGCGTGAGGTGATAGTTTCTTACTAGAATTTGAGTGACAGCAAGTTTCTTCGAGTCTCCAGGACTCTTCTCAGTATTCTGGCTGACCTTAATTATGTTGTAGTCTGGATGGTCTCCACTCGTCCTCTTATTTCCAAGTCATCCAGTCCTTGTATAAATCCTTTGGTGACTGTGCCGAGCGCGCGAATTGCAATTGGTATAACTGTCAATTTTATGTTTCATAATTTTCTTTGTTCTCTAGCAAGGTCTAGGTAGTTATCTTTCTTTTCACTTTCTTTCAGTTTTACTCTGTGTTCAGCCGGAGCGGCAAATTCCCCTATTCAGCAGGTTCCCTTTTTTGTTGTCGACTATCACTAGGTCTGGTCGTCTGGCCGAGATTAGATGATCCGTTTGTATCTCAAAATCCCAAAGAATTTTGTACGTTTCATTTTCTTGGACGGATTCTGGGTTGTGCATATGCCACTTGTTCGAATGATAAAATTTAAACTTCTTGCACAATTCTCAGTGGATCACTTTACCCACCCAGTCGTGTCTACTCTTATACTCACTTTGCGCTAATTTACTGCATTCGATTATTATAATTATTATTATTATTTATCATTTATTATTATTATTATTATTTATTATTATTATTATTATTATTATTTATTATTATTATTTATTATTATAGCGAGTGTAAGTTATGCTGAGAAAGAGATGAAACGATTAATCATATAATAAGCTAATGCAGCAAACCAGTACAGAAGGAGTACAAGAGTAAAAAGACTGAGTGGGAAAGGTTATCCCGTGGGAATTGTGCAAATAGCTGAATTTTGACTATACCATATTTACACACCCCCTCCGCTCGGGCAGGATATGACACAACTCTGAATTCAAACCTGTTAAACTTCCCTTAAAAAATATATTATACCACGGGCACCTTCAATTTTGACTGAATTTTGACTATACAAACAAGTGGTATATACACAGATGCGAATCTTTCCTATGTAATGAGATTCATAGAATTTTCTGTGACTTTGAGATACAAACGGATTACTCAATCCCGGGCAGAAGACCAGATCTAGTTTTAATTAATAAAAGAAGAAAAAAAAACATGCCATCTTGTGGATTTTACTGTTCTAGCGGACTACAGAGTGGAAATAAAGAGAGATAAAAAAAAATGAGCAAATACCTAGAACGTACAAGAGAACTAAAATGAATTGGGAAACAAGAAGGTAACAGTGATACCAATCGTAGTTGGAGTGCTTCGAAAGATCCCCAAGAGCCTGATAGATCAGGGAAAGAATTGAGACCTATGCCAAAATCAGCGAGGAAACTAAGAAGAGTCTTCGAGATCTGAACAAATTTGTTGTTGCTTAGACTCCAGAAAAAAAAAGAACAAAAAAAAAAAAAAAAAAAAAAACACCAGTTACAGCTGGTGTGAAAAACTCGCATATAGTAATTGTTAGAGCACTGTGTCTGCTCAAAAGGGCCGGTGAATATTTCAGGCGCATATTCCGACCGCCTAACATATGCGAAATGAAGAAGATAGCTTTCACTTCAACTGCGTACATCTTAAGGAAATTCTTGTCGGTATAAACTTAAGTATACGTCTCTTTGTGTAACATACATAGAATTGCTCGAGTTTTATTCGTTTTTGAACAATATGTTATATCGTTACTTGAATTCCAAGGTTGTCAGCCTGGGGTCTCGATAAAAATTTTCACTCTATTAAAAGAACATTCATAAATAGTTGAGAAGAAACCCTTATACTACCAGAAAGAATTTTAGAAACAGGCCTCTATATCATGACTGAAGTGCCCACTTTTGCATATTTTTAAGAAAAAAATAAAAAAATATTATTGTGGCTGTACCATTGGCCGAATGAGTTGAGTGTTCGCCAATGGTCCAAGAGGAGACAATCCCTGGTCGAGTCATACCAAAGACTCAAAAAATGGTACTTGATGCCGCCTTGCTTAGCACTCAGTACTATAAGGTAAGGATCAAGGGTCAAGTGGAGCAATACAGGGAAAGGAGTAGCACCCTCCCCTACACCTTGGTGTAGTAACTATTGAAAAGGGAGCCTTAGGATCACCTTCGACAAAGGTCGCCAACTTTACTTTTACTTAACTATTTAACCGGGCCATTGGCCTAGTGGTAGAGTGTTCGCCAATGGAAGACCCGGGTTCAATCCCAGGTCGAATCATACCAAAGACTAAAAAAAACAGTACTTGCTTAACACTCAGCATTATAAGGTACTACTAAGGGTGAAGTGGAGTAATCCAGAGTAGCGCCCTCCCTTACACCTTGGTGTAGTAGCTATAAAAAAGGGAACCCTCGGGTCATCCTCGACTACGATCGGCCAATTTACCTCTTCAGAGTCCGTCTTGTCTCGTCCACTAACCAACATATCCCCATATTGTGTCTATTGTTTTATTTTTAGTTACTTTTTTATAATTAGTTTAAAGTCGGCCGCCGATTCGGTCGAAATGGAAGCAGACACGTGATAGGTCAATAAAAAAAACGAAAAAGAACAAAAAAAAAACAAACCAAACCGTGAATACAATCGTATGGCCGTTTTTTTATTAAAATTTCTCTTCGGAATAATCCAAGAGGCAGCGTGAAATCTAGTTGCTGCCTTCTATTCGTCTGCCACTGATCTACAAATGACAAAACCCAGTCATTTTATGTATACCTTTATCTGAATGATGGTAGGGCGAAATAAAAAAAATATATCAATTTTCTCCTAATTTGGATTTCAATAATTTTGCTAACACATATTTCTTCGAGATTTTTTCGAAAAATTAATTTCAAATTCGAAATTGGGATACAGGTTTATTCGAATTTTAGATCAGTCGCTTTTGATAATTGTCATGTCCTGGCTTTGATCAGGATTCAGCTTTTTCACTTCAAACCGTCCAGAACACAGCAATCTGTCAAAACAATTTACCTAATTTCAGACGGCTTTAGTTTAACGAATAACATTACATTTGCTTTTCTTTTCGCTTTCTTTTCTTTCTTTTTTTAATAACATTTCGTTTTTGACAAATTCCTTTTTCATCCAAATAGAATAATTTTTATCTACACTTCATTTCCAAAATCATTTACACCCTTACGCATTTCTGATGTATTATCCTATTCTTCCAAAATGCAAATCGGTTTCTTTTTCCTCTGGTTAATAGAATTTCTCTGACTGGTCTCTAACCCTATGGGTTATACCATATTATAAAAATAATTTCTGTACAATCATATAGTTTCGAGAATTCCTAATACAAATATTTTAAACAAATTTTATAGTTTTTAGTCATCATCATCATCATCATGTCGTGCCGCTAGCACGGATATACCTGACCCTTTCTCGCCACTTCTCCCTATCGTTCATCGCCTTTGGCCGGTCTTCAAGGCTACATCCTGTATCCTCACATAGATGCTGTATGTATGTTCTAGCTGGTCGTCCTGCTTTCGCTCGGCCATATGTGGGGGTCCATAGGAGTACATCACTTATGAGCTCGTCCCTGCTTCTCCAGCAGTGTGCTGCATGTCTGGTTCGTCTAACTTGGATAGTTTTCGTGATGGAAGGTAGGTGGCCGTATAGTTGGTGCCTTGTGGGGTGTTTCCTCCAGGACTTGTTCAATATTGTTCTCAACATTCTTGTGTAATTGTCGTCTAGCTTCTTCTCCAGCCGTTTTGTTAGCGTCCAAGCCATGCATCCATACGGCAATATCGACACGACCGCTGCCTGGAAGAAACTGCGTTTCATTTTATCGGTCAGGTCTGATTTCCATATGATCGATAGCTTATCGATAGCTGTCCATGCCTTCGTTAGCCGCGTGCAAACAGTTATATGGTTTCAAGTAATGAAAAACGATAATAATCCTGATATTTGTTAAGCGCCCCACGTACGCGTGAGTAAGGCACATTGTCTTTTTGCGGGAACAAGGCGCAGGACCGTAGCCCACACACGCTCGGTGGTTCCAAAAATGCATTGATCCCCGACGGCATTCCCCTTAAAAAGGGGCGCCTCTGGCACCAGGCGATAAACTTAGCCCCTCCGAAGAAGGGGACGACCCTCTGAGGCTCAAAGAGCGACGGTCTCTGCTCGTGTGACATGAATACCAGCTTCTCGGAACCCATGTCAGACGGCCTTAACCGACTACCACCAAGACACACCCGACCTGATCTGCGTATCAGGCAACACGGTCGGCCGAAGTGTGTCCCAGCCTAGTGGGCCAGGTTGTAAGTTAATCCTTAGTAAACAATTATAGCTTCAAGTAACTATTCTAAATACAATTATATATCAAGACTTCCTATCTATTACAAATGATGTGCACACTGTTTTATGGTTTCAAGTATTCCACCAAATACTAAGGATTATATGGTTTCAAGTAATCATTTCTATTTAATAATAGTTGTTTGTTTGCACACAGTTATATGGTTTCAAGTAGCTAATAATAATCCTAAGTAAACAATTATAGTTTCAACTAGTTATTCTTAATACAAATAAATTACAGTTATATGGCATCAAATACTCCAATCGAATACGAATAATTTTCAAACAGATCTATTTGATTCATAGATGGGGCCCGAAGAGATATTACCACTCCGAGTGAACCTGGGAGTAATGGCAATGAAGAAGTACTTCACACTCTCCAGAGCTCCAGAAATGGAGTCTCAACATCAGATACAGTTGATTGTCATACACAGGATTCTTCTTGGGGGGTCTTACTCTTCTGGAGTGGATATAATCAACATATGCTAAACCCCGCCGAAAGGGAGGACAACTTTTTGTTGTTACTATGTGTGTGCGTGTGTGTGCGTGTGTGCGCGCGCGCTTCTTGCCTTCCGTTTCGCAAATCATTATGGGTAAGTTCGATTCTCACAAGGCGCCCAAGCCTTGTACCACACCTAGGCTAAACTTAATAAATAACTATTGACAGAAAGCGAAGATAGAGCACCTTACGCTGTGTAATGGTTTGCAAGATAAATTCGCAGACCATTGTTTGATTGTCAATGGGAGCCCCATACTTCAGGCCTTGTGCCACATCTAAGTTAAGTTTAGTAAATAATTGTATATAAAGAATGAGACCTAACTGAGTTGGAGTGTGAGAGGAGTTAATCGGAGAAGCGCACAAATGCGCCTACGCAATGATTATTGAATTGTATTTACCGACACACATACACCTGTCTACGTACATCTACCTTCTCACACTACAATGGAGGTGCCCGTGGCGTAGTCGTTATCGCCGTAGGAAATGAACACGGCGATACGAGTTCAAATCCTGGACGAGACTGATTGCATTTCACATAGCACTAATACCCTTGGGAAAGGTATGAATCCAATTATTCTCCCTCCAACTATGGGTAAATAGTAGGACAGACTAGGTTCTTCAGCCTTGGTTAGGCAACTAGTCTAGGAAAAGGAAAACTCTGAACTCAAACCTGTTAAACTCCGCTTAAAAATTGACCTTGTGTCATATCCTGCCCGAGCGGAGGGGTTGGTAAATAGTACCTTCTCACACTACACTACCCATTTTTTCATCTCACATAGACGCACAGATTTACACAGTCTCAGCCGAAGAAAACGGCCGTGTCGCTCGTCGACAATAGAAGACTCAAGAACAAATACGTGATTCTAATTTATTTTAATTTTAAGTACTATTCTAGAGTACTTGTCTTGACCGATTCAGTCATGTTGGGACCACATACAGCGCTGATCACATTTTAACAAGTGTCAACATGCCGAAACATCTGTATCCAGTTTATCGACCGCGTCTATGTGTGTGTGTCTCTGTGTATGTGTGTGTATTTGTGTATGTGCGTGTGTGTGTATCTGTGTGTTTATGTGTGTGCGTGTGCTTACAATTTTTCGATTTAATCATTTATACCAACTCCGTCTGAAAATGATCTTCGTTTTTGCGGTTGTGCGTATTTTAAAAGACTGCTGGCGCCAACATCCAGCAGTCTTACCCGGGCTTACTATCAGCCATGTCAAGGCACACAGTAGTCATGCTCAGGCTTCTATAACCTAAACGGGCTCCGATCAGTCTTGCTCTTACTCCCAGCAGTCTTGCCCACGATTTTACAAGCTTTACCTGAGCTTCCAGCAGTTTTGTCCGAGTTCTTATCAGTATTACTCGGGCTCCAATCAGCACTAACCAGGCTCTTATGATTCGCATCCCGGCTCTTTTCTCGGGTTCCCGTCAGACTTATTGAGAATCCTGTCAGCCTTGCTCTTACTCCCAGTAGTCTTGCCCACGATTTTACAAGCTTTACTTGAGCTTCCAGCAGTTTTGTCCGAGTTCTTATCAGTATTACTCGGGCTCCAATCAACGCTCACTAAGCTCTTATGAGTCGCATCCCGGCTCCTTTCTCGGGTTCCCGTCAGACTTACTGAGAATCCTATCAGCCTTGCTCGGAACTCCAGCAATCTTGCCCGGATTCCAAACAGCATTACCGAGGCCTCTCTCAGCTTTGCCCTGTCTTCATGCATTCTTATCAGGGTTTCTATCAGCTTTATCCGGGCTCTCGTCTGTCTTATCTGGGCTCCTATTAGCCTTGTCCGGATTTCCAGCAGTCTTGCCAGAGCTCCCATCACCTATCCCCATGTTCCCAGCAGTCATGCCTGGGCTTTTATCAGCTTTTCCTGGATTCCCGTCAGCTTTACTGGAGCTCCTGTTATCCATGCCCAGTCTCCCAGCAACTCTGCCCGGCTCCTATCAGTCTAACCAAGTTTCCCTCAGCCTAGTCCGGGCTCTTGTCTGTCTTATCTGGGCTCTCATTTGCCTAGTCCAGGCTTCTATTAGCTCTGCCAAGGCTCCTATCATCCATGCCCAGGCTCCCAGCAGTCATGTCCGGGCTTCTGTCAGCCATACTTGGCTCCTATCAGTTGTATCCTGGCTTTTAACAGTCCTTCACGGGTTCCCATCAGCTTTACCGAGGATCCTATCTGCTTTGCCCCGGATTCCAGCAATCTCGCCCGAGTTTCTATCAGCATTACAGGTGTTCTTATTAGTCTTACTTGGGCTCCCTGTGGTCTACCCTGGTTCCTATCAGCCTTGTCTTGTGGAGGTGCCCGTGGTGTAATGGTTATCGTCACAGGATATGGACACGGTGATCCGAGTTCAATTCCTAGACAAGACTGATTGCATTTCACATAGCACTAATACCCTTGGGAAAGGTATGAATCCAATTATTCTCCCTCCAGCTATGGGTAAATAGTAGGGCAGACTAGGTTCTACAGCCTTGGTGAGGCAACTAGTCTAGGAGAAGGAAAACTCTGAATTCAAACCTGCTAAACTCCGCTTAAAAAATTGACCTTGTGTCATATCGAGCGGAGGGGTTAGGTAAATAGGATCAGCCTTGTCTGGGCTCTCAGCAGTCTTGTCAGGGCCACTATAATCGATGCCTGAACTCCTAGCAGTCATGCCCAGGCTTTTATCAGCCTCCCATCGCTCCTATTAGTTTTCTCCAGATTCCCATAAACTTTTCCTGGGTTCTTATCAGCCTTACCAGGGCTTTTATCAGCCATACCCAGACTCCCAGCAATCTTGCCCGAGTTCCTATTAGCCTTATCCGGGATCCCAACAGTTTTCTCCGGGTATCTTTCAGCCTTGCCTGGGCCCTCATCAGTCTAATCTGAGTTCTCATCAGCCTTGTCCAAGTTCCCGTTAGCTTTATTTCCTGGATAAGTATCAATTTTAGGCTTAGGTGATCTTCCCACGCACCATTGACTTCATAGCACTAAAATGTGGTATGGTCAGAGTCCGTACCTTAAATGGAAATACCAATGGAGATTTTTGGCACCATCCATCCGGATATAGGAGTGTTCCTGTTTAAAATAAATAGATAAATAAAAACGACCTTGCGTCGAGTTTGACTTCAACAGGAATTTGTGGGCGTTAAATGTACGTAACATGATCGTCTCGATTTAATTTCAAGTTGAACGTTTTATGTGTTTACCTCTGTCATTAGCAGGATGTAAAACATGACCAATTTTTATGCAGAGTAAAACTGGTTTGAATTCAGTTTTCATTTTAGGCAGGTAGCCTAAGCAAGGCTAAAGAACACAGTCTGCCCAACTATTTACCCATAACTAGGAAGGGAACAGATGGATTCATGCCTTTCGCAAAGACATTAGCGCAAAGTGAAATACAAATAATTTTGTCCAGGATTTGAACTAGGGTTACCGTTTCCATTTCATACTATGATAACCGTTACGCTACTCACATCTTGAACGATGTAATCGTGAATTGGACGATGTGAGTAAAAAAAATTGAGACAGTGAGGTTATTCTTTTTATCATTCACCTTCCTGACTATATAAAAAACCGTGGTCACTAAATTTGTTGCCTGTTCACTTGAACGTGTCACACTGAAACAAACTGGTAGAAATTAATATGTAAATATAGAGAAGAAACATAAACATATGCAAGAATGAAATAATTCTTAAAAAATCTCTTTGTGGACCAATTCATTTCTGATAGAATGAAACAGTCTGTCTGTGGATGACAATATATATATACATATATATATATATAGAGAGAGAGAGGGACTGAAAAAGTAAGTACTATTAAATAAAGAGTCACTTTTTTATTATATACATATATGCATATATATATATATATATATATATATATATATATATATATATATATATATATGTGTGTGTGTGTGTGTGTGTGTGTGTGTGTGTGTGGTTAGGCAGCAGTCGTTCATTTAAGCATGTTTCATTAAATAATAAAGACAAATTTTGTCTGTATAATTTATTTAAGATCCTTTCAAGTATTCTATTTCCGTTGATAGCGTTCTCTTTTTAAAATAGCGTTCCCTTTTTTAAATACATCAGTTATCCTGTTTTATGCAACTCTGCATTCCCATATTTTGTTATGGTATAAACTTTCAAAAACATTCAAAACATTTTTAAAAAACCAACACCCCTTACACAAGCAAGCAACCCCTGATGATAGCCTGATGAAGGGTCTGAAAGTACTAGGGACAATTTTGGGAAATTCATCTAGCAATTCCAACCTGAAACTAAAGTACGTACTTATCAGAAAACGTGAAAGGATCTTAAATAAATTATGCAGACAAAATTTGTCGTTTTTATTTAATGAAACACACTTTATATATATATATATATATATATATATATATATATATATACACAGTGCAACTGAAAAAGTAATTCTTATTAAATAAAGAGTTACTTTTTTAAATACTGAGTGATTGGAAAAGTTACTCCTATATAATAGGGAGTTGCTTTTTATCATGTATATTCAGGGTGACTGAAAAAGTAACTCCCAAATAATAAGGAATAACTTTTTTCTTTTACATATATATATATATATATATATATATATATATATATATATAAGGGGATTGAAAAATTAACTCCTATATAATAGGGAGATAATAAAGAGTTACTTTCTATTTTATAAATATTTGTATAAAATAAAAAGTAAATCCCTAATATGTGAGAGTTACTTTTTTAATCACCTTATATATATATATATATATATATATATATATATATATATATATATATAATAAAAAGTAACTCTCAATTATACAGGAGATACTTTTTTATTATATATACATATATAGGGAGTTAGTTATTCTATTACTCAATATATTCCCTTAGAGCTGGGCAGTTGTATGTCCTGAAAATGCTTTGGTTAACAAATAACACTGTTATGCTCTGAATTGAACTTTTATTAATTTATTCTCAAAATAAAAATGTAAAATACACCAACTGCTTCTTTGCAGAGGGGTAAGACCCCCCCCCAAAAAAAAACGAGTGTCCAGTATATAACACTAATCAATCTGATGGTGAGATTCCAGTGATGCTGGAGCTTTGGGGAATGTGGAGCACCCCTTTGTTGCCATCACTCCCAGGTCCACTCTGGCCCAGAGTAGTAACCCTGACAGGGTCCTATCTATAGATCAAATAGAACTAAACTGCGTACTTATGCAAAACTGAATTGTTTGAATTACACTAAACTGAATTGTTTAATATAGAACTCTTTTGACGTTTACAAGTGTGTAAAAAATATATATACTTATACTAAACTGAATAGTTTGAATTAGAACTGTTTGACTAAACTGAATAGGTTGAAATAGAAATGTTTTTGACAACTGAACTGTGTATTTATGCTAAACTGAATTGTTTGAAATAGAACTATTCATTTGTATAAAAATGGATTTGATATTAAACAACCTACAAAGGTTGCTCTGTCATAAAAACTAACCAACCAACCAACCAACCTAAATAAAAAATGTTTACAGTTACCTCCAAGTGGCTGCACTAAAACAAATTATCAATTGTATTCACTGCACTATTTCTGTATTGTAGTAACCAGAGAAATTTCTGCGTTCCTTGTGGTCAGAAGAGTGTGTGATGAATAGCCACTTTGGACTGCTATGTTCGGATGAGTTTTTTTTCGGAGTGTGATGAGTGTGACATATAAAGCACAGCTTGATTCCTTACCTGTCTTTTCTATGAAGGGTGGTCAAATTCTGCGTTCCTTGTGGTCAGAAGAGTGTGTGATGAATAGCCACTTTGGACTGCTATGTTCGGATGACTTTTTTCAGAGTGTGATGAGTGTGACATATAAAGCACAGCTTGATTCTTTACCTGTGTTTTCTATGAAGGGTGGTCAAATTCTCATTCATTCTTTGGGTTCCCAAGAAGCAAGTGTGTTCCTAACTTCTTTCTGAATGCACAATATTTCTCTTGTCCTGTTAATACTAACTGATATAAACATAAGGAATTTCAGTTTTTCTTTCATTATTTGTTCATTCATAATATGATTAATTTTAGAAGCAAGAAGGAAAAAGAGAGGTTCTAAATTAAGAATTGCTCATAGCTTGCTTCTGATACCAACTCGATTCTTTGATTAGGGATATCAAAACTTTCTGTCCTGGTTAATGGTCAAATATGTTTTCCTGCACTCAAGCAGAATACCCAATGACCTGTCACATGAGAGGTCTCTCCTTACTCCCCCAAATTTTTAGATGGTCTACCATGAACTCCAAAACATGGCCATAATGTTGCCTGGGATTTATCTATTTTGTCCGTGTGTGGGCCGACTGGTGATTTAGTTTATTTATCTCTTTCATTCATTTCAGCTCAGCCAGGAAATCCTTTTATTTATTTCTTCACGTCTTAAACCAAGCAGTGTCATTCATCCTTGTTATGATGTAACACAAGAATAACTTTCAATAGCCCCGTCAGCTGGAGGGAGAGGTAGAATACACTGACTGTATATCTGCAGAAGAGTAAGACTGCCCCCAATGTGTGTCCTGGATATGACACTAAACTATCTGATGGTAAGGATCCAATAATGTTGGATCTTTGGGGAATGCGAAGTACCCCTTTATTGCCATTGCTCCAATGTCCACTCTGGCCCAGAGTAGTAGCACTTGAAAGGGTCCTATTATTTATTAAAATAGAACAGTTTGACATTCAAACTATGTACTTTGACACTTAAAATGAGTGCAAACAAATGACTTAGGCTAAAATGAATTGCTTGAAATAGAACCGTTTGATCATTTAACTGTGTGTAAGCAAATGACCAATGTTTAATTGAATTGTTTGTATTAAATAGCAATACTTGAAAACATTTAACTCTTTGCAAACAAATGATTAATGGTAAATAGAATTATTTGTATTAGAAAGAAATAAGAAAAACAATTTTGCAGTGTGCAAAAAAAAAGGGGTCAGGCTTGTTTAAAAATGCTATCTACAAAAATGTGTTTAGAAATCATATATTTTGTATATATGTATAAAAAGGATTTGGCATTAAATAACCTACAGAGGTTTATATGCCATAAAAACCAACCAAACCAAATCTTATATATTTAATATATATGTAAAAATAGGATTTGGCATTAAATAACCTACAATAGTTGATATGCCATAAAAACCAACCAAACCAAATCTTATATATTTAATATATATGTAAAAATAGGATTTGGCATTAAATAACCAACAATAGTTGATATGCCATAAAAACCAACCAAACCAAATCTTATATATTTAATATATATGTAAAAATAGGATTTGGCATTAAATAACCAACAATAGTTGATATGCCATAAAAACCAACCAAACCAAATCTTATATATTTAATATATATGTAAAAATAGGATTTGGCATTAAATAACCTACAATAGTTGATATCCCATAAAACCAAACTAAACCAAACTATAACTTTCAAAACAAAATTCAATAGCATTGATAAATTATTCAACTTATGTTAGGTAAGGTTACTTTATTTTGATAACGTGTCAACCTTTATGGGTTATTTAATGCCAAAGCTAACCTTGTAGAAGAACAGCACTGGTAGTTTTAACCCATAGCCAGGTAAATAAGGTGGTTAATATCTTTCTCAAAAGTATCAGTTCAAAAGTGAATGTAATAACACGACTGGAGTTTGAACTCACAACAATATTGCAATCCAGCATGTAATCCATTATGCAATGAAGACTCTCCCTATTATTTACGTTAAATGTCAAAAAGTGAAAATCAAAAGAAATGTACAAAATACTGAACATAATCCTCAAACTCAAAGTGTTTAATCTTATGAATTAATAGTAGGATAGGCTAGGCTCTTTAGCCATAATACAACAACCAGTCAAAGAGAAGGAAAAATCTGAATTCAAACCAGCTGTACTCCACTAAAAATTGACCTTGAATCAGATCCTGCTCTTGCAGAAGCATTGAATAAATATGAACATGTGTCAGCAACTTGTGCTATATATATTTTTTCTTATGATCATCTTTCAACATTTAAAGTAAAGCTGCCTATTGTCACCCTGAGGATCAATACATTCCTAACCCCCAGCCATTTATAGCTTTCTAGTATAATCCCCAGGAGGTTATCAACCACTTTGGCAATCCCTGCTATCAAGGGATGATTAGTAAGCTAAAGTAGCTTATCATTTCATAGGGTCAGCAGTCTAATCCTCAATAGGTGTCCCATTATTGTGTTACTGAACCATATGAAGCTTATATATAAATATAAATCGATACATCTGTATTTACTAATTTTCATATATATATATGAGATAAACAAAATGCTCAGAGGATGTATTATTTATATATGGTAATATGCTAATGTTTTTTTGGTTTTTTTTAAACCATCATCAGGGTAAATATAATAGATGTTTTCATTAGAAAAATTTTTCAAAGGAAAAATGAAACAAAACAGGAAAAATTCTAAGCATTCTTTAATATTATTAGTGTTTTATTTCAAACTGGACCATTGGCCTAATGAATAGAGTGTTTGCTAATGATCCAGGAGACTGGGGTTCAATCACATAACAAGTCATACCAAAGACTCAAAAAATGGTACCTGATCCTACCTTGCTTAACAGCTTAGCATTATAAGGTAAGGGTAAAGTGGAGTAATCCAGGGAATGGAGTAACACCCTCCCCTACACCGCAGTGGAGTAGTTATTGAAAAGGGAACCTCTGAGTCACCAACTTTTATTAAGAATTTTTTTTTATTTTCTCATTTCATTTTTTCATTTGAATATATTTTTTAAATGAAACATTCAAAATCTATTATATTTGCCCTAAAGATGGTTTGATATTATCATGAATAAAAAATACCCCTTAGAATATTTTGTTTTTCATATTCTATATCAACATACTGTCAGATTGACTTCTGTTTTTCTCTCATATATTTATACATATAAGTGTTTGTGTTTGTGTGTGTGTATATATATATATATATATATATATATATATATATATATATATACGAGGATCATTAAATAAGTTTCCAGACTTTTTTGTATAGGCACTTTTATTGATAGTACACACATGAAACTCTAGTCCCCTTTGAAGTAATCTCTTCTGGTTGCAATGCACTTGTTGTACCGTTCCAACAACTTCTGGAAGGCCTCATGGAAGTCCTCTTGTGTGAGCGTGTCAATGACCTTCATTACAGCCTCTTTCATCTCCTCAATTGTCTCATAACAACAGCCTCTGAGCTTAGGTAATAACCAAAAGTCACAGGGAGCAACGTCTGAACTGTAGGGAGGATGAGCAACTGTCTTGATGCCCATCTTGGTCAAATAGTCTGCGACAAGGATCGAGTTGTGGAGTGGTGCATTGTCCTGGTAGAAATGCCACTGACCTGATTTGAAGAGTGCTGGCCTCTTCCGACGGAATCTTTTCCTGAACTCCCTTAAAACCTCAACATAGTAACCCTAACCCTTTGGCCAATCAACTCTGGTATATTGACTTCCTTATTCCTCCCACACCTCTCATCATCCCTCACAGACTCCGTGCCTTCCTTGAATCTTATGCCACTCAAAAACTGATGCTTGATTCATGCAAGATGCTCCAAAAGCAGTCTGAAGCATTCCATACGTTTCTGTGGCATTTTTTCCAACTTTAAAACAGAATTTTATTGCATATCGTTCTTCTAAAGTGTCCTCACGTCCAGATTGCATTTTTGAAATTCACCAGCCGTAACAATAAGGCTTTAGTAGGGTGTATTCCAATTGCTGCTGTAGCTGTTCGTTTGAACGTGAAATCATAAAAATTGGTCAGTCATCTCCTAAGATGTATAGCAATAACATACTGAATTTTCAAGAGTCTACAACAATTCTAAATGCCTGTATCAAAAATGTCTGGAAACTTATTGAATGCACCATATATTTATATATATATATATATGTATATATATATATGTGTGTGTGTGTGTGTGTGTGTGTGTGTTGAAATGATAGATTGTGGTGATTGCTTGCAAATTAGGATGGTTTTGCTTGGTTTTATGACATATCGATCATTATTGGTTATTTAATGCCAAATCCTTTTTGTACAAGGAAAAACTTAGAGGCTGTCATTATGAGACAATTGAGGAGATGAAAGAGGCTGTGACGAAGGTCATTGACACGTTCACACATGAGGACTTCCATGGAGCCTTCCAGAAGTTGTTGGAACAGTACAACAAGTGCATTGCAGCCGGAGGAGATTACTTCGAAGGGGACTAGAGTTTCATGTGTGTACTATCAATAAAAGTTCCCATACGAAAAACATCTGGAAACTTATTGTGTGCTCCTTGTATATTCTAGAGCCATAGCCAACTGGGCTTTAGAATGGTTGTTTAACCAAGGTTATAAAAACAATGCTCTACTATTTACTGATAGCCAGAGAAAGGTCAGATGGATTTGTAACTTTCTCAAGGGCATTAGCACAAAGTGAAATGCAAAAAGCCTCATCCAGGATTTGAACTCGGTATGCTAATTCTGTTTCCAACAACAATAACTGTAACATTAAGTGCACCTCCTAATCAACAACAGTTAGAAAAAAAACACGTCCCATACATCACCAGGAGAAAGAGGCTTCAAGACCACCCCAAAGGTGCCAGCACAATACCTGCATAGGTTAACTCATAAAAGACATTAGGTTACATCTAGACCAGTGAAACCGGAAGAGGATTTGTCAACCAAAATTAGACTAATAACCAGCAAAGATCGATAGATTTAAAAGTGCCTGAATTGGTTTTAGGTAAAGAAGGAGAATCTAATCTCTCAGTAAAAATAAAACAGGTCTTCCAAATTTCATCCATGTCAGTACTACTATATGGATGCACGACTCGGACTCTAACGAAATGCTCTGAAAAAAGGCTTGATGGAAACTACACAAAGATGCTGTGTGCTTTTTTGAGTAAATCCTGGAAGCAGCATTCTATAAATCAGTAGCTGTACGGCCACTTACCTCCCATCTTGTAAACAATTCAAGTAAGATAAATGAGATATGCTAGGGACTGCTTAAGAAGCAGAGACAAACTTATAAGCAACTTTCTCCAGTGGTCTTCTACACGTGGACACACCAGTATTAGCTGATCAGCAAAGACTTATATACATCAGCTCTGTGCGGACATTGGACACAGTCTAGAGGACCTGCCAAGAGTGGCTGACAAGGATGGATGGCAAGAGAAAGACAAAGTAATCTGTACTGTAAGCATAACAAGATGATGATGATGAAAGAGCTGTACACCTACAGAAATACACTCTAAACATCTTCCAGATTCAGGAGCAGGATGGAGTCTAGGACAGCCAATAAATAATCAATTGCAAAGAATAGTCAGACAAAGCTTGGTTGTTAGTGTTCTGGTCATGACACTCAAATACAACTGAGGGAGCTTTGGGGAATATGGAGTACCCATTCATTGCCGTTACTCCAAGGTCCACTCTGACTCGGAGTGGTAGTACCTGTAAGGGTCTCATCTATGAGTTAAATAGAAAGATTTAGTCATTTACAAAACTTGAAACCATTTAACTGTAAACAAACAAATAACTGATATCAAATTAAATTATTAGTATTACATAGCAATACTTGAAACAATTTAACTGCATGCAAATAAATGAATAATGTTGAATAGAATTATTAGAGTTGAATAGCAAAACTGAAAACTATTTAATTGTCTGAAAACAAATGATTTGTATTCAATGAGATAGAAATATCTGATAAATAGATTTACTAATGTTAAATAGAAAATACTAGAAACCATTTAACTGTGTGTAAATAGAACTATTAGTGTTGCATAGCAATACATGAAACCATGTAACTGCGTGTAAACAAGTGAGCTCTGACTCATTTAGAAATATTACCAAATGCCCCAAAAGACCGGATTTCAATCCCCAGTCGAGTCATACCAAAGACTCAAAAATGGTACTTGATGCTTAACACTCAGCATTATAAGGTATGAATCAAGGGTAAACGAGGCAATCCAGGGAAAGGACTAGTACTCTCCCTTACACCTTGGTGTAGTAGTTATCGAAAAGGGAGCTTTTGGGTCACCCATGACTACAGTCAATCAACTTATATATATATATATATATATATATGTGTGTATAAACAGGATTCAGCAGCAAATAACTCCCAATGGTTGTTATGCTATAAAACACAACCAACCAGCCATTGTTGCAACAGGATGCCCTTCTTGCACTTTACAGTACATAGCAAGATGGCTGTTAACTCAGTAAGGTTCTTATACTCTTTTGACTTTCTTATTCTGCTGAATATCAATCCATTGTCCTCATCAGGTAAGCCTGCAGAGGGAAGCTGGTTTGTGCACCTGTTGTATAGCCACATACATATACATAATACAAATATAAGCGGAAACATAGTTAACAATAATAACGACTTCAATGAACGAACGAACGAACACACTTCTTTATAAAAATATATCTCTCACACTTTATTCTCGAAAGGGTTGATGTTGGTTGTGTGTGAGAGGTGAGTTGGAGACGGGAACAGACTTCTTCTGACCATTGCAGCACTTCTTTCTCATCTTGGCTGGGGTTGCTCAGCTGTGGGTCACTGAGAGCCCAAAGCCCTCTGTCTGTCGCTGGCTCTCACTTTGGCATCTTGTCTCCAACTGACTCCAACTGCAACTCAAGCCGTCTGTCCCCTGGTTATACTATAGTTTGACGCCCACCTGCTTCCACTGTTCTTCCACTTATTTACACAGGTACATCTCTTGATTGACGGCTTGGTTGAGGGTCAATATGTTACACACCGATCACTTGACCATATGGCAGATTGCACCGGGTTACACTGCTAACACCACTAGGAGAAAAAGGCTTTAAAATTGATATCACTTGTTATCCATCCCAAAGGTTGATGATAGTTGCGTTCATTTAAGCCTCTCAAAAGTATCAGGTCAAAGAAAGACATACAAAATTTCCTGGATATTCAATATGTCACCAGGAAAAAGCAGCTTCCAAATTAGTATTGCAGCAACGAACCCAAGATGTGGAGAGTGGCTAGACACCCAATAGGATAAAATATGAAACTAAGTCAAAAGGGTAGATGAATCTTCTTGAAGCAATAAGTTAAAGGTTAGAAAAATATGCTTTGGATACTATATACATCAGCAGGAGAAAGAGGCTTCCAAATAAGGGTTGTAATAACCAACCCACAAGGAAGACAGCAGATCTCTTACAACATAGGGGGTGGGAGATAAACTGTTCATTTCACCTTTAAATCTCCTGTATCAATTCTAAGTGATTTCACCCTCATACTGTAGCTTCTCTTTTTACTAAATTTGAGCTCATCACTGAGAAGTTGATTAACTTAAAAGATATATTCTAAAGAGTGGGCAGCAGAACAAGAACTGTCAACCTCCATGGGTTAAATGATGTCTTAGGTTCAAAATTCTCTAAAGATTACTGATTATGATAAAAGACACCTGAAGAAAGCTAGAAGGTATAGTGGTTGAAAACATTGTGAGTCTAAGAATTAAGATGAAGACATGGTCCAAGTGTTCACCAATGGTCCGGGAGACATGGGTTCAATCCCAGGTCGCGTCATACCAAAGACTTTAAAAATAGTACTTGATACCTCCTTGCTTAACACTCAGCAATATAAGGTATGTATCAAGGGTAAAGTGGAGCAATCCAGGGAAAAGAGTAGCGCCCTCCCCAACACCTTGGTGTAGTAGCTATTGAAAAGGGAGCCTGCTGGTCGCCCTCGACTATGGTTGCCAACTTTACTTATCTCAGAAATTTAAGCAAACACAGTTTCTGATTTTCTATGAATTTATGTAAAATTTTCAGTTTTTTTTTACTTTCTCTATCAAATAAAAAGAATAAACCAAAAGACAAATTTCAGTGTTTGCTGAAGAAGATCATTTCTTTTATTTCTAGTGTCATTTTTCCATAATTTTTTCAGTCAATCATTTCATCATTAATGAAATTTTTGTATCTTCTTTAAGTCCCATTTAGAATATTTTCATTTTCAGACCAAAAACCACCATTAAGTTGTTTATTCATTAACAGTTACTTTTTCAAAAACTCTGTTTCTCCTTATTTCAGCTGAATTGTATTCCAACTAAAACTCATGAGAAATTGACCTTTGTTGGGTCATTTCACAATCACAGTCTCTAAGTTTATACACAATACAAAAATTGTACCTTTAAAATCATTTTAAACAGGTAAGCAGTTTTCGCAATATCAATCTTTTAAGAAGCAATGTATCATTTAAGCTCACAATCATCTTAAATAGGTAAGTACTTCATATTTTGTTGCAATATCGCACATTTGTAATAGTTATTGGAATGAAGAAGAGTGTTTTTTGTTTGTTTGTTTGTTTGTTGTATGGTTTAAAGGAAATATATGTAAGCTTAATGCATGAAAAGAAATAGAAAAGTAAATTAAAGTACTATTTTAAAAACTAATTAAAATTAAATGCCAGCCACCGGATGCCGAAACCCGGGATTGAACCGGGGACCTTTAGATCTTCAGTCTAACGCTCTCCCAGCTGAGCTATTTCGGCCAGCAAGAAGTATTTTCGATTTATAGTATCATATTACTGTAATTTTAATGTTTGCTTGAAAAGTATAATTGTTAGTTTAGGGTTGATATTGTACATCAATTCATTATAATTCATTTTGATAACCTGTCATTATGCGCTTCTCTTTTTCTCTGTCTGCCCAACTCAGCTATATCTTCAACATTCCCCCCCCCCTCTAACTTTCACTCTTTCTTACCAATTTCGAAGTCTAACGATTCGGCAATATTCGACTTACATAATTTTCGACTTCTGCATAAAAAAGAGACATTTTATTTGAAAATATGTTTTAAGTGTTCGATAAAAAAAATTATTTCTTCAGTTGAATATAAAAATTAAAAAAAAAAATTATTTGTGAATTAAATTTAAGGAATCCTTGCTTCGGATCTGCGACTTTTTCTCTTTATAATCAGTATTATTTGATAAATACATCTAATCTTTATCTAGAAAAACTGCAAATTTATTTCTTTTATTATTATAGAAAAAAAGACATATTATTGTGTGTTATATGCAATATAAAGCAAATATATTGTAGTAGTAATAAAATTCTTCTCTTTCTCATATTCAGCCTCGTAATTTCGTTTTATTTCAAATATTTTTTTAGAATTCTTTTTATTAATAGTAATTTTTTCTTTTTAAATTTAGTAAAAAGCAAGGAAGAAAATAGTTTAATTTACGTTTTTGTGAGCAAAAATTTTAAATGTACTAATTAAAAAGGTTACGAATAATCAGCTTTTAGATAATTCTCTTAGAGAAAATACTTATATATAATAATAATCACCAATTTTTTTTTCTTCTATTACCATAACTACAAAAAGGGTGCGTTAAAAGATTCGTTTAAAAGTTTATTTCCTTAAAAAATGATCCCAGTATACAGTAATGCTTTTCGTCTTAGTTTGAGGTACTGAAAATAAAAGAATAAAAAATACTTACTTCTCAAGTAGAGATTTGAAAATCTGGATTTATCATAAAATTTCAGATAAGTTCAATTTCTAAATATCAAACAATGAATATGTTTCTTGAAGCACTCAACATACATTAAAAAAGAAATAGGGAAAAAGAAAAAAAACTTATAATAACAATCCCCTTTTCATCCGTTAATCATAAATTATGGAAGCATCAACAATACAAGTTTTATTTTTTGCTTATTTACTAGATAAATAAATATCTGGCAAACAAAAAAGTATTATTTGTCCATGTAAATTTCCTTAAATATAAGTTTAATAATTTCGATCCTAATCAGTTGGGATTTTTTTTGTTTGTTTTTTAATGGAAGATTCAAATTATTTTTTCTAAATGTCCGTTAAATATAGTTTGTAAATGCAAAAGTTTTCATCAACTTTTTTAAATGAAAATTAAAAATTCATCTGAAAATATTTTCCAGTTTCCAGAATTTTTTAATCTAAAAATTAAAAAAAAAAAGTTTTCGACTTAATATTTTGTTTTCTAAAAAATATTTTTCCATATTTCATTTTCTGAAAAGTAGCTGTTGGGAACTTTCGCTCATAACTATTGTAAATGTTTTTAACTTTTTAGTTTTACTTTTTTATACTTGGTGTTAATCCAGAATTTCTCACAATTGGATTTTCGTCAGCTCTACATTATATATATATATATATATATATATATATATATATATATATATATATATATATATATATATATATATATATATATATATATATAAATATATATATATATATATATATATTAGTATTGTAATATATATATATATATATATATATATATATTGTACATATGTATATATTGTAATATATATATATATATATATATATATATATATTGTACATATGTATATATTGTAATATATATATATATATATATATATATATATATATATATATATATATACATATATATATTACAATATATATATACATGCATATGCATTTACATTATAATATTATATATATATATATATATATATATATTTATATACTTCCATACAGGAAAAACTAATTGTCTGGTTTATATATATATATATATATATATATATATATATATATATATATAATGAAATTGGGTTTGGTTAGTTTCTTTGTCTGAATATGCAGACCTAACATTTAAAAAAAAAGGGTTTGCTGAAATAGTTATCATCACAAAAAAATATGAGTGATCTTTAAAGGGTTTATATATATATATATATATATATATATATATATATATATATATATATATATATAATGAGAGAGAGACAGATGTTTGTGTATGAGAAAGAGTGTGAGAAAGTAATATTTACATTCATCAGCCAGAAAAAAGTAAGTTTCAGTTCACCATCAACAATAACTATATCCTCTTAATGAATGGAGAGGGAAAGACTAAAGAAATATGTCCGAATTAGAGCTTGTTAAAGACATAATTTTGACAGTTGGTTGGTTGGTTGGTTGGTTGGTTGTTTTTTGGCGCATCAACCCTTTTCGAGTCATTTAATGCCAAATTAAATTTCAAACAATTTAGTTTAGTATGAAAAGTGGACCTGGAAGTAATGGCAATGAAGGAGTACTCGGCATTCACCAAAGCTAAAGAATTACTGGAGCCTCACCATCCGATTGTTTAGTGTCAGGACACTCATTGGCGGAGATCTTATCTCTTAGCGGAGAAATAGTCAGTGTATTCTACAGCCCAAACCAATTGGGCAACATAATTTTGAAATTTGACTCTTGTAGCAAATGGTTGATTGAAATTTCACTCATAAAACAACTGGTTGATTGAAATTTGACTTTTGGAGCAAATGGTTGATTGAAATTTAACTCTTGAAGCAAATGGTTGATTGAAATTTGACTCTTGAAGCAAATGGTTGATTGAAATTTGACTCTTGAAGCAAATGGTTGATTGAAATTTAACTCTTGAAGCAAATGGTTGATTGAAATTTAACTCTTGAAGCAAATGATTGATTAAAATTTGACTCTTAGAGCAAAGGATTGATTGATTTTAACAGCATGACAGTTTGTGTAACATTATTTCATACCAAGAGATTAAGGAATTGCATTCATTTTATGTCCATGTTTACACTTTTTTGCATTGTTTCTGATGAGTTTTTCATTTGTTTTAGGGGGTTTTCTCCCCACAGTCCTATTGAAAACTATTGATTTTTTAAGCAGATCTATTTGACATTTGACCCATAAATAGGACCCTAACAGATACTGTCCCTCTGGATTAGAGTGAACTTGGGAGTAATAACAATGAAGCAGTACTCTATATGGCCCAGATCTCCAAAACTTTAGCTTTACTATTGGATGAAGTTCAATGTCATAGCCAGTGCACTCTGTAAAAGATATCATCATCATCATCATCATCATCATATCGTGCTGGCAGCACGGATATCCCTGACCCTCTTTCGCCACTCCTCCCTATTGTTCATCGCCCTAGGCAGGTCTTCAGGACAACAACCTGTATCCTCACATAGCTGCTGAATGTACGTTCGTGCTGGTCGTCCTGCTTTTGCGCGGCCGTGTGTGGGGATCCATAAGAGTACATCTCTTATGAGTTCATCTCTGCTTCTCCGGCAATGTCCTGCATGTCTGGTTCGCCTAACTTGAATAGTTTTCGTGATAGGGGGCAGGTGGCCGTACAGTTGGTGTCTTGTGGGGTGTTGCTGCCAGGATGTAAGCCATATTAACAGGATATAGAGAAAATCACTGAAACTTACTCTTATCTGAATGGTGATTGTAAGTATTACATTTTTCATATATATATATATATATATATATATATATAATATACATATATATATATATATATATATATATATATACATATATATATATATATATATATACATATACATATATATATATATATATATACATATATATATATATATACATATACATATATATATATATATATATATATACATATATATATATATATATATATATATGTATACATATATATATATATATATATACATATATATATATATATATATATATACATATATATATATATATATACATATATATATATATATATATATATATATATATACATATATATATATATATATATATATATATATATATACATATATATATATATATATATATATATATACATATATATACATATATATATATATATATATATATATATATATATATATATATATATATATATATATGTATATGTATATATATATATATATATATATATATATATATATATATATGGATAAAATAATTCTATGTCTATTCTGATTTATTTTATCCATAAGATCTGAAGAAGTCCTGTTAATTTTTTTTGTGTTTTTTGATTTTATCTAAAACACAAAACAGGATGGAAAAAAATTTATAATCCTAATGTGACTGGTTTGTGTTTTTTCTTAATAAAATATATATCTATATATATATGAAAAATGTAATATTTACTATCACCATTCAGATAAGAGTAAGTTTCAGCGATTTTCTCCATATCCTATCTATATGGTTTATAATATGAAGATTATATATATATATATATATATATATATATATATATATATAATGATCGAAGAAATGAAAATTAGAAAAGTTTTCTGCATAAAAAGAGTACTTGGTGCAGATATGGCAGAGCAGTTATGACACCTATAAAAGTAAAGTTAGCGACCTTAGTCGAGGGTGACCCGACGGCTACCTTTTCAATATCTACTACACCAAGATGTAGGGGAGGGTGCTACTCCATTCCCTGGATAGCTCCACTTTACCCTTGATAGGTACGTTATAATGCTGAGTGTTAAGCAAGGCAGCATCAAGTGCCATTTTTTGAGTCTTTGTTATGACTCGACCTGGGATTGAACCCCAGTCTCTCAGACCAGTGGCGAACACTCTACTCATTAGGCCAATGGTAGTGAAATTATTAACACTTTGTGTATTACTTTGAGTTTTACTTTTGTGGTATGTCAATCTTTGTGAGTTATTTAATGCTAAATCCTGTTTATATATATATATATATATATATATATATATATATATATATATATATATGATTTGTCAGTGAATTCGTAGATAACTTTATTTTTGAATGAGTTGTTAGAATTAATTTGTTTGCACACAGTTATATGGTTTCATATATTGCTATTTAATATTAGTAATTCTGTTTATCAAGTATTTAAAGATGATATAAATAATTTACACCCAGCAGTATGGTTTCAAATAACTAATGATAATAATCCTCTGAAAATGATTGACCCATAGATGGGACCCCTAACAGTTACTACTAATCCAGGTTAGATTGGAGCTGGGAGTAATGGCAATGAAGAAATAATAATAATAATAATAATTATAATTATAATTATAATAATAATAATAATAATAACTTATAATAATCAAGAAAAAAAAAAGAGAATTTGCAAAATTGTCGACTTTGCTGTCCTGGCTGACCACAGAATAAAATTGAAAGAATGTGAAAAGAAGGATAAGTACCTCAACCTTGCTAGAGAATTGAAAAAACTATGGAATATGAAGGTGACAATTATACCAATTGTGATTGGTGCCTTTGGTAAGGTGACTAAAGGATTATTAAAGGGCCTGGATGACTTGGAAGTTGGTGGATGAGTGGAGACCATCCAAATGGCTGCATTATTGAGAACGGCTAGAATCCTGAGAAGAGTCCCAGAGACTTGAGGAGATTTGCTGTCATTCAAACTCCTGTGAAAAACCATCAGCTGACGCAAATGTGAAAAGCTCTAAAGGGTAGTATAATAACAATAATATATGATTGTAGACCTTGCAAAAAAACTGAAAAACCTATGAAAGTGACAATTATACCAATTCTAATTGATACACTCTGTACAGTCACTAAAGGATTGATACAGGGACTGGAGGACTTGGAAATAAGAGGACGAGTGGAGACCATCCAAACTACAGTATTGTAAAGATTGGCTAGAATACTAATAACAGTCCAGGAGACTTAAGGAGACTTGCTGTCATTCAGACTCCTGAGGAAAACCATCACCTAACACTGGAGTAAAAAATTCTCAAATGAGTAAAATATATGCACAAACCAGAATCTGTCCTGGAGAATGAGACGCACAAAATTTTCTGGGATTTTGAGATACAAACAGATCACCTAATTGCAGCCAGAAGACTAAATCTTGTGATAGTTAACAAAAAAAAAGAGCACTTACCAAATAGTGTATTTTGCCGTCCCAGCGGACCACAGAGTGAAAATCAAAGAAAACAAAAAAAAGAGATATACTTAGATCTTGCCAGAGAACTAAAAAAAGCTATGGAATCACAAGTGTAAATTTTACAAAAAGAGTAATGGGACAATCAACCATTTAATAAGTAAATAAAGCAAACTGGCAAAGATAGAGTGCAAGACCAGGCATGTCTGATTTGGAAAGGTGATCCACTGGGAACAATGTAAATGACTGAAATTTGACCCAACAGATCAATTGTATATGTTGTCAACCTTAGTTGAAGGAAACCCGAAGGCTTCCTTTTCAATAGCTACCACATCGAGGTGTAGGGGAGGGTGCTACTCCATTCTCTGGGTCGTTCCACTTTACCCTTGACCCTTACCTTATAATGCTGAGTATTAAGCAAGGTGGGATCAAGTACCATTTTTTGAGTCTTTGGTATGGCTCAACCTGGGATTGAACCCCGGTCTCCCTTACCATTGGCAAACACGCTACTCATTAGGCCAATGGCCCAGTTTGAAGAGAATCTCTCCTGGAAAAAGATACACACACAATTCTCAAGGTATTTGAGATAAAAAGGATAATCTGCTTCAGATCAGAAAACCAGACCTTGTGTTAGTTAAGAAAGAAAAACAAACTTTTCAGCTCGTTGACGTCATCTACCCAGAAGACAATGGATTGAAAGTAAAAGAAAGCAAAAAACTAGATAAATACTAATACGTTGCCTGTCGGCTGAAAAGGCTATGGTGATACAAATCTTAATCAGAGTTGAAGATCCTGGAAAAGACCCTGGAGTAACTGGAGATCTATGGAACGTTTAAAATCATGCATACTCCATCGCTGTTGAAATCCGCTAGAATATTGAAAAGAGTCACAGATTGGTTTGGTTTGGTTTGGTTTGGTTTGGTTTTATAGCATATCAACCATTGTTGGTTATTTAAAGCCAATTCTCATTCATACATATACATTAAATATATAAGATTTGGTTTGGTTTTGGTTTTATAGCATATCAACCTTTGTAGGTTATCTAAAGCCAAATCCACTTTATACATATATATATATATATATATATATATATATATACAATATATGTAATTTGTAAACACATTTTGTTAAAAACATTTTTAAATGAGCCTAAGCTCATATTTTGCACCCAGTTAAATGGTTTTAAGTATTGCTATGTATCACTAACAATTCAATTAAATATCAGTCATTTGTTTGCACTCAGTTTAACTAGTCAAACAGTTCTATTTGACCCATAGATAGGACCCCATCAGGTACTACCACTCAGGGTCAGAATGGACCTGGGTGTAGAGGCAATGAAGGGCCACTACACATTACCCAAAATCTCAATCAAATTGGTTAATATCATATCCAGGACACTCATCGGTGGTGGTGGTGAGGAGTCTTATCCCTCTGCAAAGATCCAGTCTGTGTATTCTATAACCCCTCAGCCAACAGAGCTAGAGAAGAGTCATGGAGAAGTGAGATGCATATCAGGCATGAATAGATAGATTATTAAAACAATGCACTTTATGAATATCTTAAAACCTGTATATAATATATGGTTAAATACAACTTCTACTACTACTACTACTACTACTGATGATGATGATAGTAGTAGTAGTAGTAGTAGTAGTAGTAGTAGTAGTAGTAGTAGTAACAATGATGATGATGATGATGATGATGATGATGATGATGCACAAATCAATATCTGTCCTAGGGAAATGAGAGGCATAAAACTCTCTGCAACATTGAGATACAAACAGGTCACCCAATCCCGTTTAGAAGCCTTATCTTATATTAATTAACAGGAAGAAAAAATCTGTTAACTAGTGGATTTTGCCATTCCAGCAGAAAATAGAAGAGTGAAAATGAAAGAAAATGAAAAGACAGACAGGTACTTGGATCTTGTCAGAGAGCAAAAAAAAATCTGTGGAACATAAAAGTGATGGTGATATCACTTGTAGTTGGTGCACTTGGAATGGTCCCGAAAGGCCTGGAAAAGAGACTGAAGGAATTGGAGATCAGAGGAAGAATTGAGACCATCATGACCAGAGCAGTGTTAAGATCAACAAGAATACTCAGAAAGGTCCTGGAAACCTGAGGAGATTTGCTGTTACTCAGACTTGAGTGAAAAACCACCAGTTAAAAATTGTGTCAAAAAACTAAATAAATATAAAAAATGAACAGATTTTAAATACTTAGCATAAACAATATTTCTTTTAGAATATTTGGCATGAAAAGTATAGGGAATCTGTTTTATAAGTATGTTAGGAACTCAGAGATCAAACAGAGGTAACATATGAAGTAGTCACAATTAAATTAGCGAACCTTTTTCAAGCTCATCAAAACAATGAAAAAAAACTGAAATGAAAGCATAAATATTTTGGGTTGGTTGATTAATTGGTTGTGTTTTATGCCATATAAACCCTTGTAGGTTATTTAATGCCAAATCCTGTTTAGATAGATAGATAGATAGATAGATAGATAGATAGATAGATAGATAGATATCTGATTTTGTAAGCAAATAGTTTGTAGGTAACATTTTTTGAATGAGCCTGAGCTCATTTGTTTGCACATAGTTAAATGGTTGCAAATATTGGTATTTAACACTAATAATCCATTTTTATATTAATCATTTGTTTGCACACAGTTAAATGTTTTCATGTATCGCTAACTTACACTATTAGTTCTATTAGCAAATAGTTAAATGGTCTCAAATATTGCTATTTAACTCGGATAATTCTCTTTAATGATAATAATAATAATAATAATAATAATAATAATAATAATAATCCCTTATAAATGATTGAACAGTTCTATTTGACTCATAGATGGGACCCTAAGAAGTACTACCATGCTGAGTTAGAGTGGACCTGAGAGTAATGACAATGTAAGGGTACGCCACATTCCCCAAAATTCCAAAACTGGAGCCTCAACATCAGATTGTTTAAGGCCATATAGGCACACTCACTGAGAGTCAAGCATTGCTATTTATTGTTGGCTCACAGTTAAATAGTTTCAAGTATTGCTATTTATTGTTTGCACACAGATAAATAGGGTGGGCGTCTTTGTAGTGTAATGGTGAAAGCGATGAACTGAGGAATCATAGTATATGAATTCAAACCCTAGTCGCACTATTATGTCCACTTTCAAACAAATACCCTTGGGAAAGGTATGAACCCCCTTATCCTCCCATCTATAGGTTAAATTGTACCACTATTGTTCTTCTAGGAGAATGGCTTTGGCATTAAGTAACCTACAAAGGTTGATATGCCATAAAACACAAATAAACAAGCAAATAAACAAACCACACAATCAAACCACACAATCAAACAATTGCACACACACATACACACACACACACACACACACACACATATATATATGAATATATATATGTATATATATCGATCATATCACAAAACTAGAACATGATTTCTATTATATTCAGGTGAGTCAAAGGTTTTGCAATATTGCATACATGCTGGTGTCTGTAATAAACTCCCAGAATTTGAAGGAATCAACCTGATGCCACATCCAGTATATAGTCTGGATCTAGTTCCTTCATATTATTGTTCCAATCTATGGTTCACTTCTTATGCTTATGACAATTTAACAATCAACAGGAAGTGGAAGCTTCAGTGAAGGAGTTCTTCACCTTAAAGGAAAAGGACTGATATTAGCTTGGGACCAAAGAACTGGTAGAAAAGTAGCTTCACCCAGCCTATAGTTCAGATCTAGCTCCTTCATATTATTGTTCCAATCCATGGTTCACTTCTTATGCTTATGACAATTTAACAATCAACAGGAAGTGGAAGCTTCAGTGAAGGAGTTCTTCACCTTAAAAGAAAAGAACTGATACCTGCATGGGATCCAGAAATGGGCAAGAATTCTACATTGAATTAGAATTCGAAAGTGAACCTTCCCTTTATAAAATGTAAAATAATTGTTTTGACTTAGGGGTTTTTTTTTGTTTTGTTTAGATTTTTTTTTTTTTGAGAAATAAAAGAATTGCTGTGAGTTTGAGGATCTACTTAGTTTACACACAAAAAAAATTAGTCACGAAAATTTTTCCCCAGTGAATTTGAATGGGTGTATGTATAGAACTTTACTGATTCTTGTATATAATCTTCTTGTTTTTTGGGATTAATTGCAAATTGTTTGTTTATATACTTATCGAGAGGACTGTGTATTAATATCATATTTACAACTTTGATCAAAGATATAATGGCACAAAATGTGAATATTTGTTTGATTAAGTAACATGCCAAACACTTGATGTATAAACTATTATTAAAATGTCATTTTTTTATGCAACAGGTTATGTTACATGAAAAGATTGTCACAAAGAAAAAAAAATTAATGATTCAATTATTATCTGTTTTCAAGAGTATGGAGATTTTTTTAAAGAAATTTTTTGGGGTGATTTCAAAATTTCACTGGATGCTACAGTTCACTGTATTTTTCTCTTTGTTGATATTCAGTGTTGTCAAATGAAAGGCTATGGTATTTTTTAAAATGCATCATTTCAATAAGAAATGAGAGCAAGAAATTATAATGTCAAATATATTTTCCCAGAATTATTGAATCTCCTTAATCAACTAAAAACCTTGCACTAAAGATGTTTTAAAATTTTAGCATGGTAAGTACAGGTTGTCTCAATATACATGGTTTTATTGGGTGTCTCAATATACATGGTTATATAGGGTGACTCAGTATACATGGTTATATAGGGTGACTCAGTATACATGGTTATATAGGGTGACTCAGTATACATGGTTATATAGGGTGACTCAGTATACATGGTTATATAGGGTGACTCAGTATACATGGTTATATAGGGTGACTCAGTATACATGATTATATAGGGTGACTCAGTATACATGGTTATATAGGGTGACTCAGTATACATGGTTATATAGGGTGACTCAGTATACATGGTTATATAGGGTGACTCAGTATACATGGTTATATAGGGTGACTCAGTATACATGGTTATATCATCATCATCATCATCATGTCGTGCTGGTAGCACGGATATCCCTGACCCTCTCTCGTCACTTTTCCCTATCGTTCATCGCCTCTGGCAGGTCTTCTGGACTACATCCCATATCCTCACATAGTTGCTGAATATATGTTCATGCTGGTCGTCCTGTTTTTGCTCGGCCATATGTGGGGGTCCATAAGAGTACATCACTTATGAGTTCATCCCTGCTTCTCCAGCAGTGTCCTGCATGTCTGGTTCGTCTAACTTGAATAGTTTTGGTGATAGGAGGCAGGTGGCCGTACAGTTGGTGTCTTGTGGGGTGTTGCCGCCAGGACTTGTTCAAGGACTCAATATACATGGTTGTATAGGGTGACTCAATATACATGGTTATATAGGTGTCTCAATATTCAAGGTTATGTAGGGTGTCTCAATATACATGGTTATGTAGGGTGTCCCAATATATATGGTTTTATTGGGTGTCTCAATATAACATGTTTATGTAGGGTGTCTCAATATACAAGGTTATGTAGGGTGTCTCAATATACAAGGTTATGTAGGGTGTCTCAATATACATGGTTTTATTGGGTGTCTCAATATAACATGGTTATATAGGGTGACTCAATATACATGGTTATATAGGATGACTGAATATACATGGTTATATAGGGTGTCTCAATATACAAGGTTATGTAGGGTGACTCAATATACATGGTTATATAGGGTGACTCAATATACATGGTTATATAGGATGACTGAATATACATGGTTATATAGGGTGTCTCAATATACAAGGTTATGTAGGGTGACTCAATATACATGGTTATATAGGGTGACTCAATATACATGGTTATATAGGGTGTCTCAATATACAAGGTTATGTAGGGTGTCTCAATATACAAGGTTATGTAGGGTGTCTCAATATACATGGTTATATAGGGTGACTCAATATACATGGTTATATAGGGTGTCTCAATATACTTGGGACCCATGTCACTGCTAATAACTCTACTAATAATAATGTTGTGTTCTTTTCTTATTCAAATTTGAAAATAGTATACAATAATATCTATTAATCCTCAATCACAATGCCTTATTAGAAGACAAAATCATACAAAACTGTTCCAGCAAAATTTCACAGGAAGTTTGACTTTAACAATTGTCCCAAGAAAAGCCAAATTTATCGTTGGGTACACAAATTTCAAGCCACAGGGTCAGTAAACAACCCCAACAAGAAAACAGGAAATCTCAGATCTGGAAGGAAGTTGACAGCAAGATGTCCTGACAATGTGGATATGGTGAGAGATTCAGTTGGAAGGAGCCCAAAAAAAGTCCCTCTAAAGATGTTCCCAAGAACTTGGTCTTTCATGAGCACAGTAGAATAAAATCAATCAATTTCTACCCTTGTCATCTGGTTTGTCTTTTCCAAAGTGATTATATCACTTTTTAAGATGATGATGAGGAGGTGCTCGTGGTGTAATGGTTATCGTCGTAGGAAATGGACACGGCGACATGAGTTCAAATCCTGGACGAGAATGATTGCATTTTCACATAGCACGAATATCCTTGGGAAAGGTATGAATCCAATTATTCTCCCTCCAGCTATGGGTAAATAGTAGGACAGACTGGGTTCTTCTGCCTTGGTGAGGCAACTAGTCTAGGAGAAGGAAAACTTTTGAATTGAAACCTGTTAAACTACGCTTAAAAATTGACCTTTTGTCATATCCTGCCCGAGCGGAGGGGTTGGTAAATAGGATATCACTTTTTAAGATTCAGTTGAAAGATGACTTGATGCAATATGAATAATCATATGAATGGGTTGTATCTATCTTGAGACACCCTGTATTTCTTTGAATTCCGTGAAATTAAGGCAAATATTAACTGTGGACAAAATATTTGTATTACGTAGGAATACTTAAAACCATACAACTGCATGCAAACAAACAATTATTATCAAATAGGTATAATTACTTGAAACCATATAATTGCATAATTATCATTAGTTTTAGATAAGAATACTTGAAACTATAAAACTGTGTGCAAACAAATGATTATTACCAAATAGGAATAGTTATATAAAACCATATATTTGTGTATAAATTATTTCTATTTGTTAGAAATTCTTTAAATTATACAACTGAGTGTAAATTATTTGTATTAGATAGGAATACTTAAAACCATGCTATGTGCAAAAAAATATCATTATTATTTAATAAGTATAGTAGCTTGAAGCTATATAATGTATTAGTATATAAATCCTTTGTATTTGCCAGGAATACTTGAGTACATGTATAATGTTGTGCAAATTATTTATATTAAAAATAATTACTTGGAGTTTTAATTGCGTACAAATGATTATCATTAATTACTTAAAATCACGTAATTGCTTGCAAAAAAAATGACTTCAGCATTAAATAACCCTACAAGGTTTGAGATGCCCTAAAACTAACCACTCAACTAACTAGCATATGTTACATTCAAATTTTCTAAATACAAAAAAAAATAGCTGTTCAATATTATATCACTCATTATCATCATCTTGTTGTGCCACCAGCATGGATATTCCTGGCCCTCCCTTGCCACTCCTCCCTATCGTTCATCGCTTCTGGCAGTTCCTCTGGGCCACATCCTGTATCCTCATAGAGCTGTTGTATGTAGGTTCGAGCTGGTCACCCTGCTTTTGCTCGGCCATGTGAGGGGGGTCCATAGGAATACATCACTTATGAGCTCGTCCCTGCTTCTCCAGCAGTGTCCTGCATGTCTGATTCGTCTAACTTTGATAGTTTTCACGATGGGTTGTAGGTGGCCGTATAGCTGCTGCTTTGTGGAGTGATGCCTCCAGGACTAATTGAATATTGCTTGCAGCGTTCTTGTGTAGCTGCCTTGAAGCTTTTTCTCAGTCTGTTTAGTTAGTGTCCATGTAGTGCATCCATATAGTAGTAACGACACAACTGCTGCTTGGAAGAAACTGTATTTCATTTTATCGGTCAGGTCTGACTTCCATATGACCACAAGCCTATCGATAGCTGTCTATGCCTCAAACCCTTATTTTACCAATATAATACTAATGTATTATGGCCAAGCAAAAGCAGGATGACCAGCTCAAACTTACATACTGCAGCTATGTGAGGACACAGGATGTAACCCTGAAGACCTGCCAGAGGTGATGAATAATAGAGAGAAGTGGCGAGAGAGGGTCAGGGAAATCCGTGCTGGCGGCACGACATGATGATGATGATGATGATGATGATGATTGTGGATACTTTCCATTGGTGTTTCATTTCCACCAATTAATGTTTGGATTGCTTTGAAAATTCCCCTGAGATGCTTTTGCAATGATCCTCAAAATTATTTTGTAATATTTCCAAATGTATGTATAGTTACTGTAAAAGTGCTTGACTATCTTTTATTTTCTGGTTTTCGTTTTTATCTTTCTGATTTTTGATTTAAAATAATTGATCTTCAAATGCTTTTGTATTTATTTTGTATCTGTTCTGATTTTTATTCCTTTTTTTCGTTATGTATGTTAATTGTATAAAAACTGTCTGATGCTTTTTCTATACAAATTGATTTGTATTAACCTTATATACAGCATATGTCATATTCAAATATTTGAGATACAACATATGTTACATTAACATATTCAAGACACAACATAGGTTACATTGATAATATTTAATCAGATACAACATTCAGCCAACTGGGCTGTCAATTAAAGGTGGTACCTTTCTGTATATAATTGACAGCTCAATCGGCTGGCACTGTAGAATACACCGACTGCATCTCTGCAGAAGTGTAAGACACCCACCCCCACTCCACCCCACCCCACCCAATAAGTGTTCTGATGGTGAAGCTGCAGTAATGCTGGAGCTTTGGATAATGTGGAGTATTCCTTCACTACCATTGCTCTCAAGTTAACTCTGACCCAGAGTGATAGCACCTGAAAAGGATCCTCTCTATGAGTCAAATAGAACTGTTTGCCATTTAAACTGAGTGCAAACAAATGACTTATGTGAAATCAAATCTTTTGAAATAGAACAGTGTGCAAACAAATGACTGATGTTTAATTGAATTGTTTGTGAAAGAGCAATTCTTGGAACCATTTAATTGACTTATGTTTACAAATCATACATCTAATATATAAGTATAAACCGGATTCAGCCTTAAAATAACCTATAATGGTGAATATATCATAAAAGCAAACCAAACCAAATCAGACATATTTGATATATATGTATAAAGAGAATTTGACCTTAAATAACCTATAATAGTGGATATACCATAAAACCAAACCAAACCAAACTAAATCATATATATATATATATATATATATATATATATATATATATAAAGGATTTAGCCTTAAATAACCTATATTGGTTGATATGCCATAAAAGCAAACCAAACCAAATCATATATATTCGATATATTTCTATAAAAAGGATTTGGCCTTGAATAACTTATATGGGTGGATATACAATAAAACCAAACCAAACCAAACCAAATCATATATATTCAATATATATATATATATATATATATATAAAGGATTTGGCCTTAACCTATAATGGTACATATGCCATAAAAGCAAACCAAACCAAATCATATATATTCAATATATTTGTATAAAAAGGATTTGGCCTTAAATAACCTATATGGGTAAATATACAATAAAACCAAACCAAACCAAACTAAACATTTAATTGAAAAATGTGGGCAGTTATTATCTTATGTAGGGATCTTATATAATGGACTTATGACATAAGTGTAAACACCAGGCTCAAATGACTCCAAATTTAACAAACTAACTAAAAATTTTGCTCTTCTTTTTTATTTCATTTTATCTAAAACAAGCGTGCTATTTAGATGGATAAACTTTGTGTAAAACTAGTCCTGCTCAAGCTCAATGAAGTTGTTGGGATAGCTTTCTCATTTCTTAATAAAATATGCACCACATTAATTGATCACATGACCCCTAATGATAAATTAGCAGGTGTCTTGAGAGATAAGCATTGCCAGCTTTCATTGAAGACATATTTACTTCCAGGCTCTACAAAATGTGAGCTGTACAAAGACTTTCTACATCATCCCTTATTTCTTCTTACAGAATCTAATAGGATGTATGTTGTCTATTTTAGACTAGAATTTGCCCATTTTTAGTTTTTATGAAATAAAATTACATATAGCTCTTCTGATTTCAAATACTTGTCTTCTATTTCTTTAAAAATGTTTGGGATATGAGTTTGCTTATTAGCCTGACATAGCAAGGCTATAACCTAGAAAAGTGTATGATTTTCATCTCTCTAATCTTCTCATCTAAAGAGATGGTATTCAGTTCTTATTTGAATAAGTTTTTCATTCCAAAAATGTCCTGCTCTACCTTGATTGTTCTATTCTTGGATTGGATCCAAAATGACCAGCTCTATGTTAATTGCTCTAGGATTGGACCTGAAATATCCAGCTTTATGTTGATTGTTCAAGGATTGGATCCAAAACAACCTTTTTATCCAGGCACCCAATATCAGGATTAGTTTGTTATATTCTTTTATAATATTGTTCATTGTGTTTTGCTTCACAAAGCATTTTTTGCAACCATCCAAAGTTTTTTTTTTTACTTTTACATTATTATTGGTATTATGATTATTATTATTATGATCATTATTATTATTATTAAGTTGTTGTTATTACATTGTTGTTGTTCTTATGATTATTATTGCAAGCAAAACTGTGCACACTCCAGGCTCAAGTGCAGAAGTTTTATAGTCATTTGATATTAAAATAGTGTTGTACTCCCTAGATAATGGACTCGCCCTCCTCCATAAATACATGTCAACAAGATTGTCAAATGGAGTGTACCAATCAGCATGACACAATCATGTGTGATACCATTTGCATAGAGGATTGATAGTCCAGCCACTCCTCAACGTCCCCCTTTTTTTAATTGACTACTTCCTCTGGAAGTTGTATTTTTTTTCTTTTCAAGTTTATCTCCATAGTCTCTGAAAATGTCCTTTTCCGTTTACTTGAACGTTTCTTCTCACGTCGAATAAGTTATGAATAACCTTCATTAGTTCTTACTTTTAGTAATTTATATCCTCTGACTGCCTTTTCCTGATTTAATTGTGATGTTTCCTTATAGTCTTTTTGGGGGTCTTCAATTATATACATTAATCTTCCGACACGTTTATCGATAACATCAGGCTTCCACGTTTCTTTCTCGTTTCTATACTCCCTAAAAAAATGTTTTCTCCTGGTACATAGGATTTTGCATGTTTTTTTCTTTATTGTTTTTTTTTTCTTTGGCAAAAGTTTATTGAACAAAGATCTTAATTTTCTCGTGAACATTAACTCTGTTGGTACCAATCCTATATTATTACTTGAGTTCGGTGTCACCCATAAAAATTGTCGGATATCGTCCATAGATTCGTTTCCGTCCGACTTTTTAATGTTTGCTTGAAAGTGTCTACAAATCTTTCTATCTGTCCATTAGATCGCGGATGATATGATGCGGTAGTTATGTGGACAATATCTACCACGCCCTATCAACCGCAATCAAATGAACAGGCAGAAAAGGCTTTACCTAAATCCTTGAATTCTTTTCCAATGAAATGTGCCCCATTATCCGTCAAAATTGTATCAGGAATACCAAATCTAACAAAGAGTTCATGCAAAAACCTAATTGTACCAGTTCATGTAGGGTTTTTACATTTTATTATCTCTGGCCATTTCGAGAAACAGTCAATTACTATAAATTAATATTGTTCCTTTACTGGACCTGCAAAATCTATATGCAGCCTTGACGAAGTTCTGTCCATCTTTGGCCACGAGGGAAATTTCAATGGTGAAGTCTTTACTGCGATAGCACAACCTCTGCTGGATTTTATATTTTCTTCTATTTCTTTGACCATATTCGGATCAAAAATGTGGCTTCCCATTAAAGCTTTCATTCTCGCTATACCAGGATGACCGGTATGGAATTATTTTAATATTCTTTTTTTGGCGCTCCTAGTATCACCACCCGTTTGCCGTACATCAAAGTTCCATCACAGATGGGAAAAAATCTTTTTACCATCCATCGATAATTTATTGCTTTTCTCTGTGATATATTTGTCTATTTTTGCTTTGTTCCTAATCTCCTTGACTATCACAGGTAATTCCAGGTGTTGCAAAGCATGCTTTACATCTCTATTTCTAATCTTAGTCTTATCACAGTTTCTTTTAACGGTTCACATGGTTTGGGAATTAATTTGGATAATCCACTCGCATGCCCTAACCTCTTTGACGGGAGGAACGACGTCTTAAATTTATAATTTACCAATACTGTTCCCCATTTCTGATATAATATATAATTAGCATACTTTTATAGCGGTTCGCGAAATTGTTATTTGTTTAACACTATTTTTTTTTTTTTTTGGCAACACAAATGAATTACGAAACTTTTCTTTAACAACACAAGGAAAACTTTTATTTGCAGCATGGAATATGGTTTGCTTTTGGTGCTGCAAGACTCGTGGGGTTTAGGCTTGTTAGTGTTGGAGACGAAATGGCTTAGCGGGATGTTGAGATGGCAGCGTGTTGCTGGACGTGTGGGGGATTGTGTTTAGAGTCACCGTGTATTTTTGTGTGTCTGGTATTTTTGGGGAGAGTCTGCGTTATCTCCATTCATATGGACCAGAAGTGAAATATGAGCTAGTGTGTCGAGAGCGGAGTTACGCTCGGATCAACATAGCCATTTTTGGGGGTGACGTGAAGTGGTGCCTGTGGAAAGCATGCTGAATGCATCCAATTCATATTCAACTGGGATTCCTTGTAAGAAATCCATAAATTAGATGGTTCCCTCGTTGAGTGTCCATGTTGCTGCTGCTAGTGTTAAAGCCACAGTGAGATGTCCACACTGGGTGTCTTGTCTAGCTAAAAAGCATCGCTAAGTAGGGACGGTCAGAGGAACGTCTGTTCTGGTCGCCGTCTCACGCCGAAGAGACTGGGTTTGGCCGCTCACCCGTTTTGCTAGCCGGAAATGAAGGTCCGGACTGAATAGGATAAGTCATCCTGATTGGGTGAAATTAGGTGTTGAAATAAATTGAGCGCCAAACCAAAATACGAGATTTTCCTCTTCTCTACACTTTTCATGTTCACCTTGATCGAATTTCCCGAGAAACAGTCGTGTTTTCTTTACATCTGACCATGTAGCGCAATCTTTAAAAAAACCTCTTCATAACGGCGAAAATATGCTACAAAAGTCTCCTCTTCCTCGGGACTGTACTTAAAGTCGCCGATTGAATTTATTACCTAATCTTGTGAAAAATAATTTGCATTACCTTGCTCTTTTTCCATCGATAATAGTTCGAACATTTTTCCAACCGTTCTTTTTGTTTTTCATAACGTTCTTGGTCAAATCGTCGCTGCTCATCGAAATGTTCGTTCTGGATTTTCATGAATTCCATCATTGGTTTTTAAAATCATCCATGTTTCTTTATAAAGACAAAATTCAACTAACCCAATAATTTCCAACTGTTTTTTTTTTTCTTTTTTTCGTGCAAAAATAACTGAACAATTAAAATTCTTACTCGTTTTTAACAAGGTCAATCTGTTATGCAGACTTGAAATTACAGCGTCTTTGAGTTGTCCCAAATGTTGGTATTTCGCTGAAATTTTCTAATGTTCGAATCCTACGAAACCATATGTTGTGCTGCACTTAACATTTGAATCTTCGTCGCCAGATGTTGTGTCGTGAAATAAGTAAGGTTGGCACATATGTAAAATAAGATACATTTTAATCGGGAGAAAATACGATACGCCGACTAATGTAAACAACCTTAGACGTATTTGTTAACAGATACAGTGTAAAGCGAGCACAGCTCTAAATACTTCTCAGACCATTCCATCCCATGGAAAGGGGGTGCGTTTTCCAGCAACTCCACAACAATTTTATTTACCTATTCAGATGCTAACCCTACTACCCCTTTCAGTTCACATCATTACTTTGATGAGCTGAAAAATAAGTTCTCTACTTCATTTGTGACGACTTGATATGCTACCTCAACCAAACTTATTTGTAGGTAGAGGGAGTTGTCTTTGAGTAGTGGTAAAAAAACTGGACTGTGAAATTGTTGTGAGTTTGAACTCTGGTCGCGCTATTACATTCACTTTTGGACTAAAACTCTTTGGAAATGTATGAAACTCCCTATTTAACCCTATGTTGGGCACCTCCCGAGAATGGGTTAAATAGTACCACTTCTGTGCCTCTATTAGGATGGCTTTGGCATTGAATAATCCCCCAAATGTTAATATGCCATTAAACAAAGAAACCAAACAAAACTGAAATTATTCAACTAACTGAATTAGATTCATTATCTTTGCTATGGTAAATATATGAACAGAAATATTGTTCTTGTAAAGTATCTAAAATTTATTTATTATTATCTTACTACTTGGCAGTTTTTCACTGAAGTTTGAGTGACAGCAATTCAGTTCAGGTCTTCTTTACTCTTCTCCCTATTCTAGCTTATTTTGACTGTGCTGAAGTCTGGATGGTCTTGATTCTTCCTTCAATCTCAATTTCCCACAATTTCTTTTCCAGGTCTCTCTCTCTCTCTCTCTCTCTCTCTCTCTCTCTCTCTCTCTCTCTCTCTCTCTCTGGGGACTGTCTCTTGAGCACCAAGTGCAAGTCTTCATTTCTCTAACAAGATCCAAGTATTTGTCTATCTTTTTGTTCTCTTTTACTTTTACTTGTGGGGTTGTTTGCTGAATATGTTGCACCCACAATTTATGTTTGCTCATTTTTGAAAAGCAAACGATGTAAACGACGCGGACAAAAGAACATTCAAAAGAAAGCAATACAAACAAAATTAAATTTATATATCAACAAGTAAATAAAAAGGAAACATTACAAAACATTACGACTATTCTAATATAGCTTGTTAAATATTCCTCTGTGTGTGTGCCTGTGTGTATGTAACTTAGACGAATATTATGGTGAAAGACTAAATATTAAAAGTGTCCTGTAGACTATAAATGCATGTCCACTAAGTATTTCACGCGAGGTATTAATACACAGAAATATAGCAATGTATTCTAGGAGGACGTGTTTTCTCCCATGTTGGTCGTTTGTCTCTTTCGGGATTTGACGAAATGTCTGAGGTCGTGCGTGAGACTGGAATAAGTCCAACCGAAAAGGCAGAATAGAAAAGAAAAAGGTCGCAGAGTATATACGTACCCATGTTACGTGTATTGAGCTGTGTGTTACTAACTGGCAAAGCCAAGCTGTCTCTGGAAATCAAAATGTAAGAGAGCGAGTTATTGGAAGTCAACAGTATATACAGCTAATCCTTGTCATATAATCGTCTCCAAACACACCGTTTATTTTACGCGGACGTAGTTGGGTGCATAAATCACGTGACTTTCCTGACAAGTAAGTTCTCGAAACTAATTTGTTTACCTACTTCCACCATCTTTGTTTCTGTTGTGATACTGACCAAAGAAAGACACAGGGAACACAAAAAGGGTTGATAGAAAAACATATATATTCAAGTAACAGAAGCAAGATACAAGTGAACCTGGTTAAACAGTAGTTAGTTGATAGGAAGCTGAGAGTCCAGTGTGGTAGTAACTATTCGTCTTCTACGCAAATGGTATCACAGGTGATTGTGTAATGCTGATTTGTGCCCTCCGTCTGACGCTCTCGTTAACGTGCATTTATGGAAGGGGGCGAGTCCATTATGTTGGGAGTACAACAGTTTCGGGTACAAGTGAATCAGTATCCTATTTTCTAAAATTTTCTTGTACCACAGCCATCTTAAAAACATAGGAGTGTAAATCCTATATACTCTATGATCTGCTGATATGGCAAACTCTACAGGATAACAAATTCTTATGAGTACACACTTGTACTTTCCTCGCGTCTTGTGCAAAGTTTTTTGGCAAAATGTTGCATTAGCCTAATCATTCAACCCTCCTCTACAAACTTGTAACTTCTGGCGTTTTTTCTATGGTGGGAGCTATAGTACCGATTAATGACGATTGTCTCAGCATGAAGGAAATTACCTTAAGGTACCATAACTTGTGTTAAACAGAAAAAATGAAAAGTAGCATTACAATGGAGACGAGACATGTTTGAGATTACAAGAAAGATTTTTTTATTGTTTAATCTGTAGCAGTCACAGGTTTATTTTCTCTCGCGAATAAATACTCCTGCCAAGCGATTCGGCTACACACTGACCAATCAGCGGGCAGAGCGCATTGATTCCATCATCCTCTCAAGAACTATTTTTTCTAGCCCTTTTTGGAAGTCGACCAGCAGAACAGAGAGCACACGGCCAGCATAGAAGAAAGAACTCTCTCTTGTAACCTGCCACGGACACTCTAGCATTGACGATCTTCACAGAAGATAACTGCTGCTATAACTACATACTAAAGAAGATAACAGCGGCTACCTGCTACACCTCTAAAGAACTAACGCTGCGACTTGCGACACTGCAGCTACCTGATACCCAAAAGAACTTTTCTCACTCGGACACAAGTCTACTTTCTGTCATAAAAAAATAAACCATTCATTGTTGTTCTTCAAAGAAGTTTTGTTATTTTGTTCAGCGTTACATAAACAACTACAAATTAACTTATGGTGATATGGAAACAAACCGTATACTAAAAGTCATTGGAGATGTTGTTTGTTTATTCATTCAGAAATATGTTACATACTAGAGTTGTAGTTGGAAAAGATCACATGGAAAATCCACATATGGGAATAAATTGCACGTATGAGTCGTTAATGTGTAAGGTGAGGCTGTTGGTGACTTGTTGTATCAAATGTTATAAAATAGCCGAGGGATTTCGGTTCATGCCTTTGAGTTTAGTTAGGCTGAGAACCTTTCCGCTCAGCACATGGGTTGGTTGGGTGTAACATTGAAGCAGGGTTAACGCGGGTGCGCGCGGGCGGATGGAGGTGTCACTCAGATGTCATAACAGTCCGAGACAATACTGGGTGACAAGGTACGGGTGACGTCATGCACCGGAAGCACGCGGAGGTTTGTGTGAGAATTTGAAGAAAATAAGAGTCGGGTACTAGACACCAAACGAGAAGGATCGATTTTTGGAGCTCGCAGGCGCGAGGCGACGTGCGCCCTATGGGAGGCCGTTCGAGTTGGGGACCAAATGAATAAGACAGCATAGCAAGATTGTGTCTCTCCTCCTTACGTCGAAACCTTTAACTCAAAGTTAATAAAAAGGTTTCGTACCTGAACAAGAAGTCGTTATGTGTTTTCGAATTCCGAGATTCCTATGTTCTTTATATATTCTATAGTAATGAACATTATATGTCCATTTCGCACATATGGTTAATTGTGAATATGGTACACAAAGATGGTTGAACTATTTGTTGGATGTGCTCTCTCTCAAATATTGGATACTTTCTCCCTGCTGACCGGACTTTAGCATTATGGTTAGAGTGTTCGCCAATGGTCCGGGAGACCTGGGTTCAATCCCAGGTCGAGTCATACCAAAGACTCTAAAAATGGTACTTGATGCCTCCTTGCTTAACACTCAGCATTATAAGGTACGGATCAAGGGTAAAGTGGATCAATCCAGGGAAAGGAGTGCCGCCCTCCCCTACGCCTTGGTGTAGTAGTTATCGAAAAGGGAGCCTTCGGGTCACTCTCGACTACGGTCGCGAACTTACTTCTCCCTGCAATGTCAAATTAGGCTTTCTTATGTAGTGTACAGGAGGCTTAGATGGACTTGCTGAGAATCGCGTCTTAGAATTCCTGATTAGTTGGAAAATATTTTCATGACTCCTTATTTTCCTTTCATGTTCATCCCAGATGTAGAAATGTGGAGCCATTGAATTTCAGTTTGAGTGGTGGCTGTTGAGGCAGACACTTCTATTTGAGTTTTTGAAAGGAGTTTTGACTGGTTACTTCATTCTAAAAACTCAAATTGCCATTAAAATGAGATGGATAAGATCAGGGCAAGTCAAATCATTCTCGGGGTCAGGGTCCTAATTTATGTTCCTATCCCAATCGCTACAAACAATATTTATTCATCATTCAAATACTTCCCGAGAAAAAAGTTTGAGTTTTTCTTATATATGTAATTTTTTGGCACTGTTTGAAGACAATAAATTATAATCTCACTTGAAGAATTGGCATATATATTTGCGGCCTCACAGCCGCAGAAATCAATTCTCAAAAATCTATTCTCAACCTGTTTTCGCCTCTAGACTCTACCTTTATTCAGGGATGGTTAAGCCACATAATCATCAACACAATGAGTTGACCGTTTGTTATTTTGTACTCCTTCAACATACTGCTTGCTCACGGAACAATATGTGTATAATTCTAGCTACTGGGACACGTTTGTGTATTTTTTTCTTTCTGTATATAAAATATTAAATATTCTTCTTTGAGTTTATTTTGTCTTTATTTCCGTTGTATTCAGTGTTAATATATCACTGATATACCAATGCTCATATTGGTCCTTGGAAAGTGGGGACTTGATTAAAATATCTTCCCAACAATTAAGTAGCACATATCTACTAGTAGCCAAAATTAATTAAAAAACAAAACAAAAACAAAACAAGTAATCTTGGAGGCGGGGTTCTATTAGCCACAAAGCTTAAAGCAAAGCTTCAAATCAATAATAACTCAGGTTGGCTCTGGATGAGATTAAGAAGAATGCAACTGATGGTGATCCCAAATAGCAACATTTCAAACGGTCTTTATTTGCTTTTAAATTTAATATTATTTTAGATGGTAACTTGATGTTTCGTGCAGGATGTTTTGGCTGCAGATATTTCCACTCGGGACGTTTAGGCCATACTTTGTTTCTACAGACAAAAATCACTTAATAGTTAAAATTCTAAATGAAATTCAGCCAAAATATATTAATCTAATATAACGTTCATTAACAAATAAAGAACAAGTAACAATGAAAAGTAAAAAAAAAAAAAAGACAACGAAAGTAAACAACAAACATGATACATTATATAATTCAGTTGCATAATCATTTTTTTATGGGATTATAATAAAATTAACCATGAAAAGTTGTTATTTATATTTGGAAACACTAAACAACATTAAATCATTGTACATTGCATTAAATTTTTATGGTTATGTTTGATTTTAAATTCGTAATCTAAACTTACATTTTCACCATTTAGTTTTAAAAAAAAACCCAACAAAACCCTTAACCCATGTTGGTCGTTTATAAAACAACCCCTTCCCACAAAAAATAACATGAATTAACACATAACTATAGATTAATGCATACTATACAGATTATGGTTGTATTTAATTTTTAATAACATCAAGGTAATCATTTTCGCCTTTGAAAAACACACACGAAATGTCTGAGGGAGAAATATCAGTGGCCAAGACGTCCGGTTACTTTTATGTCAACATTTATTCTACAATTTAATTTTGGAAATGTTGTATTTTAATTTACAAATCTTTTTATGAAGAAAAAAAAGAGAGAAATTTAAAAAAAATAAAATCTCTTAAAATTGTTTCCTCGACAGCTGAAATTTCCACAAAGAAGGCAATCGTGTTTCTTTCAATATTTCCATTTTATATTAACACTGTTGGGTGAATTTTTGACTCAAGTAATTTATCAGTTCCTTGGCCTGAAAAAAGTCGATTAATAATATTTTTTGAATTTTTTTCTCTCATTTCTAATGTTATCATTGATTTCAATGATTTCCTTACTAAAGAATTCTTAATAGCAAAATCTTTATTTTTGAAGTGACCACGTGTGATAGAAAGAAAATGGAGTATTTGATTCTTTGTAATGTAACTAAATTCTTAATAAATATAGTTTAGTTTAGCTGTGGAAAGAATTCGTTTTTGAGAAGCTAAGCAAAAAACTAGCTGTAGTAATTTTAATGTTTTTTTGTGTATGAAAATTTGACGAAAACAAGCCATTTCACATGATTGTGCATAAAGAAAGAAAGAAAGAAAGAAAACAAAAAACGAAAAAAAGAGAAAGAAAATCTCAATGAAATCCAATTTAATCTTGAAGTAATCTCAAAAATTATTTGAACAGAGTTTAAACAAAATCAGAATATACTATAATAGAAAAGTTAAATTTTACAATTATAAAACGAGCCCCATAATATAACTTTATTTTTAATATAACTTTATTTTTAAAAAGCATCGTCTGATTCGGTCGATTTGTGGCCGCCATGAAGGTTGTTTTCCCTAACAGAGTCACAGGAAAGACTTTTCGAGGTTTCTCTCATTTTTTCGTTTTGAGCTCTGAAAAATATAGAATAAAAGAAAAGAAATTAATTAAATAAAGTGACTAAATGTGGATAATTATTTTTTAAATTAAAATTCACATTCACGGTATTTAAGAGTTATAACACGATTTAGTTTTAATAGTAATAAGGAAGAAAGAAGATTTTAAATCTCCGAGTCATCATATCAAATATGAAGATATATTTTTATTAACTTCTTTTCAAACAAATAGTTACAAAAATACATATCAAGTTGAGAAAAACATTTCTATATGAATAAATAAAATAACTTTTCTTAAATGATAAATCTCACGCTTAATGGCCACAGGCAGCGAATACTCAACGCAGTGGTTATTTATTTAGTTTGGTTTTTAAGTAGTCAAATAAAATCATAACTGACAAGTTAGTTCTGCTTAAAATAATTCTAAATAGATTACTACAATATTAATATTTTATTCAGTAAATAAATTATTGTTTCGTTTTAAGATTGAATCTCAATTTTTATCTTTCTCGTGTTTAATCAAAAATCAACATGGCGCGTTTATGTTATTTGAGGGATCTTGTCGACGCCGAAAATTCATATGGCTCCATAGCTCAGTTGGTTAGAGCGCCAGTCTAGTAAACTGGAGGTCGAGGGTTCGAATCCCCCTGGAGCCTGTTGAATAATTCAAATTATTCTTTTCTTCTGTAATTAATATAAAAGCTTTTACTTTATTTCATTTCTAACTAATTTTCATAATTAAGATATTTGTTTTATTTGATAAACATTTAAATACTTTTTAAAGATCTTTTTCTAATAAAAATGTCGGAACACACACACAAAAAGAAACCTGTCCTAAAATATTTAAAAAAAATCGTTAACAGTTGATTTTTTTAAGTTACAAATATTGTTTTTTGTGCATTTTGATATTTTTAATTCAATTTTTTTTCAACTAGAGTAGACTTAGTACTTATGTTAAAATTAAAAATTTGCTTAGCATAATTAATTTAAATAATAATCTTTTAAAAAAGCCCTAAAAATTAAAAATATCTACGTATAACTTATTTTAATGTAAGAAGGAATACATATAATTATTTTTTTTGCCTGTCATTTGGAACCTCGAATTGGCAAAAACATACATTGAGTGATATTTTATTTCATTTTTTCATTGTAAATCTTGTCAATAATATACTTTCCTCTGTAATTTTACGGACAAAAATCAATTTCGTTATTATTTGTGCCGAAAAACAATAAGAATCGAGGAATAGTAAAGTTGTATCGTCTTCTGAGAGAAACAGACGGAGGCATCATACGTGCGATTTAAGAGGGAAAAAAAAGCACAAAACATAAACATTCAAATTTGAAATTTTCCTTATATATAATCTTGCCTAATTTTTTTTTTAGATATTTTGTTTTGCTAGATCCGTTTTCCTAATATATTCTACAAAATATAAACCTAAGTCTTGAAAACCTTGAATTGTAAAATTTTGCTTAGTATATAAACATTTAAAATTACAAGTATTCTAAGTCAGCGTCGGTGGTGTAACGGTTAGCATGGTTGCCTTCCAAGCAGCCGATCCGGGTTCGACTCCCGGCCGACGCATGATATTTTTTTTCTAGAAAGTTCATGATATTTTTTGCAATATTTTTCTAGATATTGATTGATTGTTTGATAGATTGATTTTAACGGCATGTTAGTCCATCTGATAATATTTTGCTTCACAAGGTTAAAGAATATTGTGCATTCTTCATTGATATTCAATGTTTTTTTATCGTATTTTGAGAAGATTTGCACACTATGATATAAAGTATTCCTATCTAATTCAAATAATTTCGAGTGACTATTTCTATTTAATGATAATCATTGGTTTGCTTACCATTATATTGTTTTGAGCATTTTTAACTAATACTAATAATACATAGAAACTAATATGATTTTAAGTAACCACTTCTTTTTAATAATAATCAATTATAAGGTTTCAAATAACTAATAATAAGAATGAAAATAATCCTTAGTAAACAATTATAGCTTCAAGCAGCTATTCTTAAATACAAACAATTTACACACAGTTTCATGATATCAAGTATTCCAACCTAAAATAAATAATTTTCAAATGGATCAATTTAACTCTAAATGGAACCCTAACAAATACTACCATTCTGAGTCAGAGTGGAGCTGGGAGTAATGGCAATGGAAGGCTACTCCATAATATCTAATTGACATTTTATCCACTTGTTATGATGATCGTCAAGAAATCGTCTTCCATTGACGCAGATATTAGGATATCCCACTTTTTTTTCACGTGTTACCTTAAAGACAGATCAACTATTTATCTGTTATAATGATTTGTTTTCATAGTTATATGGCATGTAGTATAAATAATTTGCTCACAGTTTTATGGTTTCAAGTATTCCTAAGTAATACTAGTAATTTTCAAACAGATCTATTTGACTCATAACTGGATTCCTAACAAGAATTATCCCTTTGAATCAGAGTTGACATGGGAGTAATGATTATGAAGGGGTATTCAACACTTCCAAGATGTCTACAATTGAAGTTTCACAACTGAATGCAGTTCAGTGTCATTGCAAGATACTCCCCTTTACCATTTCAAGTAACTAATCAATAATAATAATCAATAATAATGATCAATTATAATGATTAATAATGATAATTAATAATAATAAGTAGTAATTAGTAAACAATTATAACTTCATGATATGAAACATGATATGAAGCATTCCAATCTAATACAAATAATTTATAGTTCTATGGTTTTAAGTATTTTTCTCTTATACCAATAATCATATTCTTTCAAGAAATTTCTATTTGATAATAATCATTTGTTTGCATACAATTATATGGTTTTAAGTGACTTATAATAATAATCCTAGTAAACAATTATGGCTTCAAGTAACTATTATTAATACAAATAACCTACAGTTATTAATTTGCATATAGTTGTATGGTTTCAAGTATTCTAATACTAGTAATTATATGGTTTCAAATATGTATTTCTATTTAATTATAATCATTTGTTTGCATTAGATTATATGGTTTTAAGTGATTAATAATAATAATTCTTAGTAAACAATCATAACACTTCTTAATACAAATAATTTTCAGTTATATGTTTTCAAGTTACTTATAATAATCCTTAGTAAACAATTATAGCTTCCAGTAACTATTCTTAATACAAATAATTTGTTTACAGTTAAATGTTTTCAAGTATTCCTATCTAACATTAATAATTCTATTTAATAATGATAATCATTTGTTAGCATATAATTATTCATTCTTATTAGATTCATTGGCCTAGTGGGTAGCGTGTTTGCCAATGGTTGGGGAGACTTGGGTTCAATCCCAGGTCGCCTCATACCAAAGAAAATGGAACATGATACTACCTTGCTTAGCACTCAGCAACATAAGGTCATGTATCAAGGGTGAAGTGGAAAGGGGTAGTGCCCTCCTCACACCTTGGTGTAGTAGCTATTGAAAAGAGGGTCTTCGAGTTGCCCTCGACTACAGTCGCCAACTTTCCTTATTAGATTCTGAAGGCTTGGAAACGAAGATATTTTTATCTGCTTATTTCTCTCACAAATAGCTCAGTGGAACCACCGAAGATTGTATGGGTGGGATGTTGGTATGTATTTATCCAGCTCTTTCAGGATGTGTTATAAAGTCAATTTTTAAGCAGAGTAAAACTGGTCTGAATTTAAAGTTTTCCTTCTCCTTGAGTGGTTGCTTAACCCAGGCTAAAGAGTCTACTCAACTATTTTCTCTATCATATTTTTTTTTATAGGTCACTGTCAAGGTTTATTCCAAATTCTTTAGTGCTGACGCTGCTAACATAATTATGAGTGAATTGTTTATTTAGGGTGTTATTTGATGATAATCTTATCATGGTGAAACAAACATTATCACAAATAGTGAAACAAACATTATGAATTGTTTATTTAGGTTGTTATTTGATGATTATCTTATCATGGTGAAACAAACATTATCACAAACATTATCACAAATAGTGAAACAAACATTATGAATTGTTTATTTAGGCTGTTATTTGATTATTATCTTATCATGGTGAAACAAACATTATTACAAACATTATCACAAATAGTGAAACAAACATTATGAATTGTTTATTTAGGCTGTTATTTGATGATTATCTTATCATGGTGAAACAAACATTATCACAAACATTATCACAAATAGTGAAACAAACATTATGAATTGTTTATTTAGGTTGTTATTTGATGATTAACTTATCATGGTGAAACAAAGGTTATCACAAATAGAAAAACATTAACAAATTATTTGTCTTACAAATAATTATTGATATTTCATCATCATCATCATGTCGTGCCACTAGCACGGATATCCCTGACCCTCTCTCGCCACTTTTCCCTATCGTTCATCACCTCTGGCAGGTCTTCCAGGCTACATTCCGGGCTACATTCCGTATCCTCACAAAGCCGATGAATGTATGTTCGTGCTGGTTGTCCTGCTTTTGCCAGGCCATATGCGGGGGTCCATAAGAGTACATCACTTATGAGCTCGTCCCTGCTTCTCCAGCAGTGTCCTGCATGGCTAGTTCGTCTAACTTGGATAGTTTTCGTGATAGGAGGCAGGTGGCCGTATAGTTGGTGTCTTGTGGGGTGTTGTCACCAGGACTTGTTCAAGATTGCTCACAGCATTCTTTTGTAATTGCTGTCTAGCTTCTTCTCGAGCCATTTTGTTAGCGTCCATGTAGTGCATCCATACAGCAGTATCGATATGACAGCTGCCTGGAAGAAACTGCGTTTCATTTTATCAGTTAGGTCTGATTTCCATATGATCGATAGCCTATTGATATCTGTCCATGCCTTCGTTAACCTCGTGTTGATTTCCTTTTCGGTTGATGAGATGCTGCTTCCTAGGTAAGTGAATTTGTCTACTAGTTTAAGAGGGGTTCTGTCTAGTGTGGAGATATCACCTGTTTGATTATAGTACATATATACCGTTTTGTGTGCATTGACATAGAGGCCTATTCCTGCGGCTGCTCATTCCAAACAATGCAGTTGTGTTTCGGCTTGGTTGGGTGTATTTGCCAGTATCGCTATGTCATCGGTGTAGTCGGGGTCGGTAATTGTTTTTGCGGGGTATCTTCTGCTTCTTTTCTTTGTCAGCTCGAAGCCGAACATTACTAATTGAATTTACAGGTAATTCTTCCACCTGACATAAAATAGTACAATAGAATATTGTTATGTCCTTGCTTTTTATAATGACCATCACATAACCTTTAATATGAGTGAGTATGTATTCACCCAGCCCCACTCAATTAGCAGATTGCCCAGTTGGCTGGGGCTCTAGAATACACAGACTGCTTCTCTACAGAGGGGTAAGACTCCCCAATGAGTGTCCTGGATATGACACTAAACAATCTGATGGTGAGGGTCCAGTAATGCTGGAGCTTTGCGGAATGTGGAGTACCCCTTCATTGCCATTGATCCCAGGTCCACTCTGGCCATATGTGGTGGCACCTGATAGGGCCCTATCTGTGGGTCAAATAGGACTAAACTGTGTACTTATACTAAACTGAACTATTTGAAATAGAACTGTCTGAGCTTTTGCTAAATTGAATTGCTTGAAATAGGACAGTTTTTGAAGTTGAAACAATATACTTATACTTCACTGAATGGTTTGAAATTCAATTTGGCGTTAGATGACCACAAAAGGGTTGATAAGATGTAAAACAAAACAATCAACCAACCAAAATCAACTAGCAGAATGACACATGTTTAATTTTTAAGCAGAGTAAAGCCAGTTTGAATAAAAAGTTTTCCTTTTCATAGACTAGTTTTGTGACAAGGCAAAAGAATCCAGTCAACCCTACTATTTACCCATTGTTGATAGTAAGCAGAAGATATGGATTCATGCCTGTTTCCCAAAGGCATTAGTGTGAAGTGAAATGCAGACTGCCTGCTCCAAGATTTGAACTCAAGGTGCTAATTCTATTTTGCACAATAATAAATGTTTAATTAAGTTTGCCTCCATAAAATCTGAGTATGAATGGGGTGTTTCATCCTTGTAACATCACTTTTCTTTCAGTTGTACTGAGGGATTGAATTCATGAATTCCTTGTTGATTCCAACTGGAAGCTTTTATTACATTCATTCTCTCAAATATTATAAATTCAGAAACCAATTTTAAGTGCCAATGGGCCTAGTTAGCTGGGGCTATAGAATACACAAACTAAATCTCTGCATAGGTGTAAGACCCCCCCCCATACACACACACAGTGAGTGCCCTGGATGTGACACAAAACAATCTGATGGGAAGGCTCCAGCCTTGGAGATTTGGGGAATGTGGAGTCTCCTTTCATTGCCATTGCTCTCAGGTTCCCTCCGATCTAGGTGATAGCACCTGATAGAGTCCTATCTATGGGTCAAATAGAAATATTTGACATCTAAACTGTGAGCAAACCAATTAAGTAAAGTTGGCAATCTTAGTCAAGGGTGACTCAAAGGCCCCCTTTTCAATAGCTACTACACCAAAGTGTAGGGATGGGCACTACTCCTTTCTCTGGATTGCTCCACTTTACCCTTGATCTTTACCTTATAATGCTGAGTGTTAAGCAAGTACCATTTTTTAATCTTTGGTATGACTTGACCTGGGATTGAACCCCGATCTCTCAGACCATTGGCGAACACTCTACTCATTAGGTCAATTACTTGCTTTTAATTGAATTGTTAGAAAAAGAACTCTTTGACAATTTAACTGTGTTGTATAGCTGTAATACAACTGCACGTATAAATGTACATATATAAATATATGCCGAAACAATCAACCGGCAATGATGAACTTCAATGAACGAACAAACATACTTCTTTATAAAAATATACCTCTCATACTTTATTCTTGAAAGGGTTGATGTTGGTTGTGTGTGAGAGATGAGTTGGAGACGGGACAGACTGCTACATATTGACCCAAAGTTCCTCTGACCATCGCAGCACTTCTTTTGCATTCTGACTGGGCTGCTCAACCGTGGGTCACTGAGGGCCCAAAGCCCTCTCTCTGCCGCTGGCTCTCACTCCAGCATCTTGTCTTCAACTGACTCCAACTGCAACTGACTGCCTCAAGCCGTCTGTTGCACCTGCTTATATAATTGTCTCACGTCCACCTGTGGGCGTACACATCTGCCACCATCACTGAATTCAACAACTACAGGTCAAGGTGATATTCAGATATCTTTGACTGGATGCACCTGTTTCGTTGTTCTTCCGTTTATTTACACAGGTGCATTTCTTGATTGACGGCTCTGTCGAGGGTCAATATGTTACAACTGTACTTGTTTACAAATTATATATGATATATTAAGTTTAACCTACAGAGGTTCATATGCCAGAAAACCCAACCAACCAACCAATCAAGTGCCTACAATCATTTAGTTTGACTCTTTGGCACTTTTTAAAGAACAAAATAACTGATACTAGATATTCTAAGGCAATATTAGAATTTGTTACTGGTTATTCAAGACATTACAAATATTTGCTTATAGGGAGGATATTTAGTGGTATCTCTACTTATCAAGGTCTAATATTAACATTATATACTATTTTATAAGCCAAAAGGAATTACTTTTGTGATGGAATAATGATGCAATGATTTTATAAGAATGGTCTTGTAAGGACATAGAAAGCCAGGAAAAATGCTTTGTTGATTGAATAATGATGCAATGAATTTCTTTGAATAAAAGATTTTATCAAAAATAACTTTGGTATCAACCTTATATAACTGGATATACATTCTATATGAAAGGTTTCATAAAGACAAAGAAAGTTAGGGAAAAACTGAATAATGATGCTGTGAATTCTTGGATGTCTGAATTATGATAATGATGCCTTACTTCATTTTCTTTCACAGGAGCCTGATACAGAGCCAGTTCTTAACCCACCCACCTCACTACGGCTGACATGTCAACTCTGCTGATTGCCAACCCCGTCTGACTGACCCTGGGGTCGAAAATTTCCGTTATGATATATTTTCTCGATGCCCACACATTTTTCTTCCGGTACAATTCACGTAACTCATTTCCACTGTCCCTTGTTTATCTTAAGTCACACGAAATCCACCCTAACTGGTTGTCAAAGGTCAATATTTAACACAATGGTGGTATGAATTTATATGAAAGGTTACAAAAGGTCATAGAAAGCCAGTGAAAATTCCTTAGTGACTGAATAATAAATGGTATAAATTTATGTAAATGAAATATTTTGTCAAAACAGAGCTGGGAATTTCTGTAATGGCCAAATGCTTTCTTCCATCATTTGAGTTTTTAATACCATTTCAAATATAAAATAACCAAACAGTCAAAAATTTGACTTAAAACAATATTTGCAAAATACCTACACAGTGACTCAGTTCATCACATTTTCCCAACTTTGACGAGGAGGCGCTTTTAGTGTAATGGTTATCATGGTAGGAAATGAAATTGGCAACCCAAGTTCAAATCCTGAAAAAAACTGTTTGCATTTCACTTCATGCTAATACCCTTGGAAAAGGCATGAATCCAACCATTCTACTTACAGTTATGGGTAAATATTAGGGCAAACTATGTTCTTTAGCCTTAATCGGGCAACCAGTATGGGAGAAGGAAAATTCTGAATTCAAACAGATGTACTCCACTTAAAAATTGATCTTGTGTCACATTCTGCTTGTGGTGGAGTAGTGGATATGGCAACTTAACTCCCATCTCACAAACCATCCTAGTAAGACAAGCAAAGCATGTTGGGTTCTTCCAGAGTAGAAAGGATGAGCTCGTTAGTGACATTTCGCTGTGGACACCTACACAAAAATACACCAGTGTTGGCTGAATAGCAAAAAAACTTACATTCATTAGCTCTGTGCAGACACTGGATGCCATCAGGAGGACTTACCAAGAGTGATGACCAATAGGGTCAGATAAGAGCATTAAGGCAATCAAATTTTTCAAAAAAATTGCAAGTCCCTTGAATATAGTAAATGGAAATTTTATCTATTTTAGCAGTAAAATGATTTTTTCAGACGGTTATTATATTTTTTAATAGTTTTTTATGACTCCAAGAAGTCTCTTAATATTATTGTTTTGAATGAAACAACTGTCTCTGTAAACATGAGTCATGTTAATCAATAATGATTTTTGTTATATAAGCAATCACAATAATAGAAAAGAGATACTTTTAAATTCCATGAGCGATTTGGATGCAATTAAATTGTTCTAAATTTGCTATCAGAACAAATATGTTCTCAGCTTTTTTTTACTTACACACAGTCACAGTTGATATTATTTGATAAGCTAGACTATTTATTAAGCTAAAATAGATGTTATTTATCAAGGCATAGTAGCCTTTACTCAAAAGATAGTGAATTTACTAAACCTTAATTAGTATTAGAAATATGCTCAATTCAATAGATGTACAAGATTTTAGGTTTTAAATTGCAACGACCAACACACGAAAAGTTAAAAAATCATCCGAATGCTAGTCACTATATAAAATACAATTCTACCTAAATTACTTAGTAGACTTTATCTCTGCCTAGCCCAAGAAATCTAGCAGTAACTGTCAGGCTAGGCGAAGTGGGAGAGAAACATATAAAAAATAAAGTAGGCAAAGAAGGGGGATGAGAATGCTAACTTTTGCTTCCTGAAAGAGAAGTGTGTCTATATTTCTTAAAAACAAAAACAACCAGTTCCCTCAAAGTAATTTATTTCAGGAGAAATAAACTTTACAAAATCCAGCTTTGTATATTTTCCCCTATGCTTGTCGAAAACATTGAATTTAAGGTAACAAAAATAACATACATTCAAGTAACAATATTATAACCAAAAAAGAAGAACAGTATTAAAAAAAAAATGACTGATTTGCACGAAGCAATGCCGTCAACTACCTACTGTCAGTTTAACCTTTGTTAATGATAAAATATCATTCGTTTTGAAGCTAATTTTTAGGGTTTGTTATTTTTCTTGGCATATCCTTTTGTTGGATCAACCTGGACAACTGTGTTCTTTTAGTTTCCTGTGTAGGCTGGCTGAAAACGAAGTTTACTATTTCTTTAAGTGAATTTCGAGTAGACCACCGCTTCCTTCTCCTAGAGATGAATATATTTCTATTCCAACTCAAATTTTCTTCTGTTGAGTCTACCGAATTTGCCGAATCTACTGACTCAGCCAACTGCTTCAATTGACGACAAAAACGTCCAATAATTCCGCCTCCAAACCTTAGACTCAACTTTTTTTTGAAGAGGATAGCATACCAAGACCACAATTAGCCTGCAGTAGGCTTACTGTTTCAACAAGTAACAAAAAAACTTAGTAAGGAAAAGAGGCTTAGCCTACGTGACAAATAGGCCTATTTGCTCAAGCCACCTTGCTTAAGAAAAAACTGCTTAAAGTCAAAAGCGAATAAATAAATACTTACAAAGCAAAAAGAGCGAACCAGGCAGAACCTTCTTCTGAAGTCAGAAAAAAATCAAAAAAGAAGAGGGAGATCCCTAGGCCGGTTTCACTTAAATAACTGTAAAGGGATAACAGTATAACTTCAAAACAGCCAATCATATTCGTGCAGACATTAACTGCCGAATTTACAAATTTCAACATTAGTAAAAAGTCGCAGGCTTTATTTTCAAGACTATTCATTTACTAAACCTCAAGTGATAAAAAGTCAGAGGCTTTATTCACAGGGCTAATACTTTACTTAAACTTATGGGACACAAAAAGGTTTGGTGGTTATTATTTCGTAGGTTGTCGTTGTTGGAAGTCGGGCGTTGATTTTAGGTTTCAGTATCTGACTCAATTTGTTCTTCTTCTTGCTCCGTTAAGTCTTTGTCTTCTTTGTCGGTGAAAGGCTGCAAGAGAATTTAAGGAAGGAAGGAGAGAAGGAAAGAAACGAATATACCTTTCAACTCAAAACTTTATTTCAGGGTTTAACGACAGTTCTGTAGGCGAGGAAATTCTTTCTGAAATCAGTAGTCACGTCTCCCAGACAAGGTGTTAAAATATATTAGTCATTTTTGATGGGTGGTGAGTTTAAGATCGGTGGTTATGTCCAATCGTTATTTTTCAGTGATATATGTTTGGCAGTGGTGGCTGGCTTGCAAGAGACATAACCAGCCGCAAAGTCACATGCGATACCTTGCTAGCAGCTGGGTGAAAGTGGGTCCTTCCAGTACAAGCAGTGAAGGCTGAAGTGAGCACGGATTTCTCTTTGGTGCCAGTAAGTCTATCTTTCAGGTATGCATGGATTTGGCTTCCTGCCAGAGGCTTCTGTGAACTGCTACATTCCTAATTTTTTTCTTTTTATTGATCCCCACAACCTCAATTGGTAAAATGTCACAAGCATTATTTACAATATTATTCATTTTCTAAAACCCAATAGGTAAAAAGTCACAAGAGTTATTCACAAGACAATTAATTTACTAAACGTCAAGTGGTAAAATGTCACAGGCATTATTTACTAGATTATTCAATTATTAAACCTCAATAGGTAAAAAGTCATAGGCTTTATTTAGAAAATTATTGATCAGTTTAATATGCCTTTTTATTTGGTTACTGTCCTTAGTCTGACACTAAACAGTCTGATGGTGAGGCTCTAATCCTGGAGATTTGGAGATATTTGAATACCCCTTTATTGCCAGTACACCCAGGACTACTCTTAACCATTTTGGTAGTACCTGTTAGGGTCCCATCTATGGGTTCAAGAGAACTGTCTAATTCATCTATTTTATTGACGAAAAAATAGCCATAACTCTGATATAAAACAATGGATAATGATTCACCCTGTGAGGATCGTTGTTGAGACTTGTTTGAGCATCACCATATCAAGATGTATGTCCTATATTTGCTAAGCTTAGCTTTGTCTCGACAAGGTTATTGAGCACTCAGTGAGGATCAAACTACAGTAATAATGGTCAATGAGATAAAGTTTTTAGTCATATTTCCAGAGCAAAGTACTCTTTGGTCTGTATTTACTTAGCTTAGTTTATCCTCACTCACTCAATTAGGATCAAACTCACTATTCTGCAATGGTCAATGAGAATAGCTTGTCACTGTTGCTCTAAGACAACTGCAAATACTGTGAATCCAAGTCAATTTTATTTATAGAGTTGTTCAGACTCTAATATGCATATTACAATGGATATATACTGGAACTTAAACCAGATGTGAATGCTCAGATGATTGTTTAGAATGATCAAAAGCAAAACTTTGTTCAAGTGGCTTTGCACATTAACTTCTGGGAAAATGAAGAAAACTTGGTACTTCTCTAGAATATTCTTCCGAGGAAATATCTATGGTAATATACAAAATACATAGGAATGTAATACTTACATTCACCATCAAGATAAGAGTAAATTTCTGTCATTTCCTGAAGTTATTTTACTGAACATTATAAAAAATCGTGTGGTGAACTCAGTAAAATTCATCCAGCAACTCTATTTCTTTAGACTTTTCCACCTTTAAGCATAAAGAAGATGGCAACTTAAAACTGATTGTCAATATATATTGGTTTGGTTTACTTTGCTTTTATGGCAATACAACTATTGTAGATTATTTAATGCAAATTCCTTTTTAATACACATATATTAGATATATGATTTCTAAACACATTTTGTAGATAACATTTTTAAATGAATCTGAGCTCATTTTTTTTGGCACACAGTTAAATGGTTTCATTTATTTCTATCTAATATCAATAATTCTATTTACTATTAATCATTTATTTGCACATAGTTAAATGTTTTCTAGTATTGCTATTTAACACTAACAATTCAATTAAATATCTGTCATTTGTTTTCACACAGCTAAATGATCAAACAGTTCTATTTCAAGCAATTTAGTTTAGCATAAGTACACAGTTTAAATGTCAAACAGTTCTATTTGACCCATAGATAGGGCTATATCAGAGTGGACCTGGGAATGATGACAATGAAGGAGTACTCTGCATTCTCCAAAGCTCGAGCATTGCTGGAGCCTTGTCATCAGATTGTTTGGTGTCATATCAACGAGACTTGTTAGTGGAGTCTTACCCCTCTGAAAAGATGCAGTCACTGTATTCTACAGTCCCAGCTGACTGGGCCAACTAATATATAATTTTGGGGACTAAAATATAACTGTTCCTTAAAAAACTGAAGTAACAGAAACTTAGTCTTATCTGGATGGTGAAAGTCAGAATTTCATTTCTGTATAATCATTTTGAATATTACTACAGACATTTCCTTGGTATTTCTCCAGAATATTCCTCTGGGGAAATATCTGCAGTAAAATACAAAATAAATATATAGGAATCTAATTATTACATTCACTATTCAAGTAAGAGTAAATTTCAGTCATTTCCTTCTTTTTTTTCTTTACTTTTTTCCTTTATTTTTTCTTTTATTTCTTTTAATGTCTATTTATATTTCTAAAAGATGTCTTCAGCTTGCTATGATTTCTTTAGTTTTTCCCATCTCCAGCAACTAAGAAAATAGGAAATTTCAACTGATTGTTGAGACACATGTTCTAGAGCTCTTAGAACGAGTGGAATCACCTCTTTATTGCCATTACTCCCAGGTGATCTAGAGTTTGTTCAATTTGATTTGGTAGTTGGTTTTATTCCACTTCAAACTTTGTCAGGTAATGTTGTAGTCAGTTTTTAAAAAAAAAATTTTTGCAAGAAAACATGATTTTAAGTAACTATTCCTTCAAATCATTTTAAACATATAAACACTTCATTGTTGTAAACCATTAAACTACATCTGATTGTAAGACTGCAATTCTGGAGGTCTAGGACAGTGTTGAGTCATACTTCATTGCTATTACTCCCAGATCCACTCCAAGCTAAAGTGGTAAGACCTATTAGGGTCCCATCTATGTTTCAAATAGATCAGTTTAAAAATTATCTGTATTCAATTGGAATACTTGATATCATATAACTGCAGATTATTAGTATTAAGAATAGTTATTTGAAGTGATAATTGCTTACTAAGGATTATTATTACTGAATAATATTGAAATGATATAAAAGTGTGAAAACAAATGACTATTAAATAATTGAAATAATTACTTGAAACCATATCTCATAAATATGTACAAATAACAACTACAGAAAAAATGTAAATATAAATGTACACTGAATGCAGTTCCCTAACATCTAGGCTTAAAATAACCCTAGATGGGTTTACTTACCATTAAAATCAATAATAGTTGGAATATCAAAATTCTAAGAGACAGTGATTAATGTAGTTCAAAATCATATGAAACAGGTCAAAACTTCATACTTAGTTAAAATATCAACATTTTAAGAGACAACATATTAATGTAGTTCAAAATCATATGAAACAGGTAAAAACTTCATACATAGTTAAAATATCAACATTTTAAGAGACAACATATTAATGTAGTTCAAAATCATTTTAGACATTATGTCAAATGGATTTATTTGAACCACAAGTGGGATCCTAACAGGTGCTACCGCTTCAGGTCAGAGTGAACCAAAAGGTAGCATTTTTGAATCTCCATTTGTGATATAATGTGATGCTGTCAAAATCAGCGGAAGATGTTTCCTTTAAAGTAATTACATGGTCTAAGGTTGGTTGGTTGGTTGGCTGGATTTTTATGGCATATCAAACCTTGACAGTTATTAAATGCCAAAACCTTTTCATACATATATATTAAATATATATGATTCGTAAATGAATAGTTTGTAGGTAACATTTTAAACAAGTCAGAGCTGAATTGTTTGCATACAGTAAAATGGTTTCAAGTATTCCTATCTATTTGTAATAATTTTATTCTGTATTATTCATTTACTTGCTCTCAGTTAAATGGTTTCAAGTATTGCTATCTGACATGAACAATTTAATTCAACATCAGTTGTTTGCTTGCAGACAGTTAAATTTAACCCATTGATGGGACCCTAACAGGTTTGACCTCCCTTGATCAGAGCAGACCTAGGAGTAATGGAAACAAAAGAGTACTCCACATTCCCCAAACTACCCAGACTGAAGACTCACCATCAGATGAATTAATGTTATAACTAGGACATTTGTTGAGAGATGCAGTCAACATATTCTACAGCCTCAGCTGACTGGGTTTATATGATTCAAGGCGCTATCTCCTTTTTAGAATAATAATTATTTGCATACAATTTTAGTTTCAAGTAATAATTCTTAATACAAATAATTTGCATATATTCATATAGTTTTAAGCATTGATATCTTGTACTAGTAATTTGCAAACAATTAAATGTATTTTCACAATCATTTTAAACAGTTAAACACTTCATACATAGTTTCAATATCCATGTTTTAAGAGCCAATGTATTAATAAAGTTCACAATCATTTCAAATAGGAAAACAATTCATATTTAGTTGCAATATCAAAGTATTAATAAAGTTCACAATCATTTTAAGTGTTAGCTCAAGTCTATTTTACCAATACATAGTATCATAGCAGATACACCCATTCTAGGTCAGATGAACTGAATATGACACTAAAATACATCTGGTGATAAGGCTCTTGTTCTGGAGCTCAAGACAGTGTTGCCATTACACCCAGGTCAATTCTGATCTAAAATGGTAATAACTGTTAGAGTTCCATTTATGGATCAAATAGATCTTTTTCAGAATTATTGATATTAGACAGGAATTCTTGAACTTTATAATTGCTTGTAAATTATTAATATTAGATTGGAATACAAGAATAGTTAATTGAAGTTATATGTAAGTAAGTAAGTAAAGTTGACGACTGTAGTCAAGGGCAATCAGAAGGCTTTCTTTTCTATAGCTACTACACCGAGGTGTAGGAGAGGGTGCTACTCCTACCCTGGATTGCTCCACTTTACCCTTGATATATACCTTATAATGCTGAGTGTCAAGCAAGAATGTATCAAGTACCATTTTTTAAGTTTTTGGTTTGACTCAACCTGGGACTGACCCCTAGTCTCCCGGGTCATTGGTGACCACTCTACCCACTAATTGTTTATTGGTTACATGAAACCATATAACTGCTTGCAAAAAAAGACTAACTTCAACATTAAACCCAACGAGGTTTGAAATGCCATATAACCAACCAACCAACCAACCCTAAACTCTTCAAAAAATCAAGTCAAAATTAAAAGATGAAGAATAGTAAGTGTTGGTTTTGTGGTGACAGAGATGAAACAGTTAATCGTATGAGTGAACGTAGCAAACAAAAAGAATACAAGACTACGTACAACTGAGTGAGAAAAGTGATTCACAGAGAATTGTGCCAAAGATTAGAATTCGTCCATGCTGACAAATGGTATATAAACAAACCAGAATCTGTCCTAGAAAATGAGATACATAAAATTCTCTGGGACTTTGAGATACAAATGAGTCACCATCTAGAAGAAAAGAACTTGTCATTTTGTGGATCTTGCCAGATCATAGAGTGAAAATAAAAGAAAACAAAAAAATCAACAAATACCCTGATCTGTCTGAGAGCCAAAGAAGCTGTGAAACATGTAGGTAACAGTGATACCACTTGTAGTTAGTGTCCTGGGAATGGTCACCAAAGATCTGAAAAAGAGAATGGGTGAACTGGAGATTAAGGGAAGAATTGAGACCATTTAGAGCTTGAATACTTAGAAGAGTCCTGGAGACCTGGGGAGGCTTGCTGTCAGTCAGATGTCAGTGAAAAGCAACTAGTTAAAACAGTGTTGAAAACTAGTGACATAAAAAACATGGAAAACTTGCAAGGAATAAAATAATAATGACTGACAATGCTTTATTTACCCACTTTATATATATATATATATATATATATATGTGTGTGTGTGTGTGTGTGTGTGCAAGTTTGATTAAATGATATAGGCACATTTTGTTTATATAATTTTATTAAGCTCCTTTCAAGTTTCCTGATAAGTGTGTTGGTTTCAGGTTGGAATTGTTGGATAAATTTACTAAAATTGTCCCAAGCGCTTTTGGACCATACATAGGACATCATCTGGGGTTGCTTGCATGTATAAAGATTGTTTTTAAAAGGTTTTGAAAGTTCTTTTTCTTTAATATTCCATATTTTCTTGATAATATTCTATTTCTGTTCATAGCGTTCTGTTTTTTAAATTTATCAGCAACTCAGTTTTATCCAACTCTGCATTTGCATAGTTCTGTTATGTTATAAAAACCAAAAAACTTTCAAAACTCTTTAAAAAACACTCTTTACACATGCAAGCAACCCCTGATGATGGCCTATGCAAAGTCAGAAATTCCAGCCTGAAACCAAGAAACTTATCAGGAAACTTGAAAGGTAATTAGTTAGAACAAATTTGTTTGCACATTAGTATTGCTATTCTTTCGAAACAGTTAAATAGTTTCAAATATTGCTATCTAACACTTATAATTCTATTCAATATCAATTATTTGTTTGCAGATAATGAAGTGGTTACAGTTATTGCTATCTAACACTAATTCAATTTTGCCTTGTTGGCTGGGGTTGAAGAATTCACCAACGGCTTCTCTGGAGATGGGTAAGACTCCCCACGAATGTCCAAGGTATGACACTAAACAATCTTATGGTGAGGTTCCAGTAATGCTGGATCTTTGGAGAATGCAGAGTACTCCTTTATTGCCATCACTACAAGGTCCACTCTGGCCCTGGAGTGGTAGTACCTGATAGGGTCCTATCTATGGGTCAAATAGAACTAAACTGTGTACTTATGCTAAACTGAATAGTTTGAAATAGAACTGGTTTGACTTTTAAACTGTGCACCTAATTGTTTGAAGTAGAATTGTTTTTGACATCGAAACTGTACTTATGCTAAACTTAAATAGAAGTATTTATATGTATACAGGTAGATTTGGCATTAAACAACCTACAATGGTTGGTGTGCCATAAAACCAAACCAAACTAATTCGATACAACATTACTCATTTATTTGCACATAGTCAAATGGTTCCAAGTATTGCTGTGTATCACTAACAATTCAGTGAGACAGTCAATTGTTTACACACAATTAAATGATAAAGCAATTCCATTTGAACAATTGATAGGACCCTATTAGGTGCTACCATTCCGGGTCAGAGTGGACCTGGGAGCAATGACAATGAAGAGGAACTCTACATTCCCCAAACCTCCAGTATTACTGGAGCCTCACCATCAGATTATTTAGTGTTATATCCAGCACAATCGTTGTGAACTGAGGGGTCTTACCCATTTGCAGAGATGCAGTCGGCGTATTCTACAGCCCCAGCTGTGTGGGCTCATTTATACTTGGTACCCTGTGGGTTTATAACTGGCACCGCAACTAGAATACTTTGTATTTGTTGGTGCGTGATAGTTTATATATATATATATATGTGTGTGTGTGAGCGTGTGTGTGAAAAGAATTCAGGGACCATTGGTTTAATGAGTGGAGTGTTCGCTAATAGTCCAGGAGACCGGGTTCAATCCCAGGTTGAGTCATACCAAAGACTCAAAAAATGGTACTTGATGCTGCATTGCTTAACAGCATTAATAAGGTAAGGATCATGGGTAAAATTGAGCAATCCAGGAAATGGCTTAGCGCCCTCACCTACACCTCAACGAAGGTCGCCAACTTTACTTTACTTGTCCAAAGAGAGAAAAAAGTAAATATTTCAAAATGAATAGGTCCACTAAAAGATTTGTTATTTTTTAAATAATTTTTTATTTCGTTCATACACACTAGTATGTTTCCAGCTTGTTGCTTTCGTCGGAGGACATATGTGGCACAAGGCCATATGAATGGGGCACCCAATGAGACTCGAACTCATTCGTGTAGGTTTGTAGTCGAATGTTTTTCCAGGTTTTGTATCAGTTTATTCAGAGGAAACTGTTGTGTGTTTGAATTCTCTTCTTCCTCCTCCCTTTCCCTTTCTCAGAGTGTGTCTACATGAGTGAGTTCGAGTTTTATTTGGTGTCCCATTTATATGGCCTTGGGCCACATATGTTCTTTGACGAAAGCAACAAGCTGGAAACATACACATATGTAAGAATGAAATAGATAATTCTTTAAAAAATACAAATCTCTTAGGGGACCTATTCATTTTGAAATACACACACATACACACACACACACACACACACACACACATATATATATATATATATATATTTGAAGTATATGAAAATAAAATTGCCAAAAATGAAATTGCATATAAAAGAACTTGACCTATTTTTTAACTACTACGTAATCTATTTTTAGCTTCAGAGTTTTACTGTCGTATACTAAGGCAGTAAGTAATAAACAATAACATCCATTTTGATTCTATAATTTTCCATAAAAATAAAACCCTAGTATCTTTGGTTTAGAAGAAAAAAGTTTTTTATCAAAAATTTGTTAGGGGTGCACTTATTTATAGGCGTTCTTCTGTACTTATAAAGAATATCACACCAATGAAAATTTATGTTAATTTTGTTTAATGTACAGAATAATTCATCCAGAAAAATAATGATTACATTCATTATTCAATTAAAACTAAGTTTCAGTCATTTATTTCATATTTATACGAAACAGTCAAGTTCCAAAATGATTTTTTCAATTAGCTAAGATTCAGCTATCGGTCATGTTTCTTTAAACTTTTCATGCCTCATTTTAAAGAAGGTCTCAAGTTATGGCTGATGGTTGATTTGTAATTCTGGGATGTAAATGTAATCGTCCAGTTAAAAAAAATGAAGTTCGGAACTTACTCTTATCTGGAAGGTAAACATACTTAAAATGTTTCTATATACATCTTTGTACATTAAAACGAACTTAGCGTAAATTTTCTCTTCATTTATCAAGCAATGCGGGGAGTGCCCGCGGCGTAAGAGCAAAAACGCTGAACTGCGGCTTCGAAGTAAGTGAGTTCGAACTCCCGAAGCGCCATTAGGTTCACTTTCAGACTAATATACTTAGCAAAAGTACATAGGATACACATCTTTTTTAGTTTTAGATAAATCAACTCAGAATACGCAGATAGGAATATTCCAGAAAAAAAGGATCAAAATCTCACTTACATAGAATTTATACTTTTATATTTTTAAACAAATCAGCGAAGGACACATAGAATAGAATATTCTAGAAAAAACGGATCAAAAACTAACTTTAGAAAAATTTGTCACTGAAATAAAAATAGGTTCCAAAATAAATAAGTAATTTCTGTGAATCTGACAGGTTAAGAAAGGTCATGGATTGCGTTTTCGCTGACGTCCGCGCATGTGAACTTTATTTGACCTGTAATAAATTTAAAATATTCTACTTTGATCCACTTTTATTTTACCCAAAAGTATAAATAACGAAGTTTTTTTTAGTTCAAAGTAGAGATCGACGGATCAGCAGACAGGCACATCACGGAACGATAGATTGACGCCAGATGCCCCGCTAATATACATGACGGTTAGGAGAGTTGGCCATAAATCTTATACATACCAAGACACAGGCCTATACTTACACATACACATACACATGTATGTAACTACAAGCCACCTTCTCTTTTTAGTTTGGATATGCACACATATACAAACGCTCAATTTAACTGACAATGTTTGTTTTACAAACACACGTGAACACCATTTGTATAATCATTGCCATTGTCGAGTTGAAAGAAAATACAATTTTTTTAAGGTTATTGTTTTTTGTCAAATTTCTCTTGTCTTCGTTGTTTGTGCAAATTTGTATTGTATTATTGTGGAACTAACAGCCGAAGTTTTACTTTTCGCGGAACCACGGGAAATCCTATTCTTCCACAGGTATTGAATTCCCTTATCCATCCCCGGCTATAGTTTGAACAATATCACTGTTGTTCTTCTACAAGGATGGCGTTGATAAATCACGAAAGTTGATAAACCATTAAACAAAGAAACCAATTCGTCATCTTTGCGGGCATTTTCGCAATTCATATCTTTAACTGAATTTTTGGGAAACTTTCGCGAAACAGAAGTGTTGGTTCGGTTTGGTTTCTTTCTTTAATGGCATATCAACCTTTGTAATGCCAAATCCATTCTCCCAGAAGAACAGTAGTAGTGCTATTTAACCCATACCTGGGAGGATAAGAGGGTTCATACCTTTATCAAGTGAACGTGATAACGTGACTGGAGTTCGAACTCGCTTACTACGATTTCGTAATCCATCGCTTTAACCATTACACCACGGGGACACCCCCACAGAAGTGTTGCAATTCAATATATTTCTCATAGTAATTTTCATGAGGCCGCAGAATACACTGACTGCATCTCTGAAGAGGGGTAAGACTCCCTCAACGAGTGTCCTGTTTATGATATTAAACAATCTGATAGTGAGGTTCCAATACTGCAGGAGCTTTGGGGAATGCGAAGTACCCCTTTATTGCCATCGCTCCCAGGTCCACTCTGGCCCGAAGTGGTAGCATCTGATTGGGTCCTACCTATGGGTCAAATAGATCTAAACTGTAATTACGCTAAATTGAATTTTTCGAAATTAACTGTTTTTACATTTAACTGAGTGTAAACAAATTAAAAAAAAAAACAATACTTATACTAAACTGAATCGTTCGAAACTTTTATCAAAATGATTTAATTCAGGGTTTAATAACTAGAAAAGGGTTGATACACCGCAAAACAAAGTAACTATCCAACCATAATTTTGAACTATAAATCGTAGAATCTTGGTATCTAAAGTTTTTTTTCGAAAGTATTGTAGGATTAACTTGAACGAGGCTGAAGAAAATATTGGACTTGGACTGCCGTCATGTTTTTCAAGGTCCTGGCCGAGAATTCAGTGTTTTATTTCTTCTAGACTAATTACTTATCAAAGAAAGGAAGCCCACGTTTAAGAAATAACAATATAAAAAATGTAAATATAAATATGTAATGAACGCAATTCATTAACCTCTAGGCATAAGATAATCCTAAATAGGTTAAAATGCCGTTAGAATTAATCAGGCTAGAAATGGAAAGTAAAGTAAATTCAAACAGCACCCCCACCCCACCACCAAAAAACAAACAAACAAACAAATATATTTTCTGTTCTTTGTTAAAGATCTTTGGGTGCGTACTAAACCGTTATATATTGATTAATTCAATAAACGAGGAGGCGCTTGTGGTGTCACGGTTATCATTTCAGGCAATAGACCCAGCGTCCTGAGTCAAAATCTTGGATTAGCCAGTTTACATTTCACATCGTGCTAAGACACTTTTGAAATAGTATGAATTCAACTCTCCTCCCTCCAGCTATAAATAAATGTTACATATTAACCTTTGACCAATCGATTAATAAGGGATTTCAAAACAGGATATTGCACCTGTGTAAAAAAAAATAACAGCGGAAATGAATCACATGAATTGAGAATCGGAAGGAATCATTTGTGTGCGTTTAGAAAATTATATAATGATAGGGGAATCAGGCGGTCAGCCGAACAGACGAGACGCGTCGTCTTGGGCGCCTGCCATGGGTCAGCGACCTCCGAGCTGAGAAGCATGACGAAGAAAAGTTCTAAAATATGTATCTCAACGTGGGTTAAGAGGATATGATGTAGATCTGAAGATATGATCTAAACCCAGGCAGTTACTGATTGGCTCTCGAATATGTTTGAATGTTAAACAGTTCTATTCAACCCATAGAAAGGAACCTATCAGGTGCTACCCCTCCGGGTTAGAGAGGACTTGGGAGTGATGACAATAAAGGCGTATTCCAAAACTCCAGCATTACTGAAGCCTCACCATCAGATTGTTTAGTGTCATATCCAGGACATGTTGGGGGGGGGGGTTCACTCCTTTGCAGAGATGCAGTCGGTGTATTCTATTGCCTCAGCCGACTAGGTTGGCAAAAACGGGCGAGAATGGATTTCTAAACTGTCATGTGACACCGCAGTAGGCTACCAACGAATACAAAGGGAGATAATTATTTATTGTCTCTACATTTATATACAGGTTAAGTAATGAAAACAAACGTTTAAATAAAGAGGGGTGGAAATGGTATTAATCCTTACAAGGAATAATTCTATAGATTTCTAATTTGAAATTCAAGAGGAACAGAAAAAAAAACTAGGAGCACATATTGTCGACGAAATTTGATTCCAACAAATGAAGTTTATTCCTTCATTGATTCTGAAGTGTCTTAGAGGGAAAGAAGAAAATAAAAAGAAAGAAAAAAAGACGAAAAAGTAAAAGAAAATAGATAAAGAAAAGAAAAAGGAGGGGAAAAAAGGTAAAAAAGAAAGCGAAAAGAAAATAAAAAAAGGTAGGAAAGGAAACGAAAAAGAAAAAGAAAAGACTAAAAAAAAAAAGATAAGTCCGTTGGGTGGCTGGTGGTTTATGGCATATCAACTCTTGTGGCTTATTTAATGCCAAATTATATATATATATATATATATATATATATATATATATATATAATTTGTAAGGAAATATTTTTTGGTAACTTTATTTTTAGCGAATTGTTTAAGAATAAGAAAAGAAAAGAAAAATAACAAAGTAAAAAAGAAAGGAAAAAGTAATTAAAAAAAACAGAAGAAAGAGAAGAAAATAAAGTAAAAGAAAAGAAAAAGAAAAAGGAAAAGAAAAGGAAATGAACAATAAACGAAAAAGAAAATATTTTAAAAAAGAAGAAATAAAAGGAAAACGCTAAGAAAACTGAAAGAAAAAAAAGAAAAAGGAAAAAGAAAAGTCTAAACGATAGTTTTAATTGAATGAATGACTCAACAGTCGAATATTATTTTTTGATAGTCGCCAACACAAGCGTCATCCTTGAATGGAACGCCAACAGGGAGCAGTTTTAATTGGTCAATGCGTCATACGTCACACTTCAATGTCGAACACTGACTAGACATCCAAATGACTGAGTCAGTGGCGCACATCGATTATGATTCCACCAAATTCCTAACATCCTTCCTGTCACCCCCTTTTACTCTTTACAAGTAACATTTTCTTCTATTACGTGACGTCACTTGTGGTCTTAGCGAGACAGCAAAGAGAACGTGATTGGCAGCCAAGAGAATGCACAGGAATATTTCTTCAAACAAATGTAGTTTCCGCACGATAATGAATATAAAAGCAATATGTACAACTCAACATATTTTATTGCCTGAACTAAATCGAAAAGCTCGCGCTGTCGGTGGGCTTAGAATACGCAGACATTATCTTCTGCAGTAGGTTGCCCAGTCGGCTCGGGCTATAGAATACACTGACTGCTTCTCTGCAGATGGGTAAGACTCCTCCCCCCATAACGAATGTCCTAGATATGACACTAAACGATTTGATGATGAGGCTCCAGTAATGCTGGAGCTTTGGGGAATGTAGAGTACCCTTTCATTGTCATTGCTCCCAGGTCCACTCTGACCCGGAATAGTAGCTCCTAATAGGGTCCTACCCATGGGTCAAATAAAATTGTTTTATCATTTAATTGTGTGTAAACAAATGACTCTAACTGAATTGTTAGTGATATACAGCAATACTTGGAACTATTTGACCGTGTGCAAATGAATGAATAATGTTGAATAGAATTAGTTTGCTTCCAGTTATGCTGGAGCTTTAGGGAATGCAGAGTAGTCCTTCATTACCATCGATCAGATGTCCACTCCGGCTACGGAGAGGTAGCTTCTGATAGGGTCCTATCTATGGGTCAAATAGAACTAAACTGCGTACTTATGTTAAACTGAATTGCTTGAAATAGAACTGCTTTGACTTTTAAACTGCGTTCTTATGCTAAACTGTATTGTTTGAAATTGAATTGTTTTTGTATGCTAAACTGAATTGTTTGAAATAGAACAGTTTTGACATTTAACTGTGTGACTGTGTGTAAATAAAAAAACTATACTTATATTAAACTGAATTGTTTGAAATAGAACTGTTTTTAGACAGTAAAACTGTGTACTTATGCTAAACTAAATTGTTTGAAATAGAATTGTTTATTTGTATAAAAATGGATTTGGTATTAATGACCTACAATGGTTGATGTGCCATAAAACTAAACCAAATCTGCCGAAGGGTAAGACCTCACTCAAAAAAGGGGGATTCCTGAGTATGATACTAAACTGTATCTAGTGATGAGCCTCCAGGTCTGGAGCTCAGGTGAGTGTAAATATTCCTTCATTGCCATTACTCACAGGTCAACTCAGACACAAAGTGATAGTGCCTGTTAGGATCCCATTTATGGGTTAAATTAATCTGTTTTAAAAATGGTTTAGTTTGGTTTGGTTTGGTTTAGTTTTATAGCATATCAACCATTGAAGGTTCTTTAATGCCAAATCCTCTTTATACATATATATCAAATATATGATTTCTAAACGTATTTTATAGATAACCTTTTTAGATTATCTATAAAATATGTTTAGAAAAAAATTAGCTTAGGTTCGTTTGAAAAAACCAACCAGAGCTCATTTTTTTTGGCGCCCAATCAAATTGTTTCACTTATTTCTATCGGACGATGACCAATGATCGAAACTGCCTGAGAACAATAAAGAAAAAATAAGCAACATAAAAGATGTATTCATATTTCGCTTATAACTGTCCTCCATCTTATATATATATATATATATATGTGTGTGTGTGTGTGTGTGTGTGTGTGTGTGAACAGATACTACCAACAGAAGGCCATCAAAGGAAATCAGAATGTTTTAAAACTTTCTCATCTCTTTCGTTTCATTTAATTACTCACACCCTCTGGTGAAGATCTAAAAACCGAAACGTTTAACGTTGGTTATATCTCTAAAAATAAAACCATCCTCTGAAGAGCTTATGCTTTTTTCATCTCTCTACATTTTCATACAGTCAGATTTATTTCCAGTTTTCCCATATATATATAATTGGAAAAACTCAACAAATCGTCATTTGGCTATTATAAATTTATTTCAACCAACCTCTTTCGACAGCCTCTCTTATGGTGTGGCCAGTTGAGAAAATCTATGTTAAGTGTTTTTCAATTATAGGAATTTGCTCTGAATAAAATTCATAAATCCTATATTACATATCATATATTGAGCACTCCTGGAGATTTATAAGAATCCTTTTCTATATTCTCAAACTGAATCATTCCCAATTCATCTTCTTTGTATATATATATATATATATATATATAGTATGATAATAATGCATATTCGTTTTTTCTGCTGTCATGAGGCTGGTCGATTACTTACATAAATACGAGTTGATAGAGGACTGCTTCATTCTCAACTTTTCAACTAGCTACACAATAAAAGGTTATTTATGATGAATGAAAAATGTAATTTTGTGACTGATATTGCGTTGTTAGATTTACAAACCAGTTCCACGTCTCAAGTTGTATTGATGGCGTGTAAAGCAGCTGAGTGTCTTGAATCAAAGGCGGTTGTTACAATCATCCTCTGAGTCATTTGGCTTCATTTTATTCGACTTGGATTCGGTCAGGCAGGGAAATTGATTACAATGAGAACAATGCATTCGATTTACACTTGGACGGTACCGGACGTCTGCGATATGTTATAGAACAGTAAGCTAAATGGTATGTTGGTCAAAACGAGGAAATCGTAGTAAGTGAAAAACATAAATCACAGTTTGTTTGTTGCTTTTTTTTTACTCATCTCAACTGTGGGTGGGGAATCTACTGTCTTTATTGTTCTGTCGTCGGAGTTTTAAATACGCTCACTGTATCTTAGGCAGAAGAATGTGGAGTACCTGTTCGTTCCGCTTATTTCAAGGTTCTCTAACCTTACCTGAAATTGTTGTACCTGTTTGGGTCCCATCTATGGGTCAAATAGATCCGTTTGCAAATTGATGCTTCGTTTAATGGCATATCAATCCCCTGGTTATTTAAGTCATGTTAGTGGTACTATTTAACAAATAGCTGAGGAGAAAGAGGGCGCAGACGTTTCCCAAGCGTATTAGCCTGAAAGTTTGGGTTGGTTTGGTTTGGTTTCTTTGCTATAGCATATTAAACTTGAATTATTCAATGCCAAAGCCATCCCTGTAGAAGAACAATGGCTGTATTGTTTGACCCATAGCTGAAGATATAAAGAGTTCATGCCTTTCTCAAGCGTAGTATTCCAAAAGTGAACGTCGTAGCGCGTCTGGAGTTCGAACTCACTTACTACGATGTCGTAGTCCAATACGTTAACCACTACGCCACAGGAACTCACCCGTTTCCAAATTATTTCTATTAGAAATACTTGATATCATATAACCGTATGTAAAAACCTTAAGAAAGAACACAAAATTGTAAATATGTGGGAATTAATAAAAAGAAAATAGAAAAATAAGATAAACATAAATTCAAAAAGTCTAGTAGTTTCCAGGAGCCTCGGACCGTAAGCGAAATCGGCATAAGCCTGACAGACCTCCTGGCGCCAAAGAGAAATCCGTTCTCATTTCAATCGTACCCTTGATTCTGGACGGACTTAGCTGCTGGCAGGTAGCGCACGTATTCACCAAGTCTCGGACTTGGTGGAAAGTCGTGTTTCCTGTTAGCAGCGGCCTCTGTTGAAAACATATACTGGACATACCATAAACTTCAAACTCATTAACCCACCGAAAATGACTTATCATATTTTAATACCTTGTCTGGGAAAAGCGACTACGTCTAATGGTTCAGAAAAAAGTTTCACATCATTGGGCATGAAATAAACTCTGAAATGGAGTTTTGCGTTGAAAGGTATCTTCGTCTCCTTCCTTCCTTCTTTCCGTAATTCTTTTGTAACCTTCCACAGACAAAGAAGCCAACAAGTTAATGGGGTAAGAAGAACAAAGGAATGAGATATTTTAACTCAAAATCAATGACAACCAGCGAAGCAAATAAAAAAAAAAACTTCTTATTCCCTATGAATATAAACGTACAACATTCACGATTCACGAACATCTAGACATAAAATAACCCCAGACAAGTTAATATGCTGTCAAAGTCTGTCCATCAGTCTACAGTTTTAAGGCCGTATGCTGGCTTGTAAACTATCAAATATAGCTGTCGACGGCCTTGTTAAGTGACCTGTTAAAAATATGCACCAGATTTTGGGGTTTGATATTCGACAGCTTTCCTGCTAAAAGCAATCAAAGAAAAATCATTAAAAGGTTTGTAAAATTTGTTTTTTGTTTTTTCTTTTCAGGTTGTATTTACCCAGCTACTTCGTCACCGACTAGATGTGACGCAAAGTCAATTTCAAAGCGGTGAAATGCCGGTTTAAATTTAAAGTTTTCCATCTCCTTGACTGGTTACCTTACAAAGCCTAAAGAGCTCAATCTGTCCAACTATTTACCAATAGCTACTGTAGCAGAAGGGTTGTGTAAATACATACAAGCATGTATAATAATTCTACACAAACAACTAAGGAACTTTTCTCAAATATGCAAATCTCGCACAAACTTCCATACTTTCACACACACGTATGGCTCATAAATGACTCTTTTATAGACACACACTCATTCACTCTTTTATAGACACACCTTCATTCACTCTTTTATAGACACACCTTCATTCACTCTTTTATAGACACACCTTCATTCACTCTTTTTGTATTTCATTTTTTTATACTTTCTTTTTTCCATTGATTGGTTGATTGATCGATTTCAACGGCATACTAACTCGTCTCGGGTTATTCTATGCTTGGATGTTGGGGTAATTACGTTCACCTATACTTACTTTTTTGTGTAGTTTTTTGGATACAGTTATATGATTTCAAGTATTCCTATCTAATACGAATATTGTTATACAATTATGTGATTTCAAGTAACCGCTTCTTTTTAATAATAATAATCATTTGTTTGCACGTAGTTATATGGTTCCAAATAATAATAATAATAATAATAATAATAATAATAATCCTTTGCAAACAATAAAAACTTTGAGAAACCGTTACTAATACAAATAATTTACACACATTTATATGCCATCAAGTGTTCCTATCAAATACAAATGATTTTAAAACATGACCCAGTCAACAGGGGCTGCAGAATACACCGTCCACATCTCTGCATCCCTCAACGAGTGTCCTAAATATGACACTAAACAATCTGATGGTGAGGCTCCAGTAATGCTAGAGCTTTATGCAATGTGGAGAACCCTTTCATTGCCATTGCTCCCAGGTGTACTCTGGTCCGGAGTGGTAACAACTGATAATTGGTTGGTTGGTTAGTTGGTTGGTTGGTTGGGTTTTATGGCATATCAACCTTTGTAGGTTATTTAACGCCAAATCCATTTTTATGTAAATAATCTGTTCTATTTAAAACAATTCAGTTTAGCATAAGTACACAGTTTAATTGTCAAAAACATTTCTATTTTAAAATGTTCAAGCAGTTATATGAAACAATTCAGTTAAGTGTAAATTCAGTTTTAATGTCGAAAAACTGTTCTATTTCAAATAATTCAGTTAAGCATAAGCATGCAGTTTAAATGTAAGTACGGTTTAATTATCAAAAACATTTCTATTTCAAGCTATTCAGTTTAATCAAACAATTCAGTTTAGCATAAGTATGCTGTTAGTTCTATTTAACCCATAGATAGGGTCCTATCAGGTGCTACCACACCGGGCCAGAGTGGACCTGGGAGCAATGGCAATGAAGGGGTTCTCCGTATTCCCCAAAGCCCCAGCATTGCTGGGACCTCAGCATCAGATTCTTTAGTGTCATATCCAGGACACTCATTGGGGAAGGGGTCTTACCCCTCAGCAGCGGTGCAGTCGGTGTATTCTACAGCCCCTTATAGCAACTTATAGTGTCCTATCAATTTATCTTTGGTGTCAAATTGAACTATTTGACATTGAAACTGTGTACTTTGACATTTAAACTGAGTGCAAACAAATGACTTATGCTAAACGGAATTGTTTGAAATAGAGCAGATTAATTATCTAAGAGTGTGCAAACAAATGATTGATGCTTAATTGAATTTGTACAAAGCAATACTTTGAACCATTTAACTTTGTTGAGGAGGGTGTCCTTGTGGTGTAATGGTTAAAGCGATGGTCTGCGGAATCGTAGTAAGCGAGTTCGTACTCCAGTCGCGCTATTTACGTACACTTTCGGGCAAATACCATTGGGAAAGGTATGAACCCCTCTTATCCTCCCAGCTATGGGTTAAATAGTATCACTGTTCTTCTCGGAGAATAGCTTTGGCATTAAATAACCAGCAAAGGTTGATATGCCATTAAACAAAGGAACGAAACGAACGAACTTTGTTCACTTGCTAAACTCAATTGTTTGAAATATAGCTGTTTGATCCTTTAACTATGTGAAACAAATTTCTATCTAATTCAAATAATTCTATTTACAATTAATCATTTGTTCGCACACAGATTTTTTCAAGTATTGTTAAGTATCTCTAACAATTCAATTAACCATCAGTCATAAATTTTGATAAAATATTTTTTATTCAGAAAAAAACTTTTTTATTCAGTCGAAACGTGTCGGCATAATAAAGAAACCATCAAACATATCTCTCTCTTCCGTTTTTACCTTTTTCTACTTACATTCTGTTGGATTCAATTTACTTCTTCTCTCTCTCTCTCTCTCTCTCTCTCTCCACACACACACACACGCATATATATATGTATATTTTAAAATAGGTCTTTCCACGAAGAGATTTGTAATTTTTTAATTAATTCATTTTTTGTTCTTACATACATGCTATGTATGTTCATGTTTCCAGCTTGTTGCTTTCATCAGAGAACATATACGACATAAGGCCTTGTTAATTGGGTACTCAATGAGACTTGAACTCACTCTTGTTCGTAGTGTGAATGTTTTTCAGTTGGTTATGGGTTTTATATAGAGGTCATCCTCTCTTTTCTTTGAGAGTGTTTACCCTAGTCTGCTTTACCCATCTTTGATATTTGATATGTTTTTGTCGTCGTGTGTGTGTGTGTGTGTGTGTGTGCGTTGGAGTGGTTTTGGGTTTCACTAACCGTTATTTTTCTTCTGTGTGTGTGTGAGTGTGTGTGTGTGTGCTTTTTTTTGTGTATGTGTAGCAGTGTGGTTTTTGATTTACTTGTAACGTTGTTTTTCCCTAATAAATTTTGTCTGTGTATATGTGTACATATATGTATGTATGTATGTATGTATGTATGTATGTATATGTATGTATGTATGTGTGTGTGTGTGTGTGTGTGTGTGTGTGTGTTTCCAGCTCGTTGCTTTCGTCAGAGAACATGTCTGGCACAAGGTCGAGTTAATGGGTATTCAATGAAATTTTAACTTACTCGTTTTTGTAGTTTGAATGGTTATATATATATATATATATATATATATGTTTATTTTCATTTATGTGTGTGCTACGATGGGTCTAAATTTGAGGTCACTGGGGTTTAGGATGACACACACCCACACACATATATATATGTGTGGGTGTGGTTATGATTCAGATTTAACGCTAAAAGTTAAAATCAATAAAATCTTTATAATGTTCTTTGCACGAAAATACAACGCAAACTCACTATATTTTTAAAGAATGAAATAAGAATAATTATAAAAAAACAAAAAAATAAAAAAACAAAAAACAAAAACAAGATAAACTCAAGACTCTTTAATTGTAATCTAACACCAAATGGAGCCAAGTAACTTAGCATATCCAGCACGTAATTGTCACCTGACTTGATAAGAACATATATTCATTCATTTGCATCTAACGTGTCGAATACGATTTCACATGAAGATCGACAAATTGAAACTCTGAGTCGTGATTTCTTTTCCTGCTTTTATTATCATCCTGATTTTATTGCTGAAAGCTATATATATTGTGACGTTACATAAATATTTATCTCAGGACGAGAATTTATTTTATGCACATGTGACGTCGGGGCAGTCTGGCACTTGACCCTCCACAAAAATGTCCTAGTCAAGACTCATATTTCGGGCATATGGTACTGGCAAATAATGTGGGGGTTAATTTGGGGCTAGACTCTTCTCGACGCTTGCGAGGGGGTTTCCAATTTCCCTTTCACATACCCTACCAAGCCCTTCGTTTTTCTACTCCCCCGGATAACGGAAAGCATGAACTTCTAGGTTAAAACAAAATATATTTCACTGTAGTCAAATTTCCAAAGTTCCCTTGTAATGTTTTTAAGACGAATAAGACATTTAGCGAGCATACCACGTCACAATATATATATATATATATATATATATATATATATATATATATATATATAAGAGGGTGGTTTAAGAAGTTTTAACCCACACTCAGAAAGACGTCTATAACTGAACATTTTTGTTATTGCAACACACTACCACTAATAAAACTAGAAAATGGGAATTAGTTTTGTTAGTTTTGTAGATCATTATATATATATATATATATATATGTGTGTGTGTGTCCTGTAGAATATGCTGGGATAAGCGAATAACACAATAATAATCTAGTTCATGGTATTAAAAATAATTAGCAGTAATTAAAGATTAGATTAAATGCATCATACGACATCTGAAATTTCAGCTGGATTTTTTCTAGATTTATTATTTACTATTGACCTCCAAACGTTCAAAACAAAATTTAAGAAATTTGAAAAATATTTTTATTTGTTTATAAAATAATCTACTTTAATATGATCTTCCAAGAACTATGATCACAAGTAATCAATTTAACTTAAGTAGAAAGCAATGTATATATACACACACATATATATATATATATAATGCTATTGGAAGGAAACTCAAACTTGGTTAAATAGCCATTATAGATTTATTTCAGCGAAGAATACCATAAATTTATATGAAATTCCTCATATATTCTATATGTGAATAATCTACACCCACTATCTTCGGACGCTGACTGGATATATATATATATATATATATATATATATATATATATATATATATATATATATATATATATATATATTTTCAAAGAAGATGGGTTGGGAATGATTCTATTTGAGAATATATAAGAAGATTCTTATAAATCTCCAGGAGTGCTCAATCTATGATAATTAATATAAATATTTCTTACAGACCAAATTTCCATATAATTGAAAAACTTAGCAAACCGTCATTGGGTTATTATAAATTTATTTCATTTGGCAACTCTATAATAGAAACCAGCTTCTTCAGATAGCCATCACACAATGGAGGAAAATTTTTAAATGAGCTCTTACTCGTTTAAAAAAAAGTGAAAAAGTAGCTAAAGGATATGTCAAAAAATGTCAAAAACGGATGTAATATTGTCTGGAATCATGTATATATATATATATGCACACTGCAGGCACAATATATCAAGTAAGGCTATGAGTCCAACAATCAGTAGCTTTTTTTTTTTTAATCTTACATCTCCAGCTGCTTCTGATGCTGAACGCTTTGCGTACTTCTTCCTGTTGTCTTTCCCCAAATTCACTCCTTATTTTGTCTAGAAATGATACATTATTTCTTCGTAGAAAAAAATTATCGTATAAAGAATCTTGTGAATCAGATTTTCAAAGGAGAATGTCTGCTTACAAGTTTCAGGTGCTCATATTACTAAGGCGAGTCAAAAGTTTTGCAATATTTTGTTAGTACGAGCTACTTTGCGACAGGTATATCATGTGACCAAAGCAGTTCAAGTCGTTAAAATGTACCTGCTGTTTTGTGTAGTATCGTAGTAGTTGATGTGCTGACACGTGATGCATTGCTTCATTCTGTGTGTGATTTGAAAGACGCACAGATGAACGTGTGATGTCTAATTCGGAAACTTATGCGTTGCGAGTTCGAACTCGGACAGAACGCTATGGAACCAACTAAAAAACATTTGTTCAGCGAAAGGTGTGTTATCTTTAAGGCTCTATTTAGCACTTCTTCTTTTCGGCTGGGGGTACACAACCGGAGGCCCATTGTGGGTCGCTCTGTATGGCGCTACCCAAAGACTGACTCAAGACTAAGACTCTGACTACCTGTATATGGGCATCAGCATATATCATTTCATAACGCCCGTACATTTCTGTTCAACCATGTGACTATTTCCGCTTATTTCCACAGGTGCAGAGAATCTCTGATTGACGGCTCAGTCAAGGGTTAATATGTTTGATTTTGTTTTGTCGTTTTTGATGGCATATCAACCTTCTTAAGTTATTTAATGACAAATCTATACTTCTAGAAGAACAGCAGTGGTACTATTTAACCCATTGCTGGGAAGATTAGAGAGTTCATGCCTTTCCCAAGAGTATTTGTCCGAAAGCGAACGTAACAGTACGGCTGAAGTTCGAACTGGTTTACTACGATTGCACTTTAACCATTACACCAAGAGGATACGCCCCCGGTTAATATGCAACAATAAAATACAAAAAGAGAACATGTAAAAAGAGTGTGAATAGTTGTCCTTAGCATACAAACGTGTAAGAGAGATGGAAGTTTTGGGTAAAGACTTACATATATATTGATCTATGGTGTCGTGTTCAATGCGACAAGAGGTTGTTGAGGACGAAAAGTCCCTTGTCCCGGAGGACAGAATGTGTTATGTCACAAGGCATGATGCAAAGGGTAAGAGATTCAGAATTTTGCGCGCTTGCTTTTATGTACAGTTTTAACAACGCTACCTAGAGGTCTTTATCTCTATTCTTTGGCCGATAAGGGAGGTAATAACAATTTGTCTTTTATATATCTAGACTACTACTGCTTTTATATGTATGTGTTAGAACACTTTAAAAGTTACACTCATATTCATTTTATGCAGATTTGCTATTAAGAGGGAGAATAAAATTTTGTTTGGGACCCCGTTTATTTATATTAGTATTCCATTTTAAATGATTTTGCTTTGCCACTTAATGCACTTAGCCGGTGCGTGTTTCTAAATACGCATCTATTAAAAGTGTTTCTTTAATCAAATCCCCCCACATCGGTTAACTATCGGATTTTAATAGAATTTTCAGCCTTTAAATAACAAAAGATGAGATTTCTTTAAAAAGAACTTTTTTTCATGAAATTTTGAAAGCAACGTATTTTTTTTTTTTTACTTTTTTTTGTCTATTTGTTTATTTTTTACTTGCTTTTGTCATGCTTCACACACCCCACCTACTCACACTTCACTAACTTACTTCGTCCAGGCAGTCATTCTAAAGGAGTCTCTCTCTCTCTCTCTCTCTCTCTCTCTCTCTCTCTCTATCTATCTATCTATCTATCTATCTGTGTAACTGACTACCTGTGTGTAATAAAGTTATATGATTTGGTATACTTAAAAAAAGGGCTCAATATAATGGAGTATATGTAGATCTAATTTGGGATAGCGTAGACACAGAGACAATGGCGCTTGACCATCTGGTCTCAGTCTAATTATTGCATAGATGAAGAAGTGTCAGTCACCAAATGGCGTTGACTCTGTGTCTACACTATTTAAACCAAGATCTCTCTCTCTCTCTATATATATATATATGTATATGTATTTGTTTTTCTTTCTCGTTCTTTTGTATCTTTATTCTATGCAGAGTACTCAACATTGAAAAAAGATATCTATAATTATCAATTAAGATCAATATTTTTATCTGATAATCCACAACAGCTGTTTCATGTTCACTGCGATTATTCAAATGGACATTTCCTGTTCACATAGACACGTATGCATATGTGCACACTCACACTATATACATACATATATATATATGTGTGTGTGTGTGTGTGTGTGTGTGTGTGTGTGTGTGTGTGTGTGTGTGTGCGTGTAAATAATATAGTGTACCATATTTATGAGCAAAGAATGCTCAATATCGGTGATAGAGCATATGTTGTATAGCCATGACCAATTATACAAACACATAATACATATACATCTACATATTCATGCAGAATCATAACGACGACACAATAAAGACGAGCGACACAGTTCTTTAGAAAAATATACCTCTCACTTTATTTGAAAGGGTTGTGTGTGAGAGGGAGTTGGAGACCGAACAGAACTGCAACATATTGACCCCCACTGTTATGGCCATCAGCGTTTCTTTCCCGTTCTCCTGGGCTGCTCAACCGGGGGCCTGGGGCCCAGCCTCTCTGGGTGCTGGTTTTCTTCACCGCATCTTATCTCCAACTCATCTGATCCCCAACTGATTGAATTTCCTGTGCACTGAGTTATATAATAGTTCAACACCCACCTTCTTCTTGTGGGCGTCACAATTCAACCTGTCCACGGTCAAGGTTATAATATCCTGATATTCCTCGACCGGATGCACCTGTTATTTACACAGGTGCATTTCCTATTTTGACAACACGGCCGGGTCGTAGGTCAATATACAACACATATATAGATCTAAGTGAGGATGGTGATGAATCAGAGTCAAGGTGTTTAGAAACTCAGTTTCTCGTCTATGCAATCATTAGACCATTGATGATTGCATGCCCTTATCTTACACACTCACTCTCACACACACACACACACATACGAGTGTAAGTAAAAAAAGTAATGCCCTTTTCTTTAGTACAGGAATAATTACCAACACAGGAATATTTATCATACATCAAAATGATGCTGGTTCTCTCGGTGCATCACCTCCCTACTCCTCAACAGAGTCACTTCTTCTCACGATAGCAATGTTCCGCCTTCGAATGAGAGCGTGTATCCTTGCTTCGAAAAATTAAGTTGACTGTTCTTTCTGGTTGATTTTATTACCAAGAGCAGAAGCAATAAACTCTGATACAGGCATTGAGACCCTTGACGAAGCTCAGAGTAAGAATCCATCGAGTCAAACCGAACTTGCCAATCGGTATTATCCTCCTTCAACATGAAAATTCTCGACTACACACAAGCATCAGGACAAGAGAGACAATCACCTAATTCGGATGGGCAACTTTACCACATCCTTCATACTTACCAGATTTAGAGCCCTCAGACTATCATCTCTTAGGTGCTATGAAAGAGGGTTTAAGAGGCTATAGCTGAGTGAAATGGTTATTTGTTTAGCACTATATTTTTTAGGCACACAAATGAATTACGA